>OY776305.1:4940053-6140053 GCA_963675345.1 Trididemnum clinides | reverse complement strand
CCGCCAATATGACGTCATTACCTCCAGATCTAGACACAGATTTTTTCACCGACGACGTAGATTTCGAGCTACAGCTAGATGGACAACGCCATCCGGTGACCACGTTGCTTTTCCCTACCCGATCCCTACGTGGCGCCACAGAGTTTACAAGAATGCTACTTTGAGAATTCAAAGAGTTACCTCCAAAGATTCGGGGTTGTACATGTGCGTTGTACAAGATCGTCAAGGGAGGTAGGGAGCAATTTCCTGTTTATGGTACAACCAACATCCTGTTTATGGTACAACCAACATCGATTTCTGTATTTTAATTTCATACCTTTATCCACCGAAAAACAGCAGTGCAGTTACACACGGAACAAGTTGTATTCCAACTTGCTTCGGAGTTATTACTACTACTTGTTAACATGCATTCTGCAACAGCCATCTCGAGATTTGAACGCATAAGTAATGTCAACCTAAACAGCGTTCCAGCCCATTCGACCATGCTTTGCACAACAATTGCGATATCAAATGCCCTTGGGCAAGGCATTCGATATCGCAATTGTTGTTGTGGAAAGCATGGTCGAACTGTTAATTGCGTCTGCTTTACTACAAACAAGATTAGAATCGGAATCTATCGGAATCAAAATTGTAAATCTTCCCTATTCTTTGCGTCTATATTGTCAGAATACAGGTGCAAGGTTGAGTATGTGTGCATGACCTTAAGATAGAAGCATTGTTTAAAATATTTTTTCCATACCAAGAACTGAATGTATTTCGAATCACTCATAAATACAACTAATGATTTGTAACTTCATCATTAACAAGACGAGCTATCATTGGTCGGCGCTTAAAAGTTGCCTATCACGACATGCTGAGCGAGTAGTTTTACTGTTTTTCCCCGAAAATCAAGTCAATCAGCAACGAAACGTTAAAACTTTCTATTTTTAGAAAAATGAGGACCACTGTGCAACTCATCGTGGCTACCCAAGCCCCTGTTTTGCTTCAGACTCACCACCAGGTGGTGGAAGTAAGCAAAAACAGGGCTGCGTGGGCTCCATGCAGTGCTTCTGGGTACCCCAAACCCACAATAAAGTGGAAAAGCCCCCAAGGTCGTACTTACGCTCCTGGTTCGTTTGGAGATGGGTGAGTTTTATTTTCCAAATACTAAATTCTAAAAAGTATTTTGGAGGAAGCTTTTTGTGACACCTTTACCAGTATTTTTCATTTGACTTGATGTCGCTACCGACAAATACATCACAAAGAACTTATTATAAAAATTTTGCAGCCTGTGCTAATTTTGACTAAATCTCAAAACATTTTGTTGCTGTAGAATGATGTAATGCTACTTTAAATCTTTGCAGCTCTAGTGCTTTTATAATTGTGTAATAAGCTTCGGAAAGATTAAAATGCGATTATGGTTAAGACTTTTCATTTTCATTTTTTGAAGCAACTTTTCGTATTTTGTTGAAAAAATGAAACAATTCGCACTGCTTTTGCGTCTCGCTGGTAAAATATTTTTTTAAAAACTAGTTGAGTATCTTGTACCAAAATTACCTAATATTCCAACTTACACTTTATTGTAGTTGAATGCTTTGGAAGGCGTTTTAAAATCTTTGTCTATGCATGGACATGTTTTGATTAAACACAAAGAAAGGCTATGAGAAAAAAATTAAACTTTTTTCTGGCAAGACTTTATCGAAAAAATATTTTACGACTTTTTGAAAAACGTGAGGAAGCACCTCTTACCCCTCTTTTTCTCTCACCCCTCATGTTTTTGTCGCAAGCAAGAACAATTTCTCTGTTGATCTTGTTTTTGATGATTCAAGTACATTACAAAATGCTTGCTAATTTGTTGCTGTGGCGACAGGCTACGCGTGTTGCCCAGCGGAAAATTGATGCTGTATGGAGTAACGTCACGGAACGCTGGCACTTATACCTGCACTGCCAGGAACGAAGCGGGCAGTGTCACCAGAGTGGTTGTGTTTAAGGTAAGAAAATAGACATCACTACATTGCGTGTGTGCATAGATAAGGGCGCGAGTTAAAGTTTCTAAATTGAAAGCAGCATTAAAATGCATTTAAGAATTGCTATTTATTCGTAACATGTTGCGTAAAATTAGCCGGAAAAGTTTAAAGATTGTGCTACCAAATATTAATTAGGGGTACATGACGCTTAATGCCTATTTTGTTGTTTGATCAGTGGTCTGTCCTTTTGTCTACGTTGTGGATTAGAATATTATCATTATATTTGTAAGAAGGATTTACCGTTTTGTGTAATGTGTATTTGGCCTCTTCCCGGGGATAATAGCTCGACATGAAAATGCTCTATTACCGTTTACAACGCCTACTCAAAATCAGGTGCGGAGAAAGCAGCATTCCAATTCGAACCAATCATGAATACAAATGGCTGACTAGTGCACTCACTACCTACAAGGTGGACTTGCAGTGGTGGGTGGCCCAAGGTGGCTTCTTACAACATGCTGGCTGAACAGCTTTCCTAACCGAATCTGATGGCTCGCATGTGAGAATGATGCAAATTATAACATCACTGTTGACCAGAGGCGTAGCCAGGGCGGGGGGGCCAAAGGGGCAATGGCCCCCCCTGAATTTTAAGTCAAATTACAAAACAGTATCAAAAAAACAAAAACATAATTTTTTTTGCGCCTCTGCTGGTGCATTAGCGTTTATTGTTGACTTTTAGCAAGGGGGTGGGTAGGGCGTGACTTTTTAAGTTTTTAAACTTTCAAATTTTATAAAACAAGATATGTAATTTTATAAAACAATTTTACACACTAAATATCGCCGAAGTTTTTCTTCTATTTTGAAGTCGAGCGATGAATGGATATTCCAAGTTATGGTAATGGCAAGAAATAAGCGTCTCGCTGAGCGCTTTCTTGTTTTGTTGCGGTGCGGACTACTACAAAGACGTTGGTTGGTTGGTTGATTTACCCCTCCTCTTCCTTGGGATGGAGGTACGGCACGAACGAAAATCCAGGTTCACGCCGTCAATCTAACTGAATTAGCCTAGGGGGAAAGCTGCAGCCCATTTCGAACCACTCATGAATGCAATTTACAGACTGGTAGCCCCGCCACCAACAAGGCGGACTGCCAATGGTGGGTACCCAAGAGTCGCCTCTCAAGACATGCTGGGTAAGCAGCTTCACAATTCTAACCCGGTGAAGCACGGGTGCTACAAAGACGTCGCTTCTTTTATTAGAACGTTCAACCTACCAGTGGGAGTGGTTTCCTTGAAATTCCTTAAATAGTGCGTTATACGTCGCAATTGAAGTTAAAATATTAAAGCCGTTTTTGATAAAACTACATTAGATCAGTGAAATCGCATTCGCATTTTTTCAGTTTTGTACAGCAATTTTTATAGTAGCAACGAGCGTAGTTCACGAAAGACAAAATGTCGAACCGACCCACTAAACAGGCAAAATTAGATATTTTTTTTCTGCAAGGAAACAGGCTGATAGTGCTAGAGTTAGACGATGTTGAAGTTTTACAACCGCCAACTACTTCTAATACGGCTGGAGTTGTTCCCGAAAGCCGTGAAGAATACATGTTGGGGAAGACCATCAATTTAGGATATGTTCTAGAAATTCACTCACAGATCAGAGATGCCGAAAGATATAGGCTTTTAACTTCAGAAGGTCCACGAAATGTTTTACTTCTTGATACCATTCGGCAAAATCGTCGCAATTTTCTGAAGTCGTGGCTTCAAGATGATAGGTTTTCCAGTTGGCTAGTTTATTCGCAACTCTCTGGTGGTGGTGGTTTATGCAAAACATGCATCTTGATACAAATGCATCTGACGCTTGGCAGTCTTGCAAACGCTGCTTTCCTGAAAAGACCTTGTATAGATTTCAAGGAATTTATCGAAAAGGCTCTTTCTCACAGGGATGCCGCTTACCACAGAGAAGCAACATTGGCAGCAAAGGATTTTATTAGCTCCATGGAAAGTGGCAAAGATATATACACTTGCATAGACGCTGGTAGAGACAAGCGAACAGCAGAAAATAAAAAACATTTGACTTCTATTGTCAAAACTGTTCTTTTCTGTGCTTCTAACAATATTCCTTTGCGTGGGCATTCCGCAGACAAGGGAAATTTTATGAAGCTTCTTCAATTCCGCATGGGTGCTGGGGACGAAGCTTTGAAGAAACACTTTGCTCAAATGGCTGGAAATGCTAAGTATACCAGTCCAACCATTCAAAATGAGATTCTTAGGATTGCGAGCACCATGGTGGTCGAAGAGCTCGTTGCAGAAGCTAATGAAAGTTTTATATCTGTTGTTGCCAATGAATCCTACGATATTTCGGGAAAAAACAACTTAGCATTGTCTTAAGATATACCAAAGGTGAAAAAGTGAACGAGAGTTTTACAGGATTTGTTGAAATGTCTTCAGTTTCAGCGGAATCTATTTCTGCAGCTATTCTGGCTCACCTCTCCAGAATAGGCGTTGATCTTCGAAAGCTTGTTGGACAAGGCTACGATGGTGCATCAACTGTGACAGGTCATGTGAGTGGAGTTCAAAAACGCATTCGCAAAAAGTACCCCCAGCAATATTTGCGCATTGTGCTGCACAATGTTTGAACTTGGTCATTAATGACCAGAGTAGAGTTTTTATTGTTAGAAGCACATGCGACATCATCAGGGAAACTGTTCGTTTCTTTCGGAAAAGCCCTAAAAGGCGCTCAAGTTTAGGAGTCAATATTCCTTGATTCTTTCCTACCAGGTGGTCACAAAAATACATGAGCATCCGGATATTTAAAGCTAACTACAAGTTTATACATGACGCTCTTGCTTCATTGATGGAGGACGCGAGCGGTGAAACACGAACGAAAGCTCTTTCCTTGAAAGCTGCTCTCGAAAAGCCTGGTGTAACATACGCCATATGTTTGATTGGGCGGTACTCAGCACTTATGGAACCACTAGCGCGAAGACTTCAGTCTGTTGGAGTCAGTGTACCTTCTGTGAAAAGTCTTGTTGCTTCTCTTCCGAGCGTCCTCGATCAAGACCGGGTGGACTTCAACACAGTTGCATCTAGTATTTATGATGAGGCTTGCGCAGTAGTGGGCACGAAAGAGCTTTCAGTGCCTCGGGTTGTTGGAATCCAAGTTTATCGTAATAACGTTGAAGCAGAACCGGCCCCAAAATATTATCAACGATCGATATTCCCCCAGTGCATTGATGATCTAAGCAGCTTTCTTCAAGAAAGTTTTAATGATAACCCTTCTTTTTTTGCGTTGCTCTCTATCTTGCCTCCGAACAATCTGACCAACATCAATGACATTGAGAGCTTATATTCCTTGGACAACCTCGTAAATGAAGCAAAGTTGTGGAGAAGTTTTCTCACCCCTCAAGTAAACCAGGAAAGCTTGCCCGAGCTTTTTCTGAGCGCCCAAGCTTATCTAAGTGTGCGCAACGTCATACAGATTATCTTGACACTCCCCGCAACCACCGTTGAGACTGAACGGTCATTTTCGTGTATGAGGCGAGTCAAAACTTGGTTTCGTTCACATATGACCTCGAATCGCTTGTCTGATTTGTGCGTGCTTCACTACCATCACGAAAGAGTAGATGAGGAGAAGACCAATTAAATATTGGCAACCATGGCTGGCGAAAAGTGACCTGAAATTGATTTCTGAGAGCGATCAACTGGAAGTAAAACTTATTCAACTTTGATTTCCACATTCTTGCATGTGCTGAGCGCTTACTGATCTAGTAATCTATACTACTGTAAGCACTATATCTTATCGCTATTTAATTCTCAACAACCAGTAAAATGGCGAACGCGTTTATAAGATGACAGATGAGTGTGTCTGGCTCAACAGTGTATTGTGTGACGATTGTCTCATCAAAAATTATCTCTAATTGGCCTTTCCAAAGAAAGCGTTAGAAATTTTGCATAATTTAGCGGCCAGTTTGCAACTAGGCAGAAATTCTATGAAATTTATATTTTCATAGATATCACGTGAATATGCCGTTATAAGTAAATGACGTCACATTAAAAGTTGCAAAGTTTGGCCCCCTCTCAATTTTTTTCTGGCTACGCCCTTGCTGTTGACTTCTGATGGTTTAGCAACACCGCCTGGATCAACTGTTTACCACGTTGTTCTTAAAATCTTATGCCGAGTTTGAAAATCTGGTGTGGTTTGTTAGGAAAAAAGATGCGCAATTTTTATGTTTTGTTTGGTGTCGATTCAAACCCATAGCGCCAACTGTAATGATAGCCTCAAAGAGGGTCTAAACTCAAAATCTCTGTTTTACTAAAAGTTTTTTCGTTGGAGAAAGTGAAAAAAAATTTTTGTTTCCAGCTGCGTAATTTTGCTCCTATTATCCGTGGCGTCCGTTCCACAACCCAATATGTACGTCTTGGGGGATCCATAAGACTGAGTTGTTCGACCAAAGGAGAGCCCAATCCGTATATATACTGGACGATGCCTCATGACAGGAGCATAAAACAAAATGAGGTAAGATCGGGGTACGGCCCCATTATATTATTGTTTTCGCTCATTCCAAATTAAGTTGATTGAAAGTAACACGCGTGGCAACATTAAAACAAATTTTAAATTGCGGTAGTAGTTGTTGTGTATGCTCTTTTTATTCAGTGGCGGATTACCATCGATAATTTAAGTGTTCAATGATATCCTTTTAAGTCATTTTGCATGAACGGTCTTGTAATGACGTAGTTTTGCTATCGGCAGCTTTATTTGATGCTTGGAGCGCCTACTTCGCAGTCGGTTATAGACTTGAGCTCATTTCCCTTGTCGAGTTATATAAAAACTTCGAAAATAATATTGTTAGATCTGCTTGGCTTTCAGCATTAGTGATGAAGAAAATGAGCTTTGAACTGTTCGAAATGAATTAGTCGTAATAAAAATATTTCCTGGAGTTGTAAAACAATTGCGGTTGTAGAACAGCAAAGAACACATTCCAGTCTACAATCGAACAGTCACGCATTCAAATTTGCTATGACTGCCTTGTTGGGCGCTTGCGAGTCTCCACTTTATGATAATCTCCTCGTCTTGAAGGATTCTAACAAGCAGTAAATTAACCGAAAATAATACCAAGCAGTTCAAACCGAACGTTAAAACTAGAAACTCTGAAGCAGGTCTAGTAAATTGTTCTATGACTAGCACCAATATCGTTGTTCGGCGTGTTTGGAAAATGAAAATGCAATGCCATAACTTTTAGATGCAAAAAGAGAAAAAAGAAAAATGTCATCCATGTTTTGGGCTTGTGTTAAAAGTAACTCCCATTCCTTTAAAATCTGGCCCCGAAAATCATTTTCGCTGTGCTGTAAGATGTATCATCTTTGGTGACTTTACGATGATACACCAATTTCTAACTTTTTTTCTATTTAGGGTGTTTTTCAAAGCGGTTATGCCAGGTCAAAACTTTTGATGCAATCAAGCGGAACCCTTTCAATTCATAGAGCATCTCATTATGACGCAGGTTATTACCATTGCTACGCCACCAATCGAATGGGTGAAGCCACAAAAACTGTTCACTTGAAAGTGTATTACTAACTGAGAAATTCAACTTGGCTTAGCGCTGACTTCTTGATCTTACAACTGCAAGGTTGAAGACTCAAAACTTAATCGGCACTAGGCTTTAACTCTTTCGCTCCCGCGATCATCGATTGATGATCTCGTGTTTTCAGTGTTTACCTCAATTTTTTAAAAATTGAGTTACAAAATTAGTTTAATAAAAATCGATTTGTGACTTTATTTTTCATCTGATTTTCATAAAATTTTCAAAAGATCACGCTTATTTCCTCACGCATCGGAAGATATATAACTTGTGCCCTAATTCTTGGATTTTTATACCCAAAAACGGTTAAAATGACCAAGAACCCAGTTGCAGACGACAATATCGGCCAAATTCTCAGCACGTGCCAACTACACTAAAATCAAATTGAGATTACATCTTTACCACATAACCAAACCCTTTATCATTAACACAGCCTGAAAACTACTCTTTTGGGGCATCATTTGACAAAATTTCAAGCGATAATAATAAATTTTACGTTTTTAAATTTCCAAATTTTTTAGGGGTCTCAAAACCCCCCCAAACAAATTTGAGTGATAAGTAGATAAAAGTAAATTTAGTGCGTAAAAAATATCATATGTTGCTAAATACCGATCTCATTTGAAAGCTTAGGAAATTTGCTTTCCAGCAATATATAACTTTAAATAGTTTAGACTAAGTGGTATATGATATTTACTGATCAAAAATGAGTACTGTACATCATGACAGTTAAAACCCCCCAAAATTTTTTGACTTACCTTCACTAAATTATAATTTTTAGAATAACTACATCCTTTAAAAAGATAAAATAAATTGCAAATGTTTCACCACCAAAGTCGTCATGTTGTATCAAATTTTCAAGGAGACAAGAAGCGAAATACAAGTTTAAAAGCTAACAGAATTTTTGCTTCTCTAAATCAAAGTTTGCTGTATCCCCCTTGTTTCTCAAGAAATGGAAAGGGTGTAAACAAGCGGCTGTTTCATTGTCAGTGACAGCATATTCTATTTAAACTTGATATTTTCTGAATCTTGAAGAAATTCTCTGTTCAAAAATACATAATGTTACATGGTTTAGGCTAATCTCTAGCAGATAATAACTGATGATATTTTAGGTACTAAATTTAACTACCAAAATGTGGTACCGGTCGGTACCGGTCAAAAAAACGTCATGTGCCTCAGAAAATTGCAAATTGTAGAAAACCTAGGCTTTTAGGTAAGTTTTGATTGATGTACCTTGAAAGCTTATTTCCTTAGCATCCTTTTACGACCATTTCTAAAAAAATTGGTAGAAAATTAAATCTGTAGTGATCTTTGAGGTGAGGGTACCTCTTTAATTTTAAAGACAACTACCCCCCAGTTGGGGGGGGTTCATTTGCATAAAATTTGCATATTCAAAAAAAAAATGTTTTTTTTTCTATTTGAAATCCTCAAGAAATGTAGATTTCAACGATATATCACACTTAATGTAGAAGTAGACAGCTGAGTAATGATTTACAAACAAACTTGAGGTACATAATTATGATTAATTATGATTGATTATGACAGTTTTTCGCGCTGCCACCTTACGGACATTTTTTTTTCACGTGGGAGCAAAAGAGTTAATGACGTGTTTATTCACTATTAACAGCTAGGCTTTGCAAGGTTTGCAATGATATCGAGTTGAAAATCGCATTGGGTGTATTTTATTTTTGTATGTGTTTGAATATTTTGCTTTTTGTCATCAGGCATCTTCTAACTTCTCAATATAGGCTTTTTTGGTGTAATTAAAAGTTAAAATGATCTTTATTTGGATTTAAAATTCATATAAAATTCACAAAAACTTAACGTTTCGAAAAATTAAAATCAGTTTTTCTTCGTCAGGGGCAGGGCCGTTGAGAGGGGGAGAGGTACGGGGGTACAAAGTACCCAGGTCCGGGCTCTTTTAGAGGGCCCGCGCTATTGTCAAACACAAAAAATACAAAAATAATTAACGCAAATTGGTTTTGCTTGTCACGTACGGGCCCTGCTTTGCGTAGGTGGTCTTAAACTTTTAGGCGCAACTGGAATTGAATGAAATTCGGCAACTCTACGCAGGGCCGTTGAGAGAACAATCCGGGCGAGACAGTGCTGTCAAATGGGGAAATTTGATTGAAGGTATCGGAAGTACGTTGGGTACAGAAAGAAAAAGGTGAACTCCCACAGTCAAAACAGCTGCAAAAGTGGTAAAAAATGAATATTTAGACCTGATAAGGAAATTTCCCATTGGCAAGCAGACCAAAGTCACCAAGTGCTGCAGTTTGATCTCCGAAAAAAAAGAAAAAGTCATCGCGTGCTTTTATCGCTGCGTCTATGGATGTTTTGCCTCGCGGTTCAAGTAATTTCGGCAAAGATTGTTCTCTGGGGCGAACCCCCTTGCCAACGTTCCTGACTCCAGGTTATGATCCGGGTTATCAGGTCCTTGTTAAAGGGGACCCGGAACTAATGTTGGTACAGGACCCAAATTGTTCTCTCAACAGCCCTGGTCAAAAGTGACTAAAGTTCAAACACAGACAAAGGTTGCATAACCAGCAGAACGAAAAAGAGTAAAAAAAATTATGGCAATAAACAAGTGCAGCAGCGACAACTGGCGGTTAAAAATTTATAAATTTGTACAGTTAAGGATAAAAACTGTTAATTTTATTGTTAAAAGCAAAATCAGTTTTGTGTATACAAAATGATTGAAATTTTGTCATTTCTGATGAAGAAAAACTAATTTTAGTTTTTCGAAACGTTGAGCTTTCATGAATTTTATGTGAATTTTGAATCTAAATAAAGATTTTAACTCTTAATTACACCAGAGGAGCTATATAGAGAAGTTAGTATGTGCTTTAAATGTGTATTTTTATGTCCATAGAAAAGCAAGAAAAACAATAGTTTTGATTTGGTGTTTTTTATCAATGTGTTACTGTCTTATCTATTGGAGTATCAGGTACTTTAAAATTGTTGTAGAAAATACGCCAAGGCTTCCATTTGATATGAGTTTCATTACTTTGCGTCACCGTTTTTTAGTGAAAGCCATGCTTTCTTATTTGTAACTAAGCGGCCCATTTCTTTTGATTGTTCAATTAATTAACGGCATATCTTTATAATTCGTGATTTGTTGAAAACAATATAGTTTTGAAATTTATTGTTGTCTAATTGTACTTGGATTATACCTGCCACCACGATGCTGTCAGGAGCTCGTCATATCTGCAGCAATCACAACAGCAGCAGCCGCGAAGCTCAGCATGATGGCGCTCGCTACCTCTGCAGCAACCACTACAGTAGCAGTCGTGAAGCTCAACTTCTGGGGCCAGAAGTTCGACATCTTCATAACAATCACAAATCACCACAGAAATAGCTGTGTAGCAGCCACACAAAGATTACAGTCACTTTTAGCCCGTTTGCGATATTTTTCACATTGAAAGTCATGGAACAATTCCTTTTGAAGTTGACTAGGAGCACTAGAAACAGCTTGGCTTTGTGGTTATCGGCTAAATTGGACAACATTTTAGCATCTTTTGACGGTAACGCTTTTTACTTCAGGGCATAATTCTATCATCTTTGGGTAATTCGGTATCATATACCAGAAATTCATTTCTCACAATTTTTCTCGATTACTGAGAGCCTAGCAAGAGTTCTGTAAATTGCATTTTAAAAGTTCTTACTCCTTGGACTCGGTTATTCCGTACAACTCTGATAAAAAGCTATCTCACATACTGAATTTTCTCTTGGTATTTTGGAAATACAATTATGATTCACAAACTCAAATGCAGTGTGAACAAATTTATTTCATTAATATTCAATTCGAATTATAGAACATCTGTCACTTATGAAAAATAACGAAATAATGTTAATTGAAAAGTTATTTAAATTTGAGACTGCAAACTTTTTGTATCAACATTTTAATGACCTATTACCGAGTGTATTTGGACATATTTTTAATCAAAGCATTTTAAAAAGCAATTCTAAAAAAAATTAGAAATGGTTCTAATGTTTTTCCAAAATACTGTCGGTTAAATTTAACCAAACTGCTTTTTAAGTATAAAGGATCTTTAATGTGGAATAAAATAGCTGGTTCAATCAAAAACATTACATCCATTAAGGGGTTTCATAAAGCACTAAAAACGTTCTTATTAAAATCAACGTCTTAATTCACTAAGGGGTGTGTGATGACAGTGGCGGCTCGTGGTTAAATTTGCTGGTGGGGCTGCAAGACATTTTTTAATTTTTTTGCACTCTTTGTAGGCAGTTTATTTGCCGTTGTTTAGCAGTAAATGTGCACCTTTTTCGGAACTCTGCGCTGTATTAGTTGTAGGCTATAATTGTATTCAATCAGGCATTGCGTGCTTTGGCTGAATATTATGGATTGCGGTAGGCTAATTTAGAGGGTAGTGTAGTAATTCTAATTTGTGAAAATATTTTGTAATCTACAAAGAAAATAGAACAAATACAAAGTCTCGCACATATCATCAAGCTAAGGACTAGCCTGAAGAGTAAAGCACATGAACAAGTGCAAATCGTACGAATTTATCGCACTTGAACTTATAACTGGTTAATTCGACGACCTGCAAAATTTCTTTCAGCATCCTTGGACATCAGTAATATATGTATATATTTTTTTTAGTTTTTACAAAGAGTCACGATCCAAACAACACTAGTATAGCAAAATAGGCGGAACCATCCCTCGAATACCGGTAATGAAGATGCATTATCATCAGGGATGTGGAAGCGGTTATTTTTCAACCGCTTCCGCTTCCACACCTATCGCTTCCGCTTTTACCAACAAAAAACGAGAAAACAACCGTTGACAATTTTTTAAACTTTTGTTGGTCTGTAGCCTGCCTTCTTTTACACTTTATCATTTTGAGGGGACAAAAACCTTCATTTATTGCAATTATTTTACCTACTTCACTTGAGCTTACTGTTCCAAACTACTCTGTGTTTCTTTTATTTAGATATTAGAACTCGTGTTGAATGTAGAACAGTGCTTTCATTCGATCGGGTCACCTCCTCTGACCTCTTCCCCTTCATGACTTTGACACACCTACTCTTCTTTATTGCTCCTCTGGCAGTCGCTCCTATCCCGACATCTGTTTTGCTCTTTTTGCTCTCGCCCTATCTTGCTCCTGGGAGGTGCTCCAGAACCTGTGTTCTAATCACCTACCAATTCTGCTAACCGTCCCTCTTTCTCCGGTCTTTCGCCCCAACCAACGTCTCCCTTTCTTGAATTTTCGGAAAGCTCCTCAAGATGACTTTGCTTTTGACTTAGACTATCACTGTCCTTCTGCAGAGGAATATTCGTCTCTTTTTGTTTCCTTTGCTGCTGTTCTCTTTACTTCTCTGACACTGAATGCCCTCCTTACGATCTGGTGCTGTGGGCAGATGGCTCTGTTCCTTTCCCTTTTGGCAAAGACGGCTCTGGCATACTTGCGAACTACTCTATCTGTGCCATCGAGGCCACCCTTTTCTTTTCAACAGACCCAGTGTGCTCAAGTATTTCCGCTAAAGCTTGCGCCATCTTGCACTCTCTTTGCTGGTCTCGGCAGCACCAACAAGTCTGCCATTTCTCTTCTTTTCTCCTCCTATCTGATCCTCGCTCTGTCCTCGCCACCCTGTACTCTCCTCCATCTTTCCTTTTACCTCAATCTCTGTCAGAAACTGTTTTCTCTCTTCTCCAGTTCCATCAGGCTACAATGGGTCCCGGACACTCGTTTCTTCCGGACGACGACGCGGCTGATGAGCTGGCCAGACGGAGAGCGCTACTTGTTCCCTCTGCAATGCCTTGTAGTCACTCTTCTCTTATCTCTGGTATCCACTCTTGTCTTTTCTCGGACTGGAGGCATACTGTCTCATCTAAATTCTTTGACACACAGGCTCCCACGATTTCCACCGAGTAACTTGTGGTTCTACGTCATGCTCGCTGTGTTATCTCTCGCCTTCGCTGCAACGGACACAGCCTTCTGTTAAGCTCGTATCTCTCTAGGATTGGCTGAATCGAGAATCCTTCCTGCAGCGCTTGCGGACACCTCTCATCTCATTCTGCACTGTCCAGCTACGGACTCTTTGCGTCTCTCGCTCTTTAGCAATTTTCTGTCTCTCTACGACTTCTGTCCCAGGCCCTGTTGAGTTTCCCAACTTTTTGGACTCCATGGTCTTCCGCCATCAACCCATCCCTCGGAAAGGGTTGGACAACAACCACAACAGCAAAACTGAAATTGCAGACGCACTATTACGTTACAAAGGGAGTTAGCAAATGCAGACGTTCCTAAAGTTGTAAACAGAATTAGGTCACTATCTGCAACTTGCTCTCTTAAGATTTCAATACTATTTATATACACGGAACACCATTACATATAAGAAATCAATACCGGTATACTGAAATAAGAAATAAATACTAGTAATAAATGAAGAACCTTCATGGTCCCCTCACGGAGTCTTTAAAACACAAGGAACACAACTGCATGTTTTGCAAAACCCCTGTTGAAGAGCACTGATCAAGCTATTTCCGTCGTGAGTAATTTCTTTTTCAACGTTTTTAACTCCCCAACCAAGGTTAGTTAAGTTTAATCAAATCATTATTTTATTAGCTACGTTTCATTGTCCAAACTATCTTTTTCTTACCCATAATCGATATAAAATGTGATGTTAGTTATACTTTTTCTTGTTCTCTCGCGCAACTGATATCGCACCGTCGTTCAGACTTATTGTGCAACTTCACCGTTTAATCCACATTGGGAAATGGACAAAACTTTTGGCCAAGTTACTCTTCAAGTCAAATAACCTATGTGGAAGAGGAAGCGGTAGAATTTTCGCGCTTCTGCTTCCGCTTCCGCTTCCGCTTCCACAGAAAAAGGACCGCTTCCACTGCTTCCGCTTCCAAATCCCTGATTATCATCACTAGGGCTCTTGCCAAGAGTAAAATTCTTTACGTGGCTTCTGGCTAGCCCGATATCCAACATTGGACTGTATACGCAACAAATCTAAACAATCCAACACAAAGCACAAGACTTACGTACCGTTTACTTTTGAACCAGGATTCCCTTTGACGTTACTGCTAACCGTGCAAGTATGAACTAAAACTGGTATCCTTACATGAAATTGATCACCCAAAAGCTAATTAGCCATAGAAAAACCTTCCAATGATTATATACTAAATGTATTTTTTTAGGGCATTCATGGCAGTAGGTGATTACACGATAGCATGTCTCGGCATGCACGGAAAAACAGCCCCAAAGACCCGGGTTCGAAGCCCACAGGAACCAGACACGACGCAACATACCTCCAGACAAAAATTAGTTTCACGAAAAGTCACGATCCGAACAAAGTTAGTATAGCGAAATAGGCGGAACCATCCCTAGACTCAGGTTTTGGCCTTTTGGCCTCATCAAAAAGGACTCGTCCCATCCAACGCAGCGCCCCCGGAGGGGACTTTGTGCGCCTAGAATTAGAGATTAACGTTGCCCTCTGCATTGCAGGTGGACGCGAAGCGTGACTAAGCAATGAAAAGCTCCGGTTTCGGGGTTGAGCGATGAGGTACTGTATCATGAACCTTAACAATGCATTGACTAACGTTAAAAGTGCGAGCCGCGGCGCTGGTGGAATCAAACCATCGACGCCTCCAAACCAAGTGGTCAGAATCTACGTACCTCGGGACTGTCATAAAGCGGGCAGTCGGGCGTGTGGTGTTTAAATGAAACTTTTGTAAAATACGCGAAATAAATTTTGGCGGCTGGACGAAACCAATGCTTTTGCCCCACTCGAAAACGAGGGCCAGATGCCTCGCCCTCCTATCCCTCGTTTTCACCGGTTATGTGGGTTCAATCTAGGGGGAGTCGTAAGAGGTCAGCCACTCTTGGTTAGTCGCGTGCAGCAGCAATATTCCCCCACGAAGTTGCGGTAGTCTGATATTTAAATAACAAAGCGAAAATTTTACGACTTTTTAGACAGGTAGAAGAGAAAAAGTAAGTTAAACAACTATCTCGCCTTTAGATAAATAAGTTTTCTTACTTCCAATTTATTTGCCTAATTCATTAAATGATACAACTGAATAGCAACATTTAGACTTGCTTACCTACAAACAACCTAACCAATTACGGCAGCTAGCCCTGTTTAAGAGCCACAACATCAGCAAGCTTAGCGGGAATTGTTACGTCGCAAGAAAAGTGAGAAGAATCAAACGACCGTCAAAGCAACGCATAACGTCATGCGTTTGGGCGCTACTGATTTTGCCCTTCCTACTGCTATCTTTTGTAGCTTAACGAGCGGTGTTCAAAAGTTAGAGATATTCAGTTATACATGAAAATTTGGATTAGTTATGTTGACAGTACTTGCAGGGGCAAAAAATTTTGCTATGTCACACAGAAACTAAAACTTTTAACCATTTATGAAGCAACTAAATCGCTTTACAAAATTACAGTCTCGGGCGCTGCTGCTGCAGCCCGTCCTACGCACCATTATGATGTCACATTGAATCTCTATGTCGCACGTTCACTTAGTTTAGTGCTAGCAATATAGGAAAATTAGTCTTTTAAGCGACATAAACTGGTGCATTGGTAAATAAGGTATGAACTATGACATTATAAAAAATATTAACATTTTAAAAAATTCGAAAAAAACGATCACAAAAACGCGTGGGGGGGGGGGGAGGCTGCAGCTCTGCAGCTCATAGGCGCGAGCCGCCACTGTATGAGCAGCAAAATTGAAACCAGTTTTGCCAGGTCTTAGATCATAGTTTTGCCCATATCCAGTTTGGTGCCGATTTTGATTGTCTCAACTTTAATTGTAATATTAGGAAACGTGAACATTCCTCCTCCCTCTTAGGCCACCACAAATTTGGATTTATTTGCCACCCAATGCCGACCATTCCCAATGTTTCTTTGTATGAAACTCTTGCATCATCACCTTCTTGGCAATGCTGGCTTCTGGACACCATCCACTATGACACTTTTTAGCATTTCACTATTTACAATACCAGTCAAAACTATTGCATGTATATAAGGTAGGAGAGTACCAAATCAGTTTTTTCTTTTCTTTTCTTTCAGGTGCAGCAACCGCACATTAATTTAATACGTTATGCGTCTTACAAGTAAAAGTCGTGCGTCTTGACGTATACCGTTTGTCGCTGTTTCCTATTTTTGGCTGTTGCTTTGATGTATTCTTTTGAGTTGAGCGTGTTTTGCAAGCCAAAAATAAATGTGATACTACTCCTAAAGCAGTCAAACGCAGGTCTGTCGACTGCATGCCAACAGAGTCACTGCGCCATTCGACAGGCGACTAATTACGATGTTTTTCTGAGCTTTAAAGATTTAAATTTAAATAAAACCTTTATTTAACGTCATAAGAGCTAACGTCAGGTTGTTTACGTTGCATCATTTAGCTCATAGAGGTGTTGTGTTTGCAACAAAATCCTTCTGTCTGTTATTTATTAACTTTTTTGTCATTGACTTGTCGGTCGATCTGCTCTACATTGTTCGATTGCACTTTAGCCCGCGGCTGGAATTTATGGTGCAGTGTAACTAAGTGGCAAAAAGAAAAATGGCTAAAGGTAAATTCTTGCATGTTGCTGCGTCTGCAATAAGGTAGATTTATGTTAAATTTCCTTCTCAAGTCCTTTCAAAAACTAAGGGTATGTGCAAACTTTTTGCTTGACACTTAGCGATAAAGAGCACAAGAAAAATGAAATATAGAATTTCTTAAAATTTGATGAGAAATGTTATGGTATGCGAAGAAGTTTGGTTACTAGAAAAAAAAACAGTAAATTTTAAATCCGCCCACGGTGGCACTGTTATAGTTAACTAGTTTATTATTACGTAAACAAACTAGAATACTACAGTGCTTCCTGGATTATCCGGTCTAGTTGGGATAATACTTTCGGAAATCTGATCGGATAAGGAAAAAAACCGGTTAACTAAATTCGCAACGTTCAAGTCATGGGAACAAAAACAAACAAATCACAACTCATTAATGGCTTAAAAGGTGATAGAAGTTTAACATTACAATATTCTAAGAAATTTCCCGCTTTACGATCACTTGCAGCACTAGATCTACTAAAATTGGAATCAAATTTAGATTGTTTGAGAGAAGATTCGCGTTTTTCGGCAGCAAACTCACGAAGTCGTACCAATGTATAAGTGTTTGAAACTGTTGCTTCTGGCGGAATACGGAGCCACGTTTGGCAGTGGTCAAACATTTGCATTGCCTCTGCATGAGAAAAAGAGCATTGTGCTTTTTGCGCTGAATGTTGTGTATTCTCGTCTGCATTTTCTTCTTCATCACATTCGTTCCCTTCTGATACTGAAACAAGATCAACTATTCCCTGCTCATCCAAATATTCATCACCTGGCCCATCAGCATGAAACCAGCCATCATTATAAGAGGTCGTCAATTTAATGTTTAGTGCGGCAAATTATTCCACAAAGTTGTCATTCAGCCCTCTCTCTGAACTAATTCCAGCGAAAGCTGAAATTTACCAAATAATATGCTAATTAACCTTAACAATGCCACCGTGCGACTATTTCAAATTTAGTGTACTGTGTTCAAGGCTAACGCGGCTACCAATGCTAATCGGAAAAAAAAGAGATGTTGTTGCAAAAGGTTTTCATTGGGGTCTTGAAAGCATCAAACACATTTAAAGTAGTCTACGACTTTGCATGAATCAATATTAACCTGTGAGATGTTTTTCAGAACCATTATCTAGTTACCTGTTTGAAGATGGAAAGCCTTTACTCGTTACCGAGGAAATGAAAAAAAATTTCTGGAAAGATGGATCCATTATTGTGAGGTGAGCCTGTGCTTATATAACTACAGGGTGTCGTAACAACACCCTCAGCAGCCTTCAAGTAAAAGTAGCATCTGGACGAGATCCAATTTTCAATAAAAATGTAGATACATGCTAGAACTTTTCTCAGAGTCCCAGTGACCGCAAATTCTGTTCCTATGGCATTATTGTGGGCTTAGAGATAGAAAAATATCTTTCTTATATTGAAAAAAGATGTGCATTGTTTACAGAAAAAGTTGTAAACGCAACGTGTATGTTAAATGCGATAATAAAGAATGCATGGATAACGGAAATATTAAGTCTTTTGGTTTTAAATCAGAGCTTGCATCCCGGCCAAACAAAAACCTTGAGACATTTGAAATTAATCTTTACGAGCTAGTGCTCAAGATAAAATTTAATAACGCATACGAGACACGCAAGCACTAAAATTTCAACAAAATTTTAATAATGACATGAAAGAAAGAAATTCAAATAAATTAGCAATCGAAAAAATGAAATCGGAAAAATTTGCAGAGTGATTCTTTAAGGAACCATTGATAAAATCGGATTCAAATCCGAAATTTTCCAGTGGAGAAATACAGATTCGGGGGCAAAATAATTTGAATTCGTTAGGGATGAAAGTGCCTACTAATTTTTTGAATTCGATATAGAGGAATTTCGTCCGTCTATCAGCAAGCACCTACTTGACGTTGCATTAGAATTCGCCCAGGAATACACACAAATTGACCAGGAACGAATAAGCATCATAAAGCAATGACGAAAATCCATATTGCTCGAAGGAGGTTATTGCTGGGTAAAAAAATGCTTCTTTCGATGTTGCGATGGGGTAATGTGACAGAGTAGAAGTGTGCGAACTAGTACTATAGGTCTTCTGCTGTTGAACGAGTTAACCAAATTGATCGGAAAGAACTTGGTTGGCCTGTACAGAGGTAATGGTCTGGCAATCATAAGAATAGATCAGGCCACGCCAATAACAAGCTCCAAAAGGAAGTCATCAAACTCTTTAAAAGATATGGATTACAAATTACTGCTGAAACAATCCTGATGCGAGCAAATTTCCTAGATAAAACTTTAATTTTGAAATCCGTGATATGCCGGCCATACAGGAAATCAAGCAACCAATTGTTATATACTCACTCGCAATCAAACCATTCTTCCAACATTTTCGAGCAGGTTCCGAACATGACTAAAGAGAGAATTCCCATTCTTTTGAGCGACAAAAAAGAATTTGTTAATCGTTAATGGAAAAGTGGATTGTAAGGTAGCGTTAGAAAAAAGTAGTCTAAAATCTCAATTAAGTTATACGGAGAAATCAAAAAAATCCCGGAAAAACCGACAAAGAAATATAATTTGGTTTAACTCTTCCTTCGGAAAGCAAGTCAAAACAAATGTCTTTATCGAACACTGCCCCCGTTTCCATAAATTTCCTGCACCATGCACGAATTGTAGGGCTTGGTGGTGGATCTCTTTCCTACTTAGTTCTGCAGTTTCACTGATTTGTTCAATAAACCGGGATACACACTGTGCCTTCTCTTGAGGAAGAATCATTTTTTGGGAGTTCATTTAACAGAATATCTAATATCCATTAATAGAATATCTACAACACAAAATTTTAATGTCAATAAAAACTTTAATTAAAAACTGACTGGAATAAAACAAATTATCAACTGTCTTTGTAATAATATTTTCAAATTGCAGTGTACCACTCAAAGAGTTTATAGTAAACGAGATCTATTTAAAACCCTTACCTCCATGAATATAATACGTGACCACCGTAACCGCATCATTCATCGATTTGTTGAGTTATAGAGGCAGTCTACCCACTTTATATGCATGTTCACACAATGATGTGGTTATTTCACAAAGTAATAGTATTGCAAATAATAAAAGCCTCCTCCTATAATTTTACGAGACCATCCCTGGACGCGTTTTGTCTTTTTGGATTCATCAGCAGGGCTTGTCCCGTCATCACAAAAATCAAAAACCCCTATTTGCAATAATATGAAAAATGTAGTATCATTCTATTACAAATTCCTTCGCACAAATCACGCACGTGGCGCATGCTATCACTTTGGCACGGGATCCCATCCGTATCGAAGATGCAGTGTACCACTCAAAGAGTTTATAGTAAGCGAGATCTATTTAGAACCCTTACCTCCATGAACATAGCACGTGATCACCGTAACAGTATCATACATTGATTTATTGAGTTATAAAGGCAATCTACGCGCTTTTTATGCATGTTTACATAACTGAAGTGGTTATTTCACAAAGTAATAGAATTGCTAATAATAAAAGCCCCCTCCGTGTGATGTGTGCGACGGAATTCGTAATAGAATGATACTACATTTTTCATATTATTGCAAATAGGGGTTTTTGGTGATGACGGGACAGGCCCTGCTGATGAGTCCAAAAAGACGAAACGCGTCCAGGGATGGTCTCGTAAAATTATAGGAGGATATATAAAATTATATATAAAGACATATAAAAAGATATATAAAAAATAATATATAAAAAAGATATATAAAATTGTAGAACATGCAAAAATCGCGTAGATTGCTGTAAGAGATTGACTTTTTGATTCTCTTAAGGTCTGGCGAGGATTTGAACCGTCACTCCTCGGTTTCCAGACAGACGCTCCCAACATCTTGCTATCTCCCAGACAGACTTTAACTATACAATAAAAGTCTTTCAAACAGCGATATATTGAGAGGTCTTAAGCACTATGCAATTAATAAACATAGGCCGAAGAGTGTTTGTGGCAACGGTTAAATACCTTGACTCTTTACCTTTAAAATAAAACAAGAATCTCGGTTGACAACCTGGCTTGCTATTCTACAAATTGTTAAACTTAAGCGTCTTAAACAGAGAAACAAAGTAAGCTAATTCCAAACCAAGGTACAATCTAACTATTTCCAACTCGTCCAAGTACAAATACAAGCGCTCATGCACGTTTTTTCAAACAAAGGATTTCCGGGTTGAAAGGAAAAGTGTTTCCAATTCGATTTGTAATATTTAATTAAAAATGTGAAAGGTTTACGCTACAATCGCCTTTATAACTCAACAAATCGATATTTTTAAATTATGACGAAAGTTTATGGACACCCTGTATATCTACACCAGCATGCAGAAAAGAAATCTATCACTTCTTTCAGATATAATATGGTCTTAGTTTACATAACCTCCATGCAAATAACTGATTAATTTGTTATATCTAATTTAATTTTTGTTCTCATGTTGACAAATTTTTGGTAGAAATCTATTAACTAAAGATGAAGTCCAAAAATTAAAATTTTCCTTGGAAGATCCAGAATCTGCAGTAATGGCACAATCTTATGAACAAGATGACGGAGACGGTAAAATGATCCGAATGGTCCTGTGGAATCATCCAGGATCAGATCTTACCGGTATGATTAACAGGAGCTCAAAAATTGTCAACACTTGCAAAGAGGTGATTAGCAGCCGATGCAAATGCGTATGCTAACTTTCCGGTTAAGGAAAAATTTTACTGTTAATATCAAACAAGCTGGGTTCAGAGCCACTTTGGAGTCACCAATATTGCTGGCGCAGTGCATCTTTAAATACGATAACCACTCAGGGAAATTGTTGTACAGTGCTTTTTTAGAGTTACAACAACGCACAAATCATGGAAGACATTGAACACTCAGTCCCACGATTACCAGTTTGCGTATGATTAGTCTGAGCTGAGTGTTGTTGGACAGCAATAAATCGTCTTAATCAAAAAGTCTAATGCAGGCGCGCAAATAAGGTCTTTGCTCTGTTTGAAGACTACTTCTAAAAAAGCTGATTATCGATTTTGTTGGTAAAGTTTTTTGGCGTTTTAAAACAGCTCTTCATTAGTTTTGGTAATGCGGCTAAGACGGCGAAACCAGACCTCTTCGCCTTGTATGGTTGCGCCGATGAATGCACGTTTGAAATCTGCAAAATGCGTCTCCCAATCTTATTATTGTTATGAGCTAACAATTAGCAAATAATCTCGAAAAAATGGCACAACTAACTATAATCTGGCTCATCGTTTAAGTTGTAAATCCCGAAAAATTAAAAAGCTGTTAACTTCACGACTACTTAATAATGGATTTCCCCGTCTAATTGCCTTTTCTTTGGTTAACTTGTGCGCTATTCGTCTTTTTAGCTGATTGGCGGAGATGTGTATCATTATCACTCCAAGTTTGTCCTCAAGGAAGCTCATTCTGGTGGCGCTTTTCAGTGGCATCAAGATTACGGGTGAGATCAAAATTATTGTAAAGAGCAGTTCTTGACGTGTGGTCTGGTGGCAAAGGCAAATTTTACCAGAGTGCTGTTGATTTCGTTCAACCTCTTCTTCTGCAAGAAAGCACGGAGCCCTAGAGACTAAACAACTTCCGCGAAGCGGTTGTAGCTGGAGAGCCAACAAACAGAGCGCTGGTGTAAAATCTGAACAAGGACAGAATAGAGTGAGTTAAAAAGTGACCTGGGAACAAAAGATGTCTTCTCAACATGATCGAGTGGACTAGCACTTCGATTACATAAGACTGTATTTGAATTATTGTGTGTTAAACCTCATAATTGTTGAATAAATTTAGTAATGCCGCCAAACAAAACGGCAAAGGGAAAAATCTTTTTAACGTCAAACATCTTGACATCATCTCGTTTTGCCAATGCAGTTTTCACGCGGCCTTAAAAAACAAATTCAAGCTGCGCTTTTATAAGCTTTTTTAGCAGTGATATTCAGTGCTAGTAGTAGGCCTACTTGTAATTGATTAATGATGTACCACTTTTTTAGGTACTGGTATTTAAATGGGATTCTGTTTCCTGATTTGATATCTTGCCAAATTGCCATTGATAAAATGGACTCTGAAAATGGAGCGCTACAAGTTTTACGAGGGTCACATCGAATGGGGCGAATTGACCATGGGCGTGTAGGAGATCAAGCAGGAGCAGACATTGAAAGAGTTCAAGAGGTAAGAATGTTATGAATTCCAATGGGGTGAATTATTATTATTTAAAACTTTGTACAAAAAATGCTAATTTAATTTGTACAAAAAAATCCCGAGGTTCTGTGTTGTTGTGCCCGTAGGAAAGGCAATGTACATATAATTTCTCACCTTGTGATAGAAATTCACTTTGCCAGCAGTACTGGTAACTCCGAAGCAGATCTAGGGATGAGAAGTCAATAGAAAACTACAAAGGTTTCCCTACCTAAATAATAATGATGTAGTTCATGGCTTGGTTGTTTTGTAACTTTCGCAGCTGTGTTCCAAATATTAGTTTTCATATTTTTTATGGTCTAGGCTGAAAAAGTTCTGGAAAAACATGTCGTAGAGTTAGAAGAAGGCGACGGCTTATTTTTCCATTCCAATGTTCTCCATCGAAGTGATCAGAACAAAAGCAGCAGAAGGCGTTGGGCTATGATAGCCTGCTATAATCGAGTTGACAACGACCCTGTCAAAGATCACCACCACGCCAGAGTTTCTCCTTTAGATGTTGTGAGTAGTTGCGAAAATAAAAGTGAAGCTGCGTTTTCTAATTGGCTTAAATTGGTCTGGTAATAAAAAAGTAAAGCTGTGTTTTCTAAGTGGCTTAAATTGGTCTGGTAATAAAAAAGTATTGTAGTAGTAGGCTTAATCTGTCAGGCCGGTGGTACCAGAAGCTGACCACCTTTCGAGGGTTCGCTACACTGGGAATAGTAGCCGTATAGCTGAATATGATAATGCTAAAAACTTGCTATCTGTGTTGCAGTCAGTACAGAGGTAACAGTGCAGCTCAGTACCGGACTACCAGAACAAAAATTATGGTAATTTCACCACAGTAGCGAATAGTTGCAATTTACCATTAAGAAATGTTTTGAAAACCAATTAGTACTACGGCATTAGGCAAAATATTTTTTGTTTTCTGGTAACAAGTCGGCAAGATATTCTTTGTAGCAGCTCAAACAATTTCTTGAATTCAACTTCGGAGTAACTACTGCTCTCGAAGCAATGCATTTTCTATCACAAACCCTGCAACCAAGAGAAGGATATTGTCGTAAAATGGCTCTATCGCGGGTACAAGAATGAAAAATGCGAACAGTGAGAAGTTTAGTAAAATTTTTTGAGGTTATATGTTTCAGGTTCCAGACAGTGCAATTATGAAATGCCAAAACCTAAACGACTTGTCTGGAAAATGGTTCATCAACCCAAATAAAAGCAACCCAGGTTACCTTCCAAAGAACGCAGGAAAACTCAAATAATTTAAATTACGAGCGTCATCTGGCGCTTTGTTGCTTGTTTTACTTTGAAATAAATAACTTGAAAGTTTAAAGAGTTTGTTATTTTTTATCATGGGGTTGTGATATTTTTATCTTCCGTCATAAAAAAAAACTTTATCAATCATGGTAGAAAAACTCATAATCACTTCGGAGTTACCAATACTGCTCAAACAGTGCATTTCCATCACAAGGTGTGAAACTGTGTGCAGTGCCTAAGATATCTACAACTTAACCCTTGTAAGATTTTAACTCATGACCATTGTCGCCATGAACAGCACTCCAATTTACTGGACCAAGGTGCCGACTTTTGATTGCCGCAATGCCACAATAACGTTAAGGCTTCTAATTCATAAAATTTGAGACAGTTTCTTAATTGTTTGGTAACAACAAAATTACAATAAATTTCGGAAAAATAATTATTACGTCATAATAACATAACGATTAACAAACATGTAACATATGTGTTACATTATCCCTTAAAGGGTTAGGGCAATAACAAGATCTTATTCAGCTCATTGCAAACAAGATGAATAAATAGTAGAATGTCTGAGTAATGGTCTTACGATTTTGGTCAGAAAAAAGAAATCTTAGAAAGGGAGGAAAGTATTTTTCAAAATTTTTATGAACCGAACAGTGATATAGAATAAAGACGTTTGTTCAACATTATAGAATTAGTTCTACAGTGTACAACAAATTTTTGTTTATCAGTGTTTGCAGTGTTGTCGTTGAGTCGTAACGGAAGACTTTAACAATAGTATCCACAGCTTCCCTGCTTGACGCTCGGCATGAAAAAGATAACATGGAAAAAAAGCCGCCAAATTTACTTGTGAGTCTTTGGGTAAGGCATTTAAAGTGATACCTCCAACTTTGTGTAGTAAACAGACGGGGCTTGCCCGCTTGACCAGCGGGGTGACGGTAACATATAATTAAACACCATAAAGAAGTGCTGTAACTAGTAGTGTCGTGACGCAACCCAACATAACTGGTCGGTCAAGATGATACATCAGCAAGGAAAGCAAGCACTCTTTTCTTGATGGTTTACCTTAAAAAAGAAATTCAAATCAAAAGCGAATCTTGCAAATGAAGAGCAATTATTAGAAGTCGATAGATAGGAACTACCTGAAAAAGCTTGGGTAACGGCACAATGGATGTCTCACAAACATCTTTCTTCAATTTGATGATCAACGTACAATCTCGCTAAAACGAAGACAACAAGAAAACGCCAATCCTTTGGCGGATTAGAATAGTTGAGCTCCTGATCCAGCATTTCGTCAGAAGCGAACGTTTGGCCAGAGTTTGCCGATTAATGCCAGTCGGCCTTGTTGCTGGTAAGGCTCACAGTCTGAAATTAATATTATTGACTGGTGTAAAACCGATCGCCGCTTTATTTCAGCCTGATCTTGATCGGGTTTGCTGTCAACGTAGATCGGAACATAAGCGTTTTATGGCAAGCCTCCATCCCAAGTAATTGGAAGGGTAAATAAAACAGAAAATATCTAAAAAATTTTGAGATTTTTACGATGATAAAATTTTTAAAAAATACAATAAATTATTTTGTAATTGCAGTCATAAATTGATGTAATTCTTTATCTTAAATATTTGTCTTGGCCTTAATAAATACAAAACGCGATAAGTCCTTTTCCTTAACAGATTCTTCAAAGCAGTAAATTCATTGAAGTGATATCAAATAATTTATACAAAAGGTTGAAACTTGTTAATTCCGAAGAAGGTCTGAACTATATCTCACGCCAAATGCTACTGTTTTTGTCTGGAGAGAATGGAAGATAAAAATGCAAATATACAAACACATTAGTCAAATTAATGTGCATAATTTGTTTAGCCTATACAAATATTACAAGCTTTTAAACGTTAGATATCACAAATTGATAAACGTTTAAAACGCAGACTAATATGCTCGGGTGGTTCAAAGTAGTGCTTGGCATCTTAGACCAAAGGTTAATTCCATACAACTTGAAAAAAACATAAAAATGCAATTTTTAATAGTCTTTGATAAAGTCACATGATAAGCGTCATATGTTTAACATGCAGGTCCTTCAATCTGGCATAAACCATAATGCGAAATCTCTTTATCACTGCCTGAGTTGATTTCATTCTCTTCATCACCGCTTTGCACGGTTTCATCCGCAAAAAGAAAGCATTTTTCACTCTTCGTCGCTCCACCTTCCCAGCTTTGTGGTGGTGATCTCACGTCAAACGAGCTTTGGTTTCGTTGATTTTGTGAATAGTCGCTCTTACTTGCCACATTTACTATCATCACCCACACTTTCTGCGACGACGTTATTTCTGCAGATAGAAGAAGGTACTTCAAGGCTGAACCGATGAGTCTAAAATAGATTGATTATTATCATTTACATAGCTTTACTATTATCGTAAGTCAGTGGTTCAGCTCAATCGAACAAGCCACAGGCTTTACTAAAGGTCAGCTACATCTTTACATCTTTACAGCTACATCTTACTGTACGCTGTTGATTGAACAAGAAGTTTCGTTATCAATTCCGCTATCAAAGCAAACTTTTGCGGAAAACAGTAACTTCACGCTTGATTGTTAAAGTTAGCTTTCTTGTGTAAAAAAACAGAAATGCTGTTCTTCACGTGCCTGTGATTCTCAACAATTTTAGCAATTGTTTCAAGATAAAGTAATGACAAGAAAACAAGTTTTTTGATCAGAGCTCAATTGCATTGGGTTAAATGCACAGCAGTTTGGCGTACGCTTTGAATTGTGTTGGTCGGTGGTTCGAACCTAATCTGAATATACCAAATACTTCTTAAAAATGGTATTTACAGCGTTCTTTCTTGTTGCTTAGGATAATGTGAGGAAAAATCCGGTGAACTCGCTTGTGGTTTTTCTCACCGGCGGCAGATGTGCGGTTGGAAAAAGCAGTCAGCATGGTGGCTCAATCTGATGCAAACAACGCGGTGTTGTGGTGGTGAGTGCGTTAGCGTCAGCAACCGGTACACAGTCGATATAAGTGGTTTCGATTTTCTGATCGAGTTTTTCCTTACACTTCAACAACGGTATTCATAGATTTCCTGCTTGACGCTCAGCACGAAACAAATGATGGAGGAAGAAGACTGTTAGGTGCGTTTAGTGTATTCTTGGGAAAGACACTTGAAGGTATTTTTCAATTTTTAATGAGGCAAATAGGTAATTGGGCTGAGCAATCGACTCGCCGTTTTTGGCCAGTCTAAGTAAAGGCTGGCAAACAGAGCATAAATTCGTACTTTATCTAATGAAACAGTGTATGCAATCAGAGTATGAGAACACGGGTTTGAACCAATAAAATGTCAGCCTAATCCTTCTTTTCCGGCTTAAACCTTTTAATTGAAAACATCCTTGAGCAGCATTTCACCACTCGGAAAATCATGAGTTTTACTCTCTTTCTCCGATCAATGGACAACCTTTAAAATTAAACACAACCCCTTTGGCGGGAAAATTAAGAAGGATTTAGGTCAGTTATCCCTCGATATGTGTGAAACCGATGCGATGGTGTAGTGGTTAGAGTGGCCGCTTCGCAGTCGGTAGATCTGGGGCTCATTCCCCTTGTCGAGTCGTACCAAAAGACTATAAAATTGGAATTCACAGCTTCCCTGCTAGGCGCTCGGCATTTAGGGGAGATTGTGGAGAACAAGCCGGCAAGTTCGTTTGTTGTGTCCTTGGGCAAGGCACTTAACGGGACGCCCCCACTTTTATGTGGAAGACAGGTGGCCCAGTTTTCCCTCCAAAGAGAGGGCTGGTGACAGGAAGAGCATCCGACCATAAAACAAATGCCATGTTCTAAAAATGCAGATATTTGCTGTGGCAACCCCTAATTGGGAATAAGCCGAAAGTCAAAGAAGATTCGTCAATATATGTAAAAACATTTTCATTTTTCGAGTGTCAGACCATTCTCGTGATATTTCTCTGACACAAAGCACGTTTTTCAATGACGCGTTAAAATGATTACTACCAAAAGCATGCTGCGGATCTGGAACAGAAGAATGTTTACAAATTTTTAACTAGTTTGCTTCCCCTTTCAATACTAGTGTTTTGCTCACTTTCGATAAACACAGCTTTCTGCTTCAAACGCCGCCAACGATCCGTTATATTTTCGACAATCCTCTTTTGCATTTTGGCAGCTACTACGTGCTGATGTTAACCGTCAAGAACCAAAATTTTGACAATATTTTCATGTAAATAATAGTGTAATTCTTTGAGGCAACATGCAGCCGGCCGGAGGAACTAGCCACGAGGGGCGAATCGAGCCCGCGGGCCGGAGTTGGTGACCTCTGATGTAGCACATAACAATTTATGTGGGTCACAAGTGTAAATTTTCAAAAGCACTGGTCTAGAGCGTACGAGAATGATTTTTAGCAGTTGTCGGTTGGTGTTTATACTGCAATTCATAGTGCCTTCTGCATCAAAATGATGTCATAATTGCACCAAGGTCACAAAATTACGTGAAATTACGTCTAAATTTCTGATATAGATCATATGATCTATACCAGAAATTTCTGATATATTATGCAGCTGTTTTTTGTCCGATGTATATCTCGGAAATTTTCCACATATTTTGAAGCTGATTTTCGCTCGATATATATAACATAAATTTCCAACATACTGCATGCATCCAGTAGCAGAGCCAAAGGGGCCACCGGAGCCATAACCTCTCTTAAATTTTTAACACTGTGACTTGAAAAAACTAAAATTTGATTACGATCTGAAGCGTATGCTGAGCAGTTACTGTTCATTACGCAGTTCTGCTCGTTTTGTTTTCGCTCCCTACCTGTTTTAATAAGTTGCTCTTGTCAACGCGTCTCATACAAATTGTAAAAATGCTACAAATCGTAACACCGATTCATAAAACTGATGTCGTGTACGGTGTAGTGGGTATAGTTTATTTTTCTGCTTTTATTCTTTAATTTTGAATTACTCAATATGAACTGGATGGCAGATGTTTTCTCGTAGCCCGGTCCGTGAGTACGCCTGTCCTCCGAATTCGTTTGACAGACCGAAACCAAATCTGTCCTAACGGTAGGGCATCTACTGTTACCGATGTTCTGGAAAGGCCTTGTAAGTGGCAAACGGCCTTTTCAGGGCGGGGCGATGCATCAAAACGCATCGTCAACAAGTTCCGAAGTTCTGCCATTCTTCAGCTGAACATCGAAGGCCTCACTGCAAGGAAAATGAGCGTTCTTTACCATCTTTTTCTACAGTGTGAGGCAATCGTCATCCTACTCCAGGAGAACTAATGCACGTCTGCACAGAGATTAATTTTACCGGACTACCAACTAGCTGGGTTCTCCTTAAGCAGGAAGTATGGCCTTGCTACGTTTGTCTATGAATGACTGAAGTAGACCCCTTTCGACCAATCTCCACCTACATTGGAGACTGAGTGGTTGTGCGTCGACGTTGATGGACATAAGATAGTCAACGTTTACAAATCTCTACCGATTTGTTTACAAGTATCCAATCTCACTGTATTTCCATATCCCTATCTTTATGCTGGCGACTTTAATTGCCAGCATGTTGATTGATGCTATGATGCCAACGGTGTAGATGGAGAATGCCTGGTTGGGTGGGCAAGTACCAACAGTCTTGGCTGGGCAAATACCAACAAGGTTGGCTGGGAAAGTACCAACAAAGAGCTAAATAAAATATATTTGTAAAAATATCTGGTAGCCAGAATAGCAGTATAATCTTGCCCTACTTCATAGCCTAAAGGATGACGCCATCTTTCACTCTGGCCGCTGGAGTACAAGAACCAATCCGGATCTCGCATTCATCAGTATTGATTCGGACAGTCGTTTACCTGACAGAAATGTTTAGAAAAGTTCCCAAGGTCTCAACATCGACCCTCGCTTATTACTCCACCCAGGTTTGCTCGTCCTACCAAGCAAGCCTGAAAAAGCGATGGAGCTTCCGCAAAACCAAGTGGAGCCACTATATTACTCTCACAAACAAACTTGCCAGGACTTTGCTGCCACTTAATTCACCTGATATGGATCACGCATATCAATGTGATATGCCATCAGCACTGCGGAGAAAAAGTGTATCCCACGTGGCCGACGAAATAATCGTACACCACGTTGGAATGCCGAGTGTGAAAACCTCTACCAAACATTTTTGCAATACCATGAAGGGCATGACTCTAGTCCAGCTCCAGCTTTGCTTGCCAGGCTTGAGAGGAAACGGAAAGATCGATGGTCTAAGGCTGTTTAAAACATTGACTTTTCACACTCTAGCCGGATAGCATGGAATACGTTAAACAATCTTACTGGTAGGTCACGACAATCCCCTCGACAATGTCCCATTTCAGCAAGTGCTAATGCTAACCAGCTGGTAAAAAAAACGGGAAATACGAGGGTGCAATTACAGAGATTTCTCGATCCGTTATGCAGGAATTGTCTGACCTTTGGAGGGTTACTGCTCCAGTTGAAGTAAATATCTACGGAGATTTTTCTCCTAAAGAATTTGCTGCTGCCTTCCACCACTTAAGACCAAGTAAATCTCCAGGCCTTGACTCTATTTTTCCGGAGCTTTAACCCCCCATGCTGATCCCGGCTTGAAGTTCTGGCTACTTGGCTTCCTTTTTTCCTGCTTGCACCAACTCAAAATTACAAAAGTCTGAAGAAGGCGCTGGTAGTCGCAATCCATGAGCCTTCAAAACCTGTAGAGGACCTACAGAGCTACCGTCTTTTACAAGATCCTCGGACGACTGATCTACAATCGTGTCCAACCAATAGTCGACCTCATGCTTCCAAAGGAACAGGCTGGATTTCGGCATGGAAAGTCTACCGTAGATAAGGACGTTTTGCTTGCGCAAAACATTGAGAATTCTTTTGAGGCAAAAAAGAAGGCTGGTTCCGTGTTTGTCGATCTGACAGTTGCTTATGACACTGTCTGACACCGTGGTCTCACCTGCAAGCTACTGAGACTTGTGCCGGACAAACACAAGGTTCGGGTGATCATGGAACTTGTTCAAACAGAAGCTTCAACCTGACCATTGGTGACAGCAAGCCAAGCAGGCTCCGACACCTAAAAAATGGTCTACCACAGGGATTAGTCTCGGTTCTTCTTTTCAAGATATACATATACGATCTTCCTTCTATAACCTCCAAGAACTACAGTATGCCTACGCTGACGACTTGGCGTTTCTTTATTCATCTGGAGATTGGAAGGTGTTTGAGTGAAGACCTGACTACACTTTCTGCATATCTCCAGACTTGGCGGTTAAAGCTCAGCCATGCTAAAACAATGACGGCAGCTCTTCATCTCCATATTGAGAGGCTAAGCGTGAACTAAAAGTTAAGAACAATTTTAAAATCTTACCATTTTGCCCAGTGCCAACTTATTTTGGTGTGAAACTGGACAGAGCGCTCACGTACCGTCATCACCTTAAGGCATTGCGCAAAAACTATCCACGCGTATTTCGCTGCTGAGGCGACTTGCGGGTTCATGATGGGGCGCTGGTGCCAAGACACTGCGCACAGCTGCCTTATCCCTGATTTACTCAACTGCTGAGTACTTTGCACCAGTTTGGTGTCGCAGCGCGCATACTCGCCTCATTGACAGCGTTCTTGATGACGCTTTGCGCATTGCCACTGGATGCCTACGTCCCACTCCAACAGACAATCTTCCAGTTCTCTCAGGCATCTAGCCAGCTGAGCTTTGCCGCCAAGAAGCGACACTCTCCTTGGCTAATCGTGGTTTTTTAGACCCTGGCCACATACTGCATGGCCAACAGACTGAGTCGCAGGCTGCTAGCAAGGAGAGACTGAAATCTAGACACCCATATGTTCCTGCCGCGTGGAAACTATTGCACAACTTATCTGGGTTGGGTATGCGCGCTGCCCAATGGACGAATTTGACACGGGACACAGAGTACTCCAAGAGTATGTCAGCGCTTTGTGCTTACATTCCTAAGGTCAACAAAAGACCTATTGGAAGGAATTTGACCAGAACAGCTTGGGCCAAACTCAATCGCCTGCGTACTGGCGTTGGGCGTTTCTGTTTGTAGATGCACAAATGGGGTCTCGCTTCTTTAGCGAAATGCGAGTGTGGCGCTAGTGAACAAACTGCAGACCACATTATTTTGACATGTGCCATACATCGAGCACTTCAAGGAATAATGGGTCTGACAGTTTTGGATGACGAAACAAGGTGCTTGCTCAACTCCATCACTGCCAGCATCTGGTACAGGCAACACAGCAGGCTGGGGTGATAAAAGGATAAACTCTCGGTCTCCATCCTTTTCTTGTGTCTGACCTGGATCATGAATACCCTGCCATACGACGAAGAAGAAGAGTTACACAATGTGATTACACTGATCATCGACAAAAAAAATGCTGTTTTAGGTCAAAATATGATTGCTCCGTGCAAATCCATTGGGGAACACAATGCCTAGAGCTGTTCAAAGCACTATACTAAGTTGCCTGAAAAGTGTTCTAATTTATCTAAATCAAAAATTTAGGTGATGCAGCTGCATCCCCTGCATATGGTGGCTACTACGGCTATAAATACCTGTTAAATTTGTTTATTGTTGTTATATTTTTCCGCAAGATTTTGGCCTCTCTTAATTTTTTGTGCTTCGCTCCTGTATATATCAGAAATTTCCGATATATTTTGCAACTAATTTTATTGACTATTTACGATAAATACGCAAAAACACTCGCACGAAATAAGTAATTTTTTTCCGAACGACGCCCTATAATTTTGACCACCAATGTTAATTATATAAAGTTGACTTTACTACCCTAAAAAATACAATGTGCATCTTACGGTAAAAAATTGACTTTTTGTTGAGCTACTAAATTAGAAACGTGAATTTACTATTTGTATCCCAAACTCTTACAAAACCCAGGCGGTTCAGGCTTACTACCAAAAAAATTTACTTTTTTAAAAACTTGCCCTACTCATCAGATTTTACGTTTTTGTCTTAAAAACTAATATAATTAAAGCTATAGCTATCGTCAAGTTTTATGATTTTAGTCAATAATTAACTTGAAACAATATTTTCAACGTTTTAAGTCTGAGAGTAGTCTTCAGAAAAAAGACTATTCAGTAACAAGGCTGTCCTAATACACGTACAAGGAATATAAATCATACATCTTTTCATAAAAAATTTTCCAGGTACAAATACCAATGTTTCTGCCAAATGCATACTGCAAATCTTTACAATCACAATAAAACTGTGAATACAGTAGGTGAAGTCAGGGGCTCATAAATGATTTCAAAGTTACAGAATTTGTTCAGGTCCAAAACTAACTATGTGATTGGTAAATACTTCAGTCTATTACCTAACCAAGTTATATTGATTTGGTAAAAGCTTGCAAAATGTTGCTGCATAACAATAAAACAGTATAAATTGATTTACTCAGTTTGTCTTTTGGAGCTAATATCAACATACACACACCTGTAGGTTATTCAAATTCTGGACATTTTCGAAAAGTTATTATATTCGTAGCTTTCCCACGCCTTTGACCTAAAAAATGAGGTTGCTAAAGCAGCTCCTTCGCAACTTCACTTGATTTTACCATCGCAGGAACCCAAAGATTGCAAGAAAAAGATTTCTATTCTAACCAATAAGTTGATATACTCATTTGCGTACAGTATCTGCTCAGCCACAGGAATATTCTCACAGTAGAGAGTTATTAGAAAATATTGAACATTCTTGGGATGTAGTTGGCAAGAAAATAGTGTATGTCATTTTTGCAGATAATTAAGTTGATGAAGAAAAAGCAGCTATCGCTGAAACTTCTCTCCACTGCATATCCAAGTGAAATTCCACGTGGCTTCTTAAAACAAAAATATCACGTTGGCGCAAAAGTAACGTCCGATTTAAGGATCTTGGATAACAATGAATAAAACAATGACTATGGAAATATTTATTCATTAACGTACTCTCCATTGCTTTTAATGACCTCAGTCCACCTTTCAACACGCTCGCCAATGCCTCGTTGATAAATTTTTGTAGGTTTTGAATCAAAATACAAATTCAATTCTTTTTCAATCTCTTGCAGACATCGGACAAAAATAAAAAATTACTTTTTCACCAATCTGTTATTAATTGCTTTACATAACTAGCTGGCTTGGTTGGCTCAGAGTCCTGTTTTGTGTAGCAAGAATTTGAATCGGACCATGACTAATTGCAACTTCCAGTAAACCAGTGTTTCCCAAACTTTTTCAACTCACGTACCATTAGAAGTTTTCGCACTATGTTTGCGTACCACCTACATTTGGAAAATTTAATAGCTCAGAAATATGCAGTAGCAATGTTTTATTAAACAAGCATCAATCCAGAGTCGAAAAAAACTAAAAAATGACTGAAAATACAATAATAGCTTTAATGAAAAGAATGTAGTTGTTTTTTCCCCACTAATTGGTCAATTCTAGGAATGACTTTGCTTACAGCACATCTAAAATCATTCCCAGGTGCAGCAAGGCGGTTTCAGCTTTTCGATTTTATGCTCATTAAAGCTGAGAACCCCTGCTCGCACTGCCACGTTGACGGGAAAATCAATATTTGTGAAACCGCATGAGTGGCTAGGTTAGGGTACGATGACTTCATGCTCAGCCAGATGTTTATAGGACAGCCGCATTCCTTATGCTTGATCTTTGCTGCCTCATCAGTTTGAATGTCTATTAGCTCTTCTTGTTCTCCAGTAACCACACGCAGATCGGCTGGATCAACAAAGAATGGGTTGATGCAATAAGCGCAAGATGTAACGTCTGGAAAGTAATGCATCAACTCCTTTTTTAGTTGCGAAAGATGGCAGGCAATTTCTTCTGAAAATTCATCATCAGGTTTGTCCTCAACTGAGGTGAGGAGATTGAACATTGCGTACTTTTTATTCTTCACGTTCTCTATCCAGAGTGCCAGCTTTGAAATATACTCAGGTAAAGTTCCATTGGTACCTTGAAATGATATATCGAAGTTGTTTGGAACTTCAAAAATGTCGGATAAATAGGCCAGTCTTCCAACAAACTCCATACTCTCAAGATCTGCCTGAAAATCGTAATTCTTTTTCCTGAAAAATTGAAGTAGTTTATACCGCAGTTTAAAAAGATGCCTTGTCGCATTACCTCTGGAGAGCCAGCGCACTTCCATGTAATTGAGTTGACAGGTACGTTTGAAGCCCAAATCTTCGCAAAGTTGCTTAAATAATCGGGTATTTACGGCAAATGTTTTTACAAAATTTGCCAGTTTGATAACTCGCTTTAAACGTAATGGCATTTTCTCAGGAAGCGCAAAGAGCAAATGTATGTATGAAGCGATGAACATTGGTTGCGTATGATGAAACAGTTTTCACGTAAGTTGTAAACCCAGATTAACGTCCTAGCATGGAAAGAGTCCCGTCGACTGCACTGCCAATCAACTTTTTTCAGTCCAGTTCATTCTGTTTGAAAAATTGTTCGAAACCTCAAAAACATCCTTTCCTTTTTGTTGGGCTGGAAAGTTCCTTGCTTATCAGTAACTCAGTTTTCACATCATTGTCTTGAGTACTATAGCGAACATAGATGAGTAATTGCGCACTGTTTGTTATGTCTGTCGATTCGTCCAGTTGCATAGAAAATCCAAACTTTGAATCTTTCTCACCCGAAATTACTTGGTCGGCAGAATCGATGAACATCTCCTTTATTCGATTTTTAACCGTGTTGTTAGAGAGGGATACAATTTCTAGCTTTGTAGATGCCTCCACTTCAATTACGTTCTTAACCATGATCTTTGCTGCTGGCATTACCGGAAAGAAACTCGCAAATGGTATATGCTTTCATGCTTTTAGCAACTAGGAGAGCAATTTCATACGATGCTTTGACAACGCCCTTCTTTTTCTGGTAAATCACGCCAGCCTTGTTTAGGCGTTGTCTTTTTGCAATCTCTCCCAGTTGCTGGAAGTTACTCTCGTCTTGTTCTTTCTCTTTAACATGTTTTGTCACAAGGTGACGCTTGAGGAGGCTGGGTTTTGTAGCTGACTTAGAAACTGTCTTCATACAAATTACACATGGTGGCAGAGATTCTCCCCCACGCTCAATGGCTATGAACCCATACGTTGGACAGTACTTTCGATTCGGCATTTGGAAAAATATTTTATATATTCAGCTAAAGATTACTTAGTTTTAAACAAATTATAATTTAGCTTTTATATATATTCAACTAAATATTTTATATCGCTTCGACTATTTCTAACAATATAAAAATTAGTTCTTAACAATGCAAGAGGAATAAATAGGCTGCAATTCTACTGCAGCCAGCAGAACTTTGACCTTACAGCTCAAACCAACTTTATATTTACTTTATTTATTGGACAATTAGCCTTTCAATTGGCGTGTAAAGCCCAAACAAAAACAATTATGACATAATAATTTAAAAGTATTTTCAATTTTTAATATTTATTGTTGTAGCTTATCAACTTACCGTATTTGCCGGTGTATAAGTCGACTCGTTGTATAAGTCGACCCCCTAAAATTCGACGGAAATTTACGATTTTACGTTTTTTTATTTTATTTTATTTACGACTCGGTGTATAAGTCGAGGTCGATTTTTTTAGGTCGATTTTTGATCGAAAAAGGTCGACTTATACACCGGCAAATACGGTAAGTAAGTTGCTCGCGAACCACCTGAAAGACTTTCGCCTACCACTAGTGGTACGTGTACCACAGCTTGGGAACCACTGCAGTAAACGAATAGCAGGATCATTCTATCTTTCACACAATTAAATCTTTTGTCCATTTAGTAAAAGTTGTAAACGATGCTGCCGAAAGAGGAATAGAACTTAATGCAGAGTACGCATCAATTTTGACTGATGATAAACAACAAAGTTTAATTCAAGCGGACAAACAGCACAAACCAAGAGAGCCCGAATCATAAACAATCTGTGGTGGCATAATTCAAAAAACGGATCTTTTCCGTGTTTTTACTTTGACGGGTTATTAGATTCAACTAATTAATTGTCCGTTGCTTTGCATTTTATTTCGCGTGGAATAATTTTCTCCTGCGCAGCTTGTGCTCTTATGTTGTTAGACCAAACATTTCTTTATGGTCTAATTCTTTGTAGAGTCTGAGAAAATTGCTCAAGTTAATGAAAGTTGTAGAACACACATCCGCTTCGTAGAGCCAGAACATATATTGGCAACTAGGTTATGCTATATCACATTGGCTGAGCTAATAACAATGAGGTTGCCTAAGATTTGCCGAAGTCCGGAATTAAACCCAAAACTGCTACTTCAGAGACAGATATTTTAAATACAACGTAACTTAGCCAATTGTACAGTAAACAGTGACACTGTTTGAACCTATCAGATCTTTTCAGTGCAGTCGGTGACCGACAAGAAGCTAGAGGCCCTCAATAAAGCATAACTTTGACCGTCACGCTGGTAGAACCTATATGCAAAGCCTCTAGCTTCTTGTCGGTCACCAACTGCACTGAAAAGATCTGATAGGTCCAAACAGTGTCACTGTCTGCAGTTTGCTAAGTGCATTGCTAGCCTCTTGCTTTACTGCAACGTAACTTGTTTATCAATAACATTTTTTTGTGCGCTATGCTAGTGACATGTAATTACATCAACAATTGAGTTTCATTATTCTGTTTTGGGAAAACCTTTGTGAATTCGGGTAGTCCCCAAAAGGGTAAACATTCAATAATACCACTTTCAAACTGGTATCACTTGTTGTTGCTAAAGCAAACCAATTTGCTATTTCTAGAATGTGCAGCTTTTGTATAAAGCATTTAAATAAACATTAAATTTTTAATTAGGGCATTTCTCCTAGCAGCATAGTTCTGCTAAGAGCAATGCTTTAATCAAAAAATTTAAGAATGAACGCTCAAGTACGTTGAGGGAAGCAAAGAGTGATTTGATTTAAAAAAAATTGTTGGCAATTTTATTTTTTAGGCCTAAAGTAGTAGTTGGCAATTTATTTTGCTTCTAATTTCTCAACACTGCGAATATCATACTGTTTTGAAAATGGCCAAAATTTAAACAATCTTAATGCAAATCTTGACAAGCCCGCTAAATATTCAAGACGTCTGGAATTGGCTCGCTTGCAAAACGGGCTGCACATCCCTGATGTAAAGCAATTTAGGGCAAAGCTGGCAAGTGAAAAGTTTAAATTTTTTGCCGCATTACTGTGGTTGTAGCGTTTGAAATATTGCTAGAAAATTATTACTAGGGAATTACACAATTTCATTTCCATTACAATTACAATTACTCCTGTAAAAATTTCAATTACATTACATTTACAATTACTCCTTACCAAAAAACTCTGATTTCAATAACGATATCGCTGATACAAGTTGTTTGCTTCAAATAACAAATTTTGATGCCACAAAATTTACTTTCGTTAGTTGTTTGCATTTTGAGTTTTACTTGTTCAAAAATTCTTTGATTACACTTGGCAGACATCAAGCAACACCGAATATCTGGTTCCAATAAGCTAGCTTCTTGTCGCGGTACGAAAATGACCAGCAATTGAAAAATTTTTCTAGAGAAGCTATTCCAACGTTAGTGATAGTCGAGCAGCTTATTGCTTAGCTTGGAACCACCTTACAAATGACTGTTGTTATCGAGCTGCGCAACTTCCATCTTGCATTGTATACATTGCGTATAATCTACCACTGAACAGCTATGATTCATAAGGTAAAAACTGCCGGTTTATTTGCTCAACGCTTGTGAATAATCTGACCAAAGCTTTTGCATCAATATGACTTGTGTTAGTTTTGCGCCAACTTTGTCCTTTTAAATTTATTTCTTTTGCTTTCAACTTTTCTTTATCTATGGCGGAAGGATATCGACGCTATTTTTTTCTAGCGCAGGACAGAACTCACTAATGCTACACATGAAATTACCAAGCAATTTTATTCAAAGATGAATGGAGTTATCCTATGTTCTTCATTTCAAGGATTGGACATTTTAAGCTGTAAATGTAATTAAAATGTAATTAAGCCCAATTGCTGGACAGTTGAAATTACAATCAGACACAATCGAAAAGTCTCAATTACAATTATTATTACAATCACATAAAATGATTTAGTCAAACTATGAAGCATTCTTCCTCACCAATGGCATAGTCAAAAACAAATTTCAGAAAGGTAATGTTTTTGAAATTCTTGACAGCTTTTCTCCCAGTTAAACACACAAAAAGATCCTCTCTTCTCCAGAATGCAACTTTTTCAAACGTTTTTCAGAGGCGTGAGCTCTTATGTCTCCTGATTGGATTTAATTGCAATCAAGGTTTGGTTTCAGGAAATACGTGGTCATGATTTGTTTGTTTGTGGTTACCCCTCCTCTTCCTCGGGATGGAGATACGGCATGAATGGCAAATTTAGGTTCGTGCCGTCAACCTAATTGAAATTAGGTTAGGATAAAGATGGCAGCCCATTTCGAACCAGTCTTGAGTGACTGGTAGCCCCACCACCAACAAGGCGGACTGCTACTGGTAGGTACCCAAGAGTTGTCTTTTACGACATGCTGGGTTAGCAACGTCACGATTGTAATCCGGTGAAGTACGGGTGGGCCACCTGTCTGCCACATAAAGATGGAGGTGTCCCTTTAAGTGCCTTGCCCAAGGACACAGCAAGCAAGCTCGCCGGCTTGTTCTCAACACTATCCGTTTCTATGCTGAGCGCCAAGCAAGGAAGCTATGAATACCAGTTTTTAAAGTGTATGTGGTCATTATCGATATTTTAGTTGTTGAATTTATTATCACACATAAGGTTGCCTGCCAATCAAGGCGAATTTCCGCCAGTATCAGTCTGAAATTGGCACATTTTAGAAGAAATTGGGACAAATAATAAACGTTTCTTTATGATCCGGCACTTGACAGGCAATTCCCATGCAAAGGAAAATTAAACGCAGGCATATAACATGGATAGAGTACTATGAAACAGAAAAGAAACAAACAAAAAACAAACACTGGGAAATAGTGTCTTGTGGTCGCTGGGCATTGCACACGTTTTTGTCCAGTTTTGTACGTCTTTTGCTCTCATGCATTTTTGCAAAAAAGTTTTCTTACGTGAGGATATTTATATAATGTTTTACAGAATATGATGTCGTTTGAATACCTGATTTTGTCCGCAAAATACAAATGAAAGGTTTTTGAGGACAATAACATAAACAAAGATTTGTGTTGACAAAACTGGATGTTTACTCAACAAGGTGTACTGTATATCACCTTATAAATGTCTAAACGGATGGAAGTTTTCTTACAAAAATACATGAAAGCAATACGCACAAAATCGGACAAAAAACGAACAAAAAGCACATCGTATGCAGCCATCTTTAGGCCCTGTGCCAGGGGGGAAATGGCAATTCTCCAAATAGCCTTGATTGATCTAAGAATTAACTATTTCCGGTGAAAGATTAAATAGTCCATAAAAAATATTTTTGGGATAATTGATTCTCTTTTTCAGCTCATTTGAAAGTTTTCAAAAAGAGCTTTGACATCTGACTTTCACACTATTTAAGCGCAAAAACTCCTGCAGCTTCACCTATATTCAACTTCTTGAAGAATGCAACACACTCCTTCTATGGTGAAAATCTTACCTTTAATTACTCACGAGCTCAATAAGTGATGGTTTTTATCATACAATCAGACACGGTAGGGAATACTGTGGCCAGCAGAAGCGACCAATATTAAGGCTAAATTATGGATGATATCTCTAGTGGCTAAAGACCAACAGCACAACAACTCCGTTAGAAAGCTATGCAATGCTCTATGTCGTAAACTACAGACAGCGATGATGTAACAATAGCTTATTAAGCATAAACAGGTCAGCTTCAGATAGTGACTATCGTTACATTTTTTGATTTTTAATGAACACTGGATAATCTACACAGAGCTGGCGCGACTGCGCTGAGGACACTAATTGATAAAGCAAGCTTGCTCTTTTGTTTTTTATAACAGCTTTTCAGTGGCCAGTGAAACAAATTTGGGCAAAAAATTAGTATACAAAGAATTTGCTTGCCGTCGAACACAAGCGTTGAATTTAGAACAAGTTATCGTTTTTCTGCGGATTTTAGGCCTCCTGGCAACTCAGTTAAAAATTTTAATGGCGTGATTACATTGCAAATCTACAATTCCTCTTGTGTGTCACAATGCGTACTTACGGACTTATTATTTTGTCACTTTGCATTGCTTTCAATAGTTTTAAGTTACTATCAGTTTACCGTCTTACTGCCAGGTAGAGCCAGTGTTGGGAGTAAGTCGCGTGAAGTCGGCTTACTGATGTGAAGTCTTGAATCGAGTGGACTCATTTCATGCCAACATAAAGTCGAATCTTTTTTAACGACTTGAGTTTACTTAAGTCTTCTCAACACTAATTGCCAATAGTAAGTTTCCTGTGATTTTTTAATGACTGTAGTTACGGGCTTGGGCTATTGGAACAATGCATCTTAATCATAGGCACTACGCAAAACAAAGGAAAATGCCATTCAATGCGTTTCAACACTAGAATTACTACGTTTTCAACGTGTTTAGAATTATCGCGAGCGGTCAAAATGACCGTTTGTTCAATAACTAAACAAGTGCTTAACAATCATGTATTATTTGACATTTCTTTTCACTTTTGTAGTAAACATAGAAATGTCTTGAACTTTTGTAGCTGTGAATTTGATGAGTTGTAAGGTCTATTATGCCTCGGATAAAGCTGCATAGGCCCTCTTCTCAGAACTGTATTGTAGGGATCAACATTGCTTTTCTTTTCAGCAGCGTTTCTGTCAGTATGTTTTAAGCTTGTTACCTACCTCTGGATGAAGAAAGTATTAACATGCATTTTCATTTCGTTCCGTCCTACGTAACCACTCAAATTTACGCTGTGCTTGATATAAATTTTATGACCTATCGCTTGTGATGAAGTAGTCCACTTGTATGATTGCTGTCACTCGCTCATTACCAATGCCAACAATTGACATGATGCCGAATCAGTTTGCTCCAGGTTTGCAATATTAGTCTCTAAATTCGATTTATTCTAAAAAATCGTTTCTTATAGGTCTGACTTAGGCTCAATATGCTGATCTATGATCTAAGTCTTTACAAACATAGGGGTAGCACTTTGTTTTGTGTACGGGTGAGGCTAAAAGGATTTTAGTCTCGAAACAAGGTTGAATATGTTTTTTCTTTATTTTGGAGATCAAGATTTCCACAACGAGGTTTTTCGCTACTTTCGGTTTCACACAAAGGTAAAAACCCTTTTATAGAAATCAACTTTTAAAAAGTAGGTGTTTTGCCAAGATTTAAAATTTTTGGGAGAGGAAGCTGAAGACATTGTTGAAAATGAGTAATTTGCTTTTTCTCAAATATCTGGGGGAGGACTAAAGAGAGTCTCGTGGAGAGGAGCTTCAGCAGGCAGCTCTTCCACTTTTACTCCTATGTTTACAAACATATTTATATTTAGCAACTATAGTACGCACAACTTTTTCCTGCTACTGCAATTGTTGTTGTAAGTTTGGGTTGAAACAAAATCACAACAAAAGATCTAATCGTAACGACAATTTTAAATGGCGGAGAAATTAGAAGTGACCCTACGGTTAAAATGATCATTTGCAATAATTCAAGGTAAATCGCTTCCTACCCATTTTGTGTTTTGTTTCAATGCGATAAATTAACATGCTAAAAGTTAATCTAGACTTGGAAAAAATCTAAAAGTTTTGATATGAGAACGCTTAGCTAAACACAGCTACAGCTATTAAAAATTGACCGTTTAATTTTGATGACATTTAAAATTTAGCCCGTAAAAACTAGAGCAGAATATCGTAGTCAGTTAAAAATTTTTGAAGGAAAAGGGTCAACAAAATTTTTACATTTTGAGTCACTAGATATCTCTAGATTTTCAGAAAATCAAAACTTGAATTAAAAGCTGTTTTTACGCTAACATAACGCATTCCGATCAAACAAAACTCAAATTGATGGCATCTACCTAAATAACACTTATAGCTACTCGAGTAGCATACTTTCCATTTCAACTACATAAGTAAAAGTAAAAGTAATGAAAATGGTATTAAATGAAAATATTCAAGCAACTAGCTCGTTACCTAAAAACTTCTATAAGAAGTTTTATTCAGTAGATCGTTACGTTATTGATCACTTCTGGTCGTTATGAACAGTACTAACTTTGCTATGATTTATCTAATTTGTGAAAGCTTGAAGTTGTATCAAATAATGGTGAAATACTGAGAAACTTGAAATTAGCAAATTCTCAAGTTCAAGTTAAAATAGAAGATTCATTTCCGTGATCTGCTTTCAATTGTTGCTTTGTCAAAGATTTCAACATCTTCACTAGGGCATTAAACTTATAGACATTTTTAGGCTTGTCAATGTGCCAAGTCCCAAGCGTGACCCAAACTCTATTCCACCAGCCCATTTCCAAGACCGACGCAAAATTTTTCGGTACGAAAACATTGGCGGCTAAGCCCCTTGTGAGCATTGCCAGTCATGATTAAGAGAATATGATGACCATAATTTTGTTGTGAAATTCATTTACTTTCCGTTACTGCTCACACAAGAGCCCGATGTGTGAAGCTGGCGCAACCGGTTGAACCAACATACTAGACTCGGAAATTACTGATGGAGGGCCTCTGCCGGGCGACGCTGGCTAGTTGAAAATAAGGTAAATAACAAGTTTGGAGACTAAGTAATGACTTTACAATCTCAACCAGAAATAAGAAATTTAAAAATGCTGAAATTCTTGTTTCAAATTTTGATAAGCCAAACAGTGGTGAAAAACACAAACTTTTTCTTACTAAATACAATCCAATCAACTCTGTCTTGTTTAACTCTTATGCGTATGACGGGTGGCAAAAATGACTACGACCAATATTAAACAATAATTAGCCTACTCAGCGACATTTGGTCAAAATTTTTTTTTAATTTCATGACTTTTTTCTAAAATTTATTCTTCCTTCCTACAATATTAAAACTTGTCTATTGAGCTCTCACTCACTAATTAATTGGTGACATTTTTATGAGCATTTGATAGTTTTTGCTCTTATCAGCGCACCTATTCTCGCAGACAATAATAAATACAAAACTGTTCTGCGCTCGCTTGATATAATAAGAAAAGATGATAATGTTCTTAAATCAAGAAACAAGCATTGTCTCTTTGTCCATGATGATATCATAACAAGTTGGTTGTAATTCGTCATATACAGTCGAATCCGGTTAATTGCATATCGGATACTTGCGTAACCCGTTTTATCGCATTGAAATCGTAAATTCCAAACCACAGTCAATCATTTGTAATGAAAATATTTCGGATAATCGCACAACGGCTTATTGCATAATCCGCTTAACTGAATAGATTTGAAAACAATTATTCGATTACTACACAAAAGGTTGCGAAATTTCAGTGATAAAAACACGATGGTTTTAAAGTCTTAACAGAAACAAACTGAAAGGTACAGAACAAGGCCGTTTGCCAACATCACAAAATAAAATAGGTCGCTCACGATTAGAGATCAAAAACAACGCAACGTGCGATGTGATTAATGTTCAGTGATGCAAATCTTGCGCTGGTATATCACGTTTATGTGAAGAAGTTTTACAAAACAATCAAGTTGGGAACACGACGCTAATGAAGAAAACTCTGCCGACACAACTGCTGTGATTCCACCAGAAAATAAAGAAGTGCTTCACGCACTTGATATAATTAGACGACGACTGCAATTTGAAGGAGAGAATATGGATACATTTCTTCGACTAGAAGAAAAAATGCAAGATAGCATGCAAAATAATATCAAACAAACAACAATTGCGCAGTATTTCGCTTGAAACAAATAAAATTCAATTAAACCTTTTATTTGCATGTTTTTATTTACTTTTTGGGCAAGAACAAGGCAATCGCATTGCGCTTGCTTTGAAATATGACATGTGGACCTTTTAATACGTTGCTACAGTTGCGCTTCAGTTCGATTTTTCACTTTCGCATAAACGCCTAATTCGCTTAATCGCATAAAAAGGCTTGGAAAATTGACTGTGCAATCAACCGGATTCGACTGTAATAGAAATGCAGTTTTCGGTTGCGGTTGCGGCCAAAATTCTGGGAAAATGAGACAAATTCAACTTTCGAAGCGGTTACAAGTGTCTAAACTTTTCGAATCAGATTTTTTGTTTGCGAAATGCAACGCCTTTTCTCTATTTTTGGGGAGTAAACACCCGAAAACAGCTGATAGGAAAAACCACAATCAGTGTCGCAACATAATTATATAAACAAAGGGAATTTACAAAGTCCAAAAAATACAAGTCGGCATAGCTAACATATTTTAGGTTTAAAGCTCGCTTGGCTTCTTATCATCATTGTTGATGCATTATGCAAACAAGAACTACTCGTAACGTCGTTTGATTAAGCCTAGTTTTTAATACCTATTTAAGAATTGTTTAATTAAAATCAGAGACGCGGTAATATGATTTGTTTTGGGCAAGCTTGTAGAGCAGTGGTTCCCAACCTTTTTTGATACATTTCTCCTTTCACGTTTTTGAAACCTTTAATGTTCCCCTTTTCAAAATAAAATAAAAAAAAGCTGGGCTTTTTGCCTCCATGTTATGCTTTTTCAATACTTTTCCAATCCAGCATACCATAGTATAACACCGGATCGCAGCCTTTTATTTGAAACGACATTTGTCAACGCCATAGCAAAGGTTGGCGCAAGAAATCACCTGCTGAGAAAACTTACTTCGATTAAGTTAAATGCTCAGCCATATCTATTCAAATCAACAGCTCTCGCACAGTGGCAAAGCCTATTTTGGGTAGACCATAAAAAGGAAGTTTTTTGGGTGATTTTTTTGTTGGAGACTAACCTTTTGAAAGCGTTAATTTTCCTATCTTCAGCCATTATGAACATGAAATCCTATTGTTTTCAGATCAACTTTTTGAACCAATTTATTTTCCTATTTTTGGCTAAAAGTGCCTACATTTCATTATCAAAGTCAAAAACTTTGAGGAATCCATAGCTTCTGCAGCCAAACGCTAGCAATGCCTATGCATCCACCTTGTGGAACTCAGCAGCGGAATATATCTGACCAGTATGATAAACATCTGGCCATGCCACAAAACTCTAATTAGCCCTCAACAACATTTGTGTCTCATAACTAATAACCTCAACTCTACCAATACCAAAAATCAAATATTAGCCCGCGTTGCTGTTATCAAGATCAAAAAGAAAGTTGTCAGCCCAGTGGAATGTCGGAGACAAACCAGCGAGGTCAAGTTGTATAGATTTTATGGACGACATGCAGCGAGACAACTACTGAAATTGAGGAAGAGTTTTCACAATCACACCACCGTCTTGTATATATCACCTCCGAAGAATGACATGCTTTGGAGAGAGACACTTAAGCAAGATTCTCGTAGCAACCATGACATAAGAATCCCCCCATCTTGATTTTTTCCACCACCCCATAATGCAATTTGGGCCAAATAGAAATGCTTCAATTGCTTCCTCAGCAGTGATGGCTGCGCCAAGAGTGGCCATGGAATAATAGGGCATTTCCACAACTTCAATCATCTTTCAAGTGTGGTTCTGCATTCGAAGACATCCAGCATCTTATTTTCCTTAAATTGCTAACATCATGCTCAACTAAAAATATAGCATTGTACAGTCTACAATAAACGCGAAGGACAATGCATAAAACAGTGGGCAAACGTCATGTGATGTCTCAATGGAGAAACGATGAAATTGTATGCTTCTTGATTACCAACTGAGCAAAATAAAACAAGTAGTATAAAACGTTTGATTTTTGAGTGATGATGATGTGTGTGCAAGGATTACGAAACGAAGTGGCAAAAGTGCTCTTGTAAAAACAATAGACTTTTGAAGTGATTTCTTTTAAATTTTGTTAATTACAGAAAATTCTGAATCCCATTGAATAAATTTTAGTGGGGTCGGCTTTGTTTGTAATAGGATAAAGACCTTTGTTCTAAAGGTTACCTTGCATCGAGGGTTCCTTTTTTTTCTCATTAGGGATAACGATCTATTTTTTTGGAGGTATACTTGTAATGCAGCCTCTTATATAGTTTCTAAAAATGGTTTCGCTATAAAGAAAAAATGCCAGTGAAAAAATGAAAAGTATTTCTTTCAGCAAAATTTGTCCACTGCTTTCGGGATTTTTCAACACCTCTGAATGTGAGAATACACTTTTTTTTTAATAAAAATACATTTTTTTGAATACAATACATTTTCAACACTACTGTGAGAACACTATGTGAGAATACATTCATGGCATCGCATTGCAAAACAACTAGGTAAAGAAAATTTATGCAATAATCCTGAAACACAAATGGTGTACTAAATGCAACAAAATTAAGATCATATGAACTTTAAAATGTGGAAATTCTTTCCCTAAATGGGTAGAAATCCTTCCGGGCAGGAATACGTCCTAGGTTGGAACCACTGAACTAATTGAATAAAATGCATAAAATAATTCTGAAACACGAATATTGACCTAAGTGCAACAAAATTAAAATCTTTTAAAGTATAAAATTTGGAAATTCTTCCCCTATGCAGGTAAAATTTCTCCCTGAGGGGAATTCCTCCCCGGTTGGAAATCACTGCTGTAAAATGAATATTGGGCAGCGTGTAGAGTGAATATTGGGCAGCCAGTAGAGCGAATGATTATTACATACTTTTTTTTATCAACCGCCTTAGCAATTCTCACAATTATTGTAGTTATACCGTGGTCACATTTGTTTTGAGTTATACGGAAAGCCGTGATTTTGCATCTTCAAGTGCAAACTTTTCAGTAGCTTGTTAGTTTTTTTAGACTTTAGCAGAGCAAATTATAGTAAAAATGAAAGACACTCCGGATTGCATGTTAATAAAAGCAACAACTCACAGGAAGATTTGTTATTGATTAAATACAAAAGCCTACTGAGTTTACCGGAAACTAAAACATACAACAGTGGCTTGCAAAATTCTTGTACAACACGCTGCTTATGGTAAGCGGACACACAGTAAAGTTTTACCACCAAATAATACGTCAACCTTTAACTAAGGCACTATCGCTTTGCATTTTTTTAGCAAACCTGTTTGGCTACTGATATAATAGTTTATGTTAGGTGACAAAACTTAAAACTTACCATGGTTGTTACAACAAGCAAAAGTTTGGTGTCGGGGCTTTTGCCCTTTCGGCTTCCACCTTTTTGTGTTATTGTATATAAGATAGTGATCCCAGAAATAAGTTGGCGCAAAGCAATTTTAGATTATGCCATTGATCATATGAGGTTTTGCAGTAATGCAGCAATAGATCGATGGCATGATCTAAAATTGCTCAGAAGGGCATATTTAGATTTGATGCGGGAAACACTGTTGATGAGCTAGCCTAAAATGTGGTAGTGTAGATTAGATTTTGTGTGGGATACCTGTGGATGGATGGCATGTGAGATGCTGGTGTGGAGTGAGGGTAGTTGAGAATGCTGGTGAGGCATCACCTATTAAGTAATTTGAATTTTCAGCATACCATAAAATTGTATGACTTAGAAATAGAGCAGCTGTAATTAAACCACTTTTTGTTAGTTACATTGCATGCAATGGCATACAGAAATGTTAGTGAAGCAGTCACTTGTTTTCACAACTACTGGTGCATATGCTTTCGATTAAACTTAGTTTCGCAAAACGTAAGATCGCTACCATTTTTTACGTGTTATCTTTGATGAGTTCAATGGATCTTATTGTTATGCAAAATACTACATCTAATGTATTTGCCTTTCGAGTTATATTTATGATCTATTAAATTACATACAGTCAATAGATGTAGGAGTTTTATGTTTTTTTGTAATGTGTTTGTGTATACTTTTTTAGCCAGGCATTTGAAGAAGCATTTGTGATTTCTATATATTTGATCATGTAAGCCAACACTAGTTCTTCATAATACAATTAGGTTTTGGTGATGCTGTTACCCTATGCCATACGAGAGATGAGTGCATGACGGGAGACCATGGAGTACAAGAAAATAAACTCTCCTAGGCTTGGACAAGATGTTGTAAAGAGGAGTGTCCAAAGAGCTAGCGGCGCAAGGGCCGCATGACCGTAGACGCCGCATGAAAAATTCAAAATTCTGTCAATCCTAGGGAGATTAGAATTTGACATGATGCTGTGTGTGTTGCAGCGAAGACAAGAGAGGACACAACAAGCGTGATGAGAAAGCACAAGTTCTTCAGTGAATTCTGAATGGACCAAAGTGTTAAAAAATTTTGATAAGACAATGCGCCTCCTATTCAGGAGAAAAGAAGAGTGAACATGAGAGGTAAGAGGAGAGAGGCTTTATGGAATTGTAGATGGCTGGAGTAGCACACCTTGTCTGGCCAATTCATTGACCATGTCATTGCCTAGAAGAAATGAGTGACCGTGAACCCATTGTAGCTGATAATAAAAGAGGACGAGAGACAGATCCTTGGTAATCTAATAAAATGTTCGACCGAGGCTTTGTGGTCACTTTAGAACAGCCTCATGTACCACCTGGTAACTCAACTCGGGGCCACGAACAATTTGAAATTGATTTGAAAATAGGCTATAACCAAAAATCACTACTTGAAAAAAAAAGATACCGTAAAACCTCTATTTGAGCGCCACCTTCAATAGAACGCAACTATAGGAAAAGGACTGAAAAATTGAGCGCCATCCTCTGATTGAACGCCACCTTGATGAATTCTTCTATTTTGGCAATAGTTACAGCTGAAATCGCTTTTCTAGGTGTAAGAAGAGAAGAATGGATTGTCTAATTGCACGTTTATTTTTAGACGCTGGGAAGTCCCATTTTATGGAGCTACATCGCACATTTTTTTTAGACACTGGTAAGTCCCAACTTGCATCTTTAGCACTGTCGCGTTTAATAGAATTCTAGGCGCTATTTCAACTTTAATTTTATTCTTAAAATTAAGGCGACTTGCATTATCACTTGAATAATTAAGTCTGGCTACAACTTAACATTTAGGTGAAGATTGGCTTCTACTAAGATACTTTGAACCGCACACTTCTCCGTCATAAATGAGTTAGATGTTTTTCTTTTCATTTATAAAATTTATCTTCTCAAAATTCTGACCAGCTAGTCGAAAAATAGAGCGCCAGCCTCTAATTGAACGTCACCTCTAATAGAACACCACTATGGGGGAAGGGTTGAAAAATAGAGCGCCATGGCGGTGAAATAGAGGTTTTACGGTAGTTAGATTATGTTAATGTATATCTGCGTCAGTTTATTTGGCGTTTAAGTGTTTTTGTTCAAGCTCTAGAGTAGGGATTCCAAACTAGGGTGCGTGAACCTTTTGAGGGGTAGAGGAATCTACCAAATACAATGCACGAAACATTTCTGAAATCCAAGTTTGAATGAAAACAGGCCGATGATAAAAATTACACTAGGCGACATTTTGCAACTTTTTTATTTTTTTTTTCAAACAATTAGATGTGTTTACCTAATTTGACTACGCTGATTCCGAATTTGCAGTCGGAATTCACCCATCACGTCACACTTTTTTGCAAAATTGAATTTAAATTTTACTCAAAAACGCATTTAATAGGCCCAATAAGCACACAGTACTTTTCATTTGCTCAATAACATTTCATTTATACTACATTGGCTTTTTCCTCATTGGAGTGAGGCATGAATTTTCTTCTTTTGGCTTTTATTGCAACTTCATTACTCACACAATCGCGTTTCAGGCACCAACAGTAGTCCGCCATCATGGATACATCCCATCGTCCTTGGTACCGTGTTTCCATGCTTTTGATGTCCTGGTGAAAGCGTTCACCATGTTCTTCACTCATATCGCCCAAATTTTGTGGGAAATAGTCCAAGTGTGCATGTAAAAAATGAACTTTCAAACTCATGCGACATCCAAGTGCTTGAAAACAAGCCAACATGTTTTCCACAATGTTTTGATAGTCAGGATCTTTGGTATTGCCAAGGAACTTTGATACAACTTCTACAAAAGAAAGCCATGCTTTTTTTTCCACATCCGTCATGGTAGATAAAAATTGGGGGTCTTTGGTGAGTTTTCTGATTTGAGGTCCAACAAATACACCCTGTTTAACCTTCTCAGCACTCAAATTAGGAAACTTATCTTGAATGTATTTAAAACAGGCACCTTCTTTATTGAGAGCTTTTACGAACTGCTTCATGAGACCCAGTTTAATATGAAGTGGTGGAAGTATCACATTGGATCTGTCAACAAGAGCAGGATGTAAAATATTTTTGCAACCTGGCGTAAGGGACTCTCTCAACGGCCATTCACGTTTAATCCAATGATTACTTCTATCCCTGCTTTCCCATTCGTACATAAAACAAGGGTGCTTTGTAAATCCAGACTGTTGACCCAGTAGCATATTTAGGACTTTAAAGTCAACACAAATCTTCCATGTATAAGTGCTATATTGTAACTTCCCAAGCAAAAGTTTCATATTTTCATAAGACTCTTTCATGCAAGTCGAATGAGCTAAAGGGATAGAAGCAAACTGATTTGTATTGTGCAATAAAACAGCTTTCAGGCTTGATTTTGATGCATCAATAAAGAGGCGCCAGTCACTGGGGTTATAAACTGTTCCCAATTTCTCTATAAGACCTTGAATATCCACACAATAGACTAAAGAGTTTTCCATGGTGAAGAAGCGAATGTATTCATTTTCACGATGTTTATACCAAGCAAAAGTGGTATCAGTGCTGAGCATACGTTTTGCTTTCAATCTGGAACCCAGAATAAGAGCAGACGATTTTGGCAAATTCAAATCTCTGACAAGGTCGTTTAGCTCCGCTTGATTAAAAGGGTTGGGCTGCTGATCATCATCACACTCATACTCTGAACATTCTGTCAACTGGCTATCAGACAAGGACTCCTTACTGACAGAATCTTCAACTGTTTCCAAAACTCTTGGAGGCAATGGAATTGGGATACCTGGCCCATGTGGAATGGGTCGTATGGCACAAGGCAAGTTAGGATATTGAATTTTATGCTTATTTTTAACATTGAAGCCAGCAACAACACATGAGCAAAAGTAACATTCTTTGCCATGTCCATTTGGTTCCCTCCAAACCATTGGAACACCAAATGCTAAAGACCTCAGTTTTCCAATGCTCCACTGCCTCAATGACGACACACAATTACGACACACTTTGTGCGGGGCCCATACTTTATCTTGGTCTCCTAACTTAACTCCAAAATAAGCATAATAGACATTTTTAACAAAAGGTGTTATATTCTGCCGTTGAACAGATGGAACAAAGCTTCCGCATATGTAGCAAAATATATCTGGGTCGTTGATGCAGCCTCTTCGCTTAGATGACATTTTTTTCTGTTTTGAAACTCAACCAACAGCTTAAACAACAGTAATTGCAAGACTAGGTCAACAAAGACTAGTTCAGTCGTTTTATAGTAACCTCCTTCTGTAATGCCACAATGAAATAATTATGACATCACAATAAGGTGCAACAACTATAACAATAACAACGATGACGCAACAATAAGGAATGCTTCTTAAAACAGACTCACGCACGGCAAAAAAACTTACAATTATAGTGTAATGTTAAAATTTAAATCGCATTTTATGAAAAATCCTGACGTGATAGAAAAAAAGTGACTGCAGATTCGTAATCACCATACCCAAATTGACTCAGAAGTAACCAACTTACCCAGAAAAAAAAAATCATGTCGACCAGTGTTATAGTTCTTTCCTGTGAAACAAACCATCAGCGTTTGTGACATTACAATACATTGATGCCATAATGCATTTGTATGAAAAATATTGTTTGACAATTTCTTTCTTTCTTTCTTTCTTTAATGCCGTGATTTGAAAGAAGCTTTGTACTTCATTGATAACTTCTTTAAGTGTTGGACAAGCTTTATGAGGCTTTTCTTTATTCGCAGCTATAGATTTCCACATAACTCAGCGTTTTGTCGCAAATAATTATCTCTGCAAAGCTGAAAATAAATAACAAATGAAGATGAGCGTGACAAAAACAATTGCTTTTGAATAGTCAATTTCCAAGAAAAGTCTTCAAGTTAATTCCTTCAAATCACATTGCTTGATCCGTCCTAGCAACTACCGCCTAAAATTAGTCTCCCCGTATTTGAGGTTATTTCCGCTCATAATTTTGTGCAATAAATTAAATTAAGATGTTGACTTAAAAAACTGGAGGTTGGTAAGACTTTTACACCCAAGGGAGTTTGTAGGAAAAAATCGATAGAACCGATGCGGTAGAGGCTAAGTGGAAGTGCTAGTTATAGTAGTTCTTAGTGCAGTCGGGATTTAGGTTTGTTTTAAACAAATTTTTGGTTGCTTGTACAAAAAATGAAGTTAATCTACTCAAGATAAAGATAAGTGTCCAAGATTAAATCATGCCCAAAACAAAGCGTTGGGCTTCATGCCTGAGATTAACTCATAAGCTTCAAACTTTTATATTTGTTTTGATATAAAGCAGAAATTACACGAGCTAGTTCTTTTGCGCAAGAATCTTGTAGCAATAACCAACCGATGTCTGACAAGGTGCGCCAGAGTACTGTACAACCTTAACAGAAATTGTAAGATGTACTAGCTGGGTTAGTGATGGGCCAGTTCAACTTGCGATCTAGCTCTTAAACAAGACTTTAGCCCCTTTAATAACGCGCTCGCAAATCAATCGCTTCGGGTTTTCATCGTGTGTCTCTACCACGGCCAACTCTGATAAACGAGCAATCAGGGGAAGCTCGGTGTATACTGAAGATAACTTGCAATATTAGAGAACCATTAACCAAGTAAACCAACTAACGAACCAGATTCAATGTCGACCAACAATACAAGCGGTTATTAAATAATTTTTTCTCCGATCTTTTACTACTTCATTTGCCAAATTGGTTAACTTTAACTTAACAAAATGACCAAATAAATGTCACAAATTAAACCTTGCAAAAGAAAACGTTTCAATTGTACCATTATCATACTAACTCCGACTAATCAGCAAATTACTGACAGAATTCTGGTACGAAAAATACTCCTAACGCTAAGGTGTCGATCCTTAATTACAATGAAGTGTAAACTTGAGATCCAAGCAGCAATCATCAATTGGTGAAATACGCTTTAGGTTATTTAGTGCGTTGTGCAATACAATACTAGCGCGTAGAAATCAAATGTTGAACCAACAGCGTCTTAATCAAGCGTTGTCAGCTCGGGTTCAATTCCAAATCGAAATAACAAAAAGCAGTACTTAAATAGCAATATGCTACAGCAATATCGCACAAAAAACCAGTAGCTTGACTAGAGTAAAAGCGAGTTTTGTGCTTTCTGGAAAAGTTTCAGAAATATTGCAAGAATAGAGCATGTATCTATTTTTCCGGCAAGTTATATACCAAATCATCATGGCGAACCAAGATTCATAGTTGACGAGTTGGATTTTTTAATTTTATTCAAAATGCTTTGGACTGTGGAGGAAACAAAACTTTTGATTTGCTAAGTAAAAACTCCACATTCTCTCTGGAAAGTTTTTTGGAAGATTATAAAGACCGCAATAAAAGTTTTATGAATGGACAAAGTAGCAGAACCGCTACAATCAGAAATAGCACAAGGTACGGTAGCATTCTCTACGCGAAATTCAAGCATGCGTAAGCGCCATAACAGACATATCGATATTTTTTTCTAATTCTGAAAACGTCATTTGCTACTGCATGCTCAAGTTAATGGCAAATGTCCGGATTCTTCGCATTCGCGTTTGAAGCGTCATTGCTCCACAAAGTGGGTTGAGAACTATGATGCTGTCTTTGTTTTCATGGAGTTTTATCCGGCGGTTGCTGGTTCTCTTGATCAACTGTCAGAATCAAGAGATTAAGAAGTTTTTGGAAGGGCTATGCCTTATTTGAAAGTGATAACAATAGCTGGGTTTTTCGTTAGTCCAGAAGTTATCGATGCTACACTGAAACTTACAATAACAGTTGCAAAGAATCTGCAAGGCATCAAGAAATTATTTTAATTGCACCAGATGCTACGTGTATTACCAGTTGCAAAGATGTGATACAGACTTTTAGGAACAATGAAAAAATATTTGTAGGACTATACAGACATGTCGAAGGTCTCTACGGGGAATCCATACCCAAGCTTTGAATCGTGAATCGGCAAGCCAACAGACCGAATCCACCAGCTGTTTTCCATTGCTGCTTTTCAGGCGTTCTATCTTTTTGCCTTTCATTGACACAGTGCTTGGGTGGCTCAGCGAAAAATTTCGATCTGGCCTTGTTGATTGCATAAAACTCCAACTTTTGATATTATCTGTCTGTGTAAAGCATAGCATTTGCTTCCATTAGAAATGCTGTGAACTTCTATCTTCCCTTTGTGAACAACAGCATTGACGCTGTGGAGGTTGAATTTATGCGATAACGTTCATATTGGCTACGCAACAAAGGTAATTCTTTACCGTACAACACTTCAGGCGTGTTGCTGTCTCCAACAGAAATACATACGTATCCATTTTTGGAAGTTCTTCTTCAAATATTGACAACTGGTCCGGTTACTACAGCAACAAATGAAAGCGTTCGTTTAGAGCTCTGAGATATTTAAAAACCTATTTGCGGTTCACAGAAGAAACATCGTTTGAATAAATTGGCATTGCTGTTTGTTCGCCGTGACCTTAACATTAATTTTGAACTTGTGATTAATAAATTTTCACGTAAAAATCGTAAGCTAAATTTTAATTGAGTTAAATTTTGACATACAGCACTAGTAAATTTTTTTTGGTTCGCCTATCACGATTACCAATCAGTTGGTATCAGTAAACGCGTTGGGTGCAGTTGTGTAAAGGCAAAAATTTTTTTATGTGTGCAATTGCGTTAAACTGCTTTACGTTCTGTTTAAAAACCGCACACACCTCTCATCTTTTGGGAAAAAAACCTCGATATCCATATTGTGACTAGATCTTGAGGGTTTTTCCACTGCATCTGGGCTGTGTTGTTCGAAAAACTTTGGCCCTCCCTTGAAGAAATCCTGGCTGCGCCACTGCGTATTGTCGCCAGGTTTTAGACTTAAGACAGTAAATTGTTTTTTACTAACCCTAACCCTAACATTATATGTGGTGGGACAATCTCAGACGGCGCTCGAGGTTGACCAGTCGTGACCGCCACCGGAAACGGAAGTAAATAAGTATAAAATAATTTATTATTTTATATCTAAAACCTGCTGACAATACTTGATGCGTCATTTGAGCTTAATAATTTGCGCACCTAAAACGCACTTTTTCCAATCAATTATTTCACTAAATTATTACAAGCTTTCAGCAGCCGTTAGATATAACTATTTACCTTTGTTGTGAAAATTGAAGAGTGATTTGCGTCGCAGAGTAGTTGCGAGTGCCAGAGAGTTAAATGGTGCGAAACATTTTGTTTTGAAAAGTCTTTCTGTGTCACTTGATAAATAATACGAGTTTAGCATGCAAGCCATTCCATATCGCACAATCCATAACGATCCTAAATTTCTTGTCATCACTAACCTCAGCTAGCTGTAAGGATTCGATATTAATAAGAAAGCTATCTCCTCCATTTTTGATCAAACCTGCGGAGCTTAGTGTTGATAATTTCTTGTTAAACGAGTTTTGATCTGGTTCGGTATAAGAGGAACAAAAATTTTCACTGTTGTTATTTTCACCCACTCCTTTATTTTTAATGGAAAAAAAGAGCTTTACATATGAACCAATGTGTCTAAAATTTTTTGCCTTCTAAAAATTTGTACTGATAAAACATAGGTGATTGGTTCAGGCCACCGTACGTAGCAGCTTCACTAATCAGTCATCTCGGCTATACGATTACTTTTGCTGACCATTTTGTTGTGTTGTGTTATGATTTGAGGAAACTCTTTCCGCTTTCGTGGTTACTAAAAACTTACCTGTGAGGCTCACTTTCTCCTATTTTTGTTTGCATGAATTAGTCATATAATTTTTATTCTACTCACTTTGATTCGTAGGGCTGATATTCTGAACACTAGGAAAAGGGAGGAAATAAAAAAAGTTGTTAGTATTGTTTAAGATTCTAAAGCAGTGGTTCTTAACCCGTTGGCCACAGCATGTAAATCGGGTGGGCCACGGAGGGTTGTATAATTTGAAAATTGGTTTGCATGCCGAATAGGGTAGAGAAGACTGGTTCGTAAGAACAGTCATATGGACTAGTACCTGTGACCTGGAGTGTCAATAACCTTTTTGGGTTGGAAATTGCAAAAAATTTGCAAAAGTACAGTCCAACCCATGGAAAACCAGGTGTTGACCTTTTTATTTTTTTGGAGGCCAACGTGGAAAAATACTGCTCGTGGACTTGATGGCCTCCAAAAAAAAAAAAAAGGTCAACACCTGGTTTTCCATGGGTTGGACTGTACTTTTGCAAATTTTTTCCGCTCTTACAGTAATTTTTTTTCAGCTCTAGAAATAAAGGACTGTCTTTTGCAATGAAGGACGGTTGGCAACCCTACAACTAGCCATCCTGTGAACTGCGGAGGCAATGACCCTTTTTTTTGGAGATCAACTTTCCTTCCGTGTTATCTTATGCTTATCCCAGTGACACTGACATTGTAATTATTTCATTAAAGTGGGCCACAAAAATTTGTTGCCCTTTAAAGTGGGCCACGGCATGATAAAGGTTAAGAAACACTGTTCTAAAGATTGTGTAGATGGAATTCTATAGATGCCGGCAACTTGCGCAGGTCAAATAAATTTTGCGATATGTTGTTGATTAAACAAGAAGTTTAGTTGTTAATGCTATTCTCAACGAAAAAAACAGCGAAAAGCGATGCTTCACGCATGGGGATCTAGCTATATTTTTCTATGAAACAGACAGAAATGCAAGCGACTGTATACCAAAAATTCCCACCAATTTCAGAATTTTTTAACTTAGTGAAAAGATAAATTTTTTTATCGTTGATTAGCGTTGATGTGGGGTACCTGAAAGATGTAGCCTAATATTTATAGAATAAATCACATATTCGACAGGTTGTTGTTTCAAACTTCACTTGGTCGTGTCAAAGAATACTAAAAATAGTAATTTTAGCCTTCTTACTTGGCGATCAGCACGAAAAGGATAATGCAGAGAAAAAGGCATTTAACGGATATCTTCGCTTTTAAGTGATTTGGACTAGCAGCCTACCCGATGTGGTGCCTCAATCTTATTAAATTAGCGTTATGGTGAAGTGGCTGGAGCGTTCTCTCCTCACGCAGTCTCCATACATGGGTTCAATTCCCTGGTTGAGCTCCGTCAAAACTTAAAAAAGTGTTATTCTTAATTTATTTCCTTTGCTCTCAGTACAAAAGCAATATCACGCAATATAAAAGTCTTCGCAAAAGTAGACGTTTTGAAACAATTTATTTAACTTGACCTTAAGGAAGATTCAATATCGCTTAACATGAAGCTTGTTGATAAAAGATTGACCCCTTTTTCTGGAATGGCGCTCGTTTAGCGCAATTTTGTAAATTTTTGTCTTTGTCAAAAATGCTTTTTGCCACCATAATTATAACTTGTAATATAATGAAACATGCAATGACGTAATTGTTGGTGCATCTGCTTCGCAGTCGGTAGACCTGGGGTTCATTCCCCTTGTTGAGCGATATTGAAAGACTTTAAAAAAATGGTATCCACAGCTTCCCTCCCTGGCGCTCGGCGTTAAAGAGATGTTGTGGAGAACAAGGCGGCAAGTTCGCTTGTGTCCTCGGGCAAGACACTTAACGGGACGCCCCCACCTTTATGTGGAAGAGAGGTGGTAGCAGGAAGAACATCCGACCGTGAAAACAAAATGCCATGTAACACAAGGTGCAGATCAGAAATTATCTGCTGTGGCGAGCCCTGATAGGGAAAAAACCGGAAGAGGACAACAATATAAGAAAACAAGCGGTCATCTGACGATTGATTGCAATTATTTCCAATTGGTGTATTTATGGCGCAGGGCATATTTTGCGCCATGCTCTCCAATTGGTCTTGAGAACTATCTAAAAATATCTACTCAATTCGCGTTTATGAGTCAACCATTGAAAAAATATTGGTCTTCACTTACATTTTGCCCAAAATATTCTCATTTAAACGAAATTTTGAAAACGCTTTTATTGAATTTTATATGTCAGTGCACCTCCAGCATTTTAAAGCTTTGGGAAAATCAATATTTCTTGCCAGACAATGCAAATAGACTGCTTTTCAAATGCTGCGAAAAAACCTCTTCATGTGTCAAAAGACATTTAAATGTTTCCTTAATTCCATCCGTTAGATCAGAATGGCCATTAATTCAATGAAATCAGCAAAAATATTACTTCGCATCGCGATACAGTTGACGATACCTTTATTTTAGCTTGCCGGTGCTGCAATATTTTTCAGCCATGTACCGGTATTGCAGTACTTTCAACGTACCGACTGCCCTCTTCTGCATAATACATTTTAAAGGTGGCATAATGCTATGACCAAATTGCCTTTATGGCAACTTGGCAAGATACGAACTATAGATATACAGATGCTTTTGCTGAAATTAAACATTGTGGGTGACTCATAAATATTCTCGCTCTCTTCGCTCGCTTGTTATAGCAATTACTGTATTACATTAGCGGACCTAAAACTTATAACATTCGTTGACCTAAACTTGTCATAAAAGGTTATACATATCTACACATCATAAACAATGCTTTCTCTCTTGTCATGATGAAACAATACCAAGTGACTCAGCCGTATGGCCAGGCAGACGTCTTGTCTAAAGCAGGGGTCTCAAACACGCGGCCCGCGATAACATATTGTGCGGCCCGCGATACACCTTGGATTTTCACATAAATAATTATTATCTCTTTCAGGGCCTCATGCTTTTATCAGCATTCATAGCCAATAGTATTATTTCTTGGTGCTCACCCTGCAACATAGCTTTATGACGTTAGAATTGTTCGATTGTTTTGTTTTTATCCAGTCTGGAAGTTACTGCGTTTCTCACCCTTTTGCTCGTTTTTCGTACTTTTTATGTTTCTGTATTAAGCTGCATGCAACATTCATGGCACAATTTTGTGTTTTGTTATCGCTTTGCAAGGACACTTTCGATTCTTCAATTTTTGAGTAAAGATGGTCAGTCAGTTAGTCTACTAGGACCAAGTTTTTAGTCTAGCCTCTGTTTGAGATGGTAAGTTAATTGCCGTAGTTGAAGAATAAATATTTGTTCTTTTCAGAATCAAAGCGAAAAAGGCAATTTAGGTTGCAAAGCAAAAGTAAATACTGTAGCTATATTTCAAAAAAACTAACATTTAGCTTTATATAATGTCTTCCAGTTCCAAAAAAAGAAAAATTGTAGACGAAAGGAGAGCTTTTCAAGAAAAGTGGGAAGAGTTGTATTTTGTCACTGCGGTCGGTGATATAAGTCATTGCCTTATTTGCCAGAGAAGTATAGCTGTTATGAAGGAGTGTAACATGCGTCGGCACTACGAAACAATGCACAAAGATGAATATGATGGGTATAAGGGCGAAGTTAGGAAAAAAAAACTAAAGCGCATGAAATCATCACTGTGCAAACGAAGAAGTATGCCCGCCAACATTAATCTGTCCAACAAAAATGGTGTAAGAGCAAGTTTTGTTTTAAGTGAAATGATTGCCAAGTCATCACGGCCTTTTACGGAAAGTTTGTTCATAAAAGAATGTCTTTTAAAAGCAAGTGACATCTTATGCCCTAAATAAAAGAAACTGTGTAAAGGCATAAGCTTGTCGCCTAATACAGTAGCAACTAGGGTTACAGAATTAGCTGCCGATGTTGAGAAACAATTACTGGTGATGGCAAAGAACTTTGAAACATTTTCAATTGCTCTCGACGAAAGCACAGATGTGTCAGGCACAGCACAATGTGCTGTGTTCATCAGAGGTGTAGACTGCAGTTTAAACGTAACAGAAGAATTTCTGGAATTAACATCACTGAAGAGTAGTACAACCGGACGTGATGTTTTTCTAGCCTTATAAAACTGCATGAAAAACATGGCTTGCCGTGGGATAAGCTTGTATGTTTGGCCACTGGCGGTGCACCAGCAATGTGTTCCAGTAATGTAGGCGTTGTTGGATTAGTGAAAAAGAAACTATACAGTCTTGAAGCAAATAAAATTAACTTCATTAGTGTTCACTGCATTTTACATCAAGAAGCTCTTTGCAGTAAAGTCTACAAATGAAGAAAGTGATGGATTTAGTAGTTAAAACAGTCAACTTTATAAGATCTCACGGGCTGAATCACAGGCAATTCAAATCTTTTCTGGTAGATATGGACTCTGAATATGGTGAGCTCTTTATCATACTGAAGTAAGATGGCTGAGTTGTGGAAAGGTTTTGAAGCGTTTCTTTGCACTTAGAAATGAAATATCTTTATTTATGAAAATGAAAAATCAAGCAATTCCTTTGTTGGATGATCCTACTTTCCAATGCAGCCTTGCTTTTCTAACAGATATTACACGTCATGTGAATGAACTGAACGTGAAACTTCAAGGTAGAAACCAGATTATCACGCAGATGTACGATCATGTGAAATCGTTCAAAGTTAAACTCGGCTTTAGGATAAAGCAGTTACATGAGGAAATGTGATTCACTTCTCAACTCTGAAGTCATTGGGAAAAGTTGAACCCAAATGCTTGAAAGAATATGCTGATTTGTTGTCAACTTTAATTCAACAGTTTGATATACGCTTTGCAGAGTTTAAAGTACTACAGCCCCAATTTCAACTTCTTTCAACGCCGTTTGCGGTTCAAATTGACGATGTTGCAGAGGAATTACAAATGGAGTTAGCAGAATTTCAGAGCGATACTTTTTTGAAACAAAAACATGCTGATGTAGGGATTCCAAAATTCTACTCATTTCTTTCTCGAGAAAGGTTTCCGAGATTACTCTCTGCTACTGCAAGAATTATTGCAATGTTTGGAAGCACATATGTATGTGAACAATTTTTCTCGTCCATGAAGGTTAACAAGTCTGTAATAAGATCACGGCTCACTGACGAACATTTACAGGCAACGTTGAGAGTGGCTACCTCTAATGAATTCAAACTTAATATTGGGCTCTTTGCTGATGCGAAACGCTGCCAGCTAAGTAGCCAGGGCAAAATATAACTGTAATGCCAAGTAAATTGACGTTACTCACTACTTATTTTTGTTTTTTAGGTTTTGAATTAGTGTTTTGTTTATTTAACTTTAATTGTGTATTGCGGCCCGCGGGTTAACTTGCAAGTTTTCAATTGGCCCTCAGAAAAATTTGAGTTTGAGACCCCTAGTCTAAAGCATGGTAAAATGACTTAGTACATAAGTGTATAAAATTAGTATGATAATTGGTCATCGATTCATTCCTAGCAAAATCACTCCATCATTTCATTCGATTCGAGCACTCAGTTCATTCACATAATGCAAGATTCTTCAATAATTCAGTCTTAGTATTAGTAGTTCAGTATTAATTTATCCTTTAGGCGTGTTGGGGTTGATGGTTCGGAAATATACTCTTTTCTTTTGAATCAGACATGCTGTATCAGCAACAACGTCAAAATTGGTGACACGACACGCTAAACCGTGAGCTTACAAGATCTATCGATGTATCCAATAATTTGTCTATCTTCTTACAAGTGATGTAAAATTGTACTCTCATTTATGTAGTAATTTATATTGATTGTGTATCTTGTGGCATGAGCTTCGGCAACCAATCAAAGCGAGCTATTTAATCACCTGACAAGCAAATGTATGTTGACGTAATGCAACGTCACAGCTTAATGATATTCTTTCAAACCGATCTTGTTTGATTGAGTGTCAACTCTATTCATGAGTGTCATGGGCTCAATGACTTTTTATCACGTGATTAAAACAGCGCTTTTTGATTGGATTAAACGACGGAGATTTTGTTCTCGATAAATGAATAGTAGTTGGCCACAGCAGTGTAAACGCCTATGGCGTGAGGTTCGCATCCCCCAAGCGAAGTTCCGAATGAGACGATTCCGTTGAGATACCACTTCCCGTTGATCCGCCACATCAAGGGACTTCCACCACTTCCAGCACAAGGTTCCTGCGATCTGTCTCTGAAATAAAGTTGCAATTATTACTATCTGGTTGTATATTGATCAACCAAGCAGGGTTTTTGAGACAAACACTGAGCCCTAAACCTAATAAATAAAAGGAATTCAACACAGGCTTCAAGTTGTAATAGAAAATAACTCACAGGAATCCAGCGCACAAATGATTTCTTGTCACTTGAACCCTGCGATAATGCGAGTAAGATTGACTCTGGTTGTTGTAGAGTTCTTCACAGAAAGACCTATTCACGTAAGGCAAGCGGACCACTTGAAGAACATGGGCAATGGTGATATCATCTTGAATTGCACGACCGACGATTACATCACCTTTACATAAGTAAAATGATGCTCTACCGCTTGCACGTTTTGTTTGTTGCCGTAGTTAAAGCACCCACTTTTCATGCGGCAAACTTCGGTTTTACTTTTTGTCAACACTTAAAAAATTAAACATTCTTTTTCCTGATACCTGTTTAGGCGCTCAGCTACAAGGATTGAATGCGAAACATTCAAAATTTACTCAGGTATGATTTTGACCATGTTATAGCTTTAATATCTGCTCATAGTGCCTAAAAGTTTTATGGGATTTCACTTACGTGAAAAACTTTTGTTCACAAAAAATGTTTTACGGTCTTTTTAAAGTACTTAGAGTATCTTTTAAATGAATATTTTACATTTCCTGTCACCGGCAAACAAGGAAGCTTATTTCTTGTCATTGATACAGTTACATTAATTTTTCGTATTTTTCTCGGTCAACCCTATTGATTTGTTCTGAAAGCTTTCCTTTATAGCTTTTGTGAAACTAGGTTAGAGATCATAAATGGGTGAAAAAACCGTAAAACTACAGTAGATTCCGCTTAATTGGGCCGCCGGTTAATCGGATCAGCCGTTTAATTGGGCCCAATTGTGAAGAACAAAATCCAATCAAAGATATTGCCCTACGTTAAATTTGCATAATCGGGCCACTATTCCGCTTAATCGGGCCCCAACTGTAGTCAGACATACACCGGTGTAATTGCAAAACCGCCTTTGTAATGTAATAGAACTCAATATCACAAAGCCAAATATATTATGGAACAATTGAACAATACAGGGGCAACTTATTTTGTCATTTCATGCCCTTGGACATCGTAATTGTTGTGTTTTGTTGCAAATTTTGGGAAGTCCCAAGCAGAAATGCCACAAAAAGATTTAGCAATTGCTGAAAAAATTGTTGTCCTAAGAAAAATTAGAGGGCAACCTCCAAACATTAGTCATCGCCAGCTAGCTGAGATAACTGGTGTACCAAGGACAACCCTAGCACGGATATTGCAAGACTTCGGATAATCGGGTCAGCTGCTTAATCGGGTCAAATGGTGCTTGTCCCGATGTGACCCGATTAAGCGGAATCTACTGTACTAATTTGAAAAGCTGAAAATGATTCATTTTTGACGTAGTTAGCAATTTCTAAAACAAAAATTTAAATATTTAGGAAATTCAACTTTGAAGATATCGCTTTACGCTAATGAATGAAACTCAACAAATCAAGAAAATATAATTGCATAATGGCTACCCAAAAAACGTCGTCAAAAATCAGATTGCCCGAAAAAATTACTTTGCTCTTCACCCCTTAGCCATTTAGCCGTGAAAAGTTCCTACTGTAGCAAAGGGTTCCATTGATAGGCAAACCCTCCACAAACTTGGAAAAACAAGTCAAAATAACGATGGAAAACTGCTATGGTTTCATCACCACCCGCTTGGTCTTCTCGTCAATAGAAATGCTATATGTAGCTTGCAAGAATCTTCCACCTAACACTCAGAAAAGCTCGATCATCTATACCAGGGCTACTCAACTAACTTTAATAAAGGTCCAGTCGGAGAAGTTTAGTATTTCCTGAAGTCCAGTAGAATTTTTGATTTGCAATGATAAAAACGAAACTATGATTACCAGCACATACAGAAAAATACTTGGATTTTTCCATAGTCTACACTATCTATCAGACAAACAGGTGATGACTTTTTTTTTTTTTCGGAGATCACCCCCACCGTAGGCGGGACAGCGCCTAATTGCAACCGATGTGAAGCTGATCCGGTCGCCCATAATTAGAAAAAGGTCTCGAACTGAATTTGAGCGTCCCGTTTTTGATCAAAAAAATATAATAAGCCCAAATGAAGCTTGAGGTCCAGCTTTAACACCTGAAAGGTCCGGATTCGAACGGCGGTCCGCCAGTTGAGTAGCCCTGATCTATACTATAAAGCGCAATTGTGTCTGTCTGCACGTGCTTATCCGTGTGTCTGTTTTAACTCCTCTGAAAGTGCTAGAAGTACAAGCATCAAACTCGGCAACATTAATCACCACCCCGTGGTGAGTGTCATAAAGGTAGTTGTGACGTCATCATGATGTCATAATCAATTTTAAAAAATTTGCATTACTTGACAGAGGACAACCGTTTTTTGATCAAACGAAAATCAGCTTCCGACTCACTACATTACAAAAACTTTCATTTGTTTGGGGTCTAAAATGATGTCACAATCAACAATTCATTGCACAATCTGTTTTTTGTTCTTTCCCAAAAAGTACTCATCGCAGAAACGCGATTAAACGTCTTTTTAAGAGATATTAATGAGGTGCTTTCAAAAAAATACAATTTTACAACAATTAAAGCTATTTGACTATGCTACTAGCACTTCTTCATTAAGCATTTTAAGCCCTCTAAGTATTTTTCTTCTCTTTTTTGCTTGAACGCTTGAAACTGGCTCTATGATGTCATATGTCCAGTACGATTAACACAAATCTTTTGCCACCACAAATCATAATATAAAGGTGTTTTCAAAAATAGCACCCGTTTTTCAAAAGCAGTCTACTAAAAAACTGATTTAAATTTAAAACCGACCTAATTTCTCAATTGATTTTCAAACATTCTTCAACAATTTATAGGCTATTTCAAGACGATTCCGATAGTGTACAATATGTACAACTAATATCAGTTTTTATACTGAAAAAACTGAACCTTAAGACCTGTGGTGTAACTTTCTACCCCTCCCAAAAAGTGGTGAGCTCAGTAAAAACATATAATTTTAATACAAAAACGTAATAGTAATCATGTTTTATTTTTAGTTAAACAATTATCCAACTTGAACTAACAAACTTGCAATAGTTCGACAAAGTTAGTTCTTTGGTACATTTTGACTACTTTTCTTCACAGGCATGGTTATTTTGCGTTGTCTGTCGACGTTTTCAAAAATATTTATCAAAAACTGAAGTCTCCAAATGTTTATGAAATATAGTCTACCAGTTAGAAACACCCAAATTTTGGTGTCTGCGTTTCACAAAATTGCAATTTCGAGAAAAACTAAGTACTTTTTGATAGTACATTTTGTCTATTCTTTCTTAATAGCGTGGATCTTTGGCATTACCCATCAAAGCATTTAAACAGATTCATTAACAAATAAAGTCTAAATAATATGTAATTAAAATGAAATTTTAATACGTACCCTACTCCAAGCAAAACACTTCGCGATCATCCAAGAAAAAAACGAGGGGGTAAAGATGGTCCTTTCTTATCATTTGCAACAACAGATAGGGGTCGAGCTACATGTGATCTAAACGTTGAAGCAATTTTCTTTGCAATTGGGCAAGGCTGTTGCAGCAGCCAGCTGATTTGATGTTCTTAATCTTGACATTATTAATGGGAGCCCCGCGATTGCTATAACTAAACTGTGAGTGCTTTATTTCGAGTCAGTTTGCTCTTTGTATGGCGGAGTTTATGCCAGGGCCGAGAAACATTCACGCAGTCAGAGACGTCAGTTCATGTTAATTTGCCTACAGTGACGAAAAAGTGGTAAGTAGCGATCCTAATATTTAATGGTTTAAAAGTTAAAACGCACTGTTTGTCATAGTGTTAAATGACATCTCAATGCTTGCCACTATGTAGTGAAAACAGCAGCAGACAGCAAAATTATCCGCTATCAAGTTGATAGCGAACATAAATGGTAAAGCCCATTACTGATGTTTGTAATTGCAAAGATATCGTAACAAAACACTAATCTTCATTAAAACGTAGGGAGGTCTGTGATAGGGGCAAAGTTAAATGCAATAAAATTCCAAATTTCAAAAGAGATCAAAATTAAACAATAATAGCATCAATTTGTAACAGTGGATTAGGAGGAATTGTTTTTGTTGAAAATGTGCTTAATAGACGTCTATTGCGATAGGTTATATGACTTAAGGGGAAAGACATGGTCTCTTTCCGTGCTATTGCCGAATTAAAGCAAACAGCTCAGACAAAGATTCTTGTATCACAAATATTAATAAGACACCCGTACGACAGCCACCAGATCGTCAAATAGGCCTACCACAAAATAGCTCATTTCTTTATGAATCAAAACATCCACCATTTGGGCGACACCATCAATTTTAAATATGTTTCACCTCCCCCTCTTACACTTCTAAAAATTACGAATAGTAGTTGGTAACATCGTTCATTCTTTTTGAATACTTCCAGTCTTCATTACTAGGCCAACATGATCACCATTACATGTACAGGAGCTATGGCTTATATTTACTAAAACATTTCGTTGTTGCTCTCACAAATGTTTGTACGGTGAAGCTGACGCAGCTGCATTAATTGATATGATTTAAATCGGCAAGTGTGATAATGTACCCAGCCGGCGTAAAATCGCACCGTACTTTAAAACTGTTTTATATTTTGTTTGATAATAGCTTTATTGAGCTACAAGGATCAAACCTGGAAATTTGGGAAAAGCAAGAACTCCTATAACTTCTATGAGCATATCTAAGCGAGAAAAACGAATATGAATCATAATGCGTAGCCGGCAGGGACTTGAGAAAGTTTGAGCGGAAATTAACCACGTCATTGTGCTAAATCGTACCACATGAAATATATCATTGATGCGTAACCAGCAGGAACTTGAGAAAGTTTGAGCGGAAATTAAAATTAACAACGTCACTGTGTTAAATCGCACAACATGAAATATATCATTGGTATTTTGCTTTGTAATAGCTTTTTGGAACTACCGGAATCAAACCAAACATTTGGAGAAAACAAGGACTCTTTTAACTTCCCATGGCAGTTCAAACAGGGAGAAAAGAGCATGCTACGTAATGCGTAGCCAGCGAGAACTTGAAAAAGTTTAAGGGGAAATAAAAAGAAAACAGCGTCACTGTGTGAAATCGCACCACACGAAAGATATTTTTGCTATTTTGCTTCGGAATATTTTAATATCAGAAACGTGTTTCCTACTTCCAAACCACGGGAAATGCAAGGCTTTCTTGGGTTCGTGTCAGCAATAAATAGAGCACATAGACCTAAGGCATAGCCAGAATCTTGAAATGAAATATTCTATTAGGAAAAGGAGCACAAATAGTCGTAAAAATTATGTGTGCAGAAAACACATAAACGTTCGGTAACTTTTCACACCAGTGCCTGATAGATAAAGCCGGCTTGGCCGGCTGAACCGACACTTTCAATTCCGACGTTACTGACGGTGGCTCTTCGGTTGACGCCGTTATATATAATATAAAGCAAGAATGTTTTTTTTATGTTGATATGCTGCCTGTTATGGTATTTATGCCTATACAGCATTGCAATGAAATCCCAAGTTTAAAAAAAATTAACTTTTAGCCATGACCATAACAATGTATAAAACTGAATATAGAGAGAACATGCGCCTGATAACGTAAACGCTATTATTGGCTCGCTTTGATTGTTTTGCCGCCTGAATTCTCGAAACAAAAAAACCTATACACTCAAGCTCTTCCTTTCAGACGCAATACCGCCACTGCTAAGAACGTCACAAAAACTTGGCCAAACAGCTTTTTTCCAAAATAATGCTAAAAGAATCCCGAAATTATAGATTTATATTGACCTTTGCCAAATTTGGTGAATTTACGTATTTTTTTCTTTCAAAATATAATTGTTTTGAAAAATAGAAAATTGTGTACAACTGTTTTTTAACCAGTAAGTTACACAAAATATTCGGTTCAAAGTAATGCATTGGCATTGATTCATATCCCTGAGTTTATATAGATCACTGGTTGAGCAAACCACCCATAACATCATGTGACGGGAAATTCGGAATGAAAATGCGGACGCTACAAAATTTACTTACTGATCACTCCCCATGCAATTAAAACTCCTTTTTTGATACTCTTTTCTGGAAGACTGATTTCAAGCGGGGATTTTGGGATGCAGATTGGCCGCACCTACAAAATAAACAATTATTACAAGCAAGATAATGACGTAATCGTAATGTCACACTCACATAGCGACCTATCACAGCAGGTCGATCGAGTCTCAGAACAGCAATGTCGTGGTTGAACAACGAGAATCTGTTTTCCTGGTTTCGGAACTCATCATGGCGGTAAATATTGGTGACATTGAACTCCTGAGTAGAAATTGCATTCATAATACCTTGGAAATACAAAACTGTAAAATGACATTTGATGGAGGTATTTGATTTAAAGAAGTTTGACCAAGTGCCAGCAATATTTTCAAAAGCGTCACTGACCGACTCACCTGGATGTTCAAACTACTGTTTTTGAAACGATCTGTCACACCAAGATACACACGTAGGTCTCGAATTCTAGCACTGTAAAAAAACAATGACGTCAAAATAGCTTCGCACGGTAACACAAGATCATGACAAACGCCCAAAGGAGTTCAGCGTAGTGATAGTGAAGCAACCAATGAAGTGGAAATATATTTCCAATCTCACTTAAAAGGACTTACGTTACACAATGAGCAGCGGTCACCACATGGCGCTCTCCTACCAACGAACCGGCGCAAAAGGATCTCCCTCTCAATCCGCCTGCACAAAAATAAAATTTAAACACGCATTTCGGTTTTCACTTAAGTTCATTTTGTGCTACCAAAAGGTCCTCTGTGGTCCCTATCAATAAACGCCATCCAAGGCCATTCCCCATTTCTTGCATCTCTTCGGCCAAAAATCTGTCGATGGAAGTGTTTGGACGATTCTTTAGTGTTTTTCTTTCCACACTCTGCAAAGAATCACGTTTCAATCTCACATCAATCTTACATCTTACCGCATATCAGTTAAGGCTGGTTTCCATTAGGCGTAGATTGCAGGCATGGCACAAAACAAAAAATGATTCACGCTACGCCTGCAATCTACGCCCAATGGAAACCAAACTTTACGCTGCTGCCACCGCAGGTAGTTGTTGGTTTCATTGCTGGAATTCATATTTTTGGGATGGCATTTCCCATCGTCATCACTGCATGCGACCTTGCAATTTCAGTAAACTCAGTGACTGTATGCGTAATCCTGGAGCTATCATCACAAAATCAGTTTTTATAAACTTAAACATGACATGTATATGCAACCAACCCAATCATTATAATACGAAAGAAACTGTTAGTACTACTTGGCAAAGTCTAATCATGAAGCGATAGGCTGCAAATAGTAACAATAAATTACTGTGAAACAAAAGTGGTGTCTCGATTTCTGAAGCTAAAGCAAATCCGTGTTCAACACCTAAATGCATAAAAGGTTGCAAATGGGTAAAGGTAGAAAACTTCGCTTTAATGCAAGACCACAACATAAAAGCAGTCAGCAGATCAACTTCTTGTTTTTAGAGGAGGGGGTTCAGGTAAAAAAAGTTAAAGATGTTTTTTGAAAGATTAACTTTTTGTTAGCGATTATTTTCCTATTTCGGTTCAAAAGAAAAGGGGAGATTATTTTAAATGCTAACTTTTCGAAAGTAATTTTTCAGAAATTTACGGAAAAGGGAAATGAACAAAAAATACATGGGAAATCAGCCTCTGACGGCGATCATCATTGTTCACTGTGGGCTTTTCAACTTGATGCTGTAGCGCTACCAATAACTACAGAGCAAAAATCCTTCAAAATCAAAACCTAATTTCTAGCTTAGCCGAACTGATATTAATGAATTGTAGTTGGTCTGAAATTTAAATATTTCTGAATATGTTGCTGCCTCACCAGCATTCTTAACTTCCTCAATCCATACCAGCATCTCACATGCTAGCCATTCAAATTCATCGTGAATAGCTGGCATGTGAGATGATGGTATGATTGAGGGAAATTAAGAATGCTAGTGAGGAATCACCATATTCAGAAATTTGAAGTTTTGGCATTTTCTAAAATTGCATATTTTAAAAATAATTGAACATGACTTCAAACTGTCGGCTATAAACTGGCAGCCAAGTAAAACGAGACAAAGCGTTTTCGAAACAATCATGCAATAATGTCGGTAATGAAGTAAAGCGGACTAAAGCGTTAATTTTACTGCAACCGTGATCAAATAGCACTGCTTTCTAACCTCAACATAACAACTGTATAAATGGTGAGTTCTAAATGAATGCACTTTAAGAAGGTGTTCTCTCTTGGTGGATTCTAGTAACCAATAGATACATATTGAAGGTCATCAAAAGTTATAACAAGCAATTGAGGTCAAAGGTTGAAACTCAGAACTCCAAAGCTGCTCTGGACGATTGCCCCCTACTTGGCGCTACCTTCGCTTTTGTGCAATCCTAGAGTACAAAAGCGCAATCAATAAAAATACACGTCAAAAAATAAACGGCAGCACAGATGGAGGATACAGCCGTTACTGGGGGAGGGAAACAGGGGCCATATTTCCAAAATTTTAAATCCGTTTAACCAATAAAGGTATCTTCAGTTATTACGGCTACAAAATGTCGATCTCCAAAAATTGGTCCTCCAACAAAATTTAGCCGAAAATCAACAAATTTGTGCATCAGAAAGCAAAAGACTTCGAAAAGAGAAGATCATCCATCAAATGTCATATTTTTGACCACCCCAAATTTGCTTCTGGTTACGCCACTGCAACAGAATGCATTGTTATGTAATAAAGCTCATGTTTAAAGCACTTTGAGCAGTTGTACTGCATGATTGTAGAAACGGTTTGCACCAGCACTACCAGTCCCGCTGACTTAGAAGCGAGTCTGAGCACAAGTTGTTCTATGTATAACTGTAAACATTTTCTTATCTAAGAACAAAATAAGACTTTGGAGAAATTTTGGGGATTACCTCGAAATGACAACAAGTTGGTTTCTCCTGCATTCCCAGCCTCTCCTTTCACTCCCCTCTTTTCTCTTTTTCCAGACGTTAACTTGAAATAGGATCCTTTGGGATTATTGTTGTCTTCAAAATCAAATTCAGTCTCATACAAACGAATAAAGTTTTTAGTGGTGGCATGACAAAAGCACAACAACAAAACTAAAAAAATTAATTTCAACATTCTGTGAAATTTTCACGGAAAAAATAATTTCAAGATAATATCTGAGATACAAATGTATGAGGAAGAACATAAAACGTGTTGTTAGCGCAGTACGATTGCAATGCAAAACTAAACCTAAATCCATTGAAAAATAGAATATTGTTATTTGCTTCTGCGTAGACACTAATATCAACAAAAATCATAGATAGGTGCTCCACCTTTTTGCTTGTATTTTGGTTTTGATGTGCTTGTCGGAAAACCAAAATATAAGAAAAAAATTCACATTTCTAAGAAGAGCGTCGACCAACTGCTAGGCTATTAAGTCAAGACACTGAGTCTGGCTTAGTTTTGTAGGTATCGAGCACTAATCTAAGCCTAATTGTGGTTCTTCTTTTTCTTTCGGCTTTTCCCGATTAGGGGTCGCCACAGCAGATATCTGCTTTTTTATGACATGACATTTGTTTTACGGTCGAATGCCCTTCCTGCCACCAACCCTCTCTTCAGAGGGAAAACTGGGCCACCTGTCTTCCACATAAGGGTGGGGGCGTCCCGTTAAGTGTCTTGCCCAAGGACACAACAAGCGAACTTGCCGGCTTGTTCTCCACAACCTCCACTAAATGCTGAGCGCCAAGCAGGAAAGCTGTGACATGCATATGAATACATTTTTTAAAGTCTTTCGGTATGACTCGACAAGGGGAATGAACCCTAAGTCTACCGACTGCGAAGCGGACGCTCTAACCCCTACACCATCGACAAAATCGCAACTCCAAAGAAGACTTCATAAACCTCATCAAACGTCAGAGTAGAGAAGTGCTTAAAGTCTGCAATTGTATGGTTTCTAGAGTGAGTTTGAATCTAGGTACTTAAGCAAACCAAAAAAGCCATCGCGAAGAAGTGACGCAACCTGACAAAACTAGGTAGTAGCTTACAGTCAAAGCCTGGCCGTTAAATTACTTTTAATGATAAACAAAAGCAATTTGAAGAAGAAAGCAAAACTTTTGAGCAAGTTACTATGTTGAAATTGCTTATTGATTGATTAGTAAGTTACCAACCAGTATGGAGTTAAAAGTTGTTGGCTATTTTGCTTAACCATAGGTCACACCACCCAGGCCCCAAAATTAAAAACAGATTGTCCACCAAATTTGAAATAAAAGTTGACAAAGTTGCCGGTCAAAAAAAAGGATTAACAGATTTTATATTTTTGGCGCCCATAAGAAAAATTTGCTACTGATTATGCTGCTGTGCTCAACTTGGGAAAAACGCTTAAGTCCTGTGCTTGAAGTTAAGCTCATCTTGTGTATTGACCGAAAGTAAAGAAACTTTTGCAACTAAGTCATCTAATCACTTGTGCTAACGAGAATAGTATATCTTGTTTTAAGCTTTTGTCTAAAATGACACATTAAACAGGGGCGAAACCATGTTAGAGAACTAAAAGACTAAATCACCTTCTTTAACGATAACAATTTGCCTCAAAAAAGGATATTGACACCTAGCAACCCTTTTGTCTCGAAAAACTATTGTAGTTTTTGTTATGGCTCCCTTTTTGTTATCGGTAACCAAAATTTTAATTTTTTTTTAAACGTATTATCATTTTAGCTTACTGCTATCACGTTGCATCTAAAAATAAAGCTTTTATTGTTGAACAATACTGACGTCACTTGAATGACTGGCAGAGGAAACTTTATCCATAGGCCAGCAAAATCTAAAGTTAAAATTGCAATGGAAATTAATGTCAAAACTTCCTTATCAAACAGTACAAGCATAACCATCAAGTTGTTTTCCAACAAACTGTGATCTTAATATATTGAAAATAGATTTCCCTGGTTTCATAAGATCTAGTTTTTGACTTTAAGTCATATTTTTTTGGTAATCCTGGATACTTCTAAAATGAAGAGATATCACATTGAGGTTGCTCAAGGGTGAGGATAAAAAAGGTTATATTTTGTATTTAAGTCATATTTTACGTCAGGTCATAAACTAATTTTAGTTAGGTCATAAATTGGGTCGCGAACATATACTCAATAAAATATTTGAAAAAGCAAAGATCCTGTGAAAAAACTCCTGCGCAAACCACACTTTGAGCACCTTTGTGAGAAAGCTATTGGGCTGCTAAAAACTTTAATGTTCAAACTTAGAAATTGGCTTTTAATGGTCAAAGTCATTTCGCTTGTGATATAATTGGTAAATAAAGCAAAATATGAGTTATGAAGAAAACAAAAATGACGAGAAAAAATCATTTGTGGCATTTAAAATTTGTGTTACAATTTTATGTCATGTTTGCATCACAGCAGAATTGCCATTGTGATCTGTACATTCACTCAGACGTATGTATTTTTGCACTGTGTTGCATGTCTGTAGTCAGACTTGGCTAGAATAGTGAGTAGAATGCTTGGCCTCACCACCTGTCTGCCACATAAAAGTAGAGGTATCCTATGAAGTGATTTATCCAAGGATACAACAAGCGATTTTGCGGGCATTTTTTAAAAAACTTTCGGGAAAATGCAGCAGTTATGCGGAACCTTCATCATGTTGTTTACTCGATTCTTTTTCAATAAGCTGTACTTTTGGTTTTGGAACGAGAATTATCAAAGGCAGAAAACATTAACTTTTTATTGGTGTTCTTACAACCATCTATTGGATGAAGCCGGGGCAACCACCTAAACCAAAATTCGCAACCTCGACATTACTAATTGAAACCCTGCGGGAGACGCAGGCCCAGCACTCGTTTCCTTTTTTACGGATCGCGTGGGCGGGAGCCCAATGAATTTCTATACCCTGGGCCACCTGTCTTCCACATAAAGGTGGGGGTCCCTTTAAGTGCCTTGCCCGTTGAGGACACAACAAGCAAACTTGCCGGCTTGTTCACCAAAACCTCCCCTAAATGCCAAGTGCCAACCAGGGAAGATGTGGATACCATCTTTTAAAATCTTTTGGTATGACTCTACAAGGAGATTGAACCCCAGGTCTACCGACTGCAAAGCAGATGCTCTAACTTCAATGTCATCTGTGTGTAATTCATACTCCCCTCACCTAAAGTGTAATCAGAAACAAAATTTAGAAAGATAACGTTGTTTTGAAATGTTTTCACAATTTCTGTCGCTGGTAAGAATTAAATATATTTTCACTTCTCAAATAAGAAAGTTTTTCAAGCCTATAAAGGCGTGAGTATTTTCTGTCTCTTGGAAAAGTCTATTTGCGGTCAGAATTTGGTGGCAGCAAAAAGTGAGACTGTGATCCATTTTATTAGTTGTTTAATTAATTATCACAAACAGGTTAGTTTTTAAGTAATACTTGAAAATTTCGTCCAGTTTTATTTGAAATTTGGACACATCAGGAGAAATTAAGACAAATGATACAAATGCCCTCTTTATGGTCCAGCACTTCGCAATAACCCGAAATTAAACGTTGTCACATAGCATATAAGCATGCACAGAATATTATAAAACAAAAATAAAAGCGTACGAACAAACAAACAGCGGAAAAAAATCTCTGATCACTGAAAGGAGCACTGAACACTCCACTTTGTTAGTACTGAAGAAAACCTAATGACCAATGGTCAAAATTTTTGGGTGTGGCAGCACTATTATTCTAGCAGTTGTTGGACTTCGTGCACCTGCGACAACCGCCACTCTTTCAAGAGTGATACGGCTTCGCAAAATAATGACAGATCATCTACTGCAGTAAACCTAATATAGGTTTCACAAGTGTGACGGCCGAAGCCAGGGTTTCTCAAATGGGGCCCTGCCCCCCCCCCCTTGGAAGCCACGAGCAAAGGCTTCCACTAGGTATCTTTGCAGAGGCCTTCACTAGTATTGCAAAACCCAAGTGTCACGATATTTGGTATTTTCCAGTTAAACTTAAATCTTTAGTTTTCATTACTACGTTGTAGACCCCTTTTGTGACGTTCGGTGATGCATTTTTCTGAAACGTTCGTGAATTATCCGGTACATTGTAGTTGTGTTATTAATCTGTCGCATTACATAAGTTAAATCTTCTTCTTTGTCGTTTGAGCTATTTGTTATGAGCATTATGCAGGAAGATGAATATATACACTGCGTTAGCGCTCATACTTGGTTAGCAAGCCTTCAGTTAGACTGGGACCACCACGACGGGTAGACTGCTTGGCCCCACCACCAGTCTGCCACATAAAGATGGAGGACCCAAGGACACAACAAGCAAGCTTGCCGGCTTGTTCTCTACACTACCCTTTTTGCTGAGCGCCAAGCAGGGAAGCTGTGAATACCATTTTTTGAAATCTTTTGGCATGACTCGACTTGGGAAATGAACCCCAGGTCTACCAACTGCGAAGCGGAAGCTCTAACCCAATGGTTTCCAACCGGAGAGGGATTCCTCCCCACGGAGGAATTTTACTATTATAGGGGAGGAATTTCCACATTTTAAACTTTAAAAGATTTTAATTTTGTTGCACTTAGGTCCATACATTTTACTAAATTAGTTTAGGGGTTCCCAACTGGGAAGCAATTCCTTCCCAGAAGGATTTCTACCCATTTAGGAAAAGAATTTTCACATTTTAAAGTTTATATGATTTCAAGTTTGTTGCATTTAGTACACCAGTTATGTTGCAGAATTATTCCATAAAGTTTCTTGACGTAGCTGTTTTGCAATGCGATGTCATAAATGTATTTTCACTTACAGGAGTGTTGATAAATCCCAAGGACAATAGGGAAGCTTTGCTGAAAAAACACTTTTTATTTTTTTACTGACATTTTTAATTAACATTGAAGCCATTTTCAAAAACTGCATAACAAGTATATCTCCAAAAAACAGATCGTTTTCCCAGTTGAAGGGAAAATGAATGCCACGTTTCAATAGAATTTTCGTTCTATCTCGATCTTTAATCTACTTCTTAAAATTGAGACGACGTATAGTATCGCTCGAATAATTAAGTCTGGTTGCAACTTAATAGCTAGGAAAGGATTGGCTTTCACCAAGATACTTTAACCCACGCACTTCTCAATCAAGGACAGAACAAATATATTCACAAACAACTTTTAAACTTCGAATTCCTTTGCTTGACAAACACAGAAACTAAAACACCTTAAAATAACAATCAGGAAACAGCCAAAACTAACTCCACCAATTATCCGTTAACACTTGTCACTCCAACAATCCACAATAAATCACCACTGAACAACGCATTTTTACTATTCTTTCTACTCTGCCACTAACTACCACTACTAAACTACTCTCTAAATCATAAAAATCTCGCTGCCTTATATACAAAAATACGAGCTTCTAGAAATTGCTAGAACATCAGGTGACACAGAAAAAACACCGTTAATAAATTACGCAATCGGAAATAATAAAAAAAAATCTTCGAGAAGAAACAAGATTCACAAGAATACACCGGAACTTAGTTATGTAGTCAACCATTGTGACGTCAGAAAAGGCGATTGAGTTACAAATCTAAAAACGCTAAAGAAAAAAAGGTCTTACATGTATAGTAATGCAAGAAGCTAGCGATGCACTTCGCAAAACTACAAAATTTATAAAAAAGGTCTTTTTTCGAAAACAGTTTAGTAAGTTTAGGGCTTTAGACAATTCAGATTTACAAATAAAATGATCCCTTTAAAATAAAACAGCAGATTGCAACAACTATACATATATAAAAGCTATTCTTTTAATAAAAGTTTACTTATTCGTGACAATAAACCTTCGATGCAAGGTAACCTCCAAAAGAAAAGTCGTCATCCTAATACATACAAAACCAAACCCACAAAAATCAATTTCAATGGTATTTACAGAAGAATTTTCTATAATTTACAAAATTAAAAATAAACATTTTGAAAGTCTATCATTTTTACAAGAGCCCTTCTGCCCCCTTCGTTTTGCAATCATTGCATACGCATCATCATCACTCAAAAATCAAAATATTTCATATTACATGTTTTGAGGTAATTTATTTTGCTCAGTTGGTTATCAAGAAGCATACAATTTTATCGTTTCTCCATTGAGACGTCAGATGATGTTTGCCCACTGTTTTATGCATTGTCCTGCGTGCTATATTTTTAGTTGAGCATGATGTTAGCAATTAAGAAAAATGAGAAGATGCTGGATGTCCACGAATGCAGAATTACACTCGAAGGTAATTGAAGTTGTGGAAAAGCCCAGCTATTCCATGGCTACTGTTGGTGCGGCCAACTCTGATGATGAAGCAATTGAAGAATTTCTATTTGGCCCAGATTGCATTATGGAGTGGTGGGAAAGATTAAAAACGAGGGATTCTCATGTGATGGCTACGAGAATCTTGCTTGAGGGTCTCTCTCAGAAACATGTCAATCTTCGGAGGCGATATATGCAAGACGGTGGGGTGATTGAAAAACTCTTCTTCGATTTCAGTAATTGTCTCGTTGCATGTCGTCCATACAGTCCATACAATTTGTCATCGCTGGTTTGCCTCCAACAATCCACTGGGCTGATAACTTTCTTTTTTCTCTTGGTTAGGGCAATTCTGGCTGATATTTGATTATGGGTATTGGTAGAGTTGAGGTTATTAGTTATCAGACGCAAGTGTTGTTGAGGGCTGATTAGAGTTTTGCGGCATGGTAAGATGTTCACCATACTGGTCAGATATATTCCACTGCTGAGTACCACTAGGTGGGAACATAGGCGTTGTTAGTGGTGGGCTACAGAAGCCATGGATCCCTCAAAGTTTTTGATTTTAATCATGAAATGAATGCATTTTGGGCCAAAAACAGGAAAATAAATTGGTTCAAGAAGTTGATTTCTAAAACAATAGGATTTTGTCTTTATAATGGCCGAAGCTAGAAAAATAACCGCTTTTAAAAAGTTGCTCTCCAACAAAAAATCACCCAACAAACTTTAATTTTTGGTCTACTCAAAATAGGCTTCGTCACTGGGCGAGAGCTGTCTATTTGAACAGATATGGCTCGGCATTCAACTTATCGAGGTAAATTTTCTCAACGCGTGATTCTTTGCACCAACCTTTGCAATGGTGTTGACAACTGTCTTTTCAAATAAAAGGCTGTAATCCAGTGTCACACTGAGATATGTTAGTGATTGTAAAGGATAAAAAAGCATTGCATGAAAGCAAATAGACCCGTGTTATCTCATTTTATTTTGAAAAGGGAGAAATTAAAGGTTTCAAAAACGTGAAAGGAGGAATGCTTCAAAAAAGGTTGGAAACCACTGCTCTAACCACTACGCCATCGCGCCGGTTATAACTTAAATGATTAAGTCTTTATAAATAGTAATGGAATCTTGTGATAGCAAGTTGCAGATAGTGGCTTAATCCTGTTTACAACTTCAAAAACGTCTGAATTTGCAAACTCCCTTTGTTACGTAATAGTGCGTCTGGTAATTTCAATTTTGCTCGCTTTAAACAAGATGATTGGCAAATAATTCCACATGATGCGATAATTGGGCGTTACTTTCCAATCACCCTGTATGCATACGACCGAAATTTCGCACTTCACTATTTAGAAGGATTAAAATCAAAACGTGTTGTGGAGACGAACGGAAGGTCCGTGCTGATGAATAGAGTTAACTCAAGGTGATAGTTGGTTGCGGATAGAGACGGAATATCCGCGCTACATCGTTGTAATTTGTTGTTATTACAAAGATAATGGTTGTAAAAGTTGTTGTAAATAGTGGAAGGAGTTTGGTGTGTCCTGCCCAAGGAAATGTAAAGGTGGTGAATCACGAAGATAGAGTAATTGTGACTGTTGTATCAATAGAAATTTAACTACTTCTTCGTTTGTATTCTGTTTTGACTCCAGACCTTAAGTTTTTTTAGCTAAAACAAGATTTTTGTGTCATCAGATGTGGAAAATTCTCAAGTGGAGCGAGAGCTACGTCTCATTTGGGTGCCCCAAAAATACTCAGAACGGTCGTCATCGTGCGCAGTGTCTTCACTGCTCGATCATGATGTCAAATGCATTATTACGACCCTCCACACTAAAAACCAACGCGATAAAAAGCATCTCCAAAGGAAGAATGACGACATCGATGCTCTGTCTGCCAAAAGAGTACGATACGACCTGGAAGCAATGCTATCTTATATGCAACTACGAGGTGGCATATTGCAATGCGAAGTGTAAGAAGCCGCATATTACTGCTGAAAAACTTATCAAGCCATGCGCAGAAAAAAGTAGTTGAAATAATGATCGGATCGGGGGCGAAAAAGAAAATCCAGCAAGTTTCGCTCTCTAATGACACCATTCGCCGACGGATTGACGACATGGCTGCTAATGTGTGCCAGCAAGTTTGCTCCCCAATCAAGCAAAGCACGCTCCATGCTAGCATTAAACTAAACGAGTATATTGATAGCACTTTAGAAAGCCACTTGATTGCCTTCGCTTGATACGATACACTCTGTTCACTACACCGATACACTCTAGCATTAAAGACTCTACCTCTACTTTTGATGGAGGTTATAGACTTGCGGTCAAAATGATCAACTTCATTCGTTCGAGGGCAAAAAATTACCGGCTTTTCCAACTTTGGCCAAAGAAATAGGAGCGAAACATGTGGGACTTTTGTTTTATGCCAAAGTCCGTTGGCTGTCGAGAAGCAAATACCTCTCTCATTGTATGAACTTAAAAATGAGGTTAAAATCTTTCTTCAAGAAAACAAAAAACAACTTCCATGTCCATTTCACAATGAAGAGTTTGCTGTGATGTTTGCGTACCAGGCCGATGTATTCGGCTATCTAAACAACATGAACTTGTTTTTGCAAAGCCGTGATGTGACAGCGACGTTGAATACAAGCTGGCTTAACTGTTCGAATGGGAATCTGGCAAGCACGAATCAAAGTAGAATCCACTACCTCGTTTCTTTTGTTGCAAAGGCGCCTGAAATGAATTGAATTGATTGGCCAGATAACATCAAAACTTGCATCATAGAGCATCTTGAAAACGTCTCTGCTGAGCTTCGATCATATTTCATCGACGACACGTTGCATGTTTCATGGTACAGAGACCCGTTTAAAACTGAAATTGACCCTAATGCGGAAGAAGCCGAGAAGTTGGCAGAGTTCAAAGTTTCGAATGCAATGAAACTGGCATTTAACAACAAGACTGACGACTTTAGCTTTTGGTTGTCTCTTTCATGATTCATATCCACTACTCAGCACGAAGACTTGAGTAATTCTCGTTCGATAATTCGCAACTACTTTTGCGAAGCTGGATTTTCTGATCTGGCGTCCACAAAACAAAATTAAAAATTGCTTCAATGTATGCAGTGACATTCGCCTTGCTCAGCTGAAGACGGAGCCGAATATCAAAGGTCTCCTCAGGCGAGTACAAGAACACGCTTTGCACTGATTAAGTTAATTTAAGTAAATTGACTGTGATTTGTTTAATTCTTTGACTGCAATGCGTTTATTCTTTTACTTTCGTTTGTTAGCTTTTTTATTTTTAAACGCGGCGAATAAAATTGCAGATGGAAACTCGTTAAAAGCAAAACTAGTTATATTAATTTAACACATTGACTGTCATGTCAGTTATTTTTGCCTGACAGTTGTGTTGCCACTACGGCCACGTCAGTCATATTCAACCTACACGGAAAATTTTATTGCAGACTGCATCAGTTACTAATGCTTGACACTACGTTCATTTTCAATAGACATTTCAAAGCGTGGCCTGCTGCGAAATTTTTGGTACGCTTGGTTCTGAAAAATGAGCAGAAATGGAAATTTATACACACTTTTTGACTGAGGCAATCATATTTTCAATATTTTAATAAATACGAATTAAAAGGATAAGAAAATATCGTCATCAATTGTTCAAAGCACATATACTACAGCTAGCCTGCCAGCAAACAATAAAAATTGTTATTAATGCAGTGCGTTAAAGCAAGATAAGCACATTTGTGGTTGACCAAGACATTTGCGCTATATGTGTTTGTTTGTTTGTTTGGCTTATTTTTGAGCACTTTCACGACTAAATTTATTTTTTATTTCGTTGTAACACTAACTACAATATCTTCGAACTGATTTTCCGTTGGAATTGACCCTTTCTACAATGTCATGATTTGTACTCATTCCCATTGAATGAGAGTTTTGTTGCTCACGATCTGCAATAGGCAACTTCAGCAAAACATCAGTCAAGTTTTTTAAATTACGAATTTTGGTTTTCTTCTTAGATGCTTTCTTGTGTAAAATTCATGCGTTTATTATAACTGTTAATTCCTTTTGGTGCGCCTGCTCACCTCTGGCTTAACATAAGCTTTTGTAAACTCGACCGTTGACTTTATTGTAGAGATTGCACACAATTCTATTCGACAGCACAAGATTCGTTTCATTCGAGATTTGTTTCGACAGCACACGATTCAACAGCACACGATTTGGCTGCACACGATTCGGTTTACAAGTTTTCTTCCACAGGCGTTCACAAGTCTCTTTCACCAACATCAAAATTTAGAATGAAATTTTAACCAGAAACCAACACCAGTATCATCTCCTAGTTTTTGATTGTTTGACAGCTCAAACGAGGGCAGCCGTAAGCTGTTCAAAGCGAGTAAATTAATTTGACAGCGTGCCGATACATTTAACAAATAATGAATAACGATCACAGAACTTAGGTTCGACACTACTGTATACATAAAATAAAAACCAACAAAATATATTGACACAACGTAACAATAACAATTCCTAAAATTAGCTCAATTTGCTAATTTGCGATACCATTTCACTCCTTTTCAAAGAGAAGTGGCATATGATGCCATTTGGTCCGATAAGTCAATGCCAGATTTCTCTTTGTTGTGTGATAAAATCGCTAAAGGTTTTTCTATTTCCCTTCGAGACCAACGTTGCCTAACTCTGAAAGCATTATCAACTGTTGACGTTTGTGGAGGCTGATCATTGACAACTGATATCGAAGGTGGTAGTGCACATGTCTATTGTTGTGCAGATTTTGATGACGGTGTAAACGGAAACAGTTGTGTGGGTGTAAATGACTGTGATTGTGTTGATATTGGTGACATAATCGGTGCATGCTTGGTTGACAACATGCGAACATCCGGCATATCTTTCCATTTGAGTACTACAATACCTTCTTGGTTTTATTTGGCAATCACGTTTTAATTTGGTCTGAAGAATCGACTGAATTTACAACAAAAATTTGGAAAACCGGAAAAATACTAAAATTGTTCTAGCGGTTGTTAGATCTACTGTAGTGCATCTGCGAGAACCACCACACATTCACGAGTGATACGGCTTTGCATAGTACTGAAAGACCTTCCACTGCAGTTAACCTGATATAGGTTCCACAAGTGTGACGGTCTAAGCTATGCTTTATTCAAAGCCTCTTGTCACTTGTCGGTCACTAAGTGCACTAAAGAGATCTAGCAGATCAAAGCAGTGTCACTATCTGCAGTTTGCTCAAAGTGAATCGCTGGCCTCTTGTATTTTTTTTAAATTTTAAATTGCACCGTAAAAGTATTTTTCAGATGACGTAACGGTAAGGAAGTTAGAAATTCTCCTCAAGCCTCATATTGAACCGCAAAACTTCAAACAAATTATGCGCACAAGAAGCCACGCATACAATTTTGGAAAATGTCCTTGCAACAGGCATATTCCAGAATGAAAATGCTAAACTGTAGCGAAGTTTGAACTCACGATCATTACCATCATGTGCGGCGCTCTTATCCACTCGACCACGTTGTTAACATTTAATTTTATTGCTTTTATGGAACAAAACATTGTCGCGTTTTAATAATAATAAATATAGAGCTTTTCAGTTCTATCTCAATCTTAAATTTCTTTTAAAATTGAGGCGACGTATGATAATCGCTCGGATAATTAGGTCTGACTGCAACTTAATAAAACTGGGAAAAGATTGGCTTCCACTAAAAACACCTTAAACCACATTAAGAACAGAATAATGTATTTGCAGAAATAATACTTCACGACTTTAAGCTTCTTCGCTCAATAATCTCAAAATTAACCACTTTACTACACAATCAGGAAACCGCCAAAACTAATTCTACCAATAACTGTTCAATATTCGCCACGTCAACAGAATCCACAATAAAATGTCACAAAGAAATCAATAGCCTTTCTTTACTCCATCAATCAATATCTCCCTCTCCCAGCTACAACGTTTCTCTACACTCTAACTCTCTCACTAACTAAAAAAAATCCCGTCGCCTTATATATAAATCGACAAAAACAATCCAGAAAACGCTAGAACGAAATCACGTGAAAAAAGAAAAAAAAGCATTTCAGGTTATGTAATCGGTTATCAAAATTCTTCGAAGAAGCTAGAAGCACTAGATCAATCTGGAATTTTACTATGTCGTAATAACGATTGTGACGTAATAAAGGCATATTTACGGCAAATCCAATTGCGAGGAAAAAAGGTATTTTTCTCAATCAGTAGCCAAGCGAACAAACGACACAGCACTTTACACATATATGAAAACTATTCTCACAAGGCAAATTTTCTTATTTGTGACAAACATACATACAGACTTTGGGAAAACGGTTAATCGTTTTACGGTCTTGACAAAAAACATTTAATTTCAGAAAAAAAGGAATCTCTTATTACACATTTTGATAAATCAAACAGTATTAAAAAATGAAGACTTTTATCAGAACTTTGTTAAATATTATAAAATTAGGTGTAGTTCATGTATTGAATAAACTTTTATTCTTCATCTTCGCTTGGCTCATCACAAGTTTAAAAACAGAGAACACCATAAAGGAATGCAAGTACATTTCCTCGGTGTAAGAACCAAATTTAAATGCGAAACGAATCTTGCAAATGAAGAGCATTAATTAGAAAGTGAAAAATGAGAAATACATGACTCTTAAACATGTTCCATGTAATGATCAACTTACATTCTTGCTCAAACGACAACAAAGAGAAAATGCCTGTTCTTCTCCGGATTAGAGTAACGAAGCTGCTCTCCTAGTATTTTGTTAGAAGCTAACTTTTTGGCAGTGTTCATCGATTAATGCCAGTCCGTCTTGATGGTAGTGAAGCTATTAGTTTACAATTGTATTCATGACTGATTTGAAATAGAGGGTCACTTTCTCTTACCCTGATCTTTATTGAGTTTGCTGACCTCGTAAATTGAAATATATTCCTATCATTCCGTGCCTCCATTCTAGTACCTTTGCTAGTGGAGGGCCATGAGGAGCGTACCCTTCCTGGCGAATGCTTGTGCCTTCTGTTTGGGGCTACTCTAAATTCCTTTTTTGCTTAGAGCAGAAGCGTGCAAACTATAGCCTGTGACCTAAAATATTTTGGCCCACAGAAGAATTTCACGGCACGCTACGGGTCATTTATACTTTGCGAGCACTAAGCTGTGTCCCATTATTATGGATTTGTGTCCCACAACTGTGTTTGCCTGGCGACGGCGTTCCATCATCTCAAGGAAGAGGAAGTGTAGACGCAATTGAAAAATCTTTGTAGCGCTCGTCTATCTATCGAACACACATCGACAGATTGTATTCGAATAGTTCAATTCACGTAAAGAAAAACAACGGTTTCTGTAATTTAACACAAGCTAAGCTAACATATTCACACACACAAAACAAATGCAAGCTAACTGACTGACTGTTTATCAACGAAAGACGAGACACTCTGTATGCCGCAAAATTTTGCACAAGTTTATAAAAAGATAGCAAATGGATGGAAAAAAGAAAAAAGTTCTAAGAAATGCAAACTTAAAGCTGAGACAGCAATTGGGTCAGCAAATGATTGGCCAAAACAACATAAGATCGAAATTTCTCCCAAACCATTAAATTTCGGTCGTAAAACAAAAGGAAGCAATGCAGAGTTCAATCCAGCAGCAATAACCTAAAGATTTTGGCGGTTTGGCTCGATGGAATTTTTGGAAAATGTCTCCAATTATTTTGTGATTGCGAACCTGCCTTGATATAATCTTTCATCTTTAGTATTTGTTGGGGCTTTGCAAAAACCATTTTACAATAATTCCATTTGCTTGACGAATTCTTCTGAGCAGTAAATTTATTAAAGTACTGCTAAATAATTAAACTTATGCTTGAAACATGGTAACTTCGAAACAGGTCTGAACGATTATCATATGTCCAACGCCACAGCTGTTGCCTGGGTATTATGGAAGATTAAAATAAAAATAAACAAAGAAACAGATCAGCAAAACGCAGTAATCATTATGTATTTACAAAAATTTTGAAAGCTTTTAGTATTCGTTTGATATCGCGAGTTGATATACGTTAAATGACACTGAATGATTTATTAGAGTAGCTCAATGTCGAGCTTTGTATCACTGACCAACATTGGGTACCTGGAAGTTTAAAGAAACCATATAAGTTCAGTTTTAAAAAGTTTTTGGTAATGCCATGAGATAAGTGTTAAAAGTTCAACATACAAGCCCTTCAATTTTGAATAAACCATAATGAGTCTTTTCATGGCCATCTTGGCTGATTTTGTTGTCTTAATCACTGCCTAAACTAGATTCATTGTTTTCAATGCAGTCTTGCATGGTTTCATCCGAAAAGGGAAAGCGTTTGTATCTTTCCGTTGCTCCACCTTGAAGAATTTGTGCTTTTGATATTACGTTGATTGAGCTTCGGCCTGGTCCACGACCGAAAATTGAGAATTGTTGCTTTTCTTTCTTGCATTCATTTTTATCACCCAAACTTTTTCGGTTGATTGGAGGAGAAATTTCAAATATGAAGCAATGTGCCTGAAAAAAGACTGGTAGGTTTCTAGAAATCTTTACTGATCGAATCTAAGAAAGTAATTCAAGCCATTAGGCAACGCCCCATTGGCTTGCGTGAGCCAGCGACATTTTTTTTGATACGCTGTTATAGAACAAGATATCAGTCAACCGTCAATTTGTTTCAAAAGTTCAAAACGTCAAAAGTTCAAAACATTTGCTATCAACCGTCAATTCTGTTTTCTCTATTTCCTACGCAATTTTCAGCAAAAATCAAAAACTTCGCGACTGGAAGTCATACCCAGCTTTCTTTTGTAAGAGGAAGAAAGTTAATTTTTATGTATCAAGGGGACTAAACATTTTAGCGATGCTTTTAGGTCAATGCAATGGCAGTAAACAAGTTTATTAGTCATCGATACTTGACTGCCTCAAAAGCGTGGTGGTTAACTAGCCCGCTCAACTTAAACGTACCAAACACTGCTAAAAATGCATTAGCAGCGTTCTTGCCAGATGCTCAGCACAATAGATGTTGTGGGGAAAGCAATCCGGCAGGCTAACTTGATGTGCCCTGGAAAAGACATTTAAAGGCTTTCTCCATCTTTACGTTCATTCATTCAACCAACCTATAGCGGTGGCTTAGTGTCGACGAAACGGATTCGTAGCTAAAGCGTTCGCTTTGCAGTCCATAGACTTTGGTTCGATTCTTTCGTCGAGTCATATCAAAGATTTTAAGAAATTGTATTTACAGCTTACAACTAGTTTTTAAAATGATCAGGGCCAGATTTGTGAAAAATGCCATCAAATTTTGATAACTTGTTAACCAATTTTCTGCAGTGATACAGTATATCCTCACCCATTCGTGGTTCGCAGCCCTGCATACTCGCGGATTTCGCTCTCAAGATTTTTTTATAATTTTGGCAATTTCGTGAATCTCTTAGGCCATTTTTTAGCAGAAAAACGTTTTTAAAAAAAAAGTTTTTGATGTGCAATATGCAGTTATACTGTACCCCATTTTTTACGCCCTACTACATTATTTCAGTTTTATGAGTAAGACTGTTATTAAATTGTGTTTTGGGAAGCATATTCTAGTATATATGATATCATACATAGGCATTTTAAACTGCATCAATAATTCGCGGATTTTCGGGATTTGCGGGAGGGCAAGAAAAGGAAGCCCAGCGAATAGCTGGGGGTACTGTATTGTGTTTATCAGTTTAGGCGCAACCAAATATTTGCCAATCGGGCATTGAAAGGGGGCTAAAACTTTGCAAAATTACAAAATGTTACATTGTGATATCATTAAAATGGGAATTTGTGCAAAAATTCCTTCAGTCACAGCTTAAGGGTGGAAAATTAGTTTTCTAAATTCCCTTTGGATACGCAATTGTTGACCGGCCCATATCCATGAGATACACATGAGCAAATAAATAAAAACAGGCTACGAAACTTCAACAAGATCAAATCCTGCTCCATTATTTTATTGTAGCAGATCGGTAACTCTTTTTGTGATTTTCGTTTTATCACACTACTTTACAAAACAGCGATAAAATTGTATGTCCATTTTCCATAAGTTGGCTTGCCACACCTACACTGATAAAATTTTTTGGTCGAAAAGTCAATTTGCAATACGTTTTGGCTGTGGTGAGACCGTTTGTAAAAAACCACAAAAAATATAAAAATAAATTTTCAGGAAAATCTGCTCATCTGGTTAAGTTTTTTTTCGAATTAAGAAGATAGTAAGCTTATAAAGACTGCAATATAAATGCTGCATATTCATCTGTGCGCATTTAGCGATTGTAGATTAGATTTCTTTTTAGTAGCATATAGCTTCTTACACTTCTGTTTTCTTGGACAGTATTTAGAGATTTAGTATCTTATGGGCGTTTTCAAAAAGATTGCTTTACAGTCCCTAACTTTATTTGTTGAAATGAATTCACGCATGAAGCCTATGCGCAACCGTGACCTCGATTGCTTTAAGACTGTTAATACGTTGGCGATATTTTGGGAATGGCGACGAAGACGACAGAAAGGTGAACATAATTGCTTAAAATTATGATGACAGCAACGCAAAAAAGGTAGTGATTGGATTGGTTGGAAAGTGAATTTAACAAATAAGGGATAAACTGTTTACCATATGCACGTACTGTGGTAGTCGCAATAACTGAATAATGTCCAAAGTAGCTAACTCTAGAGGCTTTGAAGAAAATAAAACCAGACCGGTCTTTTTAAGAGTACTCCCCACAGCTGCAAAAAAGACTACTCTAAAGCTAGCTATTGCAAGGTAAATGATGCAAAAAATGTAATTCATTTTTAATTTTATGTTTTCACATATCCTAAATTTTAACTCATTAGTCTAAGCCGACCCTGATTTCACAATTTCACTCAACACTTAGGACAAAGGCTCTTTTGCCATCGAAGGCATTTTACTCTTGGAGGCTATTTTGCCGTCATCATTAATGTGTCTTTGAATATGCATATATTCTAGAATTCTGGCAGTAATGCTGTGATGTAGTGGATGGTGTGGCTGTCTTTAAATGCAGTGGTTACCGGTGTGAACCTTTGCTAGTGGGGTATTTAGAGAAAGGTAGTGTACAGTTGGGAGGAGGCCAGTATGTTAATGTTTGGGAGAATCTACACTGGGGGTACAATTTTTTTATTTTGTTGCAGAAATTGATCATCAGAAACAATGTCACATGTTCAATACATCATTAAAATTGATCAATCACTAATGTCTGATGGAAAAATAGTTTCTAAGGGTAAAATGTTGCCACTGTCAAAACATAATAAGAAAGCAAGATTTAGTAGCCACCTATGTTGTATCTCAAAAATATTATAACAATTAATTTGTCACATTGAGCTTGCTCTAACTTTAACACCCAATCAAACATGAAGTTCAGTAAAATTCCAATTCTAATTCTGGTGCCTGAATACCAGCAACTAAAGTACTGTAGTTGCTAGCAATGTCAGATTAAAACAATTGATTTTTGTCCATTAATTGGCACATAAGCACACACCTATAATGCTTTTTGACTATAACGCTTGAAAGTCGTAATGATATTTGTATATATTTTAAGTTGTTCAATTTTCAGTTCTGTTTCATGTGTTTTTGGAAACAAAAACAAAAGATTAGAAAGAAAAAAGAAGAAAATCAGTTGCATTTTGCAGACTCAGACATGCTGATTCAATGTTTATCTACCACTATACACTCGCTTTTGAACCAGACTTTGTACCGGAGCAACGCAGCACTTTTAAATTCTGGATACTCTTCCTGACAAATACGAATGCTATTTCTATTCCAGTGGTTCTTAACCTTTCCAACCCTTGGGACCCCTATTCCTAAAGATATTGACTTGGGGACCCCTTGTCTGTGCAATCTGCAAAGGAGGTATATGTTGAAAGAACAAACACGATAGTGATAAAACGGATAAATTGTTTACTACTGGATCTCTAATTAATTAAAAAAACTTTCTTTATGAAAGCATAACACAAGTGGTTAGTGGAGTATCACAATTTACTCAGCAAAATACACGGATTAGTCAGTGTGACCTCTGTTCTTGTCTCTTTGAAACAAGCCCATCAATACGGAGGGGTTGATATTGCTGGGAGCAATTCTCATGCCATTTACAACTATAAGGCGAATATGGTACGTAGTTTTGATATTAGCTAGTGCAGACATGGCAGCTTCACAGAGGTATGTCGTTGGAAATGGAATTAATGCTTCCAGAGCTTTCTTTGCCAATTCAGGATATTCTTGCAACATACTGCACCAAAATTCTATCAGTGAACAGGAATTGAACTTGGTCTTTGCAGCTTGAGAGCTCTGCAATTCCAGAAGTTGCTCATGAAGATTGAGCTGCTCATTGTCGATCATCTCAGCAATAAAAGGCTGCTGAATCCATGCTGAAAAAGGTTCAGATGTTCAAAAATAATCTTCTTTTCTCTTGAGGTCGCTTATGTAATCATCAATTAAAGCAGTCAGCCGTTCGTTAGTTTCCTGATCACCAATTTTACTGTCCAACGGTAAAAACATAGCAAAATTCTCGTTTCTTATTCTCTTTTTTCATGAGGATAACTTCTCTTTGAAGGCGGAGACCTTCTCTGTAGCCTCTATCTGAGACTTGTTTTTTCCCTGCAGAGTATAACTGAGCTCATTCAAAAGACTAAAGATGTTTGCCAAATAAAAACCTTCAATTAGAATCTATTGTCATCAAATAATGTAGCAAGTTCCACTTACCCATGATCACGAAGGAACACGGCAACTTTAGTGACATGTTCTGCAACACGGGAGAGTACTTTTCCCCGCGATAACCGTAACGTTGAGACTTCCAATCAAACTCTATTCTCGTTTATTCTTCCTTATCCAAAAGTGTTACTTTATCCATTACAAATAAAGCTGCAGCATAAAGCCCAAAACTGCAATCATTACTGGCATCGAGGAGAAACAAAAATTTTATCACTTGTGAAGAAAAAATTATAAAACTCATCTAAGAAAGCAAACTTGCCGGGGTTCGCCAACAGTAGCGATAGTGGCAGTGATCTTGGGTGTCCGGACAATTTAAAGTCGCAAATTCAAAGTCGACAATTTGAAGTTGAATTTAGTGAAGTGCCATAGTTACATACACGTTATATATAATTTTTTTGAATTGTCAACTTTGATTTTCGACTTTGAATTTATGACTTTGAATTGTCGCAGAACCGTGATCTGGCAAAATCATTTCATTTTAACCCTGACTGCAAATGCAGCCTGTCTTGTGCAAAAGCAGCAACACCACCAAACCTACGACGCAGAAAACAGTAAACATGAACATTGACAAGCTTTATAAAATTAGGCAATTTTCTACAGTCAAAGTACTCATTGAAGGAAAACAGATATTAGCACTTCATAGCGGTTGCTACAGACGGACCAAATGAAGACGGAGACAAGTAAAATGGATGAAGCGCTCTCAGATCACCGCAGAATTTTTGTTTTCGAAAGGAAAAGATTTGTCATCTGTCAATAGCTAAAACATAGTTTGTATCCTGTCCCCGTAACGGTCTTGAACCTTTACTAAATGTCTGACTACAATTTTCAATTCCACAGAAATCTCGAACACTATGGCTTGTAAACTTGAATGTGTCTAATCAAACTTCATTTTCATTTTGTATTTGCTTTAAAAAAATCATGTTTATATAGAAAAAGACATTTTTTTATTCAAAAGAACTGTATAAATTGAAAGTAAAATCAACTTATTTTTACTTAATCTTAAACAAATATTTTCAAAAAGTTCTTGGTCCATACGTGACCGCACACGACCCACATATCCCTACGGGTATGGCGTGCTTGAGTGGCGTTTTTAATGCATAAAATATGTTATCAAAAATTGTAAAAATCTTTCTTTTTTGTATCTAAACGTTTTAAAAGATCTAAATTTGGCTCCGTAATTTCCCTATGTCTCTTACAAGTCAGATACGCTATTGCTTTATGAAGATGGTGTGGCCTGATCACAAAGCGTTTTTAAAACCAAATCTTATCAAAATAATATAGAAAAGCGTTTCCAGGCCAGAAAAAACCGCGAAAATGGGGTTCCTGAGTGACGACATCCCTGACCTTTAGCCAAATTAACCACGTGCAGCAATGTAAAACAAAGTAAAAAGTTGTGATGCAAGCTACTGCAGTGAGCTACGTGGACCCATAAATCAAAGCAATATTTTTGCTCTTTATTCGTTTTGAAGATTAGATGTGAAATAAAATCATGAGTCCAACTGCCACGATCTACTTAATCTACTTTCAGTTTTGTAGCAGCCTCATTTAAAAAAATCCATTCACAAGTTTTTAAGGGATACTATGATATTTTCATTGAAAAAAGTGTCTGTTAAGAACTTGAAATTCATTAATCACTTATCATTAAGCTGGTTTTCTGTTAAACAACACGCTTTTTGTGAATAAGACTATCTCAAAATTGTATGCGTAGAAGAAGTCGACATTTGGGGCACTTTGATGCCCTCCCAATTTTTCAATCAGTTTTCCTCTCCGCACTCAGAGAAAGAAATGGACAAATATTTGTAATTGATAGGCCCTTTGTAGGGGGACTAATTTTTATCCAACAGTACGGAGAATAAATTGGAGGCAAAGTTAAAGATGAATAAGCCTCTCACCCAATAACTTATTTCTGTAATTGGAAAACAAAAACCATCACGGCGTCCACCATCAACTTTGATTTTGTGTTCCTATACTTATTAGAAGAAACGTATAGAATTTGTAAAAGACTAGAAAGCCTGTGAATAAGGACAGTCTTGATTCTAAGTTCAATAATCGGGATTATGAGCATTGAGGCAATGCTCTTATTTGTAGTAGAAATATCATGTGGATGAAACTGGCCCAGCCCGCTCAAGCAATATTTTTAACAAGATAAAAGTAAGTGGTAGCACTACTGGGGATCGCTGGCAAGCAGCTTATAATGACGCTTTAGCAAACGAGACCTCACATAGACCACGTGTTGCAATGTTTTTGTCTGACTTGGCGCTGTTCCACCTAAACATTGACATTGATTAAAGCTTTGCAGTAAATTGAAGCCAGGCCTAGCTAAGTGACCAGCTTGTAGGTATTCCAGTCCACAGAAACCGCCTGGCATCCGTCAAACATTGAATAAGACAGTGTGAGATTTGAAAAAAACAATACTGCCGTGCTGAATTATGCTTATCGAAATATGAAATGCGTTGTCGTGGACAAATGATTTGGCAATGCAAGCACAGAAAAAGCATGCTTAACAGTTTTATAAAAGAGCGCAATGACGAAAAACTTGGATATTGACAGAATAATCATAATCAACCCATATCTATAATCTTGTGAACAACTTACAGTTTTGCTCAAACAACCACGACTGTTCTTCACAAGTGGTTATAGTGAAGCGACTCAGTAAGCTGTAAGAGTGCAATTTACTGTGAAGTAAACGTCATTAGTCGTTATGTTCCCACTTGGGATCTGTGTTACACTGCTTAGTATTGTATAATGGTTTGTATTGTATCATAAACTGTTGCTTTTACATACGTCTGATGAAACACATTAAGGTCAAAACCGGCCCTATTTTATTGCCTTTGTTTGTTATTACGCTGTACTTTGTAGTGCAAGAGTTGATGATGCTTGCTCTACTGGAGACTGTGCTATGTTAAATGCCAGAGGTTTACGTACCTTCTAATAAGAGATTACCTGAAATCACTCTTTGTGGCGGCTCAGCAAATATTTTACTTATGGTGTGATAGGTGACTTTTTTGGCAGCGGTTACCAGTTAACACTCGCCTACTTTGTTGGTGGCGAGGTTAGGATCTTCAATTTGTATTTATGAACGGTTTCAAAATAAGCTGCAGATTTCCACTGACTTGTTCTTGACAAAGTTTACGGTTTGAATTCAAATTATCGTTCCATATCCCGCCTCTCCATCCCAAGGAAAAGGAGAAATATTAGGCACAACGGTAAACGTCTCTAAATTCGAAAAACTTTTATGGTAATTGCATTTTTTAACCCATTACATTCCAAGATCAAATTTCTGTGAAAATATTTTCATTTTTCAATAGCAACGAAAGAAGCTCTAGAAAAAAAAATTGTTTTAGTGTTTCGGGAGCGTAGAAAAAATTGTGGGTCTCAAATGGGTATCATGGAATATGATGTAAGTAATTAAACGGAAATACTAAAACCCGCATTTGTTTCTTCCTGCAAAATTTGCAAAGGAAATCCAATCGGAATCCTGTATTGCGAGCTGTCCATTTTTTTCTTAGATTTTTTTTGCAATTTCTACACTTTCATTGCCTTCCTTCAACAATCCACGTGAGGTTATGTTTATCTCTTACCAACAAAACAGCTCTTGAAAAATGGACAAATTTTGGTCCCCTTTCGGATGGGTTTATTGAAGTATTGATTTTTAGTAGGTGCAAAGTCACATTGGTTCTGAAAACGGACAAACGCACTTGAACTGCGGGATCAGATATCATGTTGTAGATCATATGGGCGATTAAGTTGACAAGAATAACTTGACAGGGGTAACATCCAAATAATGAGCTAAAATTAACAATACTACTTTTTGCATTTGATGCCACCTTTGTATTTTTTGTTTTTCAATCTGCTAAATCAACATCTAACACGACTTTATGGTATTTGGCAATGTGAGCAGATATCTGCTTAGGATTTCCTCTCCTTTTAATTGTTTTTAGATGTTCAGCACCATAAATATTAGATTCCACAATGATACTCTTCTTATCTTTCCACCAGCAAATTGTTACCCTAATTTATCGGTCAGTTGCAGTTGTAAGAAACTCGCTTTCTTTTTTCTTTAGTTTTTTCCTCAACCGAATAGTTAGGAATACGATTCTGTCTTGCAGTTTCAGTTGCCAAATAATAGTTGATAGTACGAATAATAGTAAGGATAAAGATGTAAAAAAGTTGTCAAAATATTCAAATATCTCAGAAGGACCAACAAATTTAGAGCAAAGCTGTAGCAGAAATCAGTCAACATTAATGCTCACCCTTTATCAAAAACAAATTGATTTTAAAAAAGAATCATCATCAGCGTTCTGCAAAGCAATCGCAAAAATAAATGATTACTTGCGTAAAGTTGAACGGACAGAATCACAAAGCTGACTTTAATAATAAACTATCTAACTGCAATGAAAGTATACTGCACACTTAAAGCCGATACAAACGATGTGAATTAGTATCGCAAAATTATAAACTTTTCCTAACCGGAGCTGCTAAGTAACTGAAAAATTGATATGTTGCCAAAGTAATAAACACGATAGCGATTGTCACAAGGCACCGCTAATAATCAGAATACGTAAAACTGTAATAATCAAATCTGCAAACATAACAAACAATTACTACACGCAGACCTTCTTGACTCTGTGAAGCCATTTTGGCTATTTGGCACGCACTTTCTGATGTATTCTTCTCCTACACTCAAAAAATTTGTGTATATAGGTGAAGAAACTACTTCAATAAAAATATAACGCAAAATGAAAAAGTAATTACCAACAGTAGAATCCAAATTGGTGTCAAAAAATTTAGGTAGTAAAGCTAAATTTAAATTTATTTTAGCTTTCAGTTTATTGGTCCATTTATGTTCGCTGATATCAAGATTATGGTAATTTCTAGGTTCATGCAAAAACATGACGTGGTAGCATAAAGAAATGTCTGGATAAGAACTGATAAAATTTTTGTGGTAAGAATAGGAATGAATTAGAAGAGCAGCTTTGTCAGGGTGGTTTTGGGTGTGTTCACTTTTTAAAACGTTCGGTGGTTTGCCAATCTGATTGAAAATTTGTTTTTACCTTGTCCAACGTAAATTTAATGACATAGTTTACATTGCGCTGCGTATATTCCGTAGTTAGCTGAGATAAGAGATTGCGTGCGAAAAAATTTTTTGTCGTTTCTAATAGTGACAAAACTTTTTGATTTGATCATGCTATGGCTATTACCGTGTTTACCGCAAAACTAGCATTTATCTGACGGTTAAGAAATGCAATTGCGATCATCGCCTATGATAGTGCTGAATATGATGTATTTGTAAGAATTTGTTTGAAAGTAAAAGCGTTTTTACAAACTTCTAAAGCAGAAGGAATGAGCTTGTGTTCAGTTTGGTCCAATAAAATGAATTTAGTAAAAAGGATAGCCCAAACAAGATTTTTTGATTTAAGTTGTTGCCTACTGGCGGTAATGTCAGGACTAAACCTATTTTGCCAAGCAGTGGCTAGTTTTAAGATCTTACAAACCAATGCCAAGGTGAAATCATAGCGGAATCGAAATTCGTTTTCACTTGTGCGGAGATTTTCCTAAAATTGTTATGATTTACTTAACGGCTGAGAAGGAGCATCATATGAAAGTTTTGATACAAGTTGTTCACACAATGAAAGGTTATTAAGCAATGATGAGTTTTGATACAAGTTGTTCACACAATGAAAGGTTATTAAGCAAAGATAAATCTCCCTGAAAATCGTAAAATTTGCATGTATATCCCAAGCTGCTGCCCAAGACCCACTCAATATAATCAAATCGGACAGGCTTTTTACGAATAAATTTCTTGATGAAATAACATCGAAAATATTCAATAATTTTTTTGTTTGTCATAAATGTACAAAAAACCAAATTGCATAAACTTTTTGTTGATACGTTTTATTAGATGCCAAATTTTGTAGCAACGGTCAGTACAATTGTGTGAAATCTTAGAATTATCGTTAAAATCAATTGCTGGCATAAATCGATGTGTAGTTAATGCCTCTTTAATCAGAATACATTCAAAGTTAGGTTCTAGACTCCAGCGCAATTTTTGACGGAAGTGTTTGCAGTTACCTGGTAAAGGAATATTTCTACAAAAGTTATGTAATCTTCTGAACTGCAGTTAGAGTCAAAATGATTATGTTGCTAAACATACGTTAAACATTTCTTGAGCTATCAATTCAAACTCGTTCTTTGTCAAAGGTTTAAACAGTACAAATTAATCATATTGCCAAAGTAAACAAAAAGTTGCTCCAAAAAATCACGATATCAGTCAGCTCTAAGACGTGTGCCATTAGCTTGTTTGCTTTCTTGTTGTTTATTTTCCTTCGTTTTTCGGTTGAGGATTTTTATTGTCTTTAGGCTTTTTTTCTGCTTTTACAGATTGATGATGCATTTGGCCTTTTTTTGAATAGTTGAGCTCCTTCTTCTAGATTTTAATTTACGGTTAATGTTTGTTGATTAGCTGACTTACTTCCTCTTAAGCAGGAACTCAAAAACTTTGCTATCTTTAAATCCAAAGCCATCCTAATACAGAAACTCTTCTTCATCACTTACAAGGTCTACTTTGTGAGAAGAAAGTTTAATGTTGTTAACGACGATACTTTCTTCAAATCTTGAACATTTAAATTCTCAATGAAGTTTGCAGCTTCTTTTACAGATAGGCTCACAATTCTTTTGACATTTGCGCTCGTGAAAAACAATTAATCCCACATTTCATGGTTCCCAATTAAGACCTTAGTTACTTCTGTTGTCACAGAAAAAATCAAACACCATATTTATAAACTTAATTAATACGAGTACATTCCTTTTAACAACAGTCTTTGAAATATCAAAAATGAGTTTCAAAAGTTTTTGAAGATGACAACGATAAATAATCAAACAAATTCAAAAAGCTGCAAAACTTATATAAATGAAAAAAGTAGGACAAAGTTAAAATTGGTAAAAAATTTTGTACAGTTAGATATTTTCTAAAGAGATTTTTTGCATAGATTACTTTTCTTTTATAGTAAATCATTTGATTCCAATCTATTTGGCAGGTTACTTAATGATCCCCAAATGGGGATTATGGAATGCAACGGGTTATGGAAAGCTTTATATTTTAGTTGCAGGATGGGCATGATCATTTGTAATCTTTAATATTTGTTATGCCTTTGGAAAAATCTCTTTGATAAGATTTTCTAAGCGTGGCTGATTTTAACAAATAGTAAATTTATTGACTACTAACACCAAGCAATTCAAGTGGAATCTTGAAGTTTGAACTACAAAAGAGGTTTGAACAATTGCTTTACACCTAACGATACTCTTGTTGCCTTTCGAGTATATATCATGATGATGCAAATAAACGAAAACATCAGACAATCAATGTTCATTTTTATTTAATGTAGATAATACACTTATTACAAGATTTTAGCAGTCGTTAGGTGTCGGGATTTGCACTTCTTGGAATGGTTTAAAAGCACTTTCTGTCACAAATTGTCAACAAGTGCTCCATGGTTTGATAAAACCAAAAACCTCCATTTTGAAAAGTCTTTTATAGTCACGTGTTTTATTATGGCGGATTCTTAATTTCGCACAAACCATAATAATTCTCATCGCCTTGTTTGATCTCAGTCGCTTGAAACTTTTTTGTATCCGTAAGAATGCAAGCTTGTGTATCTTTTGATTCACCTTTGTAACTTTTTGTTGGTGATGTCATGTTAGATAAGTTTCCATTTGGTCCACCATAAAACGTTTGAGAAATTTTACTCTGGTCTTTTATATTTTTTATCCACACTTTTTGTTCTAGGTGGAGGAAAAACTTTATGTATGACGTGATAAGCCTGAAAAAAATAAATATCTTTTAAACACTGTACTTAATAAAACCTTAGCAAGTGGTTTAAACCGTTGGAAACGCGGCTCTAATTTGCGTAGTTACATCTTGACTAGCGATGGTCCAATGGCAAAACAAGAGATTTAGTTATAAATGCTACTCTCAACACAAACTTCAATAAAAAGAATAACTTTATGTCTTGGAATCAAACACAAATTTTCCTTGAGACATATAACAATGTTTATCTTTATGTACGAGTAGTTTTACACATTTCAGCTGTTTTTAGGTCAATGTAATGACTATTATGCAATTTTCATTGTCATTGATCAGCGTGTATACTTGGCCTACATCATTAAGGCTGGGCTTTTTTAGTGGAGAGTGTAAAAGATTTAACGGGGAGAGACTATCACCCTATGGTTTCCTTCAAAGTTTTTGAGAAAAATGTTAAAGGTAGCGTTTAAAAGAAATTGATCTCATAAAAAAGGTCGTTGTGCTGTTTTGAAGAGCAAAAATGATGAACGCTTGGAACACAATTATCTCAAAAAATAAAAAATTTTAGGTGCTACAGAAGAGGACACAAGCTGTTGTTAAAATTGTAAAGAAGAGTGCATTTCAAAAAATTTGAAAACCCCTTTATGAGAAAGCCAGCCTGTAGTGCAGCAGGTTATTAGTACTTACGTCGAAATGAACATAAAAATACTTTTCGAAGCGGCTCAGAGCTTGTTTGCTTGGAGAACAGCGCAAAAGAAATAGTATAAAAAAAAGCCGGTAAGCTTGCTTGTGTCGTTGAAAAAAAAGACCTCAACAGGATTCTATCAGCTTTTAATCGTGGAAAGTAGTGAGTCAAGCAAGTGCTTATTGTGCTTGTTGCAGTGGGTGAATCTTATTGAAGATAAAATGCTGTAAGTAGCAGAAAAACACGGCCAGACATTTATGAAATAATGAAGAGTAATTTGTTTTATCAGTTTAAATCTCTTGATTACATCAAATACCATTTCTTTCAGAAATATAATAAGCAACTTTTTCTTGGAAAAAAATTATGTTTTATCCAGATATGATGAGGTGAATGATGTAATCAAACCATAATTATCAGTAGGGCCATTTTTTTTGACCTAAAAAAATATATTTTTGACTTTATTTTAGCAAAATTTTGACTTTATTTTGACCTAGCCGCTTTCGTCTATTGTTTATGTCTTGTTGCACTCTTTTGATTAAAAATGTTTTATAATCCGCAATTTACATAAGTTTTTACAGAAGAAGGTAGCCTACTTTAAACATTTTCTCAATCACTCAGTCTTGAAGCTAATGCAACAAAGCGACGCATGACGTCAAAACCTAGGATAACGAACCATTATGTGTACCGGTATCAATTAGTGTGTAATACAAAAAATGCGTTGTTATCGCAACTGTACTGTACATTAACAGTCTGTCTATGATGTTTTTAACGAAAGCCACACAGTATAATTACCAGGACTTTTTATTGTAATACAGCATCATATATTTCTTTACGTTCTTAACATCAAAATTTCTATCTTTTCTCAGTAATTCTTTGAGCATAGAAAACGACCTCTCAACAGCAGCAGAGGTTGGCTGGGTTTTTTGCAATAGTGCGTAGCTTGTTGGGTTAATTGTCAAGTTGGTACAGTTTATTATTGTTTCTAAATCAGAGTTGGATAGTCGTTTTTTAATGTAATTTTTCATTGCGCACGGATCATCATCGAATTGCATATTCTTCAGCAGTCTGTATGCTTTGGTTATCGTACAGGCACTTCCTTCTAAGAACTCTACGTTGGCTGCTAGAGTCCGGTATTGATTTATCTTAATCAAGTCCGGCACCAAATCTTCCACATTGATAGCGTCTTTTGCTCTGCTGACTAAGAGACCTGCACTTGTCCAATTGTTGACAATGGTACAAACAGCTGGAAGGTTCTCACTGTAATATAAGGCAGCTCTAAGCCAAGTTGCCCATCTTGTAATTACAGGGTCAGGAGGAGATGGCAGACCAGCATCATGAAAATCTTTCTTGCGATCTTTGTTTTTGATTGTTGCTATTATTTCATCAATATTTTTAAAATGAGCACGCACATGCATAGCGCAATTATGTAGTAAATGCGCAACGCAGGTGACATGCATCAAAGAAGGGTATAATTCCTTTAATGTCTTTCCAGCCAAAGACATGTACCGAGCAGCATCAGTCAAGAACAATGAAAAATTCTCGCGTTTTATTTCAAGTTGTCGCAATATGTCATTCACAGTGTGCAGAATAATACTGCTATTAACATTGCTACCGCTGTCAAGTGGATGGCAATCAACGAGGAATGTCTGATTTCGGGCATCTAAGCTGCCCACAAGCACACTAATATACTTTTGTTTAGCAATTTCTGCTTCATCCACAATTAAAAAAATTATTTTGTCACGAAGTAATTCTTGAATTTGTTCTTCTTTTTGGGATGCTAATTTAGCAACACATGCCCGGGCTGCAGTCTCCAAAGGCAATACTTTTCCCATTGTAGCAAACATAAACTTTAAATAAGGATGGTTGAGTTTATGAAGTGGGATATCTGCAGCTAATAATGAAGAGACAACCTGTTCCTTGAAGGTTACTTGATCGAGTTGTAAAAAGGTTTGCTTACTTTGGGATTTGCTATTCGTCTCCAATTTTCTTTGGTGTTGCTTACTTTTTCGGTGGCTTTCCACAAAAAACTGGTTGTATCGCAAGTCGCGGGCAGGAGTTGCCGAAAACTCATCCGGATATTCATGGCAAATTTGCCTAACTTTCGCTGTAGAAGATTTGGCTTGTTTAGGCATTTTTTGCTTTGCAAGCTACGACTTAAAAAGACCACGTGTAAAGAGCGCAAAGGATTTATAGGAATACATTAATTGTCTAACAGTTATGTGTTTATGCATCGACAATGACGATTTCATGCATAATAAGTGCTATTTCCTTCTCAATTATCGCACGCATTTTTACCATTGCAACTATTTAAGAAGTTTAAAATCAAATAAAACTGCGCATAAAATTTTGATAGCAGCTCAAAAATTCAAAAATATAAAAAAAAAATATAAATTTGTTCGTTTTTGTAAGGAAATTTTTGATGAAGACAATTTTGACAAGTTTTGACTTTATGCAAAATTTTGAGTTTATTTTGACTTATACTGTAAATACTACCAAAACAGACTCTTGAACACCTGAAACGAACGTTAGCACACGTTTGATCATGAAACAAGGCCCAGAAAAAATTTTGACTTTATTGACTTTAGCGGGCCCTAATTATCACATATGATTAAATGAGCAATATTTTTATTTTACGCTTAATGGAACATCCTTTGTGATTAAACACAAAATGACCCGCTTTAAAGTTACCAAGGCAGCCCAGTTAACGAAGAGATGGGAAACAGCTGCCCTCTAAGTAAAATATTTGCTTCTTTAAAACAAATACTTATCCTCCTGACAATCTTTCTATAAAACACATTTCTATATAACGCCTAAGAAGAACCAACTTCTAAAGAAACTTTTGCATTTTTATGATTCTTTTTTGATCAGTAAGTTTTCTTGCAAGTGCAAATAGAACTATGAGTTCTTTAAAAGTATGAATTCTTTAGAAGTGCGAATTAAAAAAAAACTTTTTAAAAGACGGGACTGTGGAAAAGCGAGATTATTACAAATTCTAATGTGTGCAACATTTGCCCCCATTTTGATAGTATCGCTTTGCTTACTTTCGTTTGACACAACTTTTTGTTTCAAAGTTAGTCAAAATTCCGTCATAAGTTTCACAATCCGTTTTTGCATCAGAGCAATTGTACTGTTTTGTTGTGAATCTGTAAGTTGGATCGCTTCCTTTTAAAGTAAATCTTTTTTGTTTCAGTTCTTCATCTAAAAAAAAATCGCAGAGCATTAAACCACAAGTAAAAACAGTTTTTTTCAAATAACACCTATAAATGCAACAAAAATACAATAAACAATAAAAAATCTAATTGCGTCCAGTATAAGTTAAATGAATATTTACGATTAGAAGATAAATGGTGCAAACGTGACATTTTTTAAGGAGGCCGGTTTCTTGGCAGTGCTAAAAGAACAACTGCCCGAAAATTTCGTTGAGAAATTAAATTTTCGAACCTGGTTGTTTGAATCACTCGTTTGTTTAAAAGATTTGTCAGTGACATGGATTGATGTCAAATCTGTTACGTAAAGTTTTTGTGATAAAAAGTTTTTGGCGCATTGGACAATGCGATATGATATGAAGGTAACGGTATGTGTGGGTAGGTTTCTTGAAAACTATGGTTGAGAATGAATAGTCAGGTCATCGTTATTTTTACATGCAAAAAAGTCAATGGGTTTGCATCATCAAAATAGGAAAAGGGATGAGTTTCACCAGCATACGAACTATATTTCACCATTCATTACCTTTAATGTCGAGCATTAACGCAAGAATTCATTTATGTACTTTTATGTTAAAGCCACATTACCTAATAATTCACTCCAAAAAACACTGTTTTCAAGAAACTTATGTACTAAAATAGCTATAATTCCATAGATGGGAGGAAAATTGTCAAGGCTTGTTTGAAAGTTGCTGAAAAAATACAAATTTGAGAAAATAATTTACTCATAAAGAGTGCTTTAGATAAAAATCTTTGTAAAGTAACTCAGTTAGAGCTAAATGTGGACAGAAAGCAAAAATTTGGTGATGTGTGTGTATGTGATTACCCCTCCTCTTCCTCGGGATAGAGGTACGGCATGAACGGTAATTCAGGTTCATGCCGTCAACCTAATTGAAATTAGGCTAGGGGAAAGATGGCAGCCCATTTCGAACCAGTCTTGAGTGACTGGTAGCCCCACCACCAACAAGGCGGACTGCCACTGGTGGGTACCCAAGAGTCGTCTGACATGCTGGGTTAGCAACTTCACAATTGTAATCCGGTGAAGTACGGGAGGGCCACCTGTCTGTCACATAAAGGTGGAGGCGTCCCGTTAAGTGCCTTGCTCAAGGGCACAACAAGCAAGCTTGCCGGCTTGTTCTCCACACTATCCCCTTTATATGCTGAGCACCTAGCAGGGAAGCTGTGAATACCATTTTTTAAAAGTCTTTCGGTATGACTCGACTTAGGGAATGAACCCCAGATCTACCAACTACGAGGTGGACGCTCTAACCACTACACCATCGCACCGGTACAAAAAAAAACTATGGTTGATCCTATTTCTTGTCTATGCTTTTATAGATATACTGGGGGTACTCTCTTACTAAATGATAACTTGATGAAATATGTGATGGTACTTGTGACCCTAAATTTGTGTATACTACCCTCTTTGGCTGTATAATATTTCTTGGTGGTTCCTGTCTAACAAAATTTTTAATCATTGATCAATTTTATTAAATTTCTTGTCAGTTTTTAAACTGTTTGGCAACATCACAAAGCTACTGAAAACATACTTTTTTGTTATCAGCGCCATAGATTTTCCAGGTGGGCATTTCAGCGAGAGATCGCTCTTTTGTTTGGTTTTTGATCGGTTACGGGCATGCTCAGGAATATTCATTATCTTATGTCACACTTTTATAAGAAATTTTTTGGCTGTTTTTTAGGAATTATTTCAAATTACCTTTTAAGCCGATTTCAGCTTTGCACGATTGTTGCCAAAGCTTTCTAAATGAATACGATTTTGGTTTGTTGTGGATGGTTAAAAAGAAAAGTGCTACTCAATAACAAAGTTTTCCCAACCTCCGGCTAAATATAACTTGCATGGCATGGTGTAAATTTTATATTCTCATGATGGCACATTTCCCATTTGCTTTTGATTCTCTTACAATTTGTTTTCGATTTTGGAATGTTGGTAATTTTTTTGTTAATCTCATCTTTGTTTTACAGACGGGCGCAGAACAGCGGCAGTTGTGTTAAACATGTAAGACTAATTGGATGGTCTGCTTCAGGCTTTCCAAGCATCATCATTTCTCTAAAAATACCTGGTATTGCTTTCAGTAAAGTAAATTTTGTTTGGCGAAATATTTATCATTAATTTTTGAATCGGTGTTTTTCAGTCCTAAGGTGGCAAACTACTTGAAGTTCGCAGAACGGTTTGGGTGAGTTTGCAAGTACTGTATACTTTTTTGTTGCACTGTGACAAGTATAACAAAAGGAATTGTGGTAAATGTATGCAACCACACTATAACGAGACAATTATGAGTTTTGATTGCATATCTCACTCAGCGGCAGCATTAGCCAATCAGGACCTTTGATTGTACAAACTGTTCATGGATCGGCATTGTTCCAAATTTAAAAAACTTATAAAGCAAGCACTGAGAGAAGATTCTGATTAACACTGCTAAAAAATCTCGATATCAAAAACAAGTTTATTGTGTTAAAAACAATTTGCTCTATATCAAAGTTTACTTCGAGTTTGCGAATATCTACTCAGCAGCAAAAATACTACGCGGCGTTAAACGGTAAAAAATATGGCTTTGAATACTGGATAGATAGGTTAGCTGTGACATCATACCAATAAAGTGAACTCGCAATGGCATTGTTAATCTAAATTTGCCAGCTGTCGCTGTTATAGCCTCTGTTTTCTCAGGTGTTTAATTTAAAATCTGTTTGTAATAAAATGAGAATAATTTTATTCAAATTTTGTTAGATATCAGTAAATCATCAGAAAAAAGACCAATTGGCAATGCGAAAGTTATAATCATAAAAGCCGATAATAAATTGGACCTCACAATGTCACCACAGGTAAGTTTTAGGAACGTCAACATTCTTTAGCAACTCTACTTACTAGAGATTTGGCATGAGTAGGTCAAGGAGACATACTTTTTGGTCGCATTGCATGGGTTTCCATATTTAGAATTGCTGGATTCAATGTTACAAGTATGATGTGTATTGCAGTGATGTTGCAATTTTTTCAAAGTCGCATTAGCTTTGCAGCTTGTAATTTTCATTTCTTCGGAAGGACACCTGAATCGCATCAACACAAAATTTAAATTACTGGTTCTCGAGCAGTGATACGTTTGCACTTGAAGAGTTACTAAGCATCAGGTAGGGATAAGTAATACAGCTTTGAATTAACCCAAATTTTACCAAGTGAACTCCGATAGGACCCCAACAATGTGTCAACATGCATAAAAAACAAATTGGTGCTTCAAAAGGTTTGAGATGGCAGACGTTTGTTTGACTATCTACGCCGCTTCTAACCCACATCTTAGTTTTACATTGCAAGTTGATACAAATTATTGGCAATTGGTTTTGCTTTGGGGTCCGCTTGGAACCAGGAATATTATGTGCACTTCAAGATCGTTATCTGCTTTATATCTTGGTTAATTTTATAAGATTAGAGCAAACAAAGGCTATTAGTGAGATATATGCAAAATTTTTAATTCAATTATTAAATTACTTTTTTAAGGAAAGAAAATTCAGAATTCTAATGTTTCGAGTAAAGAGGAAGACTGCATATCTAAATGTTACAAAAATGTTGTTGGTGGTACAGAATTTTAATATAGTTTTTAAAAAAGCAGTTTGAGCCATAAACTGTTCGTGACTATCTTTTTTTATTATTTGTTGAGGCAAATTAACAAACAATAACCAAAAAACCAAAAAATAATAATTACACAAAACAGAAAGTTCGCATGAAAACTGCGAACATCACAGTAAGTCTACTTGAAAACTTTATTCTTTGAATAGCTAATGAAGTTGATCAACTAGCCTGTTTGCAGTGGGTTCGATCACGCAAATCAAATTGTCAAAGTTCTTGAATCAAAAAAAATTGGACATTTCTTGCATTTGATTTCATATTTTTCTGTTTCTCTTTTTTTATTAAGGGTTTTATAGTAGGGATATTCAACAATTACAGTGTCACAATTATTACATTGATACAAAGGAAGATGTGTTTCATACAATCTCCAACCACATTTACATTTATAATAACGAGGATTGCAATTGCATATTAAAGTATTATCAATACAATGCTTAGAAGATTCATTACAACATTTTAAATAGGCTTCTTTAAATAGGTCAATTTCAAAAGATTTCTTACTAGAGTCAGGCGTCGTAAAAATACTATTTTCTGAGGTGAAATTGTTCAGATTATCGATATTGCGGGTTTTATAAAGAGTGAAAATACGGTCAGTGTTTGAGTTTGGACGCTGTCTTTTATTTGACTCACGTTTTTGTGTTACTGTCATCTCTTCGTCGCTTTCAAGGATTTTATTTGTTTGATTAGTGTCTCTCCGTCGCTGTTAGTTGATGGTTGCTGTTGGGCTGTGGTGATAGGTTCTGATGTCATGATCGTGTGTTGTTTTTCTGTTAAGAATGACATTGTTGATTTTGGAAAACCAGTTTTGTCTTGAGATGTTGTCGGTTCTGTCTCAAAGCACTTATCTTATACTGCATGTTGTCGTTCAGGTGACTGTGACTTGCTTGTAGACCTTAGGACCGATTGCTTTTTGCTTGTTTCAAGCTGGTCACAAGACAATGACGCAATCGTCTTGAAGCTTCTCTTGTTTCGTTCATTTTAATGTAATGTATCGTTCGCTTTGGGTTCGGATCTTGTTTCGCCTATTGCAGTTCTTGATGTGTTTTTAAATTTTCTTACTGTTCTAACAAATTGAAGATATTTCTTTCTTTCACAGTTCTTTTCGTTATCAATCGTTTCGTCACAGAAACCACAATTTTGGCGTTCAGGTGACTGTGCCTTGCTTGTTGACTTTTGGACCGAATGCTCGTTGTTTGTTTCTAGCTGGACGCTAGAGGATGACGCAATCGTCTTGCAACTTTGTTTGCTTTGTTCATCTTTATGTCTTTTATCGTTAGTTCTGGGTTTGGGTCCCGCTGTACCAGTTGTAGTTCTTGGTGTAAGTTCACGTTTGCTTCCGATTTTGAAAAGTGAAAGTTGATGTTTTCTTTCGCAGTCCTTTTTATTGTGACTCGTTTCAGCAAAGAAGCCACAAGTTTGTATTTGTCCTTCATATTTTACAGGAAACTTATATTTTCAAAAATATGAGAAACTTGGGATGGAGTTGTTTTCTAAATCTTTTCGTTCAAGTTTGAAGATTCTCACTCCTGTTTCAAAATTTTAACGGCCTTTCTGTCTAAAAGTTTTGATAATTGGGCCACGGTTTATTTGGATGTAATTGGTCAAAGATGTTTCTGGAAACCGAGGGGGGATGTGGGTGATTCTCACGTCAATATTGCTTAAAGAAAGCGCAGTAAGAGGCCAAATAAGAACGCCGCGATTATTGAAAGAGTTTGAGAGTGTAAACAAACTCTTTCTGTCTGCATAACACTTGGCGTCGGGTCTTGATATAAGCAGCCTCTAAGAGATTAAGATAGAAAGAGCTGCATGGTGCAGCGAGGATTAAAAACTCAAACCCAAATCGATGGTTTTCGATCCTCGCCGCAGCACGGAACTCTTTCTATCTTAATCTCTTAGAGGCTGCTTATATTAAGACCCGGCTCCAAGTGTTATGCAGACAGAAAGAGTTTGTTTACACTCTCAAACTCTTTCGATAATCGCGGCGTTCTTATTTGGCCTCTTGCTGCGCTTTTTTTAGCATTTCGCTATTGCAAAATCTTTCTTTGGCGCGCTTTACAATACTAGCGCTATCATTGGCTTGTCTTGATTGCCTAACGTCCAAACTAATCACATAAAATACTTATTTATTCTAGATCTTCCCTTTTGACGCAATACCGCCACTGATGAGAACGTCACGAAAAGCTTATGACTCAAACAGCTTTTTTCAAACCTACATGTATATTAATATCTGAATGTTCGGACTGTAGAGTGGCATTAAGTCACTGACACCATTCTCCTCAGATCAAGATGAAAGCAGCATTCCTTCTACCTGTGATGATGAAGATCAGGGTAGTCGAGTAAGAACCCAGGGCGCTCGCCGCTCATGATAATGAAATAATAAAGCGAGTTAAAGGCTGTCAAACGCCATCCTAAAGCTTGGTGGTCTGCTGAAGTGGAAAAAGCGGTTAATGAAAGACTCAAGGCTTTCGCTGCCACTCACAGAACTGATGAAGATTGCCAAGCTTACGTCTCCGCTTCTGGACGTGCTCTGTCTGTAATTACCAAGGCCAAGGCTGAGGCATGGCAGACAACTTGCTCTTCTCTTTCACCCAAATCTAACACTAAATCTGTATACTCTCTTCTTCGCTTTGTCGCTGGCTCTTTTTCCTCCTCTCCTAACTTCCCTAACTTTTCCTTTCTCCGGGAGTTAGCTTCGGTCTGCGCCGCTTACTTGAGATCCCACTTTTCTGTTTCTCAGCCAAAGGCCCTGCGTAGCAGAGCCAGAAACTACCTTTCCGAGCTCCTCCGAGCTACTTTGAGAAGTCTCATTCGTCCCTCTGCTCTCCTTTCTCTCGCTGAATTTCTTGCGGCTGCCTCCAATCTTTTCTCCTTCACTGCCACTGGCCCAGAAAAAGTTGCCTATTTCACGCTAAAGCATCTTCCTCGCTCGGGTATGGATTTTCTTCTTTACATTCTCAATCTCTCCTGGTCTTTGCATTCCTTTCCTTCCATCTGGAAGACATCTTCTATTATTCCCATCCACAAGATGAGAAAGCCTCTCGACTTTCCTGCTTCATTCCGGCCTATCTCTCTCACTTCCTGCGTATCAAAGCTTTTTGAACGCATCATTCTATCCCGTCTACTTTTCTTTCTGGAGTCTAATTCTATTCTCTTTCTCTGCAAAGCCGGTTTCCGCCCTGGACGGTCGACTCTAAATCAAATTCTTTATCATTCTCAGTCCGTCTCGGATGGGTTTAACAAACCCAGGCCGGGCTCTCAAACGATTCTCTCTACTGTTGATTTCTCCAAAGCTTTTGACTCTGTCTGGCATTTCGCCCTTTTCCACAAACTGATTTCGGCTGGCCTCCCTCCTTGCTTTGCTCGTTGGACTCAATCTTTCTTTTCTGATAGGTGCGCTTGTGTGGTTTATCAAAATCACAAAAGTCTTTCCTTTCGAGTCCGTCGAGGTGTTCCGCAAGAATCCGTTCTTGAACCTGAACTTTTCTCTCTATTCATCAATGATCTTCCGGCTTCTCTGCCTTCTTCCTTCAGCTGCTCTCTTTACGCTGACGATCTGGCCATTTGGTCCTCCTCCCCCTCAGTCCCTACTGCGGTGGAGGCCACACAAGGAGCTTTGTTTCGATTGGAGTGCTGGTCTGAGTACTGGTGTCTTCCTCTCAATCCGAGCAAATGTGAGGCCTCCTTCTTGTCAGTCGATCCCCACCAAGCTAATTTCCATCCTAACCTCCTCTTACTCAACACCAGCCTCCGTTTCAATCCCACTCCAACTTTTCTTGGGGTCACCTTCGACCACACTCTTTTCTTTTCTAAACATGTACCTTCCCTGAAAGCCAAGTTCTTCCCACGTCTCAAGGCCTTACGCTGAATCTCTGCTTTCTCACGAGGCCCCTCTAAGGAGTCCCTCTATCTTCTGTATAAAACTTTTCTTCGGTTCTTTATCACGTATGCTTCACCCGGATGGTTTTTTTCTTATGCGTTACCAGTATAACCAAATTGGAATGCCTCCACCGAGCGGCTGATCGCGCCATCACTGGCTGCCTCTCGTCCTCCCCTCACCCACTTCTTCTCTCCGAGGCTTCTTACCTGCCCTACGAGTCCTCTGACTCATTTCACTCTTTTATCTTATAAGCGGGGTCTTCGTCTCCCAACCTCGTTTCCTATTCAGGTTTGGCCAGACATGGAGTGAAACCAAGACTTTGCAGATCCTCCAGGAGAGCTTTTGCATCCACTCACCCGCTCATTCTTTCTTCTACACTGCCTAGCGAGGATCTTCTTGCTTGCCCTCTTTTCCCTCCTTGAAACCTGTTTTCCTTTACTGTGGAGTCCACTCTTTCCTCCTCATTCTCTCCCTCTGATCTCCTTCTCTCCCACCAAGTTGCGGCTCTCGCTCACCTTGACTCTCTCCCCCCCTCACGATCTGGTACTCTGGACAGACGGCTCTGTTCCTTTTCCTTTTGGCAAAGGCGGCTCCGGCGTACTTGCCAACTGCTCTCTGTGGCAACGAGGCCACTCTTTCCTTTTCAGTAGGCCCAGTTTCTTTAAGTTTTTTCGCTGAAATCCGCGCCATTCTACAAGTTCTTTGCTGGTGTCGGCAGCACCAACAAGTCTACCATTTCTCTTCTCTTATCCTCCTATCTGACTCTCGTTCTGTCTTTACCACCCTGTCCTCTCCTCCGTTTTCCTTCTACCTCAAACTTTCTGGAAGATCTGGCAGAAATTGTCCTTTCTTTCCTCTTGCTCTATCAGGCTACAATGGGTCCCTGGACACTCGTTTCTTCCGGAGAACAACTGATGAGCTGGCTAGACAGGGAGCGTTTCTTGCACCTTCCTTGTAGTCTCTTTCCTATTATCTCTCGTATCCACTCTTGTCTTTTCTCCGACTGGAGGCGTACTGTCTCATCGAAATTGTTTGACTCACAGGTTCCCTCGATTTCAACCGAGGAACTTAACCTCCCTCATCATGCTTGCTGTGTTCCCTCTCGTCTTCGCTGGAACGGACACAGCTTTCTGTTAACCTCTTATCTTTCTAGGATTGGCAGAATCGAAAATCCTTCCTGCAGCGCCTGCGGACACTCGTCCCAGGACATCTCTCATCTCATTCTGCACTGTCCAGCTACGGACTCTTTGTGATGCTCACTCTTTGGCGACTCTCTGTCTCTTTAGGACCTCTGGTCCAGGCCCTGAAGATTTCTGGGACTCGATGGATTTCCGCCATGCCCTCATCCCTCTGAAGGGGTTGGGTAACAACAGCAGAAACAGTTAAAAGCTATGTGGTAAAAGCAGATGCAAGAAAAATTACTCAACTCAAGACGTATTAGTTGGTAAAAATGAAATAGTTTGACGAAAACAGCCAACAGTCACTGAAAGATGTCGTAACCAGAATATTATCAAACAGGTCCCTGGTATAACATTTTCCGTCAATTGCACTTCGGTTAAGCAAGCATTCAATTTGTTCATTCCGGTTGTGATTGATCTTCTTGTTTAAACACAAATCATGAAGCTCGTTGCTAAATAGATGAAGGAAACAGAGAACACCCTGATGTTCAGAGAAATTGAATACTTGTTGATGACACTAAAATGACAGCTTTCGTTGGACTAAATTTATTGGCAGGCCTGCATAAGTCTAATCATGAGCCTACTTTGTTACTAAGGGAGGAAAAGAAAGGCAAACCAATTTACACTGCAACTATGTTAAGGAATAGGTTTAATGACATTCTAAAATATCAACTGTTTGATATACGAGCTACTCCTGCAGAGAGGCGTGCTACAGACAAACTGGCGGTTTTTAGTGTTTTCTGGACATTGTTTCAGTCCCAGATTCAAAGATTCTCCATTCCTGAGACTGATCTCTGTGTCGATGAGAAACTAGTGCCTCTTCGCAGAAGACGTTCGTTCCGCCGGTATATTTCTTTAAATACTGCAAAGTATAGAAGAAAGATGTGGTGGTGCTGCGATGCAAAGACAAGTTATTCTCTCAGCGGTAAAATTTATTAAGGAAAACCATCTGATCAACTCCGGGAAGTTGGTCAGACTGCACATGTTGTCAAAGAACTGGCGGCACCAAAGTATGCAAGAAGAAGGAATGTCGCTACAAACAATTTTTTACTTCGATTACTCGTTCTTACGATCTTATTAAAATGGTTTGACCGATTTGGCAATTCGATCTAACAAAGCAGAGATACTTGCCAAAATGAAGCCAAACCACGATAGAGATGTTTACACTCCTATGCTTTGATTCAAGGACCCAGTAATCTTGGTTCCTTATGTACCTGTAAAAAACATGTCTGCCACGGTAGTGCCAAAATGCATCATGATACTGTTGTTACTGGACAAGACCGCAAACCTGAAAAGACAATGTTTTATAATGCTGCAAAAAGTGATGTTAGCTACCTTGACCACTTGTGAACGATGTATATACGTAGAAAAAAGATTAATCGTTGGTATGTTGTGTTGTTTGGAAACGGCATAGATGTCGGTGCTGTTGCTGCTTGTGCCATCTGGATAGCAAGATATCCTGAGTGGAAATCATCAAAAGGTAGACGGAGAGGAAGAGTCTTTCTGCTTGAGCTTGGTCATGAGCTAGTGCTGCCAAATATCAAACGAAGGGCTGCAGCTTCAACTATATGAGCTTCTCTTTGATTGGGTATTAATATGTTTGGGGTTTACACTACTGCAGTGGAAGTTCAGAACCAAGGACCAGTCCGTAATTAAAGAAAATGCTGCTTTTGCCGAGGTCAAGATGACAAAAAACGTCAGACGTGTTTGCAAATCTTATAACAGACATGTATGCCAGGCTTATAGCATACATCTAATAGTCTGTGTTGAATGTCAGCAAAAGTGACATTATTAGAAAAATAATTTTTTCAAAAACTATCTGATTTTTCGAAAACCTTTTAACTTGATAGAGAACTCGAAGAAAAGGGAATTTTGATTAAAATTTTGAGTTTTCACGCTTGCGTTAGTTTAAAAAACGCATTTTCTCAAACATTTTATTGAATATAGCTGCAATTCAGAACAGTGCTGAATCATTCTGACGTTTTTAAAATTTTGTGACTCTTTTTTATGCAGAATACAACTATTTTCGGCAAAATAATTTCTTTTTTGTAATGAGAATTTCTTTATTTTTACTTGGTAAGATGAAGAGGTAGTATGTGTTGATAGGATTGATAGGATAAGGTTCGATACTTTTCAGACGTGTTCAAACAAAAATTAGTGCAACGTTTACTCATTAACAATAAGAGCAATAAAAATATCTTGCCTTAATATTGTAATTATATTCAGTTCTGAAATGCTATATTTTAGTGATGGCCACACTCACTTCACGTTAAAGCCATATGCAATAAAAATCAAATTTTATAGAGCTGCATTGATATGTACCCTTGTAAACTGACAACTGTGCCACACTGTGGCTCCTCACATCAGACAAAAACCACTATAATTTCATAATTACGAATAATAAACAATGTCTGTTTTAAAAAGTTGATGAAAAAAAGAATGAAAAGATTATTGCAAATAAATTGATAGGCGTAACACTTTGGTTGGTATGGGGGGAGTGGCGGCAGCTTCGTCTCAAAACAAACATACTTAAACACTAGATTTTAGGAGAATGATTTTTTGATCATTTTACGCTTTTTAAAACTGTGTTGAGAGCTTCCAATATTCTCGTGGGAAGCGAGCTGCAGTCCACCTACTTTACGTCTATGCTCAGGTCACTCAAAAGCAATAGGCAAAGGTATAAAGTTTTCTTAAAAAACAAGCGATAGTACTGAAAAAAAAGAGATTTAAACTCAAGGCACGATAATAATCTGAATGAAAACAATATAACAGTGAAAATTGAAAATATGAACGTGAAACTGAAAATTCAATTCCTTTGCCGAGTTAGACTATTTTAAAAACTTTAGCAATGAAAATTACAATTTTCCTGCTTGGTGCTTTGTACAAAAAAGGATGGTGTGTCGAAAAAGTTTGAAAGTTTTCTTGCTGTATCCTTGTGAAAGACCATTAATGAAATTTCTCCGTCTCTACATAGTTGAAAAATGGTGGGGGTCAAGCACTTTACCCGTTGCAGTAGCCGAGTTTAACTAAACAGTAAAAAACAGAGAACTTATCTGCGCAAATAATATGGAAAACAACATGATTAGAAAGAGCATCATTTAAATGCCCATAGAGCCGCACTTTGACCATCCCTACTACATTTGTTACATTTTATTGAGTTACACCGATCTTCGATCTCCGATCCGATCCCCGATCTCCGATCGCCATCTTTGGGGAAGCTTATTTCGGAATTGCTTTCTTTGGATTTTTTAGAAGCATTTATTTGTTAAATTTTTCTTGTTTATTGGGTGTTTGTTTATAATTGTTCACGCGTTAGTTTTGTACATTTTACCTTTAAGTTGTGTAAAATCACCTCCCCTTAATTTACATATTATTGATTATTTTGCCGTTTTTAAATTACTTCGTCGTTTTTTTGCGCATAAGGTTTGTGCTTTTATGAGAAGAAATTGGCAAATTAGTAGATGATGTAGTTTGATTGCTCTTTTTTTAATAAATTTCTAGTTTGGCATTAGCATAGTTTGCAACAATCAAAATTTGGCTTTAAAAAGTTAACAACCACTTTAAATTTGAAATAAATTTGATAAATTATGGGATTGGAGCCTAGATTTTATTGGAGTCAAGATAGTGAAGCGCTACAATATCATTCATTACTCACCAGCTTTAACTGGCAGATGGTTTTGGAAAGGCAATAAAAGAAAGTTTTATAAATCCTTAAGGGCTACAAGCACTGAAATAATTCAGAAACCACTGTTTTAAATCAGATTTTTTCAACTATTTTGCACAAGAGACCAGTTCTGCATTGCCATTACTATCACGGATTGGTCTTCAAGGGGTGAAAATCAGGAATGCCGCAACGTTCCAATGACAAGAGCATCGGACAAACCGGTAAAAGAGCTCTTCAAATTATTTGAAAGGAAACTTAAACTATTCATAAAAGCACGGACCATATGCGTTCAGGAGCAGAAAGACTGTGGCCTCAACTTTATTGCGCACATTTCATAATCACCTTCACAAAAAGTTTTTTGCCCGAAAAGATGCAAATTTTTTTTCGAATTCAGATTGATCACAAACTAAGGTCACTGCTCACAAGAACTGCTAAAATTGCTTCCGGGGTTATTTGTCAACAGAGTGTTACAGCTCGGTATCTTGCGGCTGACTGGTGATTGGAGACAACGGTTTTAAATGAAATAGTTTTGGAAAACTCATTTGGAAATAACTAATAAGTTTTATTTTTATGAGTTTATTTCATAGTTATTATACTAGTGCCACAAAACTATGCCCGTTATTTTATTGACTTATTTTTCATTGGCGCTGTGGTATGGTGGTTAGAACATCCATGCAACGAATGACAATTTGAAGCAGCTTTAAAAACTGGTTTTTTGATTGTATGTAACTCGAAACTACCTTTAGTCGAACTAGTAGACAAAAATTTGATGCTAAGACTGTAATTGTGACGTAACATTGATCAGTAGTGAAACTCACAAATACGACATCAATGTATTAATAATTCTCATTGCTGTTTTACTGGAATTTTTTAGAATATTTAGAATACTTTTTGCTTGGCACTGTGGTTAACGATTTCTTTAATGTGTCGCCTTCAGGTCCTATTTGAAATTATTCTTCGTTTTCTTTTCATCTATACGATACCGTCGCGATGGTTTAGTGTTTGGATCATCCGCTTCGCAGTCCGTAGACTAAGTTTCATTTCCCTACTTGAATCACATCAAAAGACTTTAAAAAATAATATTCATAGCTTTCATTTTTGGCGCTCAGTACAAAATGGATAGTGTGGAGAACAAGCCGGCAAGCTCTCTTGTGGTGTCTTCGGGCAAGGCACTTAACGGAATGCCTCCAAATTTGTGTGGCACACAGGAGGCAAGGCCAAGCATTGTACCAGTCGTGGTGGCCCAGTGTAACAGAGGACTAGCACAAAGGGCTAATGATGAGGTCATACGCATGAAAGAATGAATCTATACATAAAGTGCAATTCTGTCTCTGCGCCTGTGTTTCTGTGTGTCTGAGGGTCTGGGTTAACTTCACCAAAACTAATAGGCATGCAAACATGAAACTTGGCACGAATTACTAAATGGGGATTGAAATAAGGGGTTGATGGCATTACAATAACGCAATAAGTGAAGATAATTATTTCAATGTTTCATTTCTTGATGTAGGATAACGATTTTTGCTTATACATAAGCCAGCATCCGACGAACCAACTGCAAAAAATTTACTCTTATGACGTAAGAGACGGCATAATTAACAATTGATTGAAAGCCTTTTTAAAAGGTAATAACTTGATGCTTCAAATAAATGCAAATATTTAGCAATTTAAGCTTTAACGACGATGAACAGGAGTATAAGCGTTTTCATAAGTATGCTTTTTTCCTTTTTTCCTTGAACGCTTCAAAACGCACCGTATCCTCATACAGTTCTGCAGTGTACCACTCAAAGAGTTTATAGTAATCGAGATCTATTTAAAACCCTTACCTCTATGAACATAGCACGTGATCACCATAACCGTATCATATATCGATTTATTGAGTTATAAAGGCAATCTACGTGCTTTATATGCATGTTCTGTGACATCATCATGTTGTTTGGTACCTCTTAAATGAAAACAGCAGCTGTATTTATAACTCTCCACTGTTGAACCACTGTCATTTTCAAAGCAAACGTAAACTACAAAGCCTATTACTCGTATACTGCTTTTTAAAGTGTATGCAATGATATATTACAGCACTAAGGCACTCGTTTAAATCTGCTTTTTAATGATGACATGTTAAGTTTGAAAATTATTGTAACTAAAATGTTGGTGCAATCGACGTTACAATACTTTTGTAGCACAGTCTTTTTGAGCGTATAAATACTCTAATTCCCCAAGATCTTTTTGTCATGTATAGCAAAGTCGAAAAAAATATCAAGTTTTGATATGAAATCTTGCAGGATTTAGAAAGAAATTATTCTCTTCTTTAGCACGATAAATTGGTTTGTAATTTATCCATTTAAGCCAATCAACTAACTTACTGTAATAACTGAACTGTAGATGCTGGTCTTTGATCTTCGGGCCTCTCCACCTACCATTGGCTTCGTTTATGCCGGGAGTAAGAAACATAGGCGCAGCCAGAGGCTTTAGCTTTTATAAATAAGCATAGGCCAGCAATTACGAAGAAGTTGTAAGTAGCATACCGATTACTTCAAAGATGATTACTGTATACATACCAATCTTATTTTAGCGCTCTGGCACAACTTTGAATTCATGATCCTATGCCGGCATAAAAATTTGCTAAATCATTTGCTGTGCTGCCTTAATTTCTCAGAGTGAAAGTTTGCAATGTAATTAGCCGATCTTAATTTTGGAGCACAAAGCCGGGATTAGGAAAGTGGAGAGCATAGTTTATGAAATTTAAAGTTTGAAAAGAAATTACTAAAAAGAAAATATCTAGCATTCTGTCAAATTTCTTGTATGAAAAGCAAGTTTTTGCACAAAACTGCAACATTTGTAGGGTTATCATGGTAAAACATTAAGTGCAGGAGAACATCTGGTAATAAATTTTTTCACCTATTTTCTATTTTATTTGGCAATCTAGTTGATTGTAATTCTATTGCTATATAAGCGTTTGCATTCTACCAGCATTCGACCTGCCCGAAATGAGCCGATCAAAATGGCACCAAAATGTTTTCCCATAACTTTCTAAAACGCAAACTAAAACTACAGTGTTTATCTTTCGTTGATTTTAAATAGATGGTATTCTTATTTGTCATCCACGCCAAGCTATATGTCTATACTGAATGGATTAGCCTACTGCATGTGGTGTAAAAGCTAAATATGCTATTGCTTTATTGAGGTGATATGGCCTGATTACGAAGCATTTTTGGAAAGACTTCTTATTAAAATAATTTTGAAACGCGTTTCCAGGCCAGAAAAAAATGTGGAAACGGAGTTCCCACCCGTTTCCTCTTTCAGTGCATTTCTAGATATTTGACCAACGGGATGAACACCTGCAAGGCAGTTAGGGAAAAGTAAGTTTGTGTTATATTTCAGGACCATCGCACATTGGTGCAGTCAAGGAACTCAGTGTCACAAATATCATTACGGGTGAGTTGCACCAAGTCGTGAAATAAGCCTACCACCAAGTAACTTAAATCTGTAATTAAAAAACAAAAACCATTAAGGCACCAACCGCCAAATTTGACTTTGAGTTCCTATACTTATTGAAAGAGACGAATAGCATTTGTGAGATATTAAAATGTTTGTGATTAAGAGCAGTCTTAATTCAAAGTGCCGATACAATAACTGACATTAGGGGCGTATGCCCCAATTTACAACACTTTCTGTTACTTCTCTCTTATATGATGTTTTTGGTGAAAGCAGCGCAGCCGGTTGTTTATTTCCAACTCGACGAAGCAGACTAGTGGCCCTGTCGGGCGACCCCGGCAGACTGGTGGCCCTGTCGGGCGACCCCGGCAGACTGGTGGCCCTATTGGGCGATCCCGGCAGAGCCGACTAGCTCGCGACATCGCAAAGACAAATAGCCAAAAAAATTGATTTACGTTACGAACTATGTCAAATGGTAATACTGCTGTTGCAATATATATGAAGATAAGGAAATTTTTGATACTGTACTTAGAATGCGAACCATACATCATATTTAACAAAAGGCTACAGATTTTCTATTTTGTTAAGAACAATCATAGTAAAAATCGGTCTCGCATAAATTTAACCTCTTCTATTATAATCCTTAGCTCACCTTTGTAATTTTACCTTCTCTAGGAACTCAGCCTCTCTGGTTCGGAACTACTGGCTTGGCGTATGCCTGACCAAAAAATATCGGAGAAAGAGAGAGAGAGAAATAAATAGGTTATGTTGAGGCGTATCAGCGTTAGTTCATTCGACAAATAATTACTAGTTATTAGAGGCCGTGAAGGCCTTATGAAACTTACAATCAATTGGTAGTGCAGATGAAATTAAGTTTAATTGTGAATATATTTCTTGTTGTTTTACACAAGAAGTGGCGTGTATCTATAGCAGTTAGATAAGACATTTGGTATTGAATTGCCAAGTTTTCAGTAAAGTTGCAGACAGACAAACTGTTTGAGCCTTATATCGCGTTACTCAATCATAAAATACTATTATTAGAGGATAGAATCAAAAAATAGAAATAGAATAGAACCAAAATTTTAATGCGCAACAGTCCGCTTGGCATTCGGTAGACATGGGTTCGATTTCTTTGCCAAGTCATACCAAAGGCTTTAAAATCAATATCAATAGCATTCTCTATAGAGCTGATCACGATATAGACAGTGAGGAGGAAAAACGGGAAAGAGAGCTCGGTGAGGTACTTCACAGAATACATTCATTCTTTTTGTAGCAGACCTCCATCTTTAGGTGTTAGGATCGAGAAGTTAACTCGTCGCAGGGCATGGCTTAGTCTGACAAAGAGCTTGTATAGAGAGCATGGCCAAATACGCATGAAGGAGTGAGCGAGCTATTTTGTTTAGTTTTTTTTTATTATTGCGGCACAGCTTTTGTCTGTATTGCTGCCGTTTACCTCTATAGCACAATAAATACTTCTACACTTAGTTTCAAAGTTAATGAATCGCCATAAAAAATGCATTAAATTTTTGTCTTCAATAAGTTTGGAGAAATAAAGTGATTGAGTTTAATCAAAACCAATTATCTTTTTTGTGTCTACTGCATTTTTGCTATAGTAAAACGGAAACTGATAGGATGCTTATAGGTAGGAAAATTCTTCTTATTTTTCCAAGACTTATATTGATCAGTTGTAGGTAGCGATATACAAAAACAAAAAGTGATGTAAAGCATTTTAGTGCAAACAATTCCTAAAGTTTCGATTCGCTTGAGTGCACAACAATATTTACTTTTTAGCATCAATTCAGTACTTTTTAGATGAGGCATTATAACTTACGTGACGTTATCCATTCTGCCATAAAACCCATCATGAACTTTGATAACAGAATTAGGCGGGCAAGTTATATTTCCACTTTCTCCTTCGCAGAAAATAATGGAATGATTTTTCCCAATAATATCTAAACACCATAAAGTGCAGAAAAACAATTTTGAAACATACACAAATCTGAAGAATGTCGTTTGGATACAATTGATTTTAATAACCTTATTTGAATAGAATTAATTTTAATTCTTAGTTCAGTCAGGATTATGGTTCATTGGGTGGGAGCTCGGATAAAAAAATGACAACAAGGTTGCGTATTCAAATTTTACGACGATTGCGCTGTTATTCCTTTAAAATTGGTTTGTTTATTTTTAGGATTTGCTCTTAAATTGAAGTAAATATGGAATTTTTAAGCAGAGGAGCATCCAAACTGCTGTAGCATGCTTTTTTTCTATATTGTTGGTAACAAAATAAGATTATTCAAATTTTTGCCATAAATTGATCGCATTTATACACATCAATAAATTGTTAATAAAATTGTTACTGTTTTAGTTATGTTTTTAAGTGTTAATAAAAACATTTAACAAGTATCAGGCATGAACATGTTCTGTAGGAGCAATATGGATTATACGTAGATATCAAATATCTCAAAACCTTTTTCTAAATTGAGATTGATGACCTTTGTGCAAAAAGTATCTGAAAAATTATAAAGTCGCTTGCCAAAAATTATCAGTGCAATTTACCTCCCACCCAAATTTCTTCTCTGGGCAAGCCGTTGATCTCGCGAAAGCGATGAAAGGGTTTGATGAACGCATCATTCGGTAGTTAACAGGAGCGTAAACAAGAATAGCAATTAAGGGGATTGAAAATTCTGAATTTTTAAAAGGTTTAATTCTACTATAAACATAAATGATGTCACATCCTTTGATTGCCAATGAGATGAGTTTTTTATCGCTAAGTTGCACGAAAAGACTTTGGCTACAAACAATAATGTATTCATAAATGCCTAGCATTTTTTGAAGCAAAATGAGGGAAATCTCAAATTATCTTGTTGCTTCTCTACTTAGGTGTATTGTAGGACAGGTTGATTTAGTAACTACGTAGAAAGCGATATACGCTGTCACTAATTGCATCGCCATTAGTAAAATTGTTATTATTTTTTGCACCTGAAGTTGAAGTAACTTCTTGTATTACTTTTTCCAATGGAATGCCTTTGGCGCAATCTTCCAAATTGCTTAAACAATTTTTAAGCAGTTGCAGCTTTGCAATATCTTCTTCATTGTTGGAGCTTTCCCAAAAAATTGGATTCACATTTCCTCTTGGTGGTTGTGAAAAGCAAGATTGTGCAAAAGATGGTGGAGAATGAAGAAAGAAAAAAATGTATAAGCCAATTACAAACATTACCAAAGTTAACGTTAAACTGCTATTAAGAAAAGGCTACGCTTGCCTACTCTACAAGTGTGCAAGTGTTGTAGTAAGCATATTTTCAACTCATTCCAGCGCTAGCTTTGTCGAGGCTACAAACAATCATAGTGCTTAGAAACTAGCAACACCCAAACATTTCATAAGTTTTAAAAATTATTCTTTTTGTCCCAGCTCCATATTGCTTTTAAGCCATGCAAGCACAGTTAATTAGATATCAAAAGCCTAAAAATCTATTTTTTGCTTCCAAATATGTAATTTCGGGTATGCAACATTTGAATCTAATGGTGCAGCCGTCCATCAATTTCAGACTGAAAACAATAGAAGCGATATAATTTTCACAGAATTAAACTCTATTTTCTAAATGTGTTTGCATTATTTTAAGATTTTGTAACATAGTTCTCATCTTTCCAGGATGCAAGTTTTCTCAAAACATTTGTAGGTATGACTTATGAGACTCTCCTCTTTTGTAATTCCGCTTGAACGTTTCTATTTGCGCACAATGTTTTTGCTGCGGGTATGTCCCGGTAAATTTAAACCTCAAAACAAATTTATCCATTTTGATAGCGAGGTTAGCATTTTTATTTGTTTTGTCGTTATGCCATTGTATATCACTTAATAATAGCGCCAACTAAAAGAGTGGATTCAGCTTGTCCTTAAAATTCAAAACGAAGACTAATTATAATCAATAGCTTTCTTTTTCGTTTCGCCAGGCTGTAAAATTTTCTGCTTTGTATAAACTAGTTTGTTTTTGCTAAGTATCAGTGCCCATGGCTTTTCATTTTACCACCCAAAAATTACTGTGTCTGGTCTATGTGTCAAGATAAGTGAGTAGCAGTCATTCTTTTTTGATGGCATCAAAAATATGCAAACCTTGTGCTTTACGTGAAGGACGATACAAAAAGCATCTTAAAATGATGTAGTCAGCCATTTGCATTTTAGCGCCATACTTAGAGGTAACAGAAAGTAGCACTTTCTATTTGTACATGTTTGAGCGAAACGTCCAACGCTGGTGTGAAGCTATGTTTGCTTTACCCACTCTGAAATCGGCGAAAGCCATCCAATAATAAGAGATTCAGAAATAATGACGTAGAGCCTATAGCTGCTGTTTAATTATTTGGCATTTTATCTGTAATCTGTCCAATAAATAAACCCACCTGATCTCTGGCTCTCTTTCTCCTGCAATTGTGCAGGTAAATGGGTGTCTACATGTAAATACTAGGCTTTAAAGCTGCTTACTTGCTGCGGCAAGGACCTTGGAATAAAGCAATTGGCTTCATCAGTGCCTCTCAAAAGACAAAGTGATCTGCTCTAGGCAGAACTAAGAATGCTGAATGCCGACAAGAATAGAAAGAATGTCTATTAGTGTGGAAGCAAGCATCCTGTCACAAAAGGTAAGGCGAAATAAATGTAGTGTAAACGAGCTGAGGCTCCAAAAAGTTGTGCAGAATGCGGCAGAGGAATAGAATATTTACTAGCCGCAGGTGCCAAGACAGCTCCCGTAGAGTAACAGCGACCGCGCTCATACAGGATTTCCCCAAACACCTGTGCATCGCCAGCGGTATCTTATTTTTTGGGTTGTGATTTCAAATGCCCACGTTACCTAAGCGATCTCACCAGGTTTATCCAAAGGTGTTTGGGTTTCAAACTAGGGATAGAGCTTATCATTTATGTTTTCAATCAGCTAAAGTTTTGCTTATTTGTTATTGAAATGAAAGACTGTCAAACTGCTTCAATTTTACTGTACTTTACTCTTCGTTTCTGATCAGTTAGGCAGCCCATTTTTGGCCTTGGATCTTCTACAGCATTTTCCACAATTTTTACATGTGCATGTTGGCCAGATCGTCTGTAAATGCATGCTTCTCCGATAAAATGGTTAGAAAATAGTTTATGCTCTTTTTAAAAAGAGTGAAGGCAGAAGTGACCTATGCGGATGCAGTTTACAAGGTACTGTTATCTGCTTTGCTGTCCATTATTACCAGCGTTGATGGTAGTGCCAGTTGTAAACAATTTTTATGATAATGAGGACCATGTGATCGTCAAGAATCAGGTGAAATAGCTTGCAGGAAAAGCTTTTGTTCAATATGGTGTCGTAGGCGGCAGTGAGATCAAGAAACACGGCGACCACCTTCTGTTTTGCTTCAAAGCAATCTTTTATGTCTTGGGTCCTAAAAGTGACCCCATCTATGGTGGATTTTCTACTTCAAAACCCAACTTTTTTCCACGAGAAATTCTATAACGAGACATTGTGGAAGAATTTTTCAAAGCCTCACAATCTCCAGGTAAAAGTTCTAACAGAAATGACCTGATATCAAAAAGTTTTTTTCAAATCTAATGTGAACTGAAAAAATTACACTAACATAATACTCAGCTTTGCTTTCTTTTTGCTAATATGACTAATTCTATCGAGCAGCTTTTTCTTTTTATTACTTTATTGTTATTTCACAAAAAGGCCTATTGAATAAAGAAGTGAGTATTATCACGTTACAATCCGGAAATACATGAAGCCAAAACTGCTCAAAACAAAATTGATATAACAGTAATTCTGGGGAAAAACTGTAACTGAAGATTAAATCTAGCCATTAAATTTAAAGTTATTTTGTACATTATGTTTTTTTTTTATTCGATCACAAATCGCAACTCTTCCAGGTAATCTTAAAAACTGGGTGTTGGTCATGATTCATAACTGAAGTGGTGGAAGTGACACAATCATAGCTTCCAACCTTGGAAATATATCTGATGATCTGGAAAAGTTTGACACGATCTGATAAACTCCTGACTAAAAAGACTTGAAAAAGAGGTAGAAAAAATTTCTAGACTTCTGACATTTCTAAAAACTCTAGAATACCTATACTCTTTTACATTTCCAATATTATGTAACATGTGAACCTTCCCCACACTCCCAAAGTGGTTATCACCACAAAACTCTGGCAAGAAATTTAAATTTTTGGTTGATCAGCCAAAAGGTCTTCGCCCAAAAGAAAATTCTAAAATGGATCATAAAAGTTTTGAGATTTATTTTTTAATTTTTTCAAAAACAAATTTATTTGCAAACTTTTTGAAAACAACGCTGAGAAGAATCAGAATTTTTTAAACGGAGATGGTCGCCAGCAAAATTAAACGTAATGATGTTTTTTGTGGAAGTTATTGAAGCAAAACATCATACCGAAATTGGAAAAGGCTTTGACTTTCAGTATCTAGTCCTTGCTCACATGGACCGCGAAGCTTTACACCTGCTTTCCAATCAAAATCTTAACTATTTGCAAAGCAACAAATAATTGATTATATTTTGACGCATTCCTTTGCTTTTTTAAACTTGCCAGTGACTTAAATTTTGCTCGATTTTGGCGAGTCACCAGGAAAAGTGCATTAAGGATACAAGTCAAACCCGATTGTCCGTAGTACTCGGGGGACACGAAATTCGTTCGGATAATTGAGTTTTTGGATGATAGATTTTCGCTGTCAATTGTATCGTTCTAAAATTAATGGTACCCAAAATTTGCTGCCAAAATTTAATGGCAATATTGTCCTGTGGAAACTGATTTGCTGGGGTCTTATTTGGCTAAAACGGCAAATATAACATAATAGTTTCAACAGTTTTTAATAGTCATATAGATCAACAATTTCAAATACTAAGATTGCTTTTAAATAAAATGAAAAATAGATTTACAAATTCACGAGGGCCTGACGTAGCTCGGGGGAATGTGAAGGTCATTATTAGACGTATGACCAACTTTGCTACCATACATGCAGAAAACAGGCATGACTTATAAGAAAACGAAAAATGCGTTTGCACATTACACATTTTTTACATGTTTTTTACAAAAATGAGCAACATTGTTACGTCATAAATCGTTTTTCATTGGAATTGCGTTTCGATGTGCGCGAGTTTTGAGCTTATGACCCTTTTGCTATGAAATTTTGCGTAGCTGACCTGTCCGATAAGTTTAAATACCTAATTAGCGTATTCTTGTTTGTGTGTCTTTTCAATTATTGTGACCGCAGGGCTATGCTTTGTTCTGCCGCACTGTTATTTTTAGCTAAGCTCGTTAACGAAATTTAATTCCGCTGCATTGGTCGAGTCAATTGATTTCAGTTGAAATTTCTACTCAAAACCTTTCATCATTGCATTGTTTACCGTAGTAGCAGCAGCAGCAGCAACTAAAGATCGTTAGTGTAAGGCAATATCAATTATCAAATCAACCAGCATTTTATATTGTACCATTTCTTAGCTGTAAGAATTTGTAATTCAATTAATAAAAGTTGTTGGATGTTCTGTCGAAAACCAAGTTGGTAAGTTTCGCATACCAGTCATTTACGCAAGTAACAATTATATTGTATCTGTTACTTTTGTTACAGAAACCAGTTCGCTGTAAATTTGTGGCATGTATTTCATTTCTGGTTAATTAATATCTCTTCGAATTTTCATTGAATAAACTGCGTTTCAACGACGACATCTCGTCCTTCTCTTGTTCGCCGCAGCGTGAGGCAGACACACGTGTTGCGACGTAACAAACATAATAAATCAGACTAATAAATTATGATTTGAAAAAAGAGAAAATGTCTTTTTATTTTATTGTTGTTTGTCGCTTTGGTGTTGCTTGCTCATGCAAAAGCCAAATCACATTAAGATGCATTGGGTCAACATCATTTGAAGCCTCCAAATAGACAGGTGGCTGTTCAAACATTTGGATAGCTTTACCACGTGTTGAAACTTTTGTGGCTGGGATGCTGTCGTCCTCGTGGTCACTTTCTTAAGCAGCTTATTGGCTAGGCTTCTTGGTTTTGCATTCGCAGTTACTACTAAGTTTAACAGTTTATGCATGATAATTTTGTGTTCTGCCAAAATTTATCCGAAATTCCTGTTTCATACAAAATTTTACGGAAAATCGCAAAAAAATTCGGCGGACAAGATTTTCTTACGTTAAATCGAAATTTGGGATAATGGCGCTTGGCCTGTATTTGATTGGCTTTGTATTTGATCAATATTTGATTGGATGGTATTTGATAAATTACTGTTGGAAATATATTTTAAATCGCTTACAAAAGAGGATACCTGGAAAGAAAGCAAGCACCTGCCCCGCTGGTTCTCCCAGAAGTCAGCAAATCTAAATGCAATAAGAAGCTTGCAGTGGGAGAAAAACCATTGCAATTGGCAAATTGTCCTCATGTTAAAAACCTTTGGTAATGACTCTTAATCACGCCTCATTACTAACTGTTTGTAATTTAATGCCCATTATACAATTTTGCTTACACAACGACTGCCAGAAAACGCCCGAATTTCACTGCTCTAGAAACATGAAACTGCTTAATCAGCATGTCATAATAAGCAACTTTTGAATAGTGGTAACTGACTAATGCCAGTGGGCTTTGTTATTATTCACCAGAAACAATATTGTTACTCAACTACAATAGGCGCCGCTTATTATGACCACGGATAATATGACCAGCCGCTTGTTATGACCAATTTGGTACGGTCCGGAATTTCTCCATTTAAAATTCTCTGTTTAATATGACCAAATTTCGGATAATATGACCAACATTTTCTCCATCTCTCTTGTTACAGTACAGTATTTTTCCCGCCACGCACTTGTGACTTTGCCTTTTCAACATATTATTACATACTGTACCTAGTTTTACCATCACTTGTACTATCACAGTTCTGTACTTTGTTTTACTGCCAACGTCCCTCTGTTACTTCGGTTAAACGATGAATTTGACGGTGTTTGTGGACTTCTTGTGGCTTACGGCGTCGATTCAGGAGCTGTTACGGAGGCTTCGGCTTTTATGACCATTCGGATATTATGACAAAATGGTCTGGTCCCATGGTGGTCATATTAAGCGGCGTCTACTGTAGTTGCATTCATGACCGTTTTGAAATGCATTGCTGCTTTACTCTAATCTTGGTTTTAATTAGAGCGCCATGTGGATGGAAATGTAGACATTACGTACTGTACCTTCATGCTTAGGAACATGAGGAGTAGGGACAACAGTAAACAGTTAATGGTGGAAAAGTTTGGAGATAGCTTTTTTTCTAAAGGAACAATCCAAATATATTTATTAGCAGATTTGAATTGATGTAGCCTGTTACCTTCAGAGTTTGTTGTGTTTTTGCGAAAGGCACTTAGAGATGATTTTTCTGATTAACGGATTGAAACATTCAGGACATTTAACCAATTGAAAATCACTCCAGTTAGGGATTAGGTTCAATAAAATTTACTTTAATCGGTTCAGTTCCAATTCAGGTTCAAAGTGTAATATAAATTATGGCTGAGATTCGGTTCGGGTTTACTAGCATCAAATTTTAGAGGACTGGTTTGGGTTTGGCTTCAACAATAATCGTAATACAAAACTGCTTTTACGGTATTTTTTTGCTAGCTTTCATTCCATGTGGTAAGAATTTTCGTTTCTTTTCCTTTTTATTTGCCTTGCATTAATAAAAATTTAGCAATGAATTTAATAAGCCAGAAAAACAAAAGAAACCGAACGTAACTAAAGTTTTGTGACCACTAAAAGTAGGAAAATATCAGGGCTATTTTTTTATGACCTAAAACTCAAACAATGTGATTTTATACTTTGAAATTCAATCGAATTCCGTTCATTGCATTCTGGATAATTGTATAATCCGTGATATTGAATGAGGATTGTAAATCCCAAACCTTATAACTGAAAAATACATCGGTTTATCGCGTATTGATTAAGAGTACAATCCGATTACTTGAATGGAAATCAAAGTTGTTTAATCAATTAACTGAAGTATTAATTGTTAGATTTTTGTAACATAAACCGAATGCACTACCTTTTCGTTACATAAAATGTATAAATCACTTACAAGCAAAGCATAATGCACCGTTTGCAGGCACTCAATGCTCGCACATTGCATGTATGCATTCGTTTGATTGCATGAAAAAGTTTGGCAAACTGCCGATCTACAATCAACCGGATTAGACTGCATATGACTTTACCTTCAAAGCATCAAATTTATGCTGATTGTCACTAACAACTGGTATGTATGTTTTTAAATGTATTTAGAACAGCGGTTATTAACCTCATCGGTACCGCGCCTCCCACTAGCGATAGTTCGCGACTTTACGCCCCAAGTCTAAAAAATTAATACAAAAGTAGTGTTTCAATTGCATTTCATTAATATACTATCTTTTTCTTTGCCATTTTGATTATCTAAATTTATTACTTAGCTACGCAGGCAATGCAATATGATGAAAACATAAACTTAGTCAGTTGAAAAATTAGGTCTATTCTAGAGTGCTTTACGAAGTTTGCATATACCGCTCTATCACTGTAACAAACTGACTAATAGCTGCCTTAATCCATTCAGATTTTTCGCTCATTGAATTTAGCATGACATGGCAGGCTACAGTCTACTCTACAATGTAGATTTGCAACTGCTAAATTATCAAAATGAAGTCAACACGATTGATAATTTAGTTGTTTTATGACATGATGCATTATTCAGTTACAAAACAGAATTACCATATAATGGTAGGCTACAATTACTCACAATAATATCTCAGACACAAGAATGTGCTGTAAAACACATTAGGGCTTGCGCCCCCTTGAAAATTTAAGTATGCCTCCCAGGGGAGGCGTGCCCCCTCGGTAAAAAAACACTGATTTAGAGCAACAAAACACTGGAGCAACCAGAGATGGGGAAGCGGTTATTCTTCGACCGTTTCCGTTTCCGATTCCGCTTCCACATCTATCGCTTCCGCTTCCGCTTCGACCAACAAAAAACGAGAAAACGACCGTTGACAATTTTTTTACTTTTGTGGGTCTGTAGCCTGCCTTCTTCTACACTTTATCGTTTTGAGGGGACAAAACCCTTCATTTATTGCTATTACGTTACCGACTTTGCTTGAGCTTATTGTTCCCAACTACTCTGTGTTTCTTTTGTTTAGATATTAGAAGTCGTGTTGAATGTAGAACACTGCTTTCATTCGATCAGGTCGCCTCCTCTGACCTCCTCCCCCTGAATGACTTTGACATACCTACTCTTCTTTATCGCTCCTCTGGCAGTCGTTGCTGCCCTGACATCTTCTTTGCTCTTTTCTCTCTCGCTCTATCTTGCTCCTGGGAGGTGCTTCAGAACCTGTGTTCTAATCACTTACTAATTCTACTAATCGTCCCTCTTTTTCCGGTCTTTCACCCCAACGAACGTCTCCCTTCCTTAAATTTTCGGAAAGCTCCTTGGAATGACTTTGCTTTTTACTTTGACTCTCACTGTCCTTCTGCAGAGGAATACTCTTCTCTTTTTCTTTCCTTTGTTGCTGTTCTCTTTACTTCTCTGACACCGAATGCCCTCCTTACGATCTGGTGCTCTAGACAGACGACTCTGTTCCTTTCCCTTTTGGCAAAGACGGCTTTGGCGTACTAGCCAACTGCTCTCTCTGTGGCATCGAGGTCACCCTTTCCTTCTCACCAGGCACATTATGCTCACGTTTTTCCGCTGAAGTCTGCGCCATTCTGCAAGGTCTTTGCTGGTCTCGGCAGGACCAACAAGTCTGCCATTTCTTTTCTCTTCTCCTACTATCTGACTCTCGCTCTGTCCTCTCCCCCCTATTCTCTCCTTCATTTTTTTTACCTCAATCTCTGTCAGAAACTGTTTTCTATCTTCTCCAGTTCTATCAAGCGACAATGGGTCCCCGGACACTCGTTTCTTCCGGACGACTACGCCGCTGAAGAGCTGGCCAGACGGGGAGCGCTACTTGATCCCTCAGCAATCCCTTGTAGTCACTCTTCTCTTATCTCTCGTATCCACTTTTCTCTTTTCTCGGACTGGAGGCGTACCGTCTAATCTAAATTCTTTGACACACAGGTTTTCTCGATTTCCACCGAGGAACTTGTGCTTCTACGTCATGCTCGCTGTGTTCTCTCTGCCTTCGCTGCAACGAACCCAGCCTTCTGTTAAGCTCCTATCTCTTTAGAATTGGCAGAATCAAAAATCCTTCCTGCAGCGCTCGCGGACTCCCGGCCCAAAACACCTCTCATCTCATTCTGCACTGTCCAGCTACAAACTCTTTGCATCGCTTGCTCTTTGGCGGTTTTCTGTCTCTCTACGACCTCTGTCCCAGGACCTGGGGAGTTTCCCGGCTTCTGGGGCTCCATGTTCTTCCGCCATCAACCTATCCCTCAGAAGGGGTCGGGTAACAACAACAATAGCAAAACTGAAATTGCAGACGCACTATTACGTTACAAAGGGAGTTAGGAAATTCAGACCTTTCTAAAGTTGTAAACAGAATTACGTCACAATCTGCAACTTGCTATCCTAAGATTTCAATACTAGTAAAATACACGTAACACCACTACATATAAGAAATCAATACTGGTATACTGAAATAAGAAATAAATACTAGTAATAAACGAAGAACCATCTCGGTCCCCTCACGGAACCCTGAAAACTCACGTAACACAACTGCACGCTTTGCAAAACCCCTGTTGAAGAGCACTGATGTGGAATGATCAAGTTTTTTCCGTCGTAAAAAATTTCTTTTTCAACGTTTTTAACCCCCTAACCAAGGTTAGAAAAGTTTAATCAAATCATCATTTTATTAGCTACGTTTTATTGTCCAAACTATCTTTTTCTTACCCATAATCGATATAAAATGTGATGGTAGTTATACTTTTTCTTGTTCTCTCGCGCTACTGATATCGCACGTTTGTTCAGACTTATTGTGCAACTTCACCGTTTAATCCACATTGGAAAATGGACAAAACTTTTTCGCCAAGTTACTCTTCAAGTCAAATAACCTATGTGGAAGCGGAAGCGGTAAATTTTTCGCGCTTCTGCTTCCGCTTCTACAGAAAAAGGACCAGTTCCACCGCTTCCACATCCCTGGGAGCAACGGACAAAAGCAACCCTGTTTTACTAAAATATCGCTACAAAAATTCAATTCATCTAATTAATAGACACTTAAGTTTAATTTCATAAAATATAAAGTGTTTGCGTCTGCGAAATTTCTGAAGTAGGAACAACAATTAATACCGGTTTTCGGTTGGGGTTCGTGTTTGATTTGATCCCGTGGTAACAGTCGGCAAGTTTGTCAAATATATTACTAGGCTAAGCAATGTAAGAAAAAAGTTAAAACTTAAAAACTTTGAAGCAATTTTGGGCCATAGTCCTATATCTAAAGTCACTGCGGATTTTTCGCAATTCTAGCAGATAAATACGCAAGTAAACGAATAAGCAGATCAGAATATCATTGCTCAGTATTTATTAACATAAATATTTCAAACTTTTAGCTGTCGTTTGATGTTGTAGTTGTCCTTGTTGTGGTGATTTAATTCTAATTTTCATCGCAAGCTGACAGCAAGCGCCTTAGTTTGAAGGAGCCGTATACCCACATTTTGAAAAGTGTTTCAAAATCATGTGATGCGAGTCAAATTCGCATAAGCCACTATAATATATTATATCCCTGACTTGCATTTTTGTCTTTTGCGAGATTGTACCAAAGATTTCAATATCGAAAAGAATACAGCCTTTGTTATGCTTTGATTGACTTTCGGGCATTTGCATCCACACCTTTTTTGTTGAGTTCAGGCAGAACTTTAAATACGAGCCGATGAGCCTGAAACACATTAACTATTTGATTAAAAGCTTAGCCGCAGAACTTACGTAAGTGCTTCAGTCCACTATAGAAAGTGCCACTGGCTAGCTGAAATCAGGTCGAAATTTACTTACAATACGTTGCTGATAAAACAGGAAATTTAGTAATTAATTCCATTAACCATGCAAGCTTTATTGGAAGCAATTGCTAGGGGAAATTAGCCCATGATAGGATATTGCCTTAATGGAGATTATTCAACGACGCCACTAGGTGGCTGAAAGTCTATTTAGTCAAAGTAATCTCTACGCTAAAAGTGAGATGTGCTTAAATGTTACTTTTCAATGATACCTGTTCCAAAATATGCAATGGAAGTACCTAAGCACAAAAAAGTAAAAATAAATCATTTCAACCAAAATATTTGTTTGGAAATGAATATACGTAGTTTAGGGGTGCAAGTTGAGGAAGTCTAAAGTAATCTTAAATAAATTAAAATTATAACTAAGGTACCTGCAGGTAATATGGCCACCCTAACAAACTTTCTCAAATTTCTTAAAAACTACTTGAAAGTTTCTGGTCAAACTGTGCATGGAAGTAGAGTAAGTTGTTACACATCATATATCAAACGTTGAAGGTCGGATGAAGTTCAGGGTTTCCATGAGGCTATTTTAAAAAAAAGTTTTTTTTGGGCCATATTAGATGCACATGCAGGTAATAAGGCCTAAGATTGTCAAGCTATTTAAGAAATTTTGTAGACAAACTAATGGATATTTTGTGATGTTTTTGCATTAAATGAAGCATGAAGATGCTCAGGAACATTAACAAGAGGTCCTGAATATCTTTTGTAGCTACTGGTTAAATCGTAGGGATCGAAAAACATGCGGGCAAACGTACCCTAAATTTAGATCACTACTATGCTGTACGCAACTAAATTTAAAATTAAGCAATCACATTTTCGTTAAAAGAAAGGTGTACTCCCTAAATTCTCACAATCAAATGGTGTACTCAAAATCACTATAGCGTACATGCAAAGACAGGTGTGTTCACACTTAACAGTACTGCATGCACACTAACACAATCACAGGTGCACATTCAATCAAATGGAGGGGGCCCTTATTACCAGCAACGGCTCTCGAACAATTTCATATCAATTAAACTAATGCTTAAATCTTTTTAAGCACACAAAACTACTTAGTTTAACTGAAGCAATCCCTTCCTGCCGTGCTAAAAAGAAATGAAAGTTTCCCCAACCATACACCCCATTTTTGGAAGGGTGAAAAATCCTAGATTTTATAAAAACGCTCAATTTCAAGATTTCAAACTTTTGTTTCGCTGTAGCGAACTCATTACTGCACAGATCTAACCCTAACTGTGCGAATCAATACAAGTATGGATCCACTCCAAGTTCATAAAAATGGAAAAATATTTCTTCTCTTAGATACGGAGATCGGAGCAGTGGGCCATATTGCCAGCATGGCCATATTACCTGCAGGTGCCTTACTATAACTTCATTGAAACACTAAATGTATGTCTAAATAAAGTTGAATACGATCGATAAAAGTAAACAAAACAAACATGGGGTATAATTTTTGTTTTTTTTTGGATGTAATGCATAACCTAGGCCTATTGAGTTTCTCTGCTCTGGTACGTATATGCCTGGTACGTATATGCCCAGCCATACCAGTATGCGGATACGTTTTGCTAATCTACTGACCTCAATACTTGCATGTTGTTTAGATGTTGGTTAAGCAAAAAGTGCTTTCTATTTTTCAATCGACCAAAGAATGACATCGTATGTGCAACTTTTTGATATCTTTTGTAAAGAAAATGAAGGAAGGTAAGCGCTAGAAAAGATCGGTAGCATCAGAATTGAAGAGATGGGGATAAATTTTCTTAACCCTTTAAGGACCACAAGAATTTAATTCATAAAATTTGAAACAATTACGCAATTGTTTGGTAACAACGAAAATACAATGGATTTCAGATAAGTGGTTATCACGTCATAATGATACAACAATTAACAATCATGGTACATATGTGTACCAAAGGTCCTCAAAGGGTTAAAGACATGCGCACAATCAGATTACAGTATTGTGAAACAGGAGTTGATCGGCGATGGTAGAAAGCCATAGAGAGAAAAACCAAATAAGAAACAGCTCTTGAGAAGATGAGTGAACGAGATGAAGAATTAAAATATAAAGAATATACTTCAACATTTGCCATGTCTAAATCGGAAGATTTGTCTTCACAAGAAGATTGCCTATTGTATGATTATGTAGCGGAATTTTTCACAAGAAAAGAGTTGAAAAGTGGTCATATAGTCAATGTTTTAACGTTGATGATTTTCTTCCTCTCTAGTATCAGCATATTCCTAAATCAAAAAATGTAATAAAGCCAGCATTTTGTCAAAGCGTTCACATGCTAATCAGCATTTTCCACTGCTTTAAAGAGCATGGTATTCCTGGTGTGATTGAAACTAGTAGATGGATGTTTGATCAAACAAATTGGAAGTATTATAATGACTCTGATGAGGGTATTGATTTTTACACTGCTCCATCAGAAGAAGCACACAAACATCAGAAGAAGCAATCCATGCACTCTCAGTGGCTCCTTTAGTTGAAGACATCATAAAAAATAAAGATTCCATGATTTCTTACCGCAGCGTGGGTTCAACTTATTTTAAGTGCATTTATCGCCTTTTATCATTGTTTTGTATTTCACAAAATTGCTGTGAAATAGTGTTATTTTTGATTTGAAGTTTCCAGATTGGTTTTTACACCAATAAATGTGATTTAGCATTTTTTGTGGCTCCAAGAAGTCATGTTATAACAATTTGCTGGCCTCTTGCTTTTAGGAAAAATTTTGGTCATGTAGTAAATTTTGTTTAGTATTTATATTGTTTAGATAAATATAGAAACCATTTGAAGAATTTTCTTCCCTTCTTCCATTCGAATTAGTGATTAAATTGATTAAATCACATTTGCCAAATTTTTTCATAATTCCAGCACATGTATTTTTGAAAATCAAACTGAACTAAATTTGGATTAGATGGGCTATTTAAAATACGAGGACAAAGGCTATAATTAAACATAGCATTGGTTTTACATAATGGGACAGTGCGTTCCATGCTTTGAAATATTGTCCCGCCTGGGAAACTATCTGAAATGGCAAGAATTCCAATGGAGAAGTTGAGCAAATCATTGATGATTTTTGGGAAGGAAGATTATTCAAAGCTTTTATCTATGGTTAATAATTTTGTGCAGCATTATAGCGGATTTGATAGCATTACTATTAGTCTTAAAAGATTTTGGCAGAAAGAGAGAGTGTATCTTGAGGAATGGCGATGCCTAAAAACCGATGGAAATGGCATTTCCAAGCTATGAAATCAGCCATAGTTGCAATCAAATTGCATCAGCATCAGGCATGAGGATGTATGAGCATCAGCCAAGAAGCGAAAAAGCTTCTTATCCCAAAAATACTATTGACAGACGTGTGAATAGTAAAAACAAAATTGCCACAGCATGTACAAAATAATTTAGTTAGCACACTGTAACGTTTTTCCATACATTCAAAAATCATATTGTTGATTAAGTTTTGGACATAAATCAATTTTTTGGATTAAAGCTTAAAGATTTAATAAGCTCGCTTGGATTTTTCACGAAAAAAATTCAATTTCACGATGAAACTTAAATGGCTGCATAATTTTTTATAGCGAAATCAGACAATTTTTCTTTGAACGCCCGAATTTACTTATCTTGCCAGAGCTATAAGTTTCAGTTAGCTGTTCCAGTTTCTTTAATATTGTTCAACAAATTGTAAAAAAGCATAAAATCTATGGATGAAGTGTATACAACTGCAATGAAATCACTTCCAGACTGTTCGCAAATAATGCTCCAAAAACTTATGCAAAAAAGGAAAAAATTATATTGGGTGACTTATCTGCGCAGAACCAGGTAAGACAGTAACGGCTGTTTGCGCAATGAAGATAGGGGTAATTTTCTTCCTTAATTTTTCTTTTTTTTGCAAAATAATGAATCCAAAACTGATGGATAATAGTCCTGCTGCATCAGTGGTGTTTTGCCAATAATCCGGGTAGAGAAATAGTTAAATATTTGAGAAATAACTTCAACATTTCCCAAAGCACGTCTTTGCTTCGCCTCGAAATCCGTCATTATTGGTTTTGAATGGTTCTTCATTGCACACAAAAAGCATAGAAGTGTAGAATTTGCTTCTCAAAATGAAATTTGCATGATTAGTTTATCATCATAGGCAGCGACAAGCTTCGGCCTTTAAATGTCGATATTTTGAGCCCTTACGCAAATACTAAACCAAGCTGTTGAAAAGCGGTTAAAAATCAATCCAGGACAACTCTTCACCAAACTATCGATAAGCTGAAGCATCAGCATGTGCTTATGACATGCTATCTATTATTTGAGATGCTGTTAATGCATTTCCAATGCGTCAGTTGTTGCTAATTAATTCACGAGTGTTCAGAGAATATAAATCTGCTCCCACCTCAACATTAGACAAGCCGTTTGATCCCAAAAGTAATAATCTAACAAATGCTAGCTACTCAAGTTCTGCTAACACACAAAATATTTAAACCGTTGCAATTACTACAGTTGGCAAAGATTTAGTTGCTAACGTAACGGATCAAGAAGAAACGGCGCACAAGATGAACAGTTATGTTGCAATTATTCGGCGAAAAGGTTAGCAATGGTCATTTGGGAAATAGGAAATAAGTCCGCTTTTTCTGAAGAATCCGATCTTGACTCCAGTAACATTAATGATTGTCAGCTATCATCTTAACATATATCAAATTAAGTTTTATCTTTGTGGAATAGTAATCCCTAGCCAAAATTTACAGCAAGAAATGGTGGAAAGCCAAAAAGTGCTCAAAGATTTAAATACTTAATTAACTTCCTATACAAGAGAATATTGAAACCAAATCTAAAGGAACGAAAAAGCAAATAGCAGAACCATGCAGTAAACAGAGACAAGAAAACTCTCGCCACAAGCCCAGTAAAAGAAGATCACAAAAATCTACAAAAGAAAATTTGAGAAACAAAAACTGGTATTTTATTATTTTGCGGAAGAAGTCATATAGAATCAGTGAAAGCTGGGCTACAATATCCAGCTTGCAAAGATTGGGCAAATGAAGGCTGTGCTGACGCCAGCTTTCACTTCATCTGCAATTTATGAAAAAGTTAATTGTCACAAACAATTATTTTCGAGTTCTAATTGTACAGTTTATTTCTGTGATCAATACTTTCTTACATTTTTTTGTCGTTGCTGTTGCTTTGCAATTCATTGCAATGCAATATAATAAAAAAGGTCGTTTTTAAATAAACTGCTTCGATTTTTACAAAACGGTAATTCAATTGTTTATCCCAACTGGGAAAGCCACTGAGTCCCATCTTGCACAACTTGGGTTTTGCAAGATTGGATGAAAATCAAAACTTATTTTTTTTTATAGCTGTTTTGGCATCACTCTGCAGACATTTAAATCGACTAAAAAAAAAGGAGTGGTCAGTCTGTGCTATGAAAAAACCGGTAAAAAATGGCTAAGGGTTTCTGATTAATATCAATTTTAAATTTTCTGTTTCATTGTGGGCTACGTTTCCTTACACCTGGAAACGGGAACTGTCTTTCTCGTGTAATGGACAAAAATGCTGGTGATTGTCAATTAGTGGTTGCTAAATTTTTAGCAGTTTTCATCAGCCGGTGTAATAACTTAAGTTACAAGCTCTATTGCCATTGATATACTTATAATTAGCACGGCTTGATGGTGTGGCAATTTTAACTTCCGCCTCAAATTATTTGATAAGTTACTGGTTTTAATGTTGACCTAAGCATGAGAAAAATTCTGGCCAACTGATGGGGCTAAAGATTCTTTCTATCCTTGTGGCTCAATGTGAATAAAGATCGAATATAGCTAACAATGTATGAGCTAATATATGCATAAAAAAGTGAAGTGAACTTGCTTTTTCTTGCTCAAAAGTTCATAATTTAATTCATTCTTATTTTTTTCATGATTTTAAGAAACCTTTGCTTATTTTCATAAATGTAATGAGCTTTACTTTTATTTTCCGTTCAGCGGGACAATCTTTGTGATTAAGGAAAAAATGGCCTTGTTTATATTTGTCATGGCAATATAACAAAGGGCGATAAATGATCAACTCGCTCAGAGCGATAAATACATAAAGCTGTTTTCACATTCAACTTTTTTAACATTCTCCTGATTATGCTATTCTATGAAACCAACTTTAAAATGTCGATACGGAAAAATCAATTTTCAAAAAAAGTTTCTAGTGTTTAAAAAGACCGGTTCTGAAAAATGATAATGTTTTCAACTTAAACCCATGTTTACTATCTCTTAACTTCTCCTTTTAGTGAAATTGCTTGGCTTACTTTCGATCGACACAGCTCTTTGCTCCAAACATCACCAACGATCCATTAACATCTTGACAACATTTTTTTGTATTTTCGCAACTGTGCTGTTCTGTGGTTAATCTGTAAGCGAGATTGCTTCCTTCTAAAATAAAGCCTTTCTTTTTACAACCTGAAAAGAAGTGTTGTAGCGTTACAAACAGCATATAAAATGTAAAAAAAAATAGATAAAAACGAAATTGAAACTGAGAATATCAATTTTAAGAATATTTACATAAAGTATGGGTTTACCATCTAGTCCAACTACATTTTGGTTTCAATACATTATTTAAGTGCTGACAATTTAGAACTCGAATGAAAAAGTTATATTTCGTAAGGGGAAATGGTGCACTCACAGAAAAATGTGATTTATATTCGCATCCTCAGGTTGATCATCCAAAATATAAAAGATTCAGTTCAAACTCCATGATTTTGAAATCGATCAATACAGTAATAATGTTCTTTACAGTAGCGTTGAAAGGAGAACTCAAAAGGTTACCTAATGATCTGGACCCTCGCATTGGCCGATGCCCACCTCCCTAAAGACAAAAGGCGTTTAGTTTGTATAAAATTTACCTCCGAAAAAGGTTTTCAAGATGAAAAAGGCTAAAAGCAAAAACTTCAATTAGCGAGATAAAAAAGAATTGAGAAAAAGTTTGGGTAAACAAAAAATACAAGATGAATCTATTTAAAGTTTTTTACAAAAAAATTTGATTTTGGAAAAAGTCTCCGACTGGAAAAAGAGCAAAATATCAATTGGCCAAATTTTATCTCTAAATACAAAAAGTTACAAAAATGCATTACAGCAGCTTCTAAACTTTGTCACCAAGCCCAGTTTAGTCTCCTAAGGCTTCTGCAACTTCAGTTTAAAAACACTACCCTTTTGAATTTAATTCCCAGGCTCCGAAAAAAGACTTTTTGGAAAAACGCCGCGCCTGGACCGGGATATCATCCGCTTGGGTAAAATTGGCTTGTCTGAAAAAAGTTTGTACACCCGTGATTTAGATTATCGTGTTTTTTATTCAGTCAATTATAAATACATTATGTTTTCACACCAAAAAAGTGATATACTATATGAATTATTTATGTATCAAAAGAAGAAATAATTGGATGCTGAATAAATGATTCGAACCAGGTCTAAACTTAGCGGTCACTTAAAATTGTTTTTGTTAACGTCAAAAAATTCAAACACTATTTTATTGCAACAAATAAAACTGATACGGATATTTTAAATTCTAATGCAACATTCATTGTCACTCAATATAGTATGAAACTCATTTTTGTCCAGTTTTTTGATCAAAATTATTTGTTGTGCTTTAATCTGTCAAATGGTGTAGCTATCAAGCATGCCTTTTGTTGTAGTTAAAGTCGAATTTAGTTGCGTCCAGTTCTACCCAAAAGATTCAAATGCCAGCAAGGTCAATTTTTTTGTCGATTTTGCAAGAAATTGATTGCTATACCCAAATAAATTTTTACTTCGATTATTCTTTTAAAGCTTTTTTATTCAATTAGATGCTATTTTATGATGCTGTTTAGCGTCGTTGTTTGATTGCTAAGAAAAAGCATGATCAATACCTTCATAGCTTGACTGCATACTCAAAACTTTCAGGAATATTTCCTCTGAAAGTTAAAACGTTGCTGAAGTATTGAAATTGATTTTAATAATCGCTAGCTTGCTTATACCTTACAGTAAATCTGGCCTTATGACGTCATAGATTTGAAGTTTAGCTACGTTTAATAGAGATCAAGAAAAAAAATTTACTGCAATTCAGCAGCCAATGCCTCGAAAGCTTGAGCGTTTTTTTGCAGCACGGCCTATCTTGCCGCAGTAAATTTTGTTTATTAAATACTACAATTCCTACTTTACAAATGACATCTCATAGAAAAACTGTTCAGCCAAATTTCTAAAAGTTGCTATCATTTTGATACTTAGACAAGCTCTTTTCATTTATGAAATAAAAATCCACTGATACGCGGTTATCACAGCAAAAAATTTGGCATTTACCATCGTCTTGTTTGAAGCTCGATATCAAAAGAAAATGAAAAGGCCTTTCTACCAATATGTTTGTTTGCCACAACTTTTGCAATGGCTATTCATGCGATACAATTGGCAAGAATAAGGTCCTACGCAAGGGCTTCTTCAACTTTTTGAAACGCGCCCTCCTTGACAGTGTCAACAAAAACCCGTGCCCCCTTAACATGTGAAATCCCTTTTTAAAAATTTGTTTTCTCCTATCGGTGGTCATCATTTACCGCATTTTATATCCAAAGCAGCATGAAGATCTTTATCTTTTTGGCTGATCAATTTCTTCAAAGTAATCATTATTTGCTCTCCAAAGAAGAGTAAAAGATATTTATTTAAAAATTTCTTTCTTCAAAACGCTTATTTAAAAAAATACTCAAATTTATTCAAGGGTGAACCATGGCACCAAAGTTCTGCAACCTCCAGGGAGGGAGTTTCTCATCTGTTTTAGACCTCCTAGCACAGAAAATGTCTTACGACCCTATGATTGTATTCGTGTAAAATGGTGGAAATGTCGATTATTTAAAGCCGAAATCTAAACTCCTTTGGCTGTATGATCTGGCAGTTAATCACCTAATTTTTTCATAAAAATCTATGATTGTGGCAAAACTAAAGCAAGCAAATCCACACAGCTTTACTTGGTGTTATGTCGGTTCTGATTCTGGTCACGACAAGCATGACCAATAGCAGATCCTTCAGTCTTTCAAGTTCTCGCTTTGGTGTAATTAATTGTTAATTTTTACTTGGAAAAAATTTTATTTCGAAAGTTAGACTTCGAAAATGTTGATCTCCAAAAAATCAGTCTCCTACTTTAATTCGGAGAGAAAACAAAAAACTACATATTTTTAAAATGCTGATCTCTCCAAAAAAAATCTCTTTAATTTGAATCGAAAATGTGAAAAGACCACTTTATTTCAGCATGGAAAGTAATTCATCGGCCCCACCAATTGTTGCTAAATCTGCAACTGGGCATAAAAATTTCAAATAATTGGAGTGGATCTGACCACTTTCGAGAATGCCAAGGTATTGCGTTTTTTGGTGATGCTTTTTCTTAATTATCTGCTGTATCTTGAAGTCTGATAGGCGAAAGCAATACCTGCATTTGGCAGTTTCGTAGAGCAAGAAAGTTGAGGGCACTGATATTGATATTACATTGTCCAAATGAACTAAATATCAGTGAAATCATATATAACATAACAAAACATGCGCATACAAATACCTCCCGTCAATTTATGTTGGTTTTTGCACTGTTTTTCTAAATTACAGTGCCTGGGATCAACCAATGGCTTGATTCAAATTTGCCTATCCATCACATTTAATCTTTGAGATACCGGTTTCTGCTTTGCAACGCCAGTCCAGATTAGCTTAATTAAGCTTTGCCAGCAAGCTAGAAATTATCAGTACTACGGGTATTCCACTACTGCATTGAAACTTTTTATCTGACTAGTTCTAAACTATCTAAATGAAAAGGTACCAACACGTACAAATTGTTTCTTAACTCTTAGCACTTGATGCAATTGCATCGTTGCATTTAACGTCGTGACAGCGCAGCAGCTTTTATTTTGAAAACAGAAAAGAGCTTTTTCTACTAAAAAAACTGTGCTGTTTTAAAATATGGCAGCAGAGTTTTCAAAATATAGGTTGTTGAATTTACAGATTTGACTTTCTGTGCTTAATTCAGAGGGACTAACCTCAAAGCTGCGACATTACAAGAATCGATTGTATGTTGGTTTGAGGTTTACTAGTTATTATTTAGATAAAATCATATTAGATAGCAATTTAGTGAAGTCGTTCACTTTCAATGAAAACATGTAAGTACAAAGTAGTTTCTGAATGCTTCAAAAATACATGTATGTCAAAGTTGAAATCAGGGTCTTTCATGACATCAAATGTGGATTTTATTTTGGCATAAAAACAAATAACATTGTAGAAAAAAGAAGACTATAAAATGATTTTTGAGGCCGGAATAATACTGTCATCAAAATGTCGTTGGAAAAAGCATAACAACTAAGTTTTTTTTTTAAAAATCCACAAAATTTTAACTTTATTGCATGGCCTACCTGGGCCATGGAGAAACTAAGGCTCTTCGTGCATTATTGTGCCATTATTTTTATAGAGAAAGTCTTCCAAAAATCAATCACTTTGCTCATTGACTATATGAACATGTTTTTTCAGAGATCAATTGATTGAAACAAAGTATGTGCCATTGGCTTTTGGGAAAACATATAAACAGACCACCCGGCCTCCCAAAAATTTCCTGATCCGGGATTACAGGTATCCCTGGACCCTTCTGTCATCGTCACTTTGACCTACAGCAGCAGGCGGTGCTTCAATAAATTTTAATCCGTTTAGCAAGTAATCAGTTTAGTTAGTATGCCTAAATGTTTTAAAGCTTCTTGCTTGGATCAACGTCATGGCTGTTTTGCAGAAATTCCATTTATCATAAAATTTCAAGCAAAATATATTTTGGAACAAATTGTATATATGCCACCTGCTAGCGGTGTACACTTGTGCCGTTTGATTTGAGCTAAAATTTCGCAAAGTTGAACAAGGTTTTTAGAGATTGCGAAATATTTTTTCAAATAATGAACAATCGCTCTTAGCAGTGACATCACACGGTAGACTTAAAGTGATTGAAAAATCATTTAATTTTATGTAGAATACCTGTCGATGCGGAAGTTGTCACCGCGGAAGCCGATTATAAAGCTCGACCTGGCAGGGCCACTGAGAATTATGTTTAGTTATAACATAGAATTTCAGGAACACAATGAAATTAATCTTTGAGCTGCAATGGCTGAATCGGTCAAAGCACTGACTATGGTTACGTCATGCTCTACACTTGCAAGCCGATGACCATCTTTGATGGTTAGAGTGGCTGTGGATTCGAATCCTACTCTCACCACAGTTTACAACATGCTGAAAGTTATAACATCTAGAATGAGATACATTTATAAATTCTCTTAAAAGGCTACAGTAATATATGATGCCGATTAATTGTGAAGTTGTGAACACTTTTGTGCATTTTGCTAGACAGGCAGACACAGTAGTCGCTCGTAGCATGGAGACTGTATTTAGCTGTACGGTTGCATTAAAAGGCTTTGGCTGAAACTTAAAATCCAGTCAAACGTCTTTGTTGTTGTTTGAAGCAAAGCGATATGGCTATGATTAAGCCCCCTTGTTGCTTTCCTGATAAGGCATAATGCTGAGCAGCGAGATCCAGCAACTAGTACTCATTACAGGCTACATGAAATGGCACTATGCTTAGTAAATCTATTGGTGTTTTTGTACCTGATGGTGGAGGAGCATCTTTTACCACGTTTTTCAATAAAATTCCTTTGGCACAATCCTTCAAATTACTCAAACATTTCTTTATTAGTAGCAACTTTGTTTCTCCGTTTTTGAAATTTTCCAGAAAAATTGGATCCAGGTTGGCACTCAGTGGTTGAGAAGAACAAGATTGTGCGAATGATGATGAAAAATAAAGAAAAAAAATAACCAATAAACTAATTCCAAACATTATAAAAGTTATTATCGAGCTGTTAAAACAGATTTACGCTTGCGTACTCTACAAGCCAAGGCGAGTTGTAGTAAACGTATTTCTAACATACTTCAGCGGTCGCTTGGAAGGTAAGGAAACAATCTCAGAATTTGGAGAAGTGCAAGCCCAGAGGCTCCTGCAAACTTTTTAAGAATTGTTTTATCTATTGCAACTGCTTAAAAGCTTGTGACCTAAAGAGCGTGGAATTTTGTAAAGGTGGGAAGAAGAGGGCGTGGACGACCGAATATGGCGTGTAAAACAAGTGGAAGAACATCTTGATCAGATTGGACTAAAAAAGGAAGATGGCATTGACAGAACAAGGTGGCATGATGGTGTTTACGAACTTTCAAGAAACACGAGGTGATTCCGACCAACTGCGTTAATGGAGACAAAACCGAATTTAAAAAAGTGAATCTCACTCTCTCTCTCTTTTGCACCCTAAAAATTTGAGCTTTTATTTCTTACTTACAAATTCAAGTTGACGACATCTGCATGCAATGGCGAAGTTTTCGGAGCTCTCCTAATTTGAGCTCGAAATAATGCTAATAAAGATGTCAACATAGATTCAAACCCTAATCTTTCAAAAATTTTTTAACCACTTTTTAGGTAGCTTGTAGTTGCTTCTAACATGATTCTTACTTTTTCAGCATGCAAAGTTTTGAAAATATTTCGGAGACGAAGCTCCTGCAGCTTCTTCTGTTTTAGTTACGTTTATGCACACGACAGCTTGCACTGTTACTGGTGGTGATGTGGTGAGGTATACTCAATAGTGATAACAAATGCAGATTTTCTAAAAATAAGCTCACCATTTTCGTTTGCTTTATTATTATGTCAGTTCAGTTGGTACATTTATAACGATATGCTTAACTCTGGCTAGTTTAGAAAGTATGAACTTATATAAGGGCAACAACATCCCTTTTTCTCTTGAAAAGGTGGCGAGGATGCAACAGCCTTAAGATTTTCTCAAAAAATTGATAGTCCCCAACTTAATAGCTCTTACCCTTTTTTATTTTATTTTTCCTTTATCAACATAATAAATTTTTCTCCCAAAACACTCAAATATCAGCAAATTTGTGTCGCTATTAATAAATTGTCTCTACGAATCGAAAAAAGAAATTTATCCCCACAAGCAGATTTATCTCAGGTTGAGAAATATTGCTCTAGCTGCAAGCGCAAACACACCTGATTTAAGTGCCAGCGTTTTTTCGCTTTTGTAAACGCACTTCTCTTGACTTCAACTAAACAATAGTTAGCTTCACTTAACTATTTACTTTTCAATGAAAACTGTTCATTGTGTGATAAAGTGATTGTTTTTTCAAATCACGACCACAAAATACGTGAAACTAAAATATCAATTCTAAATTAGAATACAATAAAAGTTTAGGGGCGATGCAGCTGCCTTGGGCCCCTTTTATGGATAATAGGTGCTTCTTTAAGTCCTATAAACTGTTCTTTGGCTCTTCAAAATTATGGTGATCCTCCAAAATAGGTCATTTGGGGCCCGAAACCCTAATTTACGGCATATGTACCTGTTCCGGACCTTTGAAATAAAGTTAATCTCCAGAAGAAAAACGTAAAACAAAGATCATTAATGAGTAATTGGCCTATCGCTGTCCCTTATCAATTCTTGCTTCAGGTTCCTAAAATACTTGATCTACCACTGTTAAGATAAAAATCATTTCAAGCAAGGCTGATAAGTTTAAAAAGCTGAAAATTTTTCTATCTCGCGGGCCCCAGTCTATTTTAGGTGCTTGTATTTTTGGCCGAGCCAAATAGAGATACATCGTTTCATTGAATTCAGATTTTATTTGTATTTCAATTTATTTGCACAAAATATAGAATATGGCGCAGATAGTTTATAATCGCATGGACAAGATCTTGGGTCATTTTCGACCAACTTGGAGCTGTTCCATCCAAACGTTAACATTGAACAAAGCTTTATAGCAAATTGAGGCCAGGCCAAGCTGAGTGACCAAATGGTACGTCTGCCTTTCCCAGAGCGACCGCCAGGCCTCCGTGGAACATTGAATGAGACAGCCTAAGATCTGCAAAAAAATACCGTTTCGCTCAATAAGTCCTTATCCTATTTAAAATATGTTATTTCAATCAAACAATTCGTTGATGCACATAAAATATTTACAATTAGTGGCACAGAAGTTTGTACAGCTCTGAGAAAACCTATTTCTCCCAAATCCTTTTGTGGCAAATTTATGGTAGCGGTATCGCATGGAATTTTACTTGATCAAGTCTTAGAATTGTACCAGTTGCGTTAGAAGATACAACTGTAGTTAGAATGGTTTAGACATGCTATCTCCGAAATCTTCCTTTAAAGAAAAGCGGTAGAACAAAGAGTAAAAACTAAGTGAAACTTAACGTTACTTTGGACTGGAATAAATTTTGGAGTAAGCCATAGCAAAGCCCAATTTAGAGCTTGTCAAACGCTCTACTTATTCTTCCTGCTCACAAAATTTATTATAAAAAATGAGGAATAATAAATTAGTTTTATTGAATAATCTACGCAGCGGATCTTCGTTCTCTTTTCTTGTAATTTGTCTGTAATGTATTTTGTCTATAGGTCACCATGTAGGCTAAGGGCTCACCAGTAAAACCTGAGGCCGTGCTGCTGTCATAGCAACAGCATTTTCCTAGTTAAGTCAGAAGTTGCGCGCAGGGCAAAACTAGCATTTTAATAGAAAAGGATACTAAACAAAGCTGTAAAATCTAAACACAAAGGATTTCAAAGCAAAAAGATTTTTTCTTCATGGTTATGTCCTTCTGGCAGGGGTTATACCCTTTGTGCCTTTGAAAAGGGCGCTTTACAGCAGTTTTTCCGCTTGATTGCACTGTTTGGTCTGAATAAGATAGATGCCGCTGATACGGGCAACTTCAAAGCGGGCGGAAAACGGTTTCGTCTCAGTATGAAGATACTGATAAAGCTTCCAAAAAACCCGCCCAAGCTGCAAGAGCCTAATTAACATAAAAACAGTTCAGCTTCCTTCATTAAAACGACAATGACGATCAGCTAAATTAATTAGTCGAGCATTTGAATATGACGTCAACACCAAGTCAGCTACTCTTTTTTGCATTGTTGTAATGCTAGTATGCTGATGAGGTTCAACAGCAGGCAGTAGCTTCCTGTGAAAAGCATGACTGCTTCAATTATCTTTTGACGTGTGGTTGATAAAGACATAAGCTACTTAATAAGCGCTTGATGCTGGTTATCAGCATGTTGGCATAAAACGGAGCACATACACAGAACTTAGCGCGTGCACGCACTATTGCATTTAATGAAAGAAAGCAATGTGCTATGACTCATTTATGTGGCGTTGAAAAATAAAACTGACACAAAATTTCAAATGAACTGTGTTTACTTTTTACCCCTTTTTTTAAATCTTCAGCACGCTAGTACGTGCATGTATTAAATTTGGGTATAACTCTAGATTGAATTTATCCAGCCATTTGTCATAGAGCAAAGTGACAAGGCAACTCTTCTTCTTCGTCGTTTAAGCTATTCGTTCTGAGCATTATGCAAGAAGATCTACATACACTGCGTGTGCGCTCAGGCTCGGTTTGCAAGTCTTCAGTTAGACGTGGCCACCACGATAGGTAGACCGCATACACCCCACCACCTGTCTGCCACATGAAAATGGAGGCATCCCGATAAGTGCCTTGCCCAAGGACACAACAAGCAAGCTTGCCGGCTTCTTCTCCACACTATTCCTATTGTACTGAGCGCCAAGCAGGGAAGCTGTAAATACCATTTTTTAAAGTGTTTTGGTATGACTCGACTTGGGAAATGAACCCCAGATCTACCAACTGCGAAGCGGACGCTCTAACCACTACGTCGCGCCGGTGCAAGACATCTGACTCTATGGCATTAGCTCAAGGTCTTTACTCTCTCTCCTATAAATGGGTCACTTGTGTACGTAATCTCTGTTCATATATTTTTTCTGTTCTTTTTTTCATTTTTCGCTCACGTGTAAATGAAAATGAATGATCTTTTCACTTAAACTATTTCCGTAATGATCTTATCTTTTCAACTTTAATCACTTTAACACGGTTGCCCGCAGAACAGATTATTTTGAAACCTGCTTAGGAGTTGGCAAAACTGCAGCACAGCAAATTTCTCTTACATACACAACAATCAAGCAGAAGAAATTGCCAAAAATTGCCATTTTTACAGTCACGGCTACACATTGAAAAAGATGAATTGAACCAAAAATAATTTACTTTACCATTATATCCAACAGCACATTGAAAACCAACTTTACATAATTAGCCGCATCATCTTCAACCTCCCCAAGAGGACCCATTTCAAATTATTTTTAATTTCCTATTTTTCCATTCAATCTAGACTTTTTTATCACTTAATTTCACCCACACCAACGGTATATATCAGCACTGTGATAAAACAAAGTAATGACATCATAATCACAAAACAATAAAGATTTTGTGAACAAATCGTAAATGCTCCAATTACTATCTCCTCGTTGTTCTAGTTGTGATACAAATAAAGTATTTTGAGAAGAGTGCGACGGTCGTAGAGTGGAAAAAGGAGGACAGAAAAGAACGAAGAATGAATCAAAAGTGTAGAAAAGGAAAATTCGAATGTTTTGTAATCAAAATTTTTTTTAAAAAGGTTGCTTTCAAGTTTAGTTTTCTTTTGAAAGTATCAATCATTTTGAAAAAATGAGTAATGCAAGTAATACATGTAAAAGACTATTGAGTGTTTTGAAGCGAAACTCAGAAGTTTGTAAGTTAGGTTGCACAAGGCAACATTATACAATAGCAGCTAAATCTTGTTCTTTTTCCTGTTTTTTTTTTGCTTCCTGTAAGACTTGATGCTAGATCAGCATTGTTTTAGCGTGTTGCGTAAAGATTGATCGAGTTTTATGGTAGGCAGTTGCAAAAAAGCATAAACTGCCTTCCTTTGCACTATTTTCCTACGCAAGATTGTTAAATTATTCCTTTATCTTTGCATTGCAAGCGTAGATCAGTGCTGTGCTTCATTGCAGAAAGATGAGTGAGAAAGGAAAAGGTAGCGTAGGAGTAATGTCTTCTCTCTTAGCCATGTCGCTGTAAAAAATACTACCAATATACCAAATACTACTTACAAGCTTTTCTTTAAAAAATGTAAAGAGTTTTTTCAAAAGCATTAAAAATTTTGCCGTAGAAACTTTGTTGTAGCTATCTTGTGAAGCTTGTTGCACGCGTCAAGGCAGATGCTTACGATGGTCACTTAAAATTCATGTCATAACAAGCTATTTTCTTATTAAGTGCATAGACATAATTGCTGCAAAGTTTTGCACTGTCCTGTTGCACAATGTAAAAGTAAGCGTGGAAGGTGTTTCATTTGCAATCTACTACAATTTTGCATTGACTCATCATTACACATTTATCTTCAATTGAGTATTATGTCGGTACCCAATTCTCTTGCAATATATCTAACGGAAGCCATTTCATTGACGCGAAATTTGATGGGCACCCAAGCATTAGCGGATGATAGTTATTCCCCTGGATATATAATCCAAAGTTGTCTCCCACGCTGTGGATATTGGCTGAGAAAGTCTTATATCAATGGGGTCTTATCCTATTAGCCGCCTATACGTTAGGTGGGTAGGATACGTTTTGGCGCATCCGTTTTAGGTGACATCCACTTTGGCGCCAGCCAAGTGTTTTAACAAATTTTAATAAATTTTAAAACTTAAACAGGTTCATTATAAAAAAAGTACAAAAAGAAGTTTTAAAACTTTCATTGTAAAAAGAAATCTTAAAAATCACCAAAAGCGCGCCTAAAAGGCTGTGCCTTACTGACAGCTGGGGCCCAAAAGTCAGCGCCCAAACGGCGGAGCCAAATAGTGCGTTAGGTAAACCATTCGGTTAGAGTTAGACGTTATTAGAATGGAAAAACCGTAGCTTACGCAGAAAATATTATATATTGTTACTTAACTCGTCTTGCTGCTTTTATCTTAAGGCAGATTTGTTGATGTTTTTGCACTAGATATTAATAACTTATTTAAGGGGAAGAGGGATAAAGAGCGATACCCCAAAACAGCATGGTAGAAACGGTCTATAATTACAATGAAAAACAACAATAATGAAGGTCTTCCTGTCTGTTAGAAGACCAAACTGAGCATAATTATTGCTCCGCTTTTCAGTAGAATTTTTGTCTGTTTGCAGAAAAAAACAGGCAAAACGTTTGCTTTTAAAAGGATGATTGCCAAAAGAAAGCTTTTCATGTTTACAAACATTCATTTCAACAAGTCTTCCGATGTTGATCACAAGTTTGTACAGATGTTTCACTTGATGAAAAGATTGCTCATTAAATGCTCCAACCCATCCTTCACTCTCCCGCTAAAAATTTTGTTTCCAAATACGCCAGAGGTATCTTAAGATTGAAATACGGAATAAAAATGTGAGCTTGTTTTGATTCATCAAGCACAAGAGTAATTGAGAGTTTTTTGTAAAATAACTTTACGACCATCTTCGTCTTAACTCTTTAGAAGTCAAATTTTAACCAAGTATAAGAGTGCAAAGGACCCAAAAATTTAGAATTAAAAATTCTCATTGTCTTAGATTTTTGTGCCTTTTGACTAAAGACTATACCCCATCAACCCCTAGCGCTTTTACACCCTTGGCTTGTACACACAGAAAGTTTTTACGAGATTTCTTAAATGAATTGATGTATTTTAAACATACCGAAAGGACTCATTTTTGCTCTATGTTTCATTTTGCAAACTTTTGGTATAGCGCCTATCGCAACAGTTAATCAGGCATTAAAAGGAACAAATCTAAGTTGTAAAATTACATGAAACCTAACTGTAAAATATTTGAAAAAACTTGGTTTAGTTTGTAAAGGTAAATTTAAGTCATCGCTGCTATGACGCGTAGTGATGCAATTGTTCTACTGTGACTTTGAGTAGCCCTACACGCCTACACGGAAAGTATAAATCATTGTGTGTGAGCAATAAGAGAATTGAAACAATTCTCACATTTTGGCAGAAAAAAAGTGAGAGCCGGATAGTTTTTGATTTTAAAAACAGCTATTTGTTGGCATGTTTATTTATTTATTGCGTTTGATCTTCCTTCCTAGCAGTACAGAATAGTGACGCTTAAGGTAGAAAGGACCACTGTTCAGACCTGTTTCGGAGTTTAAAGTAGGTCGATTGGAATCAATGTTTTGATATTTGTTAAATTTTAGCAAGCAGAAAACAATTGGGAAAGCAACTTTTTAAAGAAGATACATTTTTCCCAAGATCGCCACAACGTGACCGTCGTGAGGTTTAAGCCAACAATCATTGTCACCGCAAGCGGCACTCGAACCAAGTTGATCGCGTTGCTGGCAAAAATTTTGAAATGATTCATAAAAATTAACACCAGAATTTCTGGATTAAAATCACAAGCTAGTACTATAATCTTCGCACTGAATTGTCCAAACCGAAATTTATTTCGTAAGCTACAGGTTAGAAAACTGGATTGCGTACTTCAAATTTGATATTCTGGGTTCAGCTTCCAACCTAAAAATGTATTACATTGGCTAAGCATTTTTTTGTTTATTTACGTAACATATTTTGTTCTACCACCGGAAAAACTTCACAGTTTATAAAAAGAGATGAATTCCGATCTTTTTTGTAGCTACTAGTATTTTAAATTACGTGTTGGCACAATTTGCTTCTATTACAAACATTGCAATCGGGCAGGCAAGTTGCTGGGTAGGCATGTTCTTTATGCAAACAACAATCAGTAATCTATGCGGGAACAGAGCTCACAGCCATTCGACTGTTAAACCAGCGTATATCACGCTTAAAGTATGGCGCTTTTGATTGAGCGCCTAGTATACAGCCTGAAAGGTTAGAAGATGAAGGCTAAGGGTGTTTCGTAACATTTGGTATGGCCCAGCAGAACCGACGATTCTTTCAAGATCACGCATCGGGTTCAAAACTATCGCCAACCGCAATCTGTGGGTGGCTGCTGACCAGAAAAACAAAAAAGATATTTCACAGTTTTTCAAACTCTCCCTTGATCTTCTGTTGAATGTATAAAAGTTATCATGCTGTTGTGTTTACTTCTCCCCTTCCTTAGCATCTAAAAAAATTGAAATCGCACAAAAGCGGGACAACCTTAATAAACAACTTTAAGATTTTTAATTCTAGAATGGAAACATTAAAATACGAAAAGGTACTTCAAAACATATAAAACTAGGAACACCTAAAAAGAGAAAAAACAAACCGAGAAGAATCTAAAACATAAGCCAATAAACAAGGCACGGGAAGTCTTGATGTAGCGTGGGAAAGGTTGTCGTGTTTACTTGGCTCGTTGCATGCGGTCTGAATTGGGTTTAATCTTTTTACTTTCTGTTGCTTTTTTTGTGTCGTATTTATTACTTTATCTAAGCAAGCCTAGGCTAACTGTTATTCTGGTAGCGGGAAGAAACAAACCATTTTAGCTAAAAGCTAAATGTATATTTTTAACGCTTTGCTCGGTCGATTACGTTGAGCATCTTACCAAAAAAAGCATGGAGAAGTGAATAAATTACTCCCTCATTAGTCAAAACAAAACAGCAAAACAGCTCAAAAATTAAACTTCCAACACTACAAAAACTAAAAAAATCCTTTAAAATTTAAGCTTTTGGAGGAACAATGACTCATAATTGTTAAAGTCATGGCAGTGTATCAGAATGATCATATTGTCTAATAGGAAACTAGAATTTAAAATTTTTTCTCTTCAATAACAAAACCAATTTGGCTAAGAAAACGAAAAAATTAAAAACATGGCGTATTAAGCAATTTGAATTAGAGGGCGATACACTTCTAGCAACCTTTCATCATCATAACGGTTGTGACATTGCAGTGTGCATGAATAAACCAGTCTTTGAGAGCTCTACGAACAAGCTCTTGAGAGCAATCGAGAGCCCTTGAGAATCCTCCTCTCGAGATTGGAGTCCAAACACTATTTTCGATGAAGGAAGCAAAGCAGAGCGATATCTACTTTTGAAAAAGAATTGTGGCTATAATCCAACCAACCGAGAGCTACTTTATCCCCGCACACTCCAATGTTGTTAGCCGTACAGATGGTAAAGATTTGCCAGAAGTTTACCGCTTACTTAATCAATTTGTTTGATGTGAGGAAAAGTAACATGATTTGGGCCCCTAAAGTAAAAGTTGTTACAAACACTAGAGTTTTGAAGAAAACTAAATGGATTTCAAAAAAAGAAATATTTCTACTGAAATATTAAAAGAAATGGAGACGCCTTTAGAACTGTCTGCATGATATTTCACAAAAATTTGCGTTTAAAGAAAAAGTGTCATATGGCTTAATTTTTGAATCCTGCTCGCCAGCTCTGTTTCAAATTGGGTTGGGTGGTACAATTTGTTCCACACACCATCATAAAGTTGATGGTTTATCAAGTAGCATTAATCGAGGCGTATAGTTGCTGGTATATAATTGCTTTGAATATCAATCTTTCGTTGTTGTTGTTGGTTTACTTCTCCTCTTCCTTGGAATGGAGGTATGACGCGAACAGCAATACAAGTTCAAGCCATCAACTTATTTGAATTAGGCCAGGGGAAAGGTGGCTGCCCATTTCGAACCAGTCGTAGATGCAAACTGCCGACCGGTAGCCCCACCACCAACAAGGCGGACTGCCATTGGTGGGTACCCAAAAGTTGCCTCTTACGACATGCTGGGTAAGCAGCTTCACTATTCTAACCCGGTGAAGCACGGGTCCCAACCTTTCGTCGCTCCAGGAGACGAGGAGCGGTATCGTTTAATTTTTTGATTTTAAGTTAGACAAAAAACGCAAAAAAATTTTAGGCTTCAGAGTCGCGATACTGCCAAAATTTAATATTTGGGCAAAATATATGCTTCAAATAAATAACTAAACAAAAGGTCAAGCAATTGCGGACAAAAATCTATATATATAAAACTCAATGTGTGTCTGTCTGTCTGTCCGCTATAGAAATAAAACTGGAGACATTTAGATACAAACAAACATATGAATCTTATATAACTTTTTCCAGGGAAGCCAAGTACGGTATTTTGATTTCAATCAGAATCGTCTATGGGGGCTACGAGCCTATATTTATTCAACCTATATTAAAATACTAGAGTTGTCTAAAGTTTTTGTTAGGTACCACAAACAGAAAAAATTTGTGACAAATAAAAATCCAAATTTGATGGTTATAAGCAAGACTGTACTTTTAGGGATCACTAGCAGATTTACCCGTCATTGATCGGGAAAAATGTAAAGACTGATTAAATTCTTATATGAATAACCATATTTTAATGTGTTGTCATGATTTTAGTTTACGGTATTTTGATTTTGATCAGAATCGTCTATGGGGGGATACGAGCCTATGGGGCTCTACTAGAGGCCTATTTGTACTGTTGTACGATGAAATAAAAATCATGAAAACACATTAAAATATGGTTATTCAATGTAAAAATTTAATCAGTCTTTACATTTTACCCGATCAAGGACGGGTAAATCTGCTTCTATATATTTAAAACTCAAAGTTTGTCTGTCTGTCCGCTATAGAAATAAAACTGGAGACATTTAGATGCAAACAAACATACGAATCTTGTATAACTTTTTCCAGGGAAGCCAAGTACGGTATTTTGATTTCGATCAGAATCGTCTATGGGGGGCTACGAGCCTGTGGGGCTCTACTAGAGGCCTATTTGTACTGTTGTACGATGAAATAAAAATCATGAAAACACATTAAAATATGATTATTCAATGTAAAAATTTACCCAATCAAGGACGGGTAAATCTGCTAGTACATAATAAATTTTTCTTTCCAATAAAACAAATAATATAAAATCAGTTAGCTTTCTAGGACAAAAAGGCATTGGGAAAGTTCGTATTGCTGAAAGATTTACACCGCACTGTTAAGATCACTCACTCTTTTTCTGCTATGGTACCTCCGTTGGCTTGGTTTTTCCCTTTCAGATCCACGATATTTTCAGATTAAACAAATTTTGATTTTAATGCCCAAGAGGGGTTTGTCTTGTGCTTTTGAGAAAGGCACTTCACGGCAATTTTCTTGCTTGGCTGCAAGGTTGTGATAGAAATGCACTAAGCCAGAAGTGCTGATAACTACGAAACAGATCTAAACTGAACAATGTACCACGGGAAGATAAAAATTAGCAAGAACAACAAAAATTATTTATAAACTGTATTCATCTCAATTTTTCAATACTGTGAGATATTATGTCTACAGTGGATTGGTTTTTTCCTCGTAGATCGGGCAAATGGCAAACAAATTGTTGCGTTATTACTAAAATAAACTCTTGCTCTTAGCGAAATGGCTTCAAACTTTTGCAAATATGGTTTGTTCTGGTTAATAAAATTAGGCAGCTTTTTTCCGATTTTTTTTTAGAAGCTGACCAACTTCCTGGAAGATCAAGCTCAAGTTTTTCAGCAAACTCAAAAAGTACTCATCTAAATTTTAAGTAATAAACTATGTTTCATCTTTTAATTCCACTGCACAAGATGACAGAGCTTTGCTTAATTCTGGCGTTAAAATATGTCGTTGTTTTTTGTTGTCTGACGTATATCACAGCCTTTCAGAATTTTCAAAAATTGATGCAAACAGGATTATTTGTTGTTGTTGTTTACTCTTATCTGATGGCCACATGAAACCGTTACCAGCTCCACACCATAGATGTTATCAAGATCAAGGTAGAAAAACGGTTGGCAATTTCTCTTTAGTCATAAATAAAAATTGCAGTCTGGTAACCCCACTATCAACTAAGTACACTGCCATTAATGAATAGGCCTTCCCAAACATTGCCTCTTACGTAATGCTGGGTGAGCAGCTTTTCTATTGCGACCTAGCAAAGCAAAGAACAAAGAGAAATAGTTACACCAGTAAAATGCTAAAATTTTTTACTGAAACTCCGCTTTTTTCATGCTTGGCAGCTTCAACACTAAAATAGAAATTTTTTGTTTGGATTTGTTAGAAAAAATCAGTTTAGTCAATTTCAAATGATTTTCTTTAGTTTTTATACAGTATTAGTGCAGGTCAAACGCAATTATCCGAAATTTCGATTATCAGCAAGAAGATCTTGTCCACAGAATTTTTTTGCGATTTGCCATAAAATTTTATGTGAAACAAAAAATTTTTGATAAATCTTGGAAAAACACAAAATTATCAGGCATAAACTATCAAGCTTAGTAGCAAGTGTGAATGCACGGCAGTTAACATTAGTAATTGGACCACGCCTTGCAGTAATTAAGGCAGGTATTACCAGGTATTTTTCATTTTATTTGAAAGCAATCCAAGGATTTGAAACTGTCAATTTATATGACTATCAAAAACTGTTTAAACTATTAATTTATATGTGATGGTTTAGCCAAATAAGACCCTAGCAAATGCGTTTCCACGTGATAATACTGGCATTAAATTTTGGCAACATACCTTGGGTACCATTGATTCTAGGACCATAATTTTGACAGCAAAAATTGATTATCCAAAAATACAATTATCCGAACGAATTCCGTGTCCCCAAGCATTAAGCACAATCGGGTTTGACCAGTAGTCTAATTTTCAAGTTTTTCCATCTTGGTTTGACTGCTAAGGGAGAAATATATTTACTTCTCCATGTTCTTTTTGTTAAGATGTTCAACGTAATCGACCGAGCAAAGCGTTAAAAATAAACATTTAGCTTCTAGCTAGAATGGTTTGTTTCTTCCCGCTACCGGAATAACAGTTAGCCTAGGCTAGCGTGGATAAATTTAGTGTGCCCGGCAAACAAAGATCACTCATATGGTGAAATTTTTACTTTGCCCATTTCATGAATTCGTTATGCTTTGGGGCGGTACCCCCTGCAATACATTTGTTTTCTTCTGGCTCTTTGCTTTACTATGCATTGGCTCTAAAACTATTTGTGTGTCACTTTAAACGCTTCTTATTTTTTGATTTCTTGCTTTTTTGTATTGTCTCGCATCCAAGTCATGCGGCTTTGGTGTTTCGCATTTTTTTATCAGTGCTATGACGAGCAAATTTTACATGAGTGTATGTCTGAGTTTCTGTATATTTTAACCCCGGCTACTGGCATTAAATTTGGCGCGGATGATTCACCACAGCTAGGTGAATGTCATAAGTAAATGGTGACATCATCTTCACGTCATAATCAAAGATAAAAAATAGGCGCATGAAAATGAGCTTTCTTTACTAATTTGAGTAGAAATATGATTGCCAGTATACTAGTGAACATTTTATTTCAAAACGTTTCGCTTTATATTGAAAGCAGCATCAGTTGCAATTAAAATGTTGCCTACCTGGCTAAGTTGAATTTTTATATTTATTAGTTAGTTAATATCAAAATTAATTAAAATTTAACTTGACCTAGTAGGTAACATTTTAAATACAACTGATGCTGCTTTCAGTATAAAGCAGAACGTTTTAAAACAAAATGTTCACTAGTTTACTGGCAATCATATGTCTTCTCAGATAGTCTTTTTAGCTTTAATTTTATACCCGTTAAAAGCAGTTTTCTGCTTGAAACAAAAAGCCAACACACGATTTGCCAACTTCAAGAAATTTCATCTTTTTAAAAGGTTATATGACGTCATAATTAACGGTTAATTGCAAAGTTTGTTCTTTTCTTTGTCAAAAAATATTGACGGTAGAAATGCGATTGAAAGCTTTTCGGGAGATACTTACAACATGCTTCCGCTAAAAATGATTGTCTAATCATAACTTAATTTTTATCAAAGATGCAATGCCCAATTAAGCCTTTAAACGCTTTTTTTTCTTGAACGCTTTAAAAAATCATTGTTTTGCCATAATGTCAAGCGACATCATAATGCTCTCTGATACCACTTTAGTGAAAACATCAGCAGACAGCATCTGCGTGGTATATCCACTTTCATTTTAAAAGCAAACGCAAATAGGAAAGCAGGGGTCGGCAGCCCATTAGCTGCCGTCCGCCAAAATTCTTTCTGCGAAATCTCAGTGGACCAAATCAGCGCCACAATGTAATGTGCTCTTCGCATTCATAACTTTTTTCCCAATCTATTGATAGATGATATTCCAGCAACTCAAATGGATGACCTATTTTATTGGAGGTCTGTAGATTCAAAGTGTATATTCACGGCGCAAACTCGTTGCAGAACTCGTGTTTGGTTTGGAGATTTAACTTCTCGCAGCCAAAAAAAAAACTTTCTTTAATTTTGACAAACTTTACTTATAAAAGCTCACTGCTCGCAAAGGCTCACTTTTCTTGTAGCTAAGCACATTATTCATATCATGTAAACTTCAAAAGCAGATCGACAAAGACTCAAGCGATAGCCATATGAATCGGTTGGCGGGCCGGATGATTTTGCTTCGGTGGCCAAATCCGGCTAGTCGGTCGTAAGCTGCCTACCCATACAGTGAATCCTATTCCTCATATGCCGCCGTTTGATACTCATATGCTGTGTTAAGTATGAAAATTACTATGCCTAAACAGTAGATGGACTCCACGTTAAAATACCTTTGTATTGTAGGCACAAAATGCCGAATGGTAGGCTATCCGCTCAATTCATAACATGACTTATTGTAATTACTCAACTGTAGACGCTGGTCTATGGGCTCGATGTGTATCAGACTCTTCAAACAACAAAAATCTATTTACAAGAGCGCGGAAGGAACTCCAGGGCCTTCGCTCTTCCATTACCACAATAACCAAAGTAAAACTTCTTTTATTGTGGACAACTTGGTCAAAACAAATTAAAATTTAAATAAGGTTCAATTAAATAAAATAGAAAGAACAAAAATTCACTTAGGGTTACCTTCATAAAACCAAATTGATTGATCTTAATGCAGCAACAAAAAATAATTTTCTTCTGCCAAAAAACAATATTAGAACTATTGCAACTTAAAGAACGTTATTTATTTAGCCTTTGGAGAGAAAGGCCGGCAAATCAAAAGCAAATCTTGCCCGGTTTAAGGCAAAACGCAAGGGAGTTGCATTTCAACTTCAAGCTACCAAATAAAAAAACAAAATAGAGAGCGTGAGAGAACTAAAAGGCGCGAGTTCAGTTTAGCAACGGTATATTAAAATTTTTTTTATTATTATGAAGCCGATTCTGTAGCACCAAGTCAATTTGCTCTCTCCTGGCTGCGTTTATGCCGGGAGCAAGGAACATGCGTGCAGCCAAAGCTTTCAGTTTTTCATATAGGCCTACAATTGCGAAAAAGCTTTTAGTAGTAGGCCTATTACTTCATAGCTTTATTCCTGTAAATACATAAATAGCTTCAGCTTCCTTTTACAACCTTGAATGTCTGCTCCTGCGTGCTTAGTCAAATGAATAGATTAAAGTTTGTAAACTTATTTGCTGTTTGTAAGTGAGCACAATATTAATTTATTAGTTGGGAGCTTTGTTTTATGGACATCGTTAATGAAATCCAAACTTTGCGAGAAAATCAATGAAAAAAATTGATTAGTAGGTCTACACAACTGAGTGAAATTATAGTCATTAAATATACAATTGTAGTCTTAGAAAGAACGTTCTGTAAAACACATAAATCAATCTCATTTATTTTTATATAAATTTTTTGTGAATTTGTGCAATTTTGATTATATTTACAAAAAGTGAAAATGCTTTAACTAGCGAAATTGATATTTCTTATTATAATATCAGTTTCTGAGCTTACTTTATAATTGCATATTAACCCTATTCGGCCCAAGAGATTTGCGTCGTGCTAGGTCCAACGTGGGGTAGTTTTTGCCCCGAAAGTTTGAAGCATTATATCTTTTGAACTACATCACGTAGAAAAACGATTGAACCTGCAAACGGAAGAAGATTTCATGTTATTTTGTATTTGTGTTTAACATGTTTCTGAAATTATTGCTTGTAGAAGAGAAAACAATTAATCTGAAGGCAAGTCAAATTTTGATAGTTGCCGTTGGTTCTCATTTAAAAGAAACAAATATTTCTCATTCACTTCTCCACTCCTGACAGCAAGACAAATTGACTACTTTAGGCCAGTTGCGCTTGGCTGATCACGTAATGTCAGCGAACTCTTGTAACCTGTGAAGTCCAAGAATGGATCGCCGCTAAACAAATTATAACATTTCAGTAAGCATCTTTAACATCATTTGCTGGTATAACAGCTACGAAAGTTCAAATTTCGACCCCGGCAGTACCAATTTTTTAGAACTAAGTTTAATGTCTTTTTCACACAAAAGCGTTTTGTTGTCAAGAAACGGATTTGAGGCAATTTGCATAACACCACAAAAGGCGAGAAAATTCCCTCGCTTGTTTGAAGTCAACAACATGAAACTGGTGTGCTCAGCTATTTCAAAATTCCTTTCGAGTTATTGTTCGCCTGCCTATATTTGCCTCTACCCCCTGGCTGATATCATTAAGATATAGTTTATGAAACCGTTTCTATATTACAATGAGTATGACGTAGATTTCACAGCTTCTATTACCATGTGTATTACATAGGCTTTGCATAATAATATGGCCAACTGCACTAAGATCATGCGTGAATAATCCTTCTTTATAGTGTTTGTATTTATTTAATGAATACAACAAAGTAAAACAAGATTGAGGTTGGAGACAAAATAATTTACTTTGTTTGATGATTAAACTAATACTAACTTTCTTAACTACAGAAATTATGAGTAAACGATGGTAACTGCTTTAAATATGACTTTTCTGCAGGAATTAAACTTCTGTGTACACATTTGTAATTGCAATTCCCTCAACCAAATAACCATTTTATTGCAGACATCTCGATAGGAACTACTGTTGTTTTTTGTCAATGCGAATAGCAAATAATGCTGAAAAAGTTACCGGTGCTGTGAACACTTCTAATGAACACGCAATAGTATCAAAAGTTGTAGCTGACTTATATATTAGTCGGATGCAATGGCTAAACGCCCCAAAGTGCCAGTGCAATAAGCCAGAACAAGCAACGATATCGTAACTACAAATTTGAGACAAAAGGCTTTACTTCCAGTTATCAGCTTGAATTTGTCCCCACTGATTTGTCGACAGTGAGGAAATATAATATTCGGAAAGACCACTACGCGTGTGGGTTCGAAGCCAAAGTCGTCGTTATACTTTATAATGCAGTTTAGAGTAGAAAATGACTTCCATTGATTTTGCCGTAAGTCATTTGACGGCAATGCCCTGCACTAACGTTCGCAGCCAAAACGACCAGACATAGCTCGAGCTCCATCAGTGCATAAACCAACGCAGTATTTCCACTCGAAGTTATTTTTCAGAAAAAAATTGTTCAGTACTGCAAACAATTCATGTGCTTTGCAATTTGTTAAAATGGGCTTACAAAAGAGTGAATCTTCAACGATGGTGTCGTCGTTATCAATAAAGCGTACGTAACAAGTTAAATAAGCATTTTTATCACTGGTACTGGTTGTTGCCTCATCTAATGGTAAGCTGAACTCATTTCCACGCATTTTTGCTACCAGCTGATCACTAATATCCGAAACTTTATCGATCTTCCAACAAATGATATTGTTTGAGAGTAGAACAGCTTTCAGTTTTTGAGCTGATTCTCCAATCATTGTCGGGATTAAGTCAAGAGCAGCAGCAAGCAAGAGTTCTTCCGCAATAGTATGCGGTTTTTTACGTTTCGCGATTCTGTACGCAACTTTAAAAGACGCAAGCTGTGCCTTGGCAGGTGTGTGCAAAAAATTTGAAAACAAGGCCGACTGTTTATTCATTTCTAATAGCCTATCGAGCGAAAAATTGGCGTGGTTTTCCAGATAAATTGTTGTGGTTTGTTGTTAAGTGGCGTTTTAGTTTACCAGGTAGCATACATTTCGCAGCAAAAACTTTCCAACAACTAACACATTGCGGATGCTTGTTACTACGGATAGTGTTATTTTCCACAATCGTATGGTTGCTATAAAAAATATTAACAAGCTGTAAAATTGTAATAAGTTGTTTACAACTTTCGCACTGCAATTATTAAGCCGCTAACAAGCTACTGCTAACAAGCTACTGCTAACCACGCACTGTAATTTTTTGTAAAGAAAGCAGCGAATATATCGCCTTTTCTTATAATACGGTATATGATCCACTAACAGTACATTACAGTAGAGGTCACCAAACAGCAGTTAGGCTGCTAGTGTCCCACTCTGTCCTTTTGTCAAGGAAATAGCCCTGTCTAGGCAGGCGACACGGACAGTGAAAGCAAACAGATAATTCTACGCAAGCTTGAGCCAGGCAGTTCTTTTCTCATCCAGGTAGTTCCAAGGTGAATTTAGATATCCATAAACATTATAAAGAAAATTCATCCAATCTTAGCAACATGAGCGCTGATTCGACAAATCCTTAGTGGAAAAGAAAACTGTATTAAAATGGAAAGCTTTTAATGCAGTGAAAACTATGGATACATAATAATATTATGAAAATGGAATTTTAATTAAAATGGAAAGCTTTTAATACATAACAATATTAAAATGGAATTTTAATCAAAATGGAAAGCTTAATTAATTTTAATTAAAATGGAAAGCTTTTAACACCAACATCCGGGCAATAATTGAGAATAGAATGAAATTACAATTTTCCATAATCAAATAGAATACGCAGAAAAGCGCTATCTTTCTGAATTATCTTCTCAAAGGTAGACAAAAATGTTCGCCAAATTTTTACTTCACTCAGGTTAATGAAATTGAACGGGCAATTGTTACACAATATATTGCATTGTGACGTGCTTCGTAATCTGTTTGTGAGCAACTCTTCCGGATTGTATTTTTTCATTATAGAATTTCGAGGTACAGAGCGGACTTGACAGCGACAAATGCAGCAACTTTCGAATGCTTTCGCGGCGCCCAGTTTGAGAACCGCTGCTGTATATATTTACACGAGGGCATTTATTTATTGAAGCATCGCACAGAACGAGTTTCCGAATATTTGGCAATTCGTTACTGCGTGACCTTTTTCCCGAAAACTACAAAAAAATAACCATACTTTTATATCTGTCTAGCTGCGCGGTAGAAACAGAACCCGTAACAACACGTGTTATGAAATTACAATTATGTATGACAAAGATTTACTCTAAAGTTAGCAATGCGATGGAAAAGTGATATTGCTCATCACTCACCAACAGTCACTTTGCTTGCGATAATACAATTCAAGAACAAATGCGTTGTCTGTTGGCAAAAAACGCGTTTCCTTTATTTTCTCAAGTCACAGCCAGGCAATAAGTCGCTTTCTCTCGGGAATGTACATCATACTGTATATATGGCAATTGATCCAACGTAGTTTTTCGTGAACTTTGGTTACCTCTTGTTTACGACTTGCCCGCTTCGCTCTCAGGCTGCTACGACGAGCGCAGAGTGAGGTTACTATCTTTTTTATCTTTCAGCTATATGTGTGCATATTTTAGCAGTCATGTGCATAAATTTGCTAATAACTTTCAATCTACAACCAACAGCCAACTCAGATTTTGTCAAAAACAAATTGAATTATTTTTAGGAAAAGTCATGAAATCTTGATATTGTGGGGTCATTGTGAACAAAACTGTACTTAGGAGGAAATTGCTCGGGCAATTATTGCCCCGCTTGGGCCGAATAGGGTTAAAAGCATACTCATTTTATTTATATTAGTGACATGTAGTAGAGTTACTCAGAAAAACCCTTTTTTCTGATTGATTACTGCTTTTCAACTAAAAATTTAGTTTTTGGGGTAGACGCACAGCATGAAACTAATTTAAGATTTAAGTCCCTATTTGATTAAGGTGAATGAAGGCCAAACCGACAGCCCATTTCAAATCAATCAAAAACATGACTATAAGCTTAACTATTGACAGCGCACTCTGCCACTGTTGAGCAATTAAATATTGCCTCTAATGGCATGCTTGGTGGACAGTTTCAATATTGGTGATGCACTGTAATAAGGCCTTTTCATCATCACTGTTGGCTTTCAAACAACAAAAGAACCTTTTAATAGTAGTAATTAGCATTTAGTAATTACCAACAATTTTTCAGGATCAACTTTACATACGCTTGCAGGTTACGCTAGCAAAAATCTATCGTAACAGCTTATTAGTAAGTTTTATAATGCTTGGAATCAGAATATTTGTTTTTTTTCTTCTTTTTCTATCATCATTGGCGCAATCTTGTACTTCTCAACTACCGAGTGCAAATCAGCATCAAATGCCATCGAAAAATTTTGGAAACAATAGAGAAATTGCAAAGCTGCTGTTGGTTCATAAATGTTTAAATAATTTGAGGAATTGCGTCCAAGGCATTCCACTAAAAAATGTTGCCAAAGGTATTGCTCACGCAGGTGCGAACTATGTTAACATCAATAAAGTTAATTTTGAATTCCATACTTATAGATAAGCTTATTTCTATTATTACTGAAAAGTACTGCATTCAAACAAACAATAATTTGTGTTCAGAACACAATGTGGTCTGAACACAAGTTATGCAGTATAAAATTACCAAACAGCATGGAGGACCCAGTAAAGATCTATAAAGAAACTGCAATCTAACTGGGAAATGTTCACAAAATTCCTTTGGAACCCCATAAAGATAGCGTAAACACGTATTTTTTTGCAGCAAACGCGGAATGCTATTCTCTCGGTGCTAATCGTAGATTTGTCCTGACATCATCACCATCAGATTGGAAACAAGTCGGAGAGAAATGCAAAAATTTGGGAGGAAGTTTAGCAACAGCCGGCTTAAGAAATTGCGTAAATCAAAAGTATGCGCAGATCCTGCTTATAAAGTCCTTAACTCTTTAAGGATCCATAGAGGAGTTGCTAGTTGCTAGTTAGCAATTTTCAATGCGATCTCCTTTTAACAGGGATCTGCCTCCATCATCAAAGTACCATCGAAAAATTGATATAGGTATTGCTGTATCATATTGTTTTGTATTGCATTTTTTTGCGCCCAAAGGTAAATTTGCTTTTTCAGCATGTTTATTATTGAGTGTTTTTTACACCTGCCTGATGAGACCAAATAAATTCGAAACCGGTTGCGGGTTATTGACATGATGTAGTGGATTGCTTTATGGTACCGTATGATGCTGGTGATCATTGTTGAGCAAATTTTTCTATTGTGTTCTTTAAGGATCATAAGATTCTAATTCATAAAATTTGAGACAATTCCTTAATTGTTAAATAACAACAAAATTACAATGACTTTCAGAAAAATGCATATAACGTCATAATCGCATAACAAGTAACAATCATGTAACCTATGTGTTATATTATGCCTCAAAGGGTTAGGAAACAAAGAGGAAAAGGGAAAAAACGAAAAGTGAAACCAATAAATATGACGCTCTAAGAAAAATGAAATTCTCGGAAAATTTTTGTAGCATTTTATTTCAAACTTTATCTCAAATTTGGTCCTAAATTTTTTTAAAAATATTTTTCCTAAGATAAAGCGTTGCATATTTTTTGTGGGAAGGAGTTTGTACTCTGCCTATCCGTTAGAAAACCGCTATTTTTGAAAATATTCTTAAAACTAATGATTAAAAAAGAAATTTTTTTAAGCAAGATGTATTTTGGCCTGTCACGAAACTTTCTATTAATTCTTTTTTCTAAAATTTTATAAAGAAAAGCATGACAAAACTAAATGATTTTTAACAAATATTTTGTCATTATTAAGAAACCGAAGAAAATCAAATGTTCTCTTTACAAGAAATAGGTCTCATCTAGTGTTAATAATCACAAAATATCATTACACTTTTTGTTGACAGGCTGATTAGTTCTTATTTTAACTCAATGTTAACAAGAGCTTGGATTGGGCTCGCGAGAGAGGAAACAAACAAGAACAATTGGCAATGGTTAGATGGCGTAAGTGAGCCAAATAATTCTTCGTTTTGGAGAGAAGGAGAACCAAACAATATTGAGAATGGAGAAGACTGCGCTGTTATTATTACTGGCGGCGCAAAGCTAAATGATCTCCCTTGTTCATGGAATATAAAAGGTTTATGTGAAATAAGCGGCTCAGAATGTTAATCACGTGTCTTTGCAAAGCTGCTGTACCCTATATTTTATCTCTTCTTTAAAATTTATTTGTTTTTCATTTATTCATCTAAACATGTAAGCAAAAACCATACAACATGTTTCATAATTTCGCTGCTACGTGTTTTCTAGGGGAAGAATTGGATCGGATATTTGGAACAAGTGCAAAATTTTCCCCAGTTAGTTATCAAGTTTATTCTTAAGAACATTAGAACAGCATCAATTCCAGCAAGCACAAATTAGGGTTCGAATCTCAGCTGGCAGGGCATTAAAAGAAAGGCAGTGTACACTGAAGGGGCAGGCCCGGTATGTAAATGTACGGGGCAGTGTACACTGGATGGGAGTTTTTTAATCCTTGTCAAGTGCATAAATTTCCCCACACTTGATCCGGATATTTTTTGGTCCACAATACCTTACAGTTTTGCATATAAAAGCATTGACATAAGACTGGATTCCACATTTTACAAGCGTGCAATTGTATTTTGGAAACAACTTGGAAATATTTTGTTTACATTTGATCCACCAACCTTCCTTTTATAGTTTCATAGCCACGCGCTGTCATGTGAAAGGAACGAATCTTATTTTGTACCGTTTGCTTTGAGTCAACAACTGTACAGTGTACTTTTTCGTCCTATATGTTGTATGTCTGGTTAATTCTACTTTACTTACTTATTACAACGTATACCAGGGAGCCGTTGTTTCCTGGTCTCTATGCTACCGCATGTTGTTTATTTGTGATTACTATGGGCAAAGTAAACTCTTTCAAGTTTTTTGTTTGTTCTCGAATCATGATAAACATAAATAAGAAGCATTTAACAAAGCTGGTTCTTGATAATCACCCTTTGACGTTCTTATTTTGGCTTATAATCAAATTTTGTGCTTTATTAGTTTGTGGCTCCGTCTCCCAAAAAACTGGTCCAGGGTGTAATAAAGTTTGATTTGCAGTGCAAATCTTGAAAAAAAGGTCATCTTTACTTCAGGGTAGGCAAAGATATAATTAGAGACGGGTAACCACTCCAAAAAAGATACAACCTTCTGGTTCCTTTTTATAAAAATGCAGGACATCTACTCCTTGATGCAATAAAAATAAAAAAAGCGGGATTGCGCTTTGCACACTCCTCTAAACACGGTGCCAGGGATAATAAATTGTAGAAACTTTAAAATGCCTTTTTGATGTTTACTAAGCGTTGATTTCTCAAAACACGTTTACGAGATTTTGATAGATTCTTCGACCTACAGGTTTCCTCGATTTCCACCGAGGAACTTGTGCTCGCTCGTCATGCTCGCTGTGTCCTCTCTCGTCTACGCTTCAACGGACACAGCCTTCTGTTAAGTTCTTATCTCTCTAGGATTGGCAGAATCGAGAATCTTTCCTGAAGCGCCTGTGGACACTCGTCCCACGTCACCTCTCATCTCATTCTGCTCTGTCCAGCTACGGACTTTTTGCGCCGCTAACTCTTTGGCGACTCTCTGTCTCTTTACAACCTCTGGCCGAGGCCCTGGGGAGTTGCCCGGTTTCTGGGGCTCCATGGTCTTCCGCCATGCCCCCATCCCTCGGGAGGGGTCGGGCAACAACAACAAAAACAACAGATTTTGATGCAACTAACTTACCTACCACATTTTGATTTGGTCAAAGTTGCTCACAAGATTTTGATCGCAAAATTGTGATATGGCTATCGGTTAGGTGGGGTAAAACTCGCAAGTTTGAACATTTGATATGATGATGATTTGCCATTGTTGTTTATCTGGAAGTTTTTAGAAAAAAAAAAGATATTTGGTAGCATATTGATCAGGGGTTTTCAAATAGCGGATCGTGACCCAAAATCGGGATGGAAAACCTTGAGCATAGGCTAGCCAAAACAAATTGGCTTAGATCCTTTTTCAATAGAAACCTAGATGATGAAGATGGATTTTATTGTGAAATCAAATGTGAAGACCGTTATTTTAGCGATTCATGTGGAAAAGGAGTGATTTTTGGTTGAACAAAGCGTGAAGACTTTATTGTTGGAGATCAACGTCACAATGAGTAGTACTCTGTGAATTTTTGGGAAATTATTAAAACTATTTGCTGTAATGCTTGGTTTGGGAAACTTTGGAACTATCTTTTGGGTTGCACCAAAAAGTATTTGAGAGCCCACGATAGAGATTACAGAAAATTTTTAGAGTCCCAGAAAAAAGAGAAAAATACTTTGATAGTGTTTATATGAGTCGGCCTTGCAGTCTACCCATCGTGGTAGGCCATTCTAACTCCCGACTTGCAAACAGAGCATGAGCTTTTACGCAATGAATGTACAGGGTGGGCCGTAAATAACGCACCAAAGATTTAAAATAAATTGTGATGTGAAATAATGTAAATATCTTTTCTTTGGGTATCTGTTAAATTTAATTTCAATATCAGTTACTATAACTGTTAAATTTAATTTCAATCAAAGTTTTTTAGTTATGATTTGCCTTTTAAAAAAAATTTATATCATTTTTAGGGTATGCACTTAACAATTAAAGAACGAGTTGAATTAGTGTTAATGTCTGGTGCCGATGGCGCCACCAATCGATCTGTTGCTAAGAAGTTTAATCGGATTTATCTTGCTAAGAAGTTTTGTTTTAATAAAAACGTTTGTTATTATTATCTGAATTGTTTTATATGCTTTGGTGCGTTATTTATGGCCCACCCTGTACATCTTCCTATGTAATACGCAACACGATAGCTCAAACGATGACAACAAGGACGAATTGAAAACAACTTAAATGCTGCAATGCAGTGCTTTTTAATATGATATCATCAGCACTTACATGTGTTTATTTTAGCATATCATCATGCAAACAAAAAATTACAAAATTATTTCAACTAACTTTTACACAAAAATTAAATATAAAAAATAGTTGCCAATAAGCGCTTAACTCCCTATGAATATATATGTGGATGATTGAATGATTATTAAAGGCTTGGTCAAGGCTTGAAATCAAACCAGTCAAGATATCGAGTGTCGCTGCAGATTGCAGGGTTTATAGAGAACTGATACTAGACAGTAGCTGAGTGAAATAATATACTGGCCCATAATCATGAAATTGCCAATTCAGTGCTGGCATGGGCTTTGCGATGTTTTTGTTTAGGGAAAGACCCTTTGCGGGATATATCTTTTCTTGGTTGCTGTGCTGGTGCAAATTACAAAGTCTCAGCACAAGATGTCTTGTTCACAAAAGTAAAGATTTTTGCTAATCGAAAAAATAACAATGAAACGATAGCTGCTGTTTCCACAGCCCGAAGTTGGCTGAGAGATGAAGAATTATAGCAAGGACAGTTTACTTCAAAAAGTGACAATTAGAGCTAGTTTTGATGCCAGTAATCCTATCTAAAAGAAATTGGGGAGTGAAAAATCTCCTAATTGACTTCCAAACTTCCCACTTTCGAGAAAATGTAATATAAACCCATGCTACAAATAACTGAAACGTGAAATACATTTTTCAAAAGACATCTACAGTAGATTCTCTTTATTTCCACCGATCATGCAAGCGCACATTGAAAAAACTAACTTTTATTCTATACAAACAGGCTACTTCAACGTACTCTTTTAGCAAACGCAAGCGTAAGCTTTTCAATACAGTAACTTAACAGTAACTTTGCAATATTTGCATTTAATTTCTTCATCATTTTTCTTCACTATTTTTCACCATCACCTAGCTCATATCAACTACCAAGTAAACCCGTAAAGCTGGTATTTAGGAAAAAGTCAAAAATTCTGAAGAAATCGCAAAGCAGCAATTGGTTAAGAAATGCACGGATAAATCAAATACAAAAAAAGCAGCGAGAAGAACGATAAAATAAGTATAACAGGCCTTTTTTGTTTGTTGCATGTATAGATCTTGTTCAAGTCCTAAAAATCAATAGATTTTTCAGCAACCATGGCAGCTTCAAAAAATATTAAATAATCATTTTACTAGAGCAGAGAACAACAAAAAATATTAATTTCATTTACGCGTGCAAGTTCTATCCGAATCTATTGGTAACCCTAACCGGCTTTGATGGCGTCCCGGCAGAACCCCCATCAATAATGTCGAAATTAAGAATGCCGGTTTAGCCGGCTACGCCAGTAATGTTTTTTGACATAGCCAATTCTCTTTACAAAATCAAAACTGCCAGTTTTTGAAAGGGAATCGATCAAACAAAATATTATACGGAGTTGCGCCTAGCTTCTATAATTTTTTCAACAAAGTTTCTTGACTACCTAGAAAGGTACTGTATAGCAACTTCAAGCGCAGCTGCTGCATGTTGGTTTTTTTTCTTTAATTAAACCAAACAGCATCGTGAGATTATTAAGCAAGTGTGCAGCGTTTAAGAAAAACCAAAAAAGCATGCTTAGAATGTATAAAAAAACAATTGCTTGCTGCATCGTCAATTTAGATCAAATTGTTATAGAAATTTTTTGACCTACAGGACCTTGTCAAAATTTTTTGGAAAAAATTTAAATCGCGTTTCTACGTTCTATAATTTTTGAGAAAAAAATAAAAACAAATTCTGCAATCAAGTGTCAACTGGGAAATCAGTTTACACCAGAAAGGAACAAATTTTTAATGATATGATTGTCTATATATATAAAACTCAATGTGTGTCTGTCTGTCTGTCCGCTATAGAAATAAAACTGGAGACATTTAGATACAAACAAACATATGAATCTTATATAACTTTTTCCAGGGAAACCAAGTACGGTATTTTGATTTCGATCAGAATCGTCTATGGGGGCTACGAGCCTATATTTATTCAACCTATATTAAAATACTAGAGTTGTCTAAAGTTTTTGTTAGGTACCACAAACAGAAAAAATTTGTGACAAATAAAAATCCAAATTTGATGGTTATGAGCAAGACTGTACTTTTAGGAATCACTAGCAGATTTACCCGTCGTTGATCGGGTAAAATGTAAAGACTGATTAAATTTTTACATTGTATAACTATCTATACAATTAAATATGGTCTATACATTTAAATATGGTTATTCAATGTAAAAATTTAATCAGTCTTTACATTTTACCCGATCAACGACGGGTAAATCTGCCAAGTACGGTATTTTGATTTCGATCAGAATCGTCTATGGGGGGATACGAGCTTATGGAGCTCTACTAGAGGCCTATTTGTACTGTTGCACGATGAAATAAAAATCATGAAAACACATTAAAATATGGTTATTCAATGTAAAAATTTAATCAGTCTTTACATTTTACACGATCAAGGACGGGTAAATCTGCTTCTATATATCTAAAACTCAAAGTGTGTCTGTCTGTCTGTCCGCTATAGAAATAAAACTGGAGACATTTAGATACAAACAAACATATGAATCTTATATAACTTTTTCCAGGGAAGCCAAGTACGGTATTTTGATTTCGATCAGAATCGTCTATGGGGGGCTACGAGCCTATGGGGCTCTACTAGAGGCCTATTTGTACTGTTGTATGATGAAATAAAAATCATGAAAACACATTAAAATATGGTTATTCAATGTAAAAATTTAATCAGTCTTTACATTTTACCCGATCAACGACGGGTAAATCTGCGGTATTTTGATTTCGATCAGAATCGTGTATGGGGGGGCTACGAGTCTATATTTATTTTCCTTTTCTTTACATTTTACCTGATCAACGACGGGTAAATCTATATTTATTTTCCTTCTCTTTACATTTTACCCGATCAACGACGGGTGGAAATCTGCTAGTATTTAATAAAACACACCGACGCTTTGCCGCCGTCTCCAGGCAGGGCCCCCTTCAATAATGTCGAGGTTGACAATATCGGTTCAGCCAGCCAAGCCGGCTTCATTCAATAGATAGTTGTGAAAAGAGTAATTGTAACAATAATAATCTCTTGAATATTCAATCATTATCCCGTGTCGACGTAGTTTTGCTGTTTTGGTCATTAATTCCGGTATTTCCCCGTATACAAACTGTCGCTTATGTATTTCATTCTCAAAGCAATTTTATTGGTAGTTATTTCCTGTACTCCCCCCGTAGACAAGCCTTTTTAATTGATTTTATATGCGTTTTTATTGATTGTTCTTTGGGTAGCAGTTTCCGGTATTCCCCCGTTTTCAAACCTTTTCTTGTTAATTTTAGTTTCTAGATTTTTTTTTGATTGGCTAAATTATTTGGGAATGTTGTTTCGGTTACGTTCGAATGGGAAGCATATATATTACGGGTGGGTCATTTTAAGAAGAGAGAGAAGGAAAAAGAGATAAAAGCAAACAGACGACAGAACAGAGAAGAAAGAAAAGAAGGAAGAAGGGTGAAGAATTAGAAGGCAAGGGCCAAGTACTATTAGAAGGAAGGGGGACTATCGGCTGCTACAGCGTGGTGTCCGTGATTGTCGGAGTGCGACCGCTTATGCATTAATATAAGTTGTGGTGTTGAAGAGTGGGCTGCAACTTAGCTTCATAAGCGTAAGTCCTTAGGCCGAAGGATAGGGCATAGAAGGTAGTAGTTGAACTCTACCGAGCTATCTTCTAGTCGTCAAATCGTCGCCTGCCGGTCACTAGGATACAGGGCAGGTGATCTAACCGTATTCGGCGACAGTAATAAAACTGTGTTTTTTTACATAGCCAAATCTTGTTCCGAAATAAAGCTATCGTTTTTGAAACGCAATTGATAAAAAAAAACATTTGTGTGGATTGCGCATAGTCGCTACATGTCTCCGAGTTTCTGGAACCTCTGGCAGCGTCTTATTCGCACAATTTCAATCATAAGCGTCCTTAGACCTACTGTAGCAAACTTTTATTCTTTAAAATGAGCAAGTGCTTCCATTGGAAGTATATCAAAATTGTGAAAGGGCGCTAAGTATTTGATACGTATTTGCGTGATTAAGCTATTAAATATTAGGCTCACTACTTACAACTTTATCGTTACTATTTTGGTATTTGTATGAGCTAACGCCACCGGCTGGGCGCATGTTGCGTGGTCCTAGCATAAACGCAGCCAGGCAAAAAGCAAACTAACCTGAAATCAAACACTCGAGACTAAGTTGTGAAAATAGCAGCGCCCTCATCAGTATTGTCGAGTATAAGTATAATATTGCTTCAGCCGGCTTCACCAAATTGACATTTGTGAGATCAGTATTAAAAAACTGTTGACGCAGCTAATTGTCGTTCCAAAATCAAAAGTACCGTTTTTTAAAGAAAATCGGTTAAGCTTTCAAAAATCATTACGGGGGTTGCGCGTAGCCGCTGTTGTTTTGCAAAAGTTTCTAGAGTTCCTGGCTGCATCTTACTTGGTTGGTGTTCTAATAGGAACTGAACTTGCTCGCAATTGAAACAGCCAGCATTTCCAAAAAGTTTTATTTGTTCAATTTTATGAAGTGCATCGAAGCAAAATTTCAAAGTTATGGGCAGGAGAGGCCCCAATGCAATTTACCTAAGTATTTTTAGGAATACCCTATTAAATATTAGGACCAGTTTCAACGACTTTTTTGTAGCTGAATGCCCATTTGTGCGACCTAAAACCTCTGGCTGTGCGCATGTTGCTTGGTCTTGGCATATACGCAAACAAAGAACAAAGCAATCCGAAGTGATGCACCTACAACTAAGTTATTACAGTAGTAGGCATTAGCGATGAACTAATGATTGGGTTAAGAATATCAAATGAAACGGTTGCGTCGGCTTCACCCAATCGCAAAGGAAATGGCTTCAACATCTAAATTATGTGTAGCTCGATACTAATAATTTGTAGCAAAAGATAAAATAGGACCATCTTTACTTCTATGTTTTTGTAGAGGGATCACCAGTTTGTTTGTTTTGAGTAGGCGACTACAATTTAAATGTTTAGAAACTTCATTTTTAGATAAATTTTTTAGAAAATGTAGAGAGCTAATGCCAAAGAAGCACGCTTTTAAAAAAGACTAGTGAAATTGTACCAAACAACTTACTTTTTTCAGAAATTGGAATTTTGTGAAGCGTAGGCACCAAAATTTCGAGTGCTTTCAACCGGTAGACTAGATGCTTGTATCTTTAGCAGTTTTAGAGGAGTTAAAACAGACAAACAGAAACACAGACAGACACACAGACAGAATTGCGCTTTATAGTATAGATGCCATTGACCTCATTTGATCTACCATTTGTCCTTCTTTTCGAGGATCTGTTCTTCATTTCCATAAAATAATTTTTGTCCTCCGAGGGAACCACAAAATATTCAACAGTAATCCACTTTGCAATTTAATACAAAAATTAAAACTAGAAGTATTTAAAGTGATTGTAAAGTTACTATCGTTGTGCAAATTAGGCAAAGAATTACTTTCAATTACTTGATTTCCGAAACAAGGTCTTCAATTTAGAAACGAAAGAGAAGAAGAGGTTTGGGATCGAAATTGAGAAAAAATCGTCTTTGAAAAGTGAATCCCCACAAAAATGCGAGCTTTAATCTGATAATCAAAGAAAAGAAAAGCTACATGTGTCAAAATTGTTTATAAATCGCTTTCAAAACGTTGCTTTCAGAAACAAAAAAAAGCGCTCAGATAATGATCTCAAAATGTCATCCTTCTTTTACGACTCGAAAAAAATGGTAGTCCTAGAATAAATTTGAGCAAAAAATATTGCCAGTTTAAAGAAAAAACCCTGCATCTATCCATAACAAAATGAAAACGCTACTGCAAGCAGTTTCAGTTCAAAGTTATTAGCTGCTGAAGTGTTATGGTTAATTTGTTTTCTTTCTTCATGGGCTTCGGGTAAATCATTTCTAAATTAATCAAAAAATATAGTCTGTGAATAAAATTCATAGTACTTTCCTAGTTGTATCCTAGAAAAAACTAAATATGTGTAAAGCTAGCTTATTTAAAGAGCTTACAACAAAAATACTTGAGCAATAAAACAAATTAGCTTAAACTTAGCCATAGCTGCTTTGAAAACATGAATAAATCTATTTTTTCAAGAATTTAGCTGATGCTTGAAGTGACATGCACTATGAAAAGTTGACCTGTTGTATGGGTGTAACTTAGGTTAAAGGGTAAATAAACAAACTGTAGCAACTTAATTAATTTGGGACCTGAGTTCTTCTAGAGCAGGGTTTCTCAAACCTAACCTTGGCCTCCCTGGGGGACCATGGAGCGATTCTCCGAGGGCCACAAGCAAAAGCTTTCGCAAGCAGCTTTGCAGAGACTTTCACTAGTATTGCAAAACCCAAGTGTCACGATATGAAGTATTGGGCAGTTAAACTTAAATTTATAGCTTTCATTATTACGTCGTAGACTTCTTTTGTGACGTTCGGTGAAGCATTTTTCCGGAACGTTCTTGAATTATCCGGTACATTGTAGCTTTGTTTTTAATCTGTCGCATTACATAACTTAAATGATTAAGTCTTTGTAAAGAGTACTGGAATCTAGTGATCAAAAAGGTGCAGATTGTAGCGTAATCCTGTTTATCACTCTGAGAACGTCTGAATTTGCTAACTCCCTTTGTTACGCAATAGTATGTTTGGTAATTTCAATTTTGCTCGCTTTGCATTTACACGACCGAAATTTTGCAATTCATCATTCAAAAGGATTAAAGTTGAAACTAGTTGTGAGGACAAACGGAAGGTCCGTCCGTATTGATGATTAGAGTTAACTCAAAGTAAGAGTTAGTTGCGGATACAGACGGAATATTCGCGCTATATCGTTGTAATTTATTGTTACTACGAAGATAGTGGTTGTAGAAGTGGTTGCAAGTAGTGGAAGGAGTTCTGTGCGTCCTGCCCTAGAAAATATAAAGTTGGTGAATAGGAAGGTTGCATATGACGTCACACATTTGGCGCGAAAAAAGTGGTGACCAAAAGCTGTAATTTATGCTTGAAAGGTATAGGGCGAACACCAAGTTTTGGGGTTATTTTGAAAACCAATGAGAAATTGATTAAAAATGAATTATTATTAGTTTGCTACTTGGAAACAAAGAAATTTAATCAAAATCGATTTGGTTAAAGTTAGGTATTTGAATTGGCTAGTCTATGCTTAGTACTCTGTTCTAATTTGCCAAAAAATCTGCCCTAAAAAAGTGCCACTTTAATTAACCGAATATGAAACCCCAACAGAAGCTGGCAACAAATAAGCCTGCATTTTTAGCCCATGAAATTAGTCTAACTAACAGCAATAACAAGCAAACCTTAGCACCTCTTACTGTACTTTGCCTTCAGATTCATTCCATAACATCTTCTTCTGTTTTGTCTTTCGGCTTATTCCCGATTAGGGGTTACCACAGCAGATATCTGCATTTTTTATGACATGGCATTTGTTTTATTGTTTTACAGTCGGATGCTCTTCCTGCAACCAACCCTTTCTTCGGAGGCAAAACTGGGCCGCCTGCCTTCCGTATAAAAGTGGTGGCGTACCATTAAGCGCCTTGCCCAAGGACACAATAACGAACTTGCCGACTTGTCCTCCACAACCTCCCCCCTAAATGCCGAGCGCCAAGCAGGGAAGCTGTGGATACCATTTTTTAAAGTCTTTTGGTATGGCTCGAAAAGAGTATTGAACCCCAGGTCTACCGACTGCGAAGCAGACGCTCTATCCACTATCAGTAAAACAAAATATTCAACGTTCATTTAACAACTGTCTAGTTTATTCATTTAATTTGCAAAAAACGGTATCACCTTTATTTAATTCAATGCAAAAACAGTGCAAGCGGTCAGCCACTTTTTTCGAAAGCGCATTTTGATGACGTTTGATCACGTGCGTGCAACCTTCCTATTACGAAGATAGAGTAATTGTGATTGCTGTATTAATAGAAGTTAAACTACTTATTTGTATTCTATTTCGACTCTATACCTGAAGTTTTACATATATTTAGCTTAAACAGGATTTTTGTGTTATCAAAATCGAAAATTTGCTAGTGGAGCGAGAGCTACGTCTCATTTGGCTTCACAAAAGTTACTCGGAACGGTCGTAATAGTGCGCAGTGTCTTCACCGCTCGGTCGTGATGTCAAATGCATCATTACTATTTTTCAAATCAAAAAACTATCTTGATAAATAGCACCCCCAAAGGAAAAATGATGACATCGATGCTCAGTCTACCAAAAGAGTACGATACGACCGGGAAGCGACGCTGCCTAATTTGGGATTAACAGTAGAGAAAAAGCCTACTCTTCAATGCAGCTACGAGGTGGCATATCGAATTGTGAAGTGTAAGAAGCCGCATACTATCGCTGAGGAACTTATCAAGCCATGCGCAGAAAAAGTGGTTGAAATAACGATCGGATCAAGGGCAAAAAAGAAAATCCAGCAATCTTCGCTTTCTATTGACGCCGACGAATAGACGACATGGCTGCTAATGTGCGCCAGTAAGTTTGCTCCAAAATCAAGCAAAGCACGTTCTAGGCTAACATTCAACTGATCAAGTTTACCAATTGCGCTTTAGAAAGCTACTTGATCGCCTTCGCCCAATACAAGAATGATAAAGTAAGAGTTCTAGTTTAGAAATACACTATCAGCCATAACAACTGCTGCTGATGTCAAAGCTCACGTAGACTCTTTTTTTGAAGCCAACGAGCTCAGCTGGTAAAATTTCAAGCACATCTGTGCCGACGCCGAAGCGATGATTGGCGTCATCAGGGTTGGTCGCACTGGTAAAGAACGAATGGCCTCATGTGACGTCCTCGCGCTGTTTCACTACACCAATACACTCAGCATCAAAGACTCTACCTCCACATTTGATGGACGTAGTGGTCAAAGTGGGTCAATTTCATTCGTTCGAAAGCAAAAATATCTGCCAGAGCCAAAGAGCAGTGCATTCTCGTAAAAGCCAGAATTGGACCTGGAGCTCTATTTAAAATTCAGATGAAGATGGAACCAGATTGTTTTTAAGACTGCTCCAACTACAACTTTTTTCTGAGCTGCTATTGCTATTTAGTTGAAATGTCTTTTTGCTTGCACGCGCAAACATTTGCGCCGTACTGTCACGTGTCATCACTTCACACACGATTTTGTAGTCAGATTGAATCAGGCTGGTCGTGCAATGCGCCGCCCACTCACAACAACGTATTTTGCACCGTAGCTGTTTTGATGGATATTTAGATTTCACAGTTTTCCGATACAATAGCTAAGCATTTCTAAGTTTTTTTTATTGTGTAATTATGTTGTTGAAACAAAAACTGAAAGGAAAACCAAAGTGGTAGCTGTTGATATCAAAAAGCTCCAGAGCTGGAGCTAAATCTTGAGAAAAGAGAGCCAGCTCCGGTGCTGGACCAAGTTTAAAGAGAGACCTGCATCAAGGCATTGATAAATATAGTTCACGTGCAGTACCTAGGCAAATAACAAAAGAACTTGAATTTATTACGTGCAGCAGATCTGCGTTTTTTGACTTTTCAGTAAAAATAATAAAAAAATCAATAGTGTCTTTGCTAGAAGATTTTACTGCGTGAGTACATTAAAGCCAAATTAATTTTGTAGAACAATTCTTGTACTGGATAGACATCCAATTGGGAGCAGCATACCAAAAATTCCATAAGCAGGGTCTACATTTGAAAATCTTTCTGTTGGATTCAATAGCATAGCCAAAAGTAATATTTGGGGTGGGATCAAAATAAATTTTTTAGTTTTGGCTCTCCTCAAGTTTGTTGGTTAATCTTTTTTGAAAATCGACGTTTTTTAGCCTTTATATCTGAAAACACCTTTGTTTGTTGATTAGGCCCAAAAAGTTGTGTTGTAGGCATTACCTCTGCTCCCAACTCCTAGCAGTGTCTAAAGTTGTTGCCCTACCAAAGATTTTTAATTCGATAAAAATTATCAACTATTGCAAATTCTTTTGAATTAAGAAGTAGTAGTCGGAAGACATTTCAGGAAAAGTTTTCCGGAAAGATGTTTTTTCATTTGGCATGCTTATCGCAGGCAATGAATTGTCTATTTTGTCGAATTATATTTCTTTTTATGTGGCAACTACCATCCAATAATTCATTTCATCGGCTTGGACCTAATTTATACTACAATAATTGCCTTCAAAGAGTTAATCAATGACAAAAGATTTTTACTTGGACAATGGTCAACAAACATTGACGAGAACTAGTTGAATTTCAAAAAAATAGCCTTCTTTTGCTCACTCAAAACTTTAGATTGTTGCAATGTAGTCCGAATCGGAAAACTTTGAGCATCCCTGATATAAAGCGTTATGCTTACATGTAACAACGACAAAACCTTGTCATTTTGGGCACTTTTTAAAAAGTGGCCACTGAAATTATAAAATATAATTGAAGGCTGTATGAAATTATGAGTGATGTGGTGGAAGAGTATTGCGAGCTATACAGATCACTCAAACAAATTTTGAAATTTATACTTTGTCTCAATTAGAACTTTTGTACAGAGCTTCGCCAACGGCCATTGCTCTTCTTGGATTGAAATATTTGCTGCGATTGGTTTTGGTAAACATGTAGAAATATATCGTATTTAGGTAGGAGCACGTCATGAGACTTTTTTTACAGACTAATTTTACTAATTGTAAGGTATAATATCATTTCAACCGGTTTTACAATAAGGTGACGTAATTAAAAATTAAAAAAAAAGCTTTTTACAAAGACATTAGACTGAATCTAGAAGATAAAGCCATTAAGTAGGTCTGCCACAAAGTTATTTTTGGTATATTTGAAATTTTTTTGACAGATAATTAACATTTTTGGTTTGGAAAACTATTTTGTTAAAATTTTGACTCAAGATTTTTTATGCTTCAAGAAGTACACTTCTTGAACAAATGAAAAGTTCGTTAAATAGCTTAGGCCTACATACCATAGACGTAGCTAGAGGGCGCCACAGGGTCATGCTTTTTGTATACTTCGAATTCGATTGAGGAATGAAGGTATAAGAGCATTTTAGGCGCAAATATGAAAAGAATCACGTTCGAAAAGTTGATCCTAAATTTCAAATTTTGCGCTCTCTCATAATTTGCTTCTGCCTACGCCACTGCTACCCACACTGATACAATCAATATTGAAATTACTGACTTTTTAGTAAACTTGACTGACTACAAAATGATGGTAATATTTGTAAAAGAAACCAATTAATCTTATTGATTTTCGGTCAAACCTTGGCAATTCCATGTCGCCAGTCTTGAATTGGCTTTTAGTCAAGAATGAAAGAATGGCGACATTATTAAAATGTTTTCACACAAGATGTATTAATCGGTACGCAAGATGTGTTAATCGCTGCCCACTCACACTTTTAAAGCCGTTGTCTTTTATGATTTGTGGTTTTGCTAATCCTGACTATTGGTGATTAAATCACAAATTATGTACGGTAAAATCACAAGTTTGACGCTAAAACTTCACAGAAGAGCTCATTAGATAGTTACAAAATAAAATTTTCAACAAACAGGTGGCTAGCAAAAAATATTGAAAAGTAGCTGTAGTACTCTAAATTATATCACAATTATCATATAACTTCGTTGAATCACAGTATCAAACATGCAATTATCATTTACATTGTGATGCAAATCATTCATACGTAACAGAGAAACAATTTTTCGTCAAGCCATGACTATGTTTTGTTTGATTTTGCAAATGAACAACTCAAGCAATATGCTTGAAAATGAATACATATTTCAGCAACGTTCCACTGTGGGAACATACAAATTACTCTCAAACTTTAAAGTATAAAAAAACATAAAGCCGCCGCTTTTTTTTAAGTTGTCGTTCAAACACATCTTGCATTTTATAAAAATCAATTCTAGACTGCTACTTCATTTTCGGTGTGCGCGTAGTAAAACAAAGCTTGATCAACGTTCAACTTCCGGCTTTTACGTCCCATATAAAGACCCTTTGTGGTTTAACCTCAGAAAACAAAGTACTCATTTTTTAAAATTAAATAGCCGCTTTCTTATAAAATAACTTGCATGTAAAAATCCCTCAATAGCGCTCTTCACAAACGTGATTTTGCTAGGCGGATGCGATGTCTTCACATGGGAACGTTACCATAAAAATGGTAAAGACAGATCGTCTTGTGATTCGGGGAGCAAAACAAAGGATAAGAAAAAATCTTTATTTTAGTATATTATTGTATTCATTTATGTGAATACATGTAAAGTAGTTTTGTAACCATAGGGAACACATTTGTTGTTTGCTTGCAAACATTTTCTAGGGGAGGGGAACACAATCCCTTTGTTATTTTCGACTACAACACAGACTTTGTTTTACGAACGTTTTCTAGTGATTGTTCAAGTTATTTTTGTGACGTCCCAATCTTAATTGCTATCGTGTATGGAACCCACACCATCGTATTAAAACTTTTCCAACTTTAGTGCTTTGTCAGTCGTGTTTGTTTGTGCGTCGTTTTTGCATGCTTAGAGAAGCTGATTCAGAGTATACCTTACACTAGACATTTGCTTTCGAACTAGATTGAATCAAAATAGCAAGTTTTGCAATCAAATAATTAAATGTCAAACAAAAAGATTTTTTACTTTTAGGTTTATAAAAAAGGAAAAACCTCAATTAGAACCTAAATTTTGATCTATAACAGAAAGCTTGGCATTCAAATATTGAGGTCTTTATCTTTTGACCAAGAGAAAAACCTCAAGTCAAACATTTTTTTAATGTGGAACAGAAAGTTATGGAACAGAAACTCAGAAATTAATCTCGGAAAAAGATCTATACTGTTGAATAAAGAGAAAAACACTCAATTTCTCTGACTGCCAGCCCTAATTGAAGCAAAATTCTGCAGTGCGGCCTCCAATAGTAAAAAGGTTATGCACCCCTGATTTAAATAAAAGCTGTTAGAGAAGCAGTACTTATAGAACAAACAGATATTTCTCTTCTTAGTTTTTGTTATAGATCTGTCGATTTACATCAGAAACACTACACTTGGCCGATGGTGAAGAGACATGAGACTGTCTTTTATGCAGAGTAACTAAACTAGGCCGCAGGACCAGCTGCCTATCTACAAACCTTTGGTGTGGGGGTGAACTACTTTGCATACTGAAAGTGATATGTGAGTTGTTGATGCACAGCTTGTGAGTAGGTTCAAGCTATTTTTTCAACTTTTTTTCAAAGTGACACAAATTGTCTAAAAAATCAATATTGTGAAATCTGGTCACTCGACAATATGTTTCTTTGCATAAAAATATGTGGCAAAGGTGAAGAAATTGTTTTTGGAGATCAACATTTCTAAAGTCTGTGTTATCGTATTTTCAATCTTAATTAAAGACGATGATCTTTCTTTTGATGGTCAGCATTTTCAAAGAATATTTTTTTGGGAGAACTAATTTTTTTGAAGTCCAATTTTCGAGTTAAAATTGTTCTTCAAACAAAAATATATAAATTGTACAAGACAGCAGCACTAGGAAAACCTGGTAGAAAATGAATATCGTACGGTTTTCTCCACTGAACCTGCCATTGCGCAAAGCCCCTAGCAGTTATGCTGCCATGGCTGTGAAGTTGAATTTATCATGTCTTAAATGCAAACAATTTCTCCGGCACTAGTTAGAAACTTTTGTGGGAAAAATTTTATTGTAAAAAAATTGATTATTTCTTATTCAAAGAGCTGTCAGAACAAATCCCCTCCTTGTTCTCCCCTCCTCTCCATTATTTCTGGATATCAGGAGCCAACGAACCTTTTGAAACAGGCCAAGAGTTCTTGTTCGACGTGTCTTACCCAATGTAACACAAAGCATTAGCTTTATAATGTAAAGCAAGTATATGCATATAATCATTTGGTTTATTTTAAACTGCAACTGAACAGCTTGTGAACATTTTGGTAGTGACAGCTGGCAACAATGGCCATCAAATGAACTTTCCATTTGTCTTTTTCTTTTATAACTTTGATAGGGTTATAAGGTGAAATAATCAATTTAGTGACAATAATCATTGTGTTCAAAATGTTAAACTTTTGAAAGAAGATAATTTTTCCAATTACGGTAAATTTGATAGACATTAAAGGCCTACTTTGATCTCAGAAGTTGGCGTCACGTCACGATCCATGTATCACTTCCTCATCGCGACTCTGCAGCAGACAGGCAGTTCTTTACGTGCTGACAATACCGGTACGGAAACAAAAGTTTAGTTTCTTTATTTGGTACAAAGAACACTTAAAACTAGTGTAGATAAAGCTGGCTTTGTTTTCAGTAGATGTTGTTCAGGTATATGTAGAGACTGTTAGGGTGGATTATTGAGTCTAAATTCAACGAGCTTTAGGTCAATTCACATAATTATTAGTAAACTCACATTGGTTAAGGTTGATTGAGTTGACCCATTTTAAGTCCGTTCTCATTGATTCCACAAAAGTTGAGCAAATCATATTGAGTTGACACACATTGTTTGATCGATGTTAAATGCCCATGTTGGATCAACTCAAATTGTGAAAATTCATAAATAATAATCTTAGATTCTTTAAGCATGCAGTTAATCTAACTAGGTATACACGCACAATTGCCCACTCAAATCAAAGGCTTTATGGCAGGGAAATTTGCTTAGTCAGCTAATAATAAAAGAAGTTTAAAAGTAGGGTCAATCTACTGATGCGTTAAAGGCAAAATCAAATGTTCGTAGAATACAGTATGTACTTAGACTGATTGGGTAGAGTTTCATCAATTAAGCTCAGGTCAACTTTGCATAGGAGTTAGTTACATAATTCAATTAACTTGGCTAAGTTTAATTACATCGAGTAAACTTTAAAAATCTTTAGCCTACTCTTTTTCAACAAAATACTCCACAGTGTATACTGGCAGAATACCCAAGCATTAGCTTTATGAACACATTCACTACGAAATAATTCAGCGTAGCTTGTATTGTAGGTAAGAGTAAACTTTTGTGAGCCTATTCTCAAAAAAATACACTAGCTTACGCTAGTAGATTACGCAAGCGTAAGCCTGTTTCTACAGCTTATCAATAACTTACGTAATGATTGGAACTAGTCTGTACATTGTTTTCCTTCTGTATATTCCATCCTCATTTGAACAAACTTGCTCTTCCCAACTTCTGAAAGCAAGTTCAAAACAGAATTTTTCGGAAAACTTCCAAAATAATGAAGATTTTGCAAAAATGCTATTGATTAAGAAATGTTTGAATAATTTGGAAGGTTGTGCCAAAGGCATTCCGCTGAAGAACATAAGTGAAGAAATTTTCAGAACACTGCCGACAGGTATGAGAAATACTGATAATTTATTGAAGTGGTTACCATGTAATACAGTAACGCCTATATATGTAGTTGTTTCTAAATTATTAAGAATGAGGAACAATAGGAATAAATTGTCACGGACCAATCTACCGACATTTTAAAATCGAAATCTTTTTTGGTTGTAAAAGGGTATTTGGTGATATGCAAATGTTAACTTTTGGAGAAGTGAGATGGGCTTAGTGGAAATAGAATTGATCACTCAAACTATGTCTAAAACATTTTAAGTATTTTTATAGAAAACAGAACCTGCTTTCCTCTGGGACCAAATGCTACCTTTGTGTTGACAAACAAAACTTTGAGTTGGAATGAAACTCGGGAAGTATGCAAACAATTGGGAGGAGATTTAGCGACAGTAGGCTTAAGAAGCTGTCCAAATCGAAAGTGAGTAGCTGCAGACCAAATTTACTATAAAAAGTGATTTGAGAAGTGGCCTAAGTCACACTTCCATCACCAAGTTGGCGCTCGCTTATTACGTCACGTTTCCCACTATTTGAGTTTGGAATAAAGGATTGCTTATTTGTAGATCACGTTGTATTGCCAAGAACGTTACTAGAAACTACTTTGGGCAGAAAATTCTTCCAGAAATTATCAATATTTTAAAACAGAAATTGTAAACAAGCTCGCAAAATTGACTTTTACAATTTCATAAAAAATAACTGTGGTTAAAAACAAGTAATTTCCATTAGCTTTGATTTGGTTCTATCTGGGTGTTTTTTTTTGCGGATATGAAATATGTAGTAACTATTTTTATGTTTTCAACAGGGTCATTAGTTCCTCTTTGGATTCCCACTACGTATGGATAGGATTAATAAGAGAAGAAAACACGAGTAATTGGCAATGGCTAGATGGCGTAGGAGAGCGAAATGATTCTTCGATATGGGCTGCGGGAGAACCTAACAATGAAACCGGAAGGGAAAACTGTGGCGAACTGATTACCAACAATGCAAGAGTGAACGATCTTAGCTGCATAGCAAAGAGGGTTGGACTGTGCAAATTAGAAAAAAGCCCATGTTGATTACGTGACTGAAACACATTGATCACGTGCTGAGTGTTGACACTTCAACAGTCTGTGCACCAAGTGTCATAATCATTACTGTTGTGATCACGAGAAACCGCTAAGATCATAGATAGAACAACTTTTTTCAGATTAGCTTCGGAGTTACCTGTACTGCGACAAAGTACATTTCTATTTCAAGCGGTGCACTTATGTAGGGGCATTAAAGTAAAAAGCTTTTACCAGCAACACACTAACATATCCACGCAGGCATCGATCTTGTCTTTGGAATTCAGCGTCGTGGCTGCGTTTCTGGCTCGTTAGATAACGCAGCCTCGTGAAAGAAACAACGACACATGCAGCATTGCAAGTAAGGCTGCAAACAGGATTTGTTGTGAAGTGAAACCGCAGTTGGTTACTTTCCGATAATGTGCGCGTTTTTCTGGTGTTTATTTCAAAATATTGAAATGAATTGTATTTTTAAGTAATGTAAGAGGCTAGCAATGGACTTTGCAAACTGCAGACAGTGATGAATTGTGTTTTGTTCCAAAAATGCAATCACTCTATTAACTCACTGTGATTAATTAACTTATCGATGCTCTATTGCTCTTTCGAGATAGGAATAAAGAATGGGAAGAAGCGCCTTTCATTTAAATTCTTCAAATAACTAAGGTGTCCATCTCAAAAAAAACACTAGACTTTTTTTATCTTTGGAGTTTAGTACTCGTTTTTTTATGACCATATGTTAACTCCGCTCCTAAAATTTCAGTGCCACATTTTTTGCAAAGCAATCTCGCATCTAGGATTAATGAGAAGGTTGAAGCATCCTCCCTTTGTCCATCACATCTAAAGTCGTATTTAGACTTAAAGTCGCCCAACACTCAACTACACCACCAGGAAAATTGAGTACAAATTTTATTAGAGATACTTAAAGTTAAAGACGCTCATGTAAACATCCTTTCTCTTAGCTACATTCAATATAAAGGCCTCTAGATCGCTCTGTAGACCTTTTAATTTTTGTAATTCAAAAAACGTTTGGGGACACTCGAACGCACATTGAAAAACAACCCTTCCGGTACGCAAAATAGATTTTGGTAAAGGAGGGGCTAAAATTTATTTTTCGGCAAACGTTTGTGTCAAGGAGAGGACTGAAGTTTAATTTTATGAAAAAATCACCTTTTTAGGAAAAAGGGAAGGATTCAGCCCCCTTATCTTCACCACTGGTCGTGCGTCTTGTTCTCTTTACAAAAATTTTGGTTCCCAGCCTGGATGAAAGAAATGAATTTTACTTTCGACTACTTGCCATAGAGTTGTAAAAAAGTAGTTGGTTCCCAAGTTATGTATGTAGCACCAGTAAGACCTCGCAATGTGCTTGTTTGTTTGTTTGTTTACTCTACTGCATATTGCAAGAATTTTCAGGTGTCACAACAACCTTGATTTGTTTTCAATTATGTGAAACAACTGATCAGCAAACGCAAAGAAATAATCATTTTTCGTACAGTAAACGCTTTTAAGACAAGGCTGAAAGAAAATAGTTAAGTACTTCGCTTGTTAAACAATAATAAATGATGAAGTCTACCAAAATCATATTTTTCTCAAAAATATGATTTTGGTAGAATTTGATTTTAACATATCACTGCAGTATTCTGCGATGTTTAGTCAAAACCTAAGTAAACACAAAAATCACTTTTTTGAGATTGACTTTGATTTGTTTTTTATGATAGTTCAACAGGAGAATAACTAAACCAATTTTTATTCAGCTTCTCCTTGAACATGTTGACTGTATCAACATTAATGATTTCTTTGCGTTTGCAGATCTGTGGCTTCACACAAGCGAAGACTTGTTAGGTTTTGCAATGTCTCGGCAGTACTGGTTATGCAGCTGACGGCCATTGCCAATGACGAATGCAGTAATTTGATAATAAATACTCCACTCAACAAGTGAATAGCAAGATTTTAGAAAAATTTTCAGTAATTGATTTCTTACGTAGAATGCAGACTATCAGATGGAAAACACAACTGACTTTCAAACAATATGTAATGTAACAATAATAATCTCTGGAATATTGATATCATTATCCCGCGTCAACGTAGTTTTTCTGTTTTGGTCATTATTTCCGGTATTTCCCCGTATACAAACCGTCGCTTGTGTATTTTATTCTCAAAGCAATTTTATTGGTAGCTATTTCCCATACTCCCCCCGTAGACCAACCTTTTCTAATTTATTTCATATGCGTCTTTATTGGTTGTTCTTTGGGTAGCAGTTTCCGGTATTCCCCCGTTTTCAAACCTTTTCTTGTTAATTTTTTTGGTTTCTACTAATTTTGATTGGCTAAAACATTTGGGAATTATATTTCGGTTACGTACGAATAGAAGGTATATATACGGGTGGGGCATTTTTGTAAACTCAGAGAGAGACAAAAGCAAACAGACGACAGAACAGAGAAGAAAGAAAAGAAGGAAGAAGGGGGAAGAATTAGAAGGCAAGGGCCAAGTACTACTAGAAGGAAGGGGGACTATCGGCTGCTACAGTGTGGTGTCGGTGATTGTCGGAATGTAACCGCTTATGCATTAATATAAGTTGTGGTGTTAAAGAGTGGGCTGCAACTTAGCTTCATAAGCGTAAGTCCTTAGGCCGAAGGATAGGGCATAGAAGATAGTCGTTGCACTCTACCAAGCTAATCTTCTAGTCGTCGAATCGTCATCTGCCGGTCACTAGGGTACAGGGCGGGTGACTTAATCGTATTCGGCGACATGTAATACTGTCGCAAAATCTTCTTAACCTAATTCGCTATCCTATTTGATAAATACCCTGTTACTTCTTCGTTATTCTCATAGTTGATAAGCAACTTTTACTTTTGCACCCTCGCAATATTAGCGAAAAATACGGTAACAACAATAGTTAGAAGATCTGTTAGAAGTGAGAACAAATCTGCGGCCAGTAGGTTCATTACGATGAGACCGGAATACCTTCAACAAATGTACTGTTTCCATCTCATTATTTTATTTGTTGTTACTGGCTGAAACCTTAATTATAATTGATGATTGAATCCAAATTTTGCATTGACATTTCTGGCGACTGCTGTTTATTATTTTTGATTTAAGAAATACCCACAAAGTGCAACTGGACTCATGCAAAAGAATCGCTCATCAAAAAATAATTTGCTAGCGCTGCGAATTACAGCTGCACTCCTAACCAGGAAGCAAATATAGAGGAGCGAGGAGAAATCAGGGTTGAAGCCCGAAGCTCAGCATAATTCACGGGTTTTGCGAAATGTGCATTTGTATAATGTTACGTGTAGGCTTGCAGTAATTAATTCAATACCAAAGCTTATTATCAGCCTATGACTATGAGAGTGAGGATATGTAATAATTAAGTAGTCACTCACGAAAAATCTGAAAGCGCCAGACCGGTTTCGCCTCTATCGCTACTTTCCGCCCTTCAAATTCGTATACAGTAGATGCTTACGTCTTATTGGGAAAAGTCTGGGTCGTGAGGGGCTGCTGTTGGGTTACACAGCATAAGGGATTCTTTGTGCTCCATAGGTGGTAAAGCTAGGAACATGCTCACTCACTTAAAAAGCAGCTACAACATCAAAAATGGCGTTCAGGCACGTGGTCGAGTGATACTTTCCACAGATAGAGAGAGAGAGAGAGAATTTATTTGATTTTGCTTTGCGCACCGACACAATAATCAGATTTATAATACACAAAAAAAATCACTAGTACCAAAAGCCAGGGAGCATCGAGGAACCTTTCGGTTATCGAGTCGAGATGCTCCCTGATCTCAGCAGATTGAGATATAATTAAGTGGTATTGTTATAATTTGAGTACATTATGTAAAAAAAAGTTGAGTTCAAGTTTTTATCAAATGATAAAAAAAAATAAATAGAAAAATAGGAAACGGAACAAACAATAACAATAAATGTTTTTTACACAATCAAAAGCTTTTCCAAGAGTTAATATTCATTTAATAATTTTAGTTTATACGCTTTTTTAAAAGAAACCCAGTGCATGCTCTTTAATTCTGATTCGAGGTTACCCCACAGCTTTGAACCTCTGTGAGAAAATAGTTTTTTGCTAAATAATTTATTTATTCGGGGGGCGGTAGTAAGCAGTCGAAAAGTGATACTTACCACAGGTAGCAGGTCAACATCTCCAGGATTCGGTTACCTGCTGGTTGGATAAACATCACTTAAAGAACCACAGTTTGAGCGAAACCGGTCTGGTGTTTTCTAATTTTTCGTGAGTGACTACTCTCAGCACAAAAAGTGCAGAATTAGAGGTTGTCAGGTAAACTGGAATTCATAAGCTTATCTTGTACATCACAGCGGTGATAGCAGAGTTTTTATGACTTGAGTCGACTCGTAAAAACCATAGATGTATTCAGACTATGGTCTTCACTACAATGGACTCAGATTCGATTCCAGTTTGGTTAAAAAATGAGTCAACAAATGTAAAGGTTTTTGCTTCATACCATTCACAACAGTAAAATCGAGCCTTATATTCATGCTTTATAAACCATTCAACCGTTGTAACCATAAAAAATATTTTGAAAGTGCAAATTGTAAAGAAAACTTAAAGTTGACAAGCATCAGGCAACGGTTATGACCTGGATGCGCCAGTGCGGTGGCTGAGTTGGTGGAGCGAACACGACGCTTGCTTTGTCAGGTAGACAGAAAAAACACTATGCGTGTAATGGGATTGTCAGTGTCAAAAGTAGCTTTTTTCACATGCTGCTCAATACCTGGGGTTCAAAATAAAGTGCTTTTTGGGTTACATCAGCCTCATGCTGGAAGTAGGCTATCTTTATAAGAATTTACAACGCAGTAAAAGGTCGAAGATCAAAAACAAAACATTTCATGTAAAAAATGAAATTTCATGAAAACATTTCATGTAAAAAAGATTCGACATCGATGGATATGAGACCTACTTGACGAATAAAATTGTTAGACTTGTCAGTTTATGCCTTGACAGACAAGTGCCATAGCCATTAAAGCTTGCATGGAGAAAGTTGTTACTGAGAACAGCCTTGCCTACCGCATACATCGAAAAAGCTGGTATAACGTCTCATAGCATACGATTAATGCAAAAAAATGTTGTGATTATGTATTACGTTATTTTTAATCATTGCAATTACTTATCTGTCTACATAATCTCGTAGACTCCATATTAGTACCTTGAGCTTGTTTCCATCCTCTGTTTTCGGAAATTAAACTTTGTCGTTTGAGCTATTCGTTCTGAGCATTATGCAGGCAGACTAACCGGCGCGATGGCTTAGTGGTTAGACTGGTACACTTCGCAGTTGGTAGATCTGGGATTCATTTCCCCAAGTGAATCATACCAAAAGACTTTAAAAAATGATATTCACAGCTTCCCTGCTTGGCGCTCAGCATAATAGGGATGGCGTGGAGAACAAGCAGGCAAGCTTGCTTGTTGTGTCCTTAGGCAAGGCACTTAACGAAATGCCTCCACCTTCATGTGGCAGACAGGTGGTGGGGCCAAGCAGTCTACCTGTCGTAGTGGCCCAGTTTAACTGAAGACTCGCAAACTTGAGCGCACACCCAGTGTGTGTAGATTTTCCTGCATAATGCTCAGAAGGAATAGCTCAAACGACGAAAAAGCAATTAAACTCTTAAATTTCCTAAACTCTTTCCACTAGCAAATTGAACCCTCTCAGTATCTGCTTTCAGCGCGCCAATGGAGAGAGTTTTCAATCAGTGTACTTATCATGAGGTCATATCTTTCACATTGTCAATTAAATAGTTGTTTTATTTCGGTTTTTAGAATGCAGTAAAAACAGCCTATGAAATCGCTTGCGCCTGGACATGGACAAATGGAAAATTAAAAATTATTGTAATTAATGCATTACCGTTTCATTTCTTTGTTTGAGTTTTTTCTTGAGGCCCATGTTTTATGCAAGCAGCGGTACATTTTTAAGGATTCCATTGGTCAAGCCAAGGATTAAAGTTTTTTGCGTTAGTTCTGATGCTATTGTGTCAAACTAGTTTTGACTACACTGTAATCAAATCTTTCCCCTACATTAGGCTTAATCACCAACCAAAACAGCATCAAACTGAAATAAAAAATCTGATAGTCTGCTGTACAAGAGATGAGAAACATTCTTCAATTTGGTTTTAGGTTTGCGAAATCTGAAAAGGCCGCTTTTTATTTTGTCGTCCATATGTTTTTGCGTTAAATGGTGTTTGACATTTGGCCGGTGATGGCCATTGTTGGTGAAGGCGTACTATAGATAAGATGCTCATGTAGGTTGTTCAGTTAGCTATTCTGCTATCTGCTTATTAGTATTTTCTGAACATCTTATTATGATTTTGGAAGAGTTAGTCATTTGCAAGGATGTGCAGAGCGGTTTACAATTTCTCGCAATATAGACTACTTTTGCGTGCTGTAACTCAGCAAGCCTATATGCAATGCAGAAATAAAATAAATTTAGGTAAGGTTTTGCAATTCGAGCTTTCTTTGACTGGGAACCGAAAGGACTTGAGATTTGGTGGACTTGGACTCGAAAGGATTTCAAATTTGGTGAAAGTGGATTTGGACTCAACTCAACCATCTTTGAATAGGACTCGCACCAGAAAGTAATTGGATTTGGAGTGATTCAAATTGTTCAATTACTGGACTCGGTACAACTTTGGTTGATTGTTCAACAAATCATTTATGAAATGTCATAATAGCGTACCTAGCGAGAAACTCTTATTACATGTGCTTGTAAAATTCTTAGCGGGTGATTCTACACAAGGCGGCGCATTGGCGTAACACATTGTATACTATGGGGAGGAGGCTGACCGAAAAAGACTGTTTTGCATCGCAAGCCACGAGTTCTTGTTTGGGATCAACTTTTTGAAATGTAGGCAATGGAGTCTGACACCATTCTGAGCAGGATTCGATAACAGTATGGGGGTTTGTAGCACATCAGCGTCCCTACTATTACGCCTATGCCTCCCAAGAAATTAAAATTCTTACTCGAAATAAAATGTGATCTTCAAAAAAGGTTATTCCCTTCTGGTCTACGCCGAAAGCTCAGAAACCTTTAGGCCTAAATTTGCCTCTGACATGAAAGTGAAAACTAAAAAAGTTATTTATCGTGATCGGCACTAAATTTTAGGCGTTTTTGCAGGAAGTGCAGATAAAAAAAATGACATATTGCTGTTTCCCGAAGTTTCTTAATGCACAGATGAATTATTGAGGGAAAGTGGCTTTTACTTCAAAAAATGAAATTATTGTCAGGGGACACTGAGGTACTTTGTTTTACTGGGGGGACATGTCTCCCTTTTTCCATACTTCTTAATCTGCATGTTATGGGTTTTTTGATATGACGATCGCAGTCTGCTTGCGATGATTTGTCTCAAAACAAGGTTAGTCCTTTTCTATACTTTATTCCCGTGAACAAACCTAGCTCTTAACTGGCTTGAATTTGTAAGTTAACTTTTTTCACAAAAGCCATAGCTTAGGTTGAACTTGTTTATCAATTGTTTACGAATTAGAAAAATAAATTGAAGGCGAGAAAATGCAAATAAAATAATGTATTACCAGCACGTCAGATCACAGCTTCATTGAGTAAAAAGTGTTTTTTCGAACAGAGGTTCGACACACAAAATCACCAATATGTGTAGCAATCGATAAGGCTTTAGTTTCTTTTTTCGGAACATTCATGATTGCCACAGAATTAATTCGCTGGTGCTTCATTCTCGATCGCAAATAAGTTTTTAAGCCGGAAATTGACCTTTCAGCAGTGCATGTAGATATAGGCAGCGTAAGCATAATTTGACGAGATTGGTCAACTCTGGTAACAGTTCACGAAAACTTTTTCACATTTTAGAAGTTCAACTACATCATTAAAGCTCTCCAACGGCTGTCCTGTTGACATCGCTCGGTCAGTGAGTAGATCTCTGTAAAGTCAATCGCGGCCCGTCAACAACATCGTCTTTGTAAGTGCGAGCATTGTAATAAGAATCTTTACGTTTGCCATTGAGAAAGTTTCTTTCTATTTGTTGAATAAACAGCTGCAGCATCTGGCTTAAAACCATCATTGAACCCAGAAATTATGGAATCCAGCTCTTCGTAATATACTGCAACTGTCTATAATTATCTTTGTCCTCTACATGAAAGAAGCCATTTGAAGATTCATTAAGGTGTCAGAGAACTTTTCGTAATCTTGAAAATTCTGGATCATCAATAACATCGTTCGCTTCTGTAGTACTTAAAAGTCCACTCCATACACTGTCAAATCTGGCATCATTCCTTGCGCTAATGATAGAAGCTTTTGTGTAAGCAATAATATCCTGGGTTTTGCAAAAATTAAGCTGAGCATTCTCCAACAGTGTCATAGCGCTTTCAGCAAATGCTAAAAAACTATCCGCAACACTTGAACATGAAAATAAGTGTTGAACTTTTGCATCATTAGCAAAAAAACACCAGCTTTTACTCCATAACCTGTTTGTACTTGCTCGTCAACTTATTGCAGCCACAGGATAATTGGTGTATAGTTACGACAAATGGCTTCCAAAGAAATTAGTCGCATAATCCAGCGAGTTGGGCGAAATGGCCTCAGCGATGCAAGCTGATGGTTACCTTCGACGGCGTGAAACTGGTAAAACCATGACAATCTTTTAGGAGAGCCACGAATAAAACCAACAAGATTTTATACTAGTCCGATCACATTTCTTACACCATTGCTATTTTTCAAAACATCCTGAACAACTAGATTGAGTTTGAGCGCTTTACAATGAACGTAAATAGCTCGACTTCTTCCGCAATCCGCTGACGTGTCCAGAAACATTGGCAGCACTATCTTAGCACTGGCCTCTACGTTTATCAATTGGTAGCTGAAACTTGGAAAGAACGTCTTTTACGAATTTAAATAGTTCTTCACTTGTGGTTGACGTAGTTTCATAGAAGCCAAAGAATATTACTTGCAAATCTGAATTGTCCATAGTGATAGAGAAACAAATGCTTATTTGGTCACCAACTACACAGAAGAGCGTAGAGACCTGATAGGTTGAAACAGTGTCTCTGCAGTTTGCTCAAAATGTTTGTTTGTGCTTTACCTGATACGTCCGAAGTTTCCTCCGAAATAATAGCGTAATATTTTGCTTTTTGACTGTCTTGTTGCAGCTTAGTTAAAACACCACAGCTAAAATAATTAAAAATTTCATTAGTTATCGCAAGGAATAAGCTCTTTATCTTTTGTTTTGGTTTCAGCCATGGCTTTAAATGCGCCACATCATCCATTTGCTCTTGCAACAACATCCCGAGATTTGACGTAGCTTCTTCTTTCCTTCTTATGGCTCAACTTTTTTTAACTTTCGAGAAATCTCAAATTGGTGAAATTTTTTCCAAAGCTACTGTGTTTTCTTTCATTATTTTTATTGTCCGGTTATGTGACAGTTTAAGGACAGTTTAATTCAGATTTGCAAGTAATATTCTTTGGCTTCTATGAAACTACATCAACCACAAGTGAAGAACTATTTAAATTCGTAAAAGACGTTCTTTCCAAGTTTCAGCTACCAATTGATAAACGTAGAGGCCAGTGCTAAGATAGTGCTGCCAATGTTTCTGGACACGTCAGCGGATTGCGGAAGAAGTCGAGCTATTTACGTTCATTGTAAAGCGCTCAAACTCAATCTAGTTGTTCAGGATGTTTTGAAAAATAGCAATGGTGTAAGAAATGTGATCGGACTAGTATAAAATCTTGTTGGTTTTATTCGTGGCTCTCCTAAAAGATTGTCGTGGTTTTACCAGTTTCACGCCGTCGAAGGTAACCATCAGCTTGCATCGCTGAGGCCATTTCGCCCAACTCGCTGGATTATGCGACTAATTTCTTCGGAAGCCATTTGTCGTAACTATACACCAATTATCCTGTGGCTGCAATAAGTTGACGAGCAAGTACAAACAGGTTATGGAGTAAAAGCTGGTGTTTTTTTGCTAATGATGCGAAAGTTCAACACTTACAGTACTGAAAAAAATTATTATGGATTTATATTTTTTTGATAATTTTACAAAAAATTTTGGAGTTTTTTAAGTTTTCCTGTAACTGACAGCACTAATTGTGGTTCAAAGCAAAGCTATTGCAATTCCACACAATCCAGATCCAGCGTCGTGCAATCTTGCGCATCATGACGTCATAGTTACGCAAGAGAATATGAGAAAAAAAACAGTTTAGTTGAACATGGGTATAGTTACAACTGTCTACTGCTCCACTGGACCGGTTTAGTCTTCAACAATTTGCGAATATTTGGTTTTAACATGAAGTTTAAGGTCATTTGAAAGTTTTCCTGACAATTTCCAAGGATAAAACTAGTCAGAGACAAAAATTATTAGGTTTTAACCTAAGGTAGAAAAATGGGGAAAAGAAAGATTCCAGTCCTAGAAAGAAAGGGCAAATTTGTATTTTACTCAAGCATAGTGACTTCAAGCGAAAAAAGATAGCCAAGAAATTAAACATATCAACTCAAACTGTTAGTGCCATAAGAAAGAAACTGGAAATAGGAAGAAATATTCACAGCTCAACGACGGAAAAATGTGGACAGGAAAAGGAAAGTAACTCTTAGGCTTGATAGAAAAATCAAAGCAATGGCACTAAAGAATAGAAGAGCCTCTTATAAGAAACTTTTCAAGGAGTTGGCCAATCAGGATGTTATTGTGAACCTTTGATAGCTTCATGCCCTTCTGCATTAGTAGCTACTCTTGTCGTTTTTCTTTTTCCATAGAAAACTTTGGATTCATCTTTACTTATAACTGTCAATCACTCGCTTGCTTCCTATCAACTAACTACTAGACAGTGAAACAGATAAGTCTAAATGTGGCAGCTCTTTTGTTTACTGAAAGTAGTTGTTACGCGTGAATAAACAAAATAATCGTCTGAGCTGAAGACTAGCACTCGCTTGTCTTCAAAAGTTCAAATGCAGTTTTACAGTAACCCACCACTGTTCGATAAATGAAACATAAATTTTACGAAAAATTGATGACAAGTTATTGGCCGCACATCTTACTTACTCGTATGCTTGGGCGAAAATACTTTTATATCAGTAAACTAAAATGTATCAATCTTTGAATACTTTTGTGTAACAGGAAATACGTTTGGTACTGCCTAATATTGCATCCACCTCAAAACGTAATTTTTCAAAAAATAAACGTTCTTATAATTCTCTCACTAAGCAAGGTATAAATAATGATTACACCTAGTAAGAAAGAACAACTGCTAAATAACAAAGCCAAAAAGTAGTTTAAATTCAGGCAATAGGATAGTTTGCAAGCGTCTTGAAGTGTTGCTCCATTTACGGAACGGCTGGTAAGAAAAGGTTAAATCAGTAAAGAAATCACAATAGTATATTGCTAAAAAACATAACAAACTGCAATTTGACTACAAGAAATGATCTAGTTCAATTTAGACATTGTATAACTGCTATATTTTCTGTATTTGTTTTGCGTTCTTGTCTTTGCATCTACAATAAAAAAAAATAAATAAAATAAACATTTTTTCCACGATTAGGCAGGACTTCAAACTGATTGAAATATCGCTCCGGTTTGGGTTCAGCAAAATTTATTGTTATTGATCTAGTTCTGGATCTGGTTCAATGCTTATGAAAATTGTGGGACAGCTTCGATTTGGGTTTATCAGCATCAAATTTTTGAGCTTCAGACTCAAATGTTAATGAATCAAGTTCTGTTGGGATTCAAGAATGACAGCAACATAAAATTGATTTTTGAGTCAACTTCTTTTTGACAATATGTTTCATCGGTTTTCGTTACATCGCTGCTCCTAAATTTTTTTGTGCCTTGTATTTGCAAAAAACTTTTGCAATGAATCTGAATAGCCGAAAAAATAATGAAAACAAACTCAACTGTGGTTTGATTTAGTTGATTCCGATCAAATGTAGGATAATAACACTGGTCAACAAAATTTCACTTTATTTCTTAAACGAGAACGTGAGTATATCATTTTAAATATATTTTTTGCGCTGAATCCGAAAGTGCTTTTAGTTTGTCTCTAGCACATCAGGTTTTCAAGATATCGTCGAATTTGTGTTTTCAGAAAAAAGCACTAAAAACAATACACAGCTATGATGCATGGCACTTAAAAATGTTTAGCATGTAACTTCCTTTTGTAGACACGAATGAAATCATCACGATATAACATCTAGCAGTTGTTCCTAATCATTTTCTCGTTTTAAAAACAAGCTTCCTTTGCTTGAATGTTTCTGTGAAATCGTTAACCTTGTTCGTCACTAACTTCACCAAAGTTTTCTGAAAACAGTTTAAGTAAAAGTGCAGAAATTGCATTTTGAAGGATATGCCCCAACCCATCTCTCTGTTAGCCTCAAGCGAATTTTTAACTCCTGCATGAAAAAAAACGCGATTTCGCATTTCCTAAAAACTCAGCACACAACCACTTGAATGCCTATCAAGCACAAAGCTCCAACTTTGACAGTGATTTTTCAAATTGTGGATTCTTTAGCACTTCTCTAATTCGTGAGCCCGCAAAGATTCCTTCTTGTAATTTTGCTTGTCTTATGCTGGAAAACGTTTTGAAAAGAAGTGCGAACCCATTAAAATTGCTCTTTCCCATTGCTTTAACAAAATTTTTTATTATACCAAGCTTGACGTGAAAAGGTGGCTGGAGAATATTCTGAGTATCTACTAGAGCAGAGGTGGGCAATTGTTTTGGCTTGGGGGCCGCATCGCTGTCGCGGAAGCTAGCTGAAGGGCCGAACGTTTTAACGAACGCATTGGTATATTTTTCTATTTGATTTGCATTTTTAATTTGGTATAACATTAAAAACCAACAATTATCAGACGAATAATTTAAAGTAATTTTATTCGCACGCTGCCCGCGGGCCGCAGTTTGCCCACCCCTGTACTAGAGGAACATTTTCGATGTTAGCCACTCCAGTTAAATACGATTTTCTTACAGACCAGTCTCTTCTGATATTATGCTCTTTGGGAGCAAGGCTGTTCCACAAACACAGGAAGCAGCAGTGTTTTGTGTATCCTCCTTGCATTCTCATCAAAATCCCAACAACTTTAAGTCTCTGCAAATGCTCCATTTGTAAGCGTTGTACTGAATAGCTTCCAGAAGGACTCGCTGCCTTCATAAGATTCTTTTAGATGAACAGAATGTGCCTTAGGAATAAATGGTTTTATATTTCCGTTGTGCAGCAATACAGCTTTCTAACTTCTTTTTCAAGAGTTGCTGAAAAGCCTCCACTCATCACCAATGTGTGCTTCACTCAATTTTTGAAACAAGCAATCAATGTTGTGGCAGTAGCAAAGAGGTCCGTCTAGTGTAAATGTTGCAGCCAGGTCCAAGGTTTGCTTTCTGTAATGATTTATTGCTAGCACGATGTTCAACTTCATCTGGATCAGATTCAAGACTTCCATGCAGACGAAGCGAAACAAGCATTGAAGCATCATGTGATACAAGTCTCCTCGCTGAATCTAAGTTGGGATATGCAATTTTACTTTTACATTTTGAAGAAAACCTTTTCACATTGCCAAGCACAAATGGCAGTCTAGAATGTGGTCTTTTGGTTTTCGCCATATCATGGGAACAGCAAAAGGCATCGATGACGTGTGGTTGCGTAGCCAATTGTGTAAACCAGCAGAACAAGCTGTACATATCTGATGTGGTGCCCACTTTTTGTCTTAGCTTCATAATGGGCAACTAAAGTACAACTTTTAGATCTTTTTGATATCTAAAGTGATACTTCGTTGTTTGCCTTTGGTCGTAAAACTGCCACATATATAATGAAACAGTGCAGGATTGTTGCCACACTTTCTTGGCATAACAAAGCCATAATAGCAGTTGATCAAAGTACAGCACAAATAGATTTATTGAACAGTGTGAGTTGCTATGATACTGATTAAAATCTGCCATTAACACATTATGAAAACCAAACACTTCATTTAGATTTTTCTGCTGCAGTGCTATATAAGCTACTTGTTCAAACAACCTACATAGTCAGCCCTGAAACACTATCTGCATCTGAAATTAACTGCTCAACATAAACTCCTTGTTTTGCAAAAACGTCGGCAAAAGATCCTCCCTGTACTGTCCTTATCAACGATATTTTAAGGCACAGATGTAATGTTTCAAAAATTACGCCACTATTGACCTCGCATTGCGTAATCTGTCTATAATAAAAATATAGCATAACATCGAAAATTTAAAATGCAAATATCTTAAAAACCTGATGTGCTAGAAAACAAATAAGGGCAGTTTCGAAATCAGCGTCAATAATTCTTTAAGAATTATCAAATCGGATCTTTGTTTAAAATTTGCTGTTGACCAGTGAAATTAAAGACATTGTTTTCATCCAAAAGACATTGAAAAATATGACTTCATTGTTAGAGCATCAAATTTATGCTGATCTCCATAACTAACAAATCGTATGTAAGTTTTTTTATGTCTTTTGAGCAATAACACATCCAGCAATAAACAAAACAATTCTAAAAATTGGTACAAAAGTTTAATGCACGAAATAATATGCATGTGCGTGAAATTTTGTAAAGTATACAGTATTTGTCAGCAAATTTTTTTTGGATGAAGCACCAATCACTTCTAGCTACTAAATAATAACAGTCACAGCTTTGAGCTCGAAAAGTACTCTTGGCTCTTAATACCTCAGCTCAAGCTGACTTACTGCAAGTGTTTATAATATTAAAACACCAAATTGTGTGTTGCAAAATAATATTACATGACAAAATCTCAATCCAAACTTGGGATTAAACAGCAAGTGCTGTCAAGCTACAGAAAATGATGTAAAGCCTGCTTTCGATGTTTCGTGAAGCTCGGCGCGAGAACTTTCACAGTCTCACTTATTCATGGGAATGTCTACAGAAGCTGTAGAATCAACGTTTGAAAGATACGAAGACACCATTTTTGCATTTTAAAACAAAAATGCAAAGCCGTATGTTGTAACCCAAAACAAAAAATATGATTTTAATGATTTTTACTGGCACTAGTAATGATCTATTGCCCCACACCCCTATAGATATAAACATATAGCAGTAATTTTTCGTGATTTTATTTATATTACAGAACATTGGTCTTCATGAAATTAATTAGAACCAATATCAAGTAATTTATTACATAGTTTTTTATAGAAGTTTATATTTTACGAAGACATGCAACTTGCCTTACTCGTAGAAAAGTAAAAACAAATACGGAAGAGTCGGATAATAAGTTGAACTAATAAACTAAAAATAAACCTTCTCCGGTTTCTATAGTGAGCAATAAAGACCAAGGAAACAAATTTTGTGGGTAACATAATAACCCTAAAGGATAAATAAAAAACAGTCTTGGCAGCAATATTTGATGTACATTTTGCTTTCTTTGTCTGACTTTTTGAAATGGTACTTTTGGATATCAGACCAAGACTGCGTAACTTCATAAGCAACTGCAGTTGCTAAGTTTCCGGAATAAATTTGTCGAACTAGTAGAAGCGTTTAAATGATCATGCTCAGGTTTTGGTTCAGATTGAGTGAAATTTATTTTCGTTGGTTCAGTACCAGTTCACGTTCAATGCTATATAAACATTGACGTTCAGGTTAGGTTCGGGTTCAGAAAAAATAAACGGTTATTATAAGTTTGCGGTTGGGGTTCAGTTTGACTCCAAGACCATTGAACAATATTCAGCGGCATTTCATTTAGCATTTTGGAAGTCATAGGGTTTCTGAAGCAAAGTGAATTTTTTATTATATTGACAATTATACATCATAAGCTACATAAACCACACTATCGTATTTCTTTATGTTTTTGACATTTCGAATTACCTCAAAGACATATGTTTTGTAATACTCAGTTGCTGGCATTGGTGAAACTTAACTAGAAAAAGGGACAAAGCTTGTTGTTAATTTTGTAAAAAAATATCGGTAGTTTGTATAAGTACGTGCATTACGATTTTTATTGTGGCTGAAGATGTCACAGACCAAATCGCTTTTAAAATTTTGAGCAGAAACTAACAGCCAATTTTTTGTCTTTTTGATTTGATCGCCGTAACTTACTACCGTGATATGCCAAAACCTTATAACTGCAAAGTTTCATGTTTTTGAGAATATGGATTTCGCTGTCGTTTAATGTTGTTCAACAAAAAAAAAATTAAACCAAAGTCTTTTCAGTTTAGGTTTGAAGCTATCAACTGTACGAGCATAAATTATTTCGTTACGTTTGCTGATCAGTAGCTTGACACAAACGAAATCAAGGTTGTGTATGATAGTTGAAATGCAGTTGTTGGGTTTTGCCATATCAGGGCAATACACAGAAGATGTTCCAGTTGTATACTTACAATAACTTTTGGATCTGGGTTCAATTCTCATTTCCTCTGCAGTAACATGACAAAACCTACTGTCTGCAAAAATCATGTTTTTGAAAATATTATAAGAAAATAACTTAACCAACTTATTTTCTGCATCGCCTTTAACTTGTTAACTGTACAAACAATAATTGTTTCTTTGCATTTGCTGATTAGTAGCTTTACATAAACAAAAATAAGTCAAGGTTGTTTATGAAATCTGAAATATACAGCGGGGACCATAATGATGGAACTCATTTTAAATGTTAATTTTTCAGATTATAAAAACGACACAGAGTACTCAGTGTAGTTATTATATAACTAATACACAGAAGTTTTACATGTTATCTAAGATTTGAACATTATGATAAGTTTTTATTCCGTTCAGGCATTTAGGTATTTCAGGTATGCCGTAGAGTTAAAAAAAATTGCATTTGTTGTCGAAGAATACTTCGCTTACCAAAGATCCATCATTGCAGGCCAAAGAAAATTCCACTGCAGTTTGAAAAGCAAAAGGCACCATCTGGAAAAGTTATGCTTATTGCTGTTACAAATTTCTGAGAACAGGCAATGCCCGGAAGAGAAAATCCCAAGTTGACCTCGAAAATCTTGGAACACGTGCTGTGAGACATGAAGCTCTCGAATGTTTTCATTGTGATCGAGACCATCTCAAGGGCGTAATATTCAAATCTTGGATAACATGTAAAAGTCCTGCGTATGAGTTTTGTAATAAATATATTTAGTACTTTGTGTTGTTTTTATAATCTGAGAAAATAGCATTTAAAATATGTCCAATGATTATGATCTACACTGTAGTACATAGGTTTTGCAATCTTGTGGCAGTCCTCTATTCTAAACATAGACATGATTTGTTTGCAACCGATGAGATATCAAATCATTGAAATAATTTATTTTAAAGACGGTCATTAACTCACATCTCGGCCTGCTTCAGAGTTACCAGTACAGCTGAAACAGAGCATTTTTATTACCAACCAGCAACCAAGCAGAGAAAATTGTCGTAGTGTGCCTTCTTTAAAATTACATAACCAATTTTGATTCCCGACGGAGAGCGTCCTATGACGCATGGAGAGTCGCGTCCTGCCGACGGAGAGCGTCCTATGACGCAAACTTTCAGTGCAGGACCAACGGAAAGCTTCTCTGTCCGCCCTTACAAATATAGCCCAATAGCGGCATTTAGCGGACGTATGCCGCTATTGGGCTATATTTGTAATCGATAATCGATAATCGATAATAACAAATTTATCGATAATCGATAATCGATAATCGATAATTTGTTCAAAATTAATACCGTTGAAAGGGCACATCCAGCTCGTATAAATACCGTCGCGAAGTGGTTAAACACCAAAAATTCCATTTCGGTGGTTGGGACATGCATGTAAACGTCACAAATTGTGCTACTTGGTCACAAAGGATTCGAAGGTTGTAAGAGCCTGAAATCATGGTTTGGTTTAGACTTAAAAGTGCAGAATCATGAGCTGTGAGAGCAGAAAATTTTGTTTTAATTTTTTAACTCGATTAAATAAAATCGTGTAGTCATTGCACGATGAGGAAGTCTGGCCATTAGTTTCCTGCACAGCACTAATTTTAGATTTATTAACGTAGCTCAAACTTCGATTCTTCTAAAGTGAATGCAAAATTCTTGTTGTTAAGTAACAGTACGCTACTTTTGGCAATACACAGCAAGCTAAAATACTAGTAGGTTACCTTGGGAAGAAATAAAACGTTTTTCTTAACTTTAAATATCAAAACTTAAGATGGATAGCCAGCTGTAAAATCAAACTTTTTAGCATGAAAGTTTAACTGAAGCTGTTGCAAGATAAATTATGACTTCGTAGTCCATGAGTTGTGGGATTAAATCCTACTGGAATTGTGTGCAATCTTTTACATTTTGAGAAAATTTTTATCGATTGACACTATCGGAGCAGCCTCAGAAGTTACGAGAACACTGACATTAGTATTTCTACAACTCATAACCCAGACAACCGAAATATTGCTATACTTATAACTAACAAATGCTAACTGCTCCAACTTCCAATAATAAAACGCGTCAAAGTGGGTTTGAGACAGATAAACTTTTAGATTGCTTTACAAACTCAAGCAGTGTGAAGTTTTCAGTGAATGTATTTTGAAATGTCATTTTAAAGGTAGTGACTTAGACTTACATAACAGCCAAATTTAGGCAAAATCAGATCCCCGTGCAATGTAGGCAGACGTGTATAGTAGCCAGAAAACATTGGAGATAATGATTTGACTAGCAATATTTTGTATATATATGACAAAAATTGTTACTACATATATACTGTCGAGAGCAGTTGTTGAGCCAGGGGCAACACCGCTGAGAGGGGTAGTCCGGGCGGTGCCCCGGGGTTCTCAAGCCCAGGGTAAATCACGCTTGGAGGCAGATTAAGCTAGAGCAGAAGCTGTACCATAAGCATTACATTTAAACCAGTGGGGCCTGAAAGCCGTTGCCCCGTTGAGCCAATTGAAATAATGCTGCACCCGATACAAAAGTGCTAGAGTTACCAGAGCAGCAGAGAGACCTTAGGCACACAAATGCACACAACCACAAATTATTGTTAATACTTGTGAGGGAGCAGGGATTGTGCATGATCAAAACTGATTGTAGCGGAAAAATGGTGGTTGCTTTCACAATTAAAGAAAAACTATTTAATGGTAAGCCTGTTTTGTGAATTGGTGCTGCCCCTTTCCAAATTATATTTGTGGTATTATGTTCCTAATTTGGCTGCGCTATTGGTCTTGTTTCCGGCATGCGACAAAAGCGGCTGTTGTTCTCTCTATATTCAGTTTTACAAATTGTTCTGGTTATGGTTTTATGTTGATTTTTTCTTAAACTTGGGATTTTCTTACAATGATGTAGAGTATAGACATAAAAGATATAAATACCATGACAGGCAGCATATCAGCATAAGAAAAATCGTTGTTTTATAATATATATGACGGCGTTACCCGCAGAGATTTTGTCAGTAACGTCGAGATTGAGAGTGTCGGTTCAGCCGGCCAATCAGGCTTTACCTATCAGGTTCTTGTATGAAGAGTTACCAAACGCTTATGTGTTTTCTGCACATAAGATGTTTACAACATTTTGTGCTCCTTTTACCAATAGAATATCTTATTTCAAGATCCTGGCTATGCCTTAGGTCTATATGCTTTGTTCAATGCTGACACAAACCCAAGGAAGCCTTGCATTCCGCGTAGATTGGAAGTAGGGAACGCATTTCTGATATTAAGCTATTCTAAAGCAAAAGTGTAAAAGTGTCTTTGGTGTGGTGCAATTACACACCGTGACGCGGTTTTCTGATGATTTCCCCTTTAAACTTTCTCAAGTCCTCGCTGGCTACGCATTATGTAGTATGATTTTTCTCCCTGCTTGACGTGCCCTGGGGAGTTTTCAGTGTCTTTGCTTTTCCTCAAATGTTTGGTTTGACCCCGTTAGCTCTACAAAGCTATTACAAAGCAAAATACCAATAATATGTTTCATGTGGTGCGATTTAACAAAGTGACATCATTAATTTTGATTTCGTCTCAAACTTTCTTAAGTCCCTGCTGGCTACCCATTATGATTTATACTCGTTTTTTCTTGCTTAAGTGTGCTCATAGAAGATAAATAAGTTCTTACTTTTCCCAGATTTTCAGGTTTGATTCCGGTAGCTCTATAAAGCTATTATCAAGCAAAATATAAAACATGTTTCTCTTAAGTATGGTGCAATTTGAACTCGTCAGGCCACACTATCACCCGCGCCCATTTAAAACGTATCAATCAATGCAGCTGCGCCAGCTTAACCGTACAAACATTTGTTAGAGCCACAACGAAATGTTTTACTAAATACAAGCCATAGCTCCTGTACATGTAATGGTGATCATGTTGGTATATTAATGAAGACTGGAAGTATTCAAAAAGAAAAAACGATGGCGCAAACTACCATTTGCAATTTTTAAAAGAATAAGTGGGGGGAGGTGAAACATATTTAAAATTGATGGTGCTGCCCAAATGGTGGTCGCTTTGATTAAGAAATGAGCTGTTTGGTGGTAGGCTTGTTTGACGATTCGGTGGGCCCGCTTTCGTATTATTATTGGTGACATTAAGATTTTTGCCAGCGCTGTTTGCTTTAATTTGGCAATAGCATGAAAAGAGGTCCTGCCTTTCCTTTAAGTCATACAGCCTGTCACGAATACGTAAATTTGCATTAAAGAATATTTTTACATATGTATTGTATAGAGCTGTAATCTGTTTGTTTTGCCATGAGTATTTTATTTGTAAATCTGAATTGTGTGAGCCCTGAACTTGCTAAGCTGTTTTCAACAAAAACAGATCTTTTTTTTCGGATTTATAAAAAGATTTGTAACTCACATGCCTTTCTGACGTCACAATGGCTGTCTACGTGACTTTCCAGTATATTCTAGTGATTCATGTTTCTTCCCGAAGATTTTCCTTTTTTTTATTATTACCGATTACGTATTTTATTAATGTTGTTTTTCTGGTGTCACCTGATGTTCTAGCGATTTCTAGATTATTTTCCAGCGGACTATATAAGGTGGTGAGATTTTTTTTTTTTCATTCAGACGGTATAATTCAGAGAGTGTAATTCATTGAGAGTAGATCAAAATTGAGTAAATATTGAAGTGTTGTAAAAAAGGTGTTGTGTGGTGATTGTTGTATAACAGGAATCAAGCGATTAATTAGGTGGTTTTAGTGTTGGCAAGTCTCTGATATTAATTTATTGAAGTGCTTTAGTTCAGTGTTTTGGCAAGCGAAGGAATTCGAAGTTATAAAGTGGTTTGTGAGTATATTTGTTCTGTTCTTAATCGAGAAGCGCTTGGGTTAAAGTATCTTAATGGAAGCCAATCTTTTTCCTAGCTATCAAGTTGCAACCAAACTTAATTATTCGATCGATACTGCAAGTCGCTTCAATTTTAAGAAGTAAATTAAGGTTGAAATACAATCAAAAAATTTCTATTGAAACACCACTTCCCGCCGGAATTTTTATTATAAGTTCAAACCCCTGCAACGGCAAATTTTAAAATTGCCTTTTTTAAGCTTTACAAAATTGCAATTTGTAGAAAAACTAATTCGTTTGGTACATTTTGGCTATTTTTCCTGATATCCATGGTTCTTTAGCTGTCTGTATCTAAGTTTTCAGAAAGATTGATCAAAAAATGAAGTCTGTGGAATTTTTGATAGATACCCGACACCAAGCAAAATAATTGGTAATTTCTACCCCCAAAAAGGGGGGGTCAACATGGTCCTGTATCATCTTTACCAACAAAATTTTTATCCCAAACTACATATTATCAAAATGTTCAAGAAATTTCCTTTCCAAAAATATATATTGTTGCATGGTTCAGGTTAAGAGCTATTCTATAATAACTAATGAAATTGGAAAATTTTGTAGGCCTAATCTGTTTTCAGTACCTGTGAAAAACATTGAAAATTTGGATTTTTAAGCTTCACAAAAGTGCAATTTGTAGAAAAACTAATTCGTTTGGTACATTTTGGCTATTTTTCCTGATATCCATGGTTCTTTAGCTATCTGTATCTAAGTTTTCAGAAAGATTGATCAAAAAATGAAGTCTGTGGAATTTTTGATAAGTAGCCGACTCTAAAAACATTGAAAGCAAAAAAATTGGCGATCCCCCCCAAAAAAAGGTGGGGAAATCAACATGGTCCTGTATCATCTTTAGCAACAAAATTTTCCTCTCAAACTACATATCATTTGAAAGTTTAAAAAATTTCCTTTCCAAAAATATATATTGTTGCAAGGTTTAGGCTAAGAGTTATTCTATAATGATTGATGAAGCATGATATCTATAGTTATCTTTAATACCGGCCCAAAACACTCAAAATTTGATAGCTGGACCTCAGAAAATGCAAATCACACAAAAAGTACTCTCTTTTCAAATTTGAAATCATGTTTATGCGTTTACATAACTCATTTTTGCGCCCTGTATCAAGTTTCCACGGAGCTGGTGTACATCAAACACTTTTTATAGATTTTGCAAGGTAGGGTACTCCGGGTGATAATCTGGTTCCTCCAACAAAAAAGAAGGGGTGTAAAAATGGTCCTGCTTCATCTTTGTCAATAAGATATTAGTTTTAAGTTTTATATTATCTGAAAGTTGAAGAAATTTCCTTTTTAAAAATATATTATAATACATATTTTAGGCTAAGTTTTGATTGGTAAAAAGGCTAGCCTACATGATAAACACTAAATTATCTTCGGTACCGGCCAAACCCCCCCCCAATTTTGGTGCTAGACGTCATAAAATTGCAAATTGTGAAGAAAACACCCTTTTTAAAAACCTTAAAACATTTTTCTTAAATAGCGCGGTTCTTTTATCACGTGGTATCAAGTTACCAAGGAGAAAATGCCAACAAAGCACTTTTTATTTACTTTGACAGGCGGGCTATAATCAATCAAAATTAGCTTTCTCCCAGCAAAAAGGGGAAGGGAAAGAGTAACTTATATTTCATCTTATGCAACAAAATAATCTATTTAAACTGCATATCATTTGAATCAGGAATAACCTGTCTTTTCAAAGATAGGCAATATTTGGTGGTATAAGCAGAGTTATTACGTAACGACTGATGAAAAGGGTAGTTGCAGTAGATTCCAGGACCCCCCAAAAAGGCCAAAAATTTGGCTTCTGGGCTTCAAAAAAATTGAAAATAGTACAAAAAATTTGTCGTTTGGTAATTTTTGACATTTTATCTTAAAAGTATAATTCTTTTACATCATCTAGCGGCCATTTTCAAAAAAATTTATCCTCACGCGAGGCCTGTAATATCTTTTGAACTTGGGGGACATTGGTTTCCCTCACCAAAAAATGAAGGGGGTAAAGATGTTTTTGTTTCATTTTGAGTCACAAGGCATTGTTTTTAGAATGCACATCACGCTAACTGGGATGAAATTCCTTTTCAGCGATATAACATAATCGATATAATAGCCAATGGCTTAAAACCAGTGAATGATAAAAGTAAACATGATTAATGGTTTTTTTATGCAAATTAGCCGTTTTTTTGCATCTGTTACAAGGACTGCTTCGCGGGAGCAAAAGAGTTAAACTAAGAGCTTTCCCAACCTTTAACAGCAGTAAATTTCATTGCCGTTTACATACGGTTTCCGCACTGGCAGCAAAACATTCGCGTGATATCACGCTTTCCGTTGAAGCGGCAGCAAAATTTTTGCTGTGACATTTCAACGAAGCGCGGCATAGACTGCTCTGCGGCGTGAAGTGGTTAAGGTTGAAATACAATCAAAAAATTTCTATTGAAACACCACACAACCTATTGCAATAGACGCCTATTAAGCTCTTTTCAAACATTAATACTCCCTCTTAATCCGTGTTACAAATTGATGTGTTATTGTCTAATTTTGATCTCTTCTTAAATTTGGGATTTTATTACATTCAACATTGCCCCTAATCCAGATCTCCCTACTTTTAAATAAAGATTAGTATTTTGTAGCGATATCCTTGCAATTACGAACATCAGTAATGGGCTTTGCCATTTATGTTTGCTATCGAAATGATAGTGGATAATTTTGCTGTCTGCTGCTGTTTTCACTAAATGGTGGCAAGCATTGAGATGGCATTTAACATTATGACACCACAATGCGTCTTAAGCCATTATTATTAGGATCGCTGCTTACCACTTCTCCGTCACTGTAGGCGAATCAATATGAACCGATGTCTTTGACTGCATGCATGTTCCTTGGCCCTGGCATAAACGCCCCCATGCAAAGTGCAAACCAACTCGAAATGAAGCACTCATAGTTCAGCTATAGCAGTAGCGGGGCCCCATCAATAATGTCGAGGTTAAGAATATTAAAACAGCTGGCTGCTGCAACACCCTTGCCCAATTGCAAAGTAAATTGCTTCCACAATTAGATCATATGTAGCTCGATTCCTTACATCTTGTTGCAATCGATAAGAAAGGACCATATTTACCCCATCGTCTTTTACTTGGGTCATCACCGAGTGTTTTGCTTAGAGTTAGCTACATATTAAAACTTTTAGACTTTGAGTCTTGAATAATTTGATTGATAATGCCAAAGATCCATGCTATCGAGCAAGAATAAACAAAATGTACCAAATGAGTTAGTTTTTCTAGAAATTGCAATTTTGTGAATTGCAGCCACTAAAATTTTGTGTTTTTTGAACCGATAAACTACATTTCACAAACATTTGGAGACTTCATTGTTTGATGGATCTATTTGAAAACGTCGACAGACAATGCAAAGAACCATGCTTGTGAGGAAAAGTAACCAAAATGTACCAAAGAAATAACTTTTTTAATAATTGCAAGTTTGTTAGCTCTAGTAGGATAATTGTACAACTAAAAATAAAACATCACTATGGTAGCCAAGTTTTGATCAGCCATTTTAAATTAATCTTTAGCCTCAAGTAATTGAAGTAACATATTGCTAGAAAGTAAATTTCCTAAGCTTTCAAAGGATAGTAATTGCTAGTACTTTATTAAAACGTTGTTGCATTAAAGTTACCTGTTTTTACTATGCTCACTACTTTTGGGAGGGGTAAAAAGTTACATCACAGATCTTAAAGTTCATTTTTTTAGTATAAAAACTAATATTAATTGAACATATTATACACTATCGGACTTGCCATGAAATAACTTTTACTTTGTTAAATAAATTTTGAAAATCAGTTGAGAAATAAGGTCATAAATTAATTTTTAAATATACTGCTTTTGCAAAAAGTGTGCAATTTTTGAAAACATCTTGATATTATGATCTGCGGTAGCGAACATTTGTGTTAATCGTACGAGACATACAATGACGTCATAGACCCAATTTGAGCGTGCAAGCAAAATAGAGAAGAAAAAGTGTTTAAGGCTTGAAGTGCTTAAATAAAGAAGTGCTCGTAGCATAATCAAATAAACATCAATTTTTGTAATGTTGTTTCTATCAAAAGCAGCTTATTAATATCTCCAAAAAAAACGTTTAATTGCATTTCTGCGATGAGTACTTTTTGAGAAAAACCAGAAAACAGATTGTGCAATGAATTGTTTATTGCGACGTCATTTTAGACCCCAAGCAAATCAAAGTTTTTGAAATGTAATAAGTCGGAAGCTGGTATTCGTTTGAGTAAAAAGCAGTTGTCCTCTATTAAGTAATGCAAGTTCTAAAAAAATTATTTTAGGTTATGACGCCATGATGACGTCAAAAATACCCTTGTGACACTCACCACGGGATGGTGATCAATGGTGGCAAGTTTGATATTTCTATCTATAGCAGCTTCAGAGGTGTTAAACAGACACACAGACAGACAGAACTGCGCTTTATATATTAGATTAATAACGTATGCAATGGTTGGAACTAGTTTGTACATTGTTTTTCTTTTGTATATTTCATCCTCATTGGCGCAAACTTGCTCTCCTCAACTTCCAAAAGTAAGTTTGAGACCAATTTTTTGGAAAAACATCCAAAATCATGAAGATTCTGCAAAAATGAAATTGATTAAGAAATGTTTGAGTAATTTGGAAGATTGTGCCAAAGGCATTCCATTGGATATCATAAAAGAAGAAATTTCCACAACACATCCGACAGGTATGAAAAATACTGATAATTTATTGAAGTGTCTACTACTTAATACAGTAATCCCTATATAGCCTAGTTGCTTTTAAGCTATTAATAATGAGGAGCAATAGAAATAAGTTGTTGTGGACCAATCTACCAACATTTTAAAATCGAAATCTTTTTTTGTTGTGAAAGGTTATTTGGTGATATGCAGATGTTAATTATAATTAACATCTGCATATCACCAATAATTATTGGAGAGGTGAGACGACTTTAGTGGAAATAGAATTGATCAATCAACTTATGCCAAAAACATTTAGAGCTCTTTTTTAGAAAACAAAACTTGCTTTCATCTGAGATCAAATGCTACCTTTGTGTTGACAAACCAGATGTCGAATTGGAGCACAGCTCGAAACGAATGCAAACAATTGGGAGGAGATTTAGCGACAGTAGCCTTGAGAAGCCATCGAAATCGAAAGTAATTAGTTGCAGACCGAATTTACTGCAAAAAGTAATTTAAGGGGTAGTCTAAGTCACACTTCCATTACCAAGCTGGTGCTCGCTTATTACATCCCAATATTTGATTTTGGAATAAAAGATTGCTTATTTGTAGATCAGGTTGTGTTGTCAAGAAGGTTACTAGAAACTACTTTGGGCGGCAAATTCTTCCAGAAATTATCAATCTTTTTAAAAAGAAAATTTAGCCAAGACTTTGATGTTTTAATTCGAATTTTTTAGGTTTTAAAGTAAATTTTTCCTCTATCTAAGTTGCAAGAAACACAACATTGCATTATTTATACAAATCAATTTATAATTTTATGGTGTAGTGATGGCAAATCAAGAAAAATTTGAGGAAAATTGGAAGTATGGCTTTCTGTGCAAAATAATGTTTATTATTTTACGTAAAAACCGCTCAGAATCAAAATCAAGTCAAAGAAATTTTAGTGCTTAATAAAACTTTTACTCATTTAAATATATGCCAAAGATAGCACACATGCTTACAAACTTGACTTTTACCTATACCAGCGTTTCCTAAACTTTTTCTGATCTCAAACCACTTTTCAAAATACAAATTTTCAAGAACCACGTAATATTAAATGTACTTCGAAGTGCTTGGACAAAAGTATAGTAAAAACGGAACTGATTTTCAAAATGATAAATATATAATTATTTCAAATTACCCTAACATGACTGTGCAATCGAAAATAGTTTCAAGAGAACTTAATTATTTATGCGGTGGGTATGAATGATGTGCTTTTTCTTATCATTGTTTTGGTGGTGAAATGTTTGGAATTTATTTTACATTTTTAAAGGGTGTTGTTTATCAAAAAATTCACTTTACTTAGTGGGGGTTGCTTGTGAAGATTTTCCAATCTGATTCCGACACATTCGTTGACAGAGGCCTATTTTAGTACTTAAGCGAAAAGCAAATTATTTGAAACAAAGCGTACAACAATTTAAGTTTTAAATGACTTTCGTCTCCCACTAAAAATCTATACAACACCCACCAGTGGAGGCAACCCATACTTTTGGAATCGCTGATCTGAACTATAAAGCACACAATTTTGTGTTTGGGGTGTTTTAAATCCTCTGAAACCACTGAGGATACAAGCATCAAATTTGCCATAATTGATTACCTCTCCGGAGTGGGTGTCATTAGGAATTTAGAACGTCATCATGACGTCCTAATCAAAAATATTGTTTTAATTTGCATTTCTTGACAAAGGAAAACTGTTTTTTGTTCAACCGAAAGCCACGTCCCAAAATTAGAAATTAGAAACTGACCTTAGAAATTAAAAGCTTTTTCCGAAGATAGTAACATCATGGTTTTGATAAAATCAATGAATTAACAATGCAGCAACCGACTCTATTTTTAAGCATTTTAGGCATTTTAAAGCATGCTTCTTCTCTATTTTCTTTACAGCTTCAAACTGGCTTTATGATGTCACTTTGCTGTCTGACATCGTACCGGGAGAAATGTGAAAAAAACCAGCAGGCAGCAAGCTACGTCTATAGATTTTATTTACTGTTATTTCAATTGCAAACAGTTTGTATGGTGTCTGTTTAAGAAGAATGATGCATTACAGTATTGTGATAGCGGTTTCTCAAAAAACCTGTTTTTAGACATACAATTGAAATTGGCAAGATACTCTACTTTTATACAGTCATGTTACACGTCTGACTGATCTTAACCTCTAACACATATTAATAAAATGTAGCAGAGTTTAACATAACAACTATTTTTTATGTAAAGTCTAACAGAAACCACAACCATTATCCTCATCTTTTGCACATTTACCTTGTCCATGTATTATACTCTTTAATCAAATCTTATTTTGTTTTAATAACTCAATGGCAAGTGCTTGACTTTTGGTTAGTTTGCACTTCCCCTAGCTGCAAATATGCCAGAACCTAACAATATACGTGCAGCCAGAGATGTTAGATTGTACAATCATGCATACAATTACGAAAAGTCGTTTCTAGTATGCCAAATATTTAATTGCATATTTCAGAAATTACACAGCAGTCACTTTGGTGCTCTTCCCTTACAACTGTATATCTGTACTGCCATGCAAGGAGTAAAATAAACAGATAAAAATGTGCAAAATTTTTGGCTGTTTTAGTGGTGAGCAAGCCACTTTCAAGCTGTATGCTGCAAACAGGGTAAATAAGATGTTGCCAAGGACTTTAAAAAGTTTGAAGGAAATACAGCGGCTATGCTCAATGTTTCTCAACTGGATAGCTCTGGAAAGCACGGTACTTTTGATTTTGGAACAAGAATTGGCTATGTCAAAACAACATCAACCTTTTTTATTGGTTTTAAAACTACCCAAATTCTTAACCTTGACATTACTAATGGGGGCGTTGCTATTGTAATAACTTGACTGTGGGTGCATCACTTCGTATTAGTTTACTCTTTTCCTTGTTGCGTTTATGCTAGGACCAAGCAACATGCGCCCAGCCAGATACTTTAGTCGTACAATTTCGCCTACAGTTATGAAAATGTCGTAAATGGTGGTCCTAATGTTTAATAGCTTAATCCTGAAAATATATATCAATCACCTTGGGGCTTTTTCACAATCTTGAAACTGTGATTCCTTGCACTTAATCAAATGAATGCATAAACCTTAGGAAAATCTTTGGCTACTTTAAACTATAAGCAAGTGGATTTCCTAAGTAGGCCTATGCTGGAAAAGATGCAAGCAAGACGCAGCCAGGATTTCGAGAAACTGAGGAAAAATATAGCGGCTATGCGCTACTCCCATGTAACGTGTTTTTTAATCGATTTGATTTAGCAACGAGAAATGGTTATTTCAAAACAAATTAACTTTCTATTGCTGCTTTCACAAATATTAATATGGAGAAGCCGGGACAACCGTCAGATCCAATATTTTTAACCTCGACATCACTGATGATACTTGCGATTGCAATAACTTAAACGTAAGTGCTTCACTTCGTGTTGACACTAGAAAAACCAGAATTTTAACCTACTGAGAACGACCGAGAGTGTCAATTTGACACCCTAGAAGTTTGAAATCCACAAGATAATTTTAATAAATTTTTTGTTTCTATTTTTGACTTATTAGTTGAACAAAACATAAAGACACACCAAAAAATAAATAGCAATTATCACTGATACAAAAATGCATTTGAAAAAATGTGATTTCGGCCGGTAAAGAGAAAACGCTACATCAGAGTTTTTTGTCATCAACTAGGTCTACAGCTTGTGCACACGCGCTCTGTGCTTGCAGTACATTTTCCATACAGAGATTTTCTGCATTTGTGGCATCTGCCAACAAAGCGGGTTTTGTGCAATGTTCCATGACTTGCCAGTTTCTTGTTGGTGCTGATTCGTTTCTTCCACAGTCTCACTTGCATCAGGCGTACTGGTTCTTCTCATTAAAAGCATTCCAAGTTCCTCGGCTAAGTTTTACAGAAAGTATCGTCTTGGAATTTTTGTGTCATTGATTTCAATGTACAAAACCTAAGCATGTATAGCAGCAAGATCCAAAGTATTTTGAAAAAAATGGACAGGCCATCTTCTTGTCAATTTCATGACAGTGTACTTGCAAGCCATTTGGTCTACCACATCCACTCCATATTTCGTTTTGTTGTAGTACTTCACTGTTTCCAGGGTTTTCTTCTTGTTTTTGCCTATAGCAGCATTTGTGTGCAGAGTGATTAGTAACAAAACACTCTTCTTTGGCTTTCCTTGATAAACAGAAAGTAATATATCTCCAGACTTGCAAAGCTTGGTAACATACAGTTCGTTTTTCATGCTCTTGATTTCGTAAGGAACTTCTTTTCGCACTTTATTCAACGTTCCTAATAGTTTCGTGTTTTTATTTTCAAAAGGTTTGCCAACTTTGTTAAAGTAAAGTAGTTGTCAGTCGTTATGTTTCTTCCTTTTTTGAAATATGATTTAACTAGCTTCATGACGACGTAGTCAGAAACGCGTTCTTCTTTTGATCGCAACTCGTCTTTTCCAACATACGGAAATCCATTTACTATATACTTGCTGCCTTAATCTACTGCTAGCCAATACGTTTGTCCGTATCGGTGCGGTTTAGATGCCATGAATTGAGTGAAAGGGCATCTTGCTTAACTTGGGAAGAGCTGCTCATCTACCGCGAGAAAGGCTCCAGGTTTATAGCACGCAATACTGTTTTCAACAAACCGGTTCCATACCATCGAAAGCAAAGCAAACTTGTCGATTTGTAGCCTTTCGGACCGACTCGATTTTTTATCAAATCGAAAATATCGGAGGATCTCCTTGAAATGATTTTTGGACATCACTTGGTTACAAAATGCAACACCCCAATTCTTACTCCAAAAGTCGGTCAACGGCATATCCTTTTTTCCAGTCACCCCACGCGCATAGATAATGCCAATAAAAGCTTCCAGTTCTTTGACAGTAAGAGTAAAATCTTGGCTCCTTTTCTTGCTCTACCGGAATCATGACAAATAGCCCATTCAAAGAACGTGATATTACAGATATAAATACATAAGTGGGCATATCAAGTCGTAAAATAGGCCTATCACTGAGCAGTTCATTGCTGTAATTTTGTGAACGACCACCATTTAATTTATACATTTTAACTCAGCATAAGTGATGTCATGCCCTGCCGAGATGTAATCGGATGGTTATTAGGAGACACATTTTTGCTATTTTTCTCCACAATAACTTCGCACTACTACCAATTTAAATATTTATAACGATAAAGAAAATTGTAAGAGCAAGGCGGTAGCCGCAGAAGGGTAACTTTAAGGACGATCAAACAAGCAAGAAAACATTTAAACCGCAAGGGATAAAGAGGAACCACATGACACAAGAAGTACCGGTAGTTGCAAGAAATCGGAATACAAAATCAAACATATAAACATTTCAACCGCAAGAAATAACGGATAACCGCAATAAACAATAAATACAAATTTAAACTGCAAGAGAAAGCCATAAGTGAAAATCGCAAGTGATAACGGATAAACTTCGAAGTATCTTTTTAACTTGCACCTCGATGCGCGCCACAAAACAACTGGTCGAATTTCATATCTCTTACTACTAATACATAAAGACCAATTTCTGGTTTACTGACCAAGGGGGTGAAAATTAATACAAGTTACGTTAACAAATGATGGGTCAAATGTTTGGAGAAACGTATGCTTCTTGTTTGTAACATTTTACACTGGGTAACGCACCGAAAGACGATTCAGTAGTGTTGTAGTATTCAAACACGCGTAGATTAAAGGTGTAATGTTTTATTATGCTTTCGGATCCAATACGTTGTAGACTTAATTCGGCAAAATCTTTAATACAGCTCGTAAAAACGACTTTGTCTTTCGCAGATTGTATTTCTTGCGTACGTGCTGTGATCATGCAATCATTTCTAACTTGCAAGGAACATGGCACAAAAGAAATAAAGCGAAAGGTTTAATGTGCAGGAAATTATTATAGTGATTTTACTTGTCAGGTACAAATTATCATCAAAAACTTCCTTGTCGTTTGGTTTTTCCGTTACATCTTATCCCGTTGGCTCCAACATTGTGATTGATCTATCAATTACAAACCGGTTCTGACGTTGTCTCCCGGTAGCATGAATTGAAAATGTCTCACAGTTTGGCACCATCTAAACAAAAAAATTAAATATGCCGAAAAAACATTAACTTTTCATAACTGTTCACAAAACTATCCATATTCTTGACATCGACATTACTGAAGGAGGCGCTACAATTGTAATAACTTAAGTGTAAGTGCATCACTTTGCGTTAGCTCGCTCTTTCCCTAGTTGCGTTTGTGCCAAAATCAAGCAACACGCGCGCAGCTCGAAATTTTATGTTTTATAAATAGGCATACAATTCCAAAACGTCCTAACTAGTGGTCAAAACATTTAACAGTTTATTCCATAAACTACATATCTCTCACTTCGTTGCTTTCCCACAATCGTGAAGATATGCTTACATGCACCTCCTAAGATAAACGCATAAACGCTTGTGCAATCATAGGTTGTTTAAGTTGTGAGCAAATGTAGTTCCTATGTACATCTATGCTGGAAACAAACCAAGCAAAATGTAACCAGTAACTCCAGAAACTTTGCGGATGATATGGTGGATTTGCCCAACCCGCTATAGGCTACTGCATTTTTAATCGATTTGATTTTGAAACGAGAATCTGGTCTGTCAAACTACCAATAACTTTGTATTACTGCTCTCACAAATAACAATTGATTGAAATTAGGGCAGATGTCTGATGCCATATCACCAACCTCGACAATAATGATGGGAGACCTGCAACAGCAATAACTGCGATTGCTTCATATCGGGTTAATCTCCTGTTTCATTGCTGCGTTCATGCCAAGACGAAGCAGCATACCCCTAACCAGAAACTTTTGCTCATACAAATTTGCCTAATACTTTATGACTTAACTCTGAAAATCATCTGGACGCCCTTCCTCAACGTTCATTTACTTTCAAGCACTTGCAAAATTTAACAGATAAAAGTTTGTTACGTTTAAGGACGACGAAGCTGAAAACAGGGCAAACAAAACGTTGTTAGGGAAGCGAGAATCTTGGGAGATATGTGAAGGCTATGCGTAATATTTTTTAATTGATTGCGTTTTAAAAAACGTTAGTTTTGTTTCGAAATGAGATTTGACTATGTCAAAAAACATTCACTTTTTGTAAGTTTTTTCACAACTATGCATTGAGTGAAGCCGGCTTGACCCGCTAAGCTGATGTTCTTAATCTTTACATTACTGTTGGGAGCCCTGCGGGCGGCAACATTAGAGCCCGCTAGTAGAAGCACATGTTCACAATTGTGGGAAAGCAACGAAGTGAGAGATATGTAGTTTATGGAATAAACTGTTAAATGTTTTGACCACTAGTTAGGACGTTTTGGAATTGTATGCCTATTTATAAAACATAAAATTTCGAGCTGCGCGCGTGTTGCTTGATTTTGGCACAAACGCAACTAGGGAAAGAGCGAGCTAACGCAAAGTGATGCACTTACACTTAAGTTATTACAATTGTAGCGCCTCCTTCAGTAATGTCGATGTCAAGAATATGGATAGTTTTGTGAACAGTTATGAAAAGTTAATGTTTTTTCGGCATATTTAATTTTTTTGTTTAGATGGTGCCAAACTGTGAGACATTTTCAATTCATGCTACCGGGAGACAACGTCAGAATCGGTTTGTAATTGATAGATCAATCACAATGTTGGAGCCAACAGGATAAAGGTGTGATGGATAAACCAAACGACAAGGAAGTTTTTGATGATAATTTGTACCTGACAGGTGAAATGACTGCAGCATAATAATTTTCTGTGAAATTACTTAATAAAACAGTATAGCTGTTTGCGCATAGCCGCTATATTTTTCCCAAACTTTCTGGAATCCCTGGGAAAGTGTTGTTTGCCTTGTATCTAGCTTAAGCTTAGTTCGCAACTGAAACAACCAATGATTTTGCAAATCTTTTATTCATTCATTTTTTGAAGTGCCAGGAAACAAACTCAAAGTTGGAACAGAATCTCAAGATGATTGATATGCATTTACAGAAATAAGCAATCAAATATTAGGTTCACTACTTAAGTAATACTTTTTTGATACAGTAGCCCTAATGATATCAAGTAAAGCTTCTGGCATGGTCCTGGAATAAATGCAGGCAGGAAAAGAGTAAACAAACTAACCTGAAGTCCAGCACTTGCAGGACAGTTGTTACAAGAGTAAGGCCCCATCAAGGATGTCAAAGTGAAGAGTATTGGTTCAATGGGCAGCGCCGGCTTTACCCAATAAGTAGTTTCGAGAAAAGTAATAAAAATTTAATGCTGTTTTGACACAGTCAATTCTTGTTCCAAAATCAAAAGTACAGTGTTTCTAAAGGAATTGATTGGAAAATATTATGAGTGGTTGCGCATAGCCGCTATATTTCCCCCTAAATTTTGGAATTCCCTAGAAGCGTCGTGTTTGCCCTGTTTCCAATATAAGTGTAGTTACGGACTGAGCTTGCTCACAATTTAAATACCCAATGATTTTACAAAACTTATCGTTGGTTCCATCAAGTGTTTGGATGCATAAATTCAATGTGGTAGATATAGGCGCCTTGTAATTGATAAATATCTACAGGAATAAGTTATTAAACATTACGCAAACCACTTTGTATAATTTTAGACCTGATGGTATTGCCTCAGACCTCTGACTGCACGTATGTTGCTCGGTCTTGGCGTAAGCGCAGTAAGAGAAAAGAGCAAACTAACTCGAAGTCTAGCATTTACAGTTATTGCAATAGATTACGTCATGATTTAAGAGTGTTCTCCAGCAACCTCGTTTTTGTGCTGAAGACGCCGATAAATTTTTTTGTAATTCCTGCAAGAACTTATATGAAAAACTACCAACTTGTTTCAAGTTTGCAACTCTTGCTTAATATGTCTTGGAGATTACGACACAACTGCACAAAGCTCTTTGGACTTGCTGTTTCATCATAAAGAAAACAGATTTTTTAATTTTATTTTTTTTTACCTACTGGTAAGCTAAAACTGCAATATATTGTACTTCTTTGACAAAAGGCCGTATCACCAGCTTTTTTGCTTTCGAAATGACGCAGATTGCTAACTTTTAGTTCAGCTACTGCCTGCTGCTGTTTTCACTGTCATGTTACCATACAGCATTATGACAAAACAAAAAACATTTTAAAGTATTTAAGGAACAAAAATATGTGCTTGGAATGCTTAAACTGCTTAAAAAAGTAATTTCTTGTCTTATTGTTCTTCTTTTTCATCGTTTGAGCTATTCCTTGTGAGCATTATGCAGGAAGATCTACATACACTGCGTGTGCGCTCAGACTCGGTTTGCGAGTCTTCAGTTAGACTGGGCCACCACATCTCTGCCAAATGAAAATGGAGGCATCTGGTTTAGTGCCTTGCCCAAAGATATAAGAAGCAAGCTTGCCTGCTTGTTTTCCACACTATCCCTATTGTGCTAAGCGCCAAGCAGCAAAGCTTCGAATATCATTTTTTAAAGTCTTTTGGTATTACTCGACATGGGAAATAAACCCCAAGTCTACCGACTGCGAAGCGGACGCTCTAACCATCTCGCCATCGCGCTGGTTCGTCGCATCGTCGCATCGTCGCATCGCATTGCTCATTCAGCTCGAACGGTTCAAGAACTTTTTTGATCAAGGAGCTATTAATCGCGTTTCTACAGTCAGTATTATTAGTGAACATAACAAAACGAAATGCGCAATCAAGTGTTAATTGTGACGTTAATTCTATTATTATGCAGCCAAAGAAGTAAAGCTTTTGAAAATAAATAAGTAGCGGATCGGCTTTTGGTTGAACGAAAAGCCATTTTACTCCGTTTTAAAATACAAATTAAAAAATTATCTTTAATTGTGACATCACCATGATGTCACCAACCCCTAGTAACACTCAATCAATGTCAGAGATTAATCGTGCTAAGTTTCATGTTTGTACACCCAGTTGTTTAAAAGGAGTTAGAGCGCAAGTACGTTTATACAAACGTACAAAGAGAATTCTGTTTAACAAAATGAGATTTACAAGTCTTATAGCAAAACAGCCATACAAAAGATAGATGGACTTATACCGTAGAAGCTGTTTGATTATAAAATCAAGAATAGCCATTTTGCGCCAGAAATGAAACAAAAGCGGCGGTGCATGTTGTGCGATTGACTTTTTATATTTTTATCCTCCATACACAGCAAAACTTTTTAGATTAAATATAAACAATTTTTAGTAAGTCCATTTTCGCAGTTACCAATATTGACTGGTACTGGTACATCGTATTTTATTGTAAGCACTGCAGCAGGCAGAATAAATTGCCGAAAGTGCCTTTTTTAAGAGTGCAATATCATAAAATCCATGTGGCCATTGAACTCCAAATCTTACCATTACTAATCGGCGATTTACGTAAGTACACTGGAATTTCATAAAGGTAGTCTTTGGTTGTACTTCTTAACAGGCTCATCGTTTCCCACTTTATTCGTCACGAAGATCAGACAGTTGACGTGTGGATAGGACTTAAGAAAAACAACGAAAATGGTGAAATTTGGCAATGGATAAATGACGAAATAGAGTCTAATACTTCATCAATTTGGGACGAAAATGAACCAAATAATGACGGAAGAAACGAAGAATGCGCAGTCTTACTTGAAGAAAAAAAGAAAGTAAATGATATCCCATGCACAGAATCAAGATTGGGTTTGTGCGAATTAAACAAGCCCAGATGTTAAGCACACAAATCGCACAGTTATTTCAGACAGATGTTACCTAACATTTAACTCATAGATTATTGCGAAATTATTTAAGTCGCCAAGATACTTCTGTGGATGACCTTGCGAGCATGAACATTTTTTGAACTGTTGTTTTTATCGGCAATTATTTCTCGAGACCGGTGTTGGGCTTTGATTCCATGTCATGATGTTGGTGTTGAAGCCTTAATGTCTAGATTTTGCTGCACAATCTTAAAAACAAGATTCTTCAATTAGAAAAAGTTTTTTAATATAGCTTTGAAAAAAGCTGTTTGAGCCATAAGCTTTTCGTGACACTCTAATCAGTGGCGGTATCGCGTCAAAAGGGAAGATCTAGAGTGAATAAGTGTTTTATGTGAATAAGTTGGACGTTAGGCAATCAAGACAAGCCAATGATAGCGCTAGTATTGTAAAGCGCGCCAAAGAAAGATTTCGCAATAACGAAAGTTAGAGAAAGCACAGCAGAAGGCCAAATGCCGCGATTATCGAAAGAGTTCGAGAGCGTAAACAAACTCTTTCTGTCTGCATAACACCGGGGGCCGAATCTTGATATAAGCAGCCTCTAAAAGATTAAGATGGAAAGAGCTACGTGCTGTGGCGAGGATTGAAAACCGCTTATTATCATAGTTTAATGCACATTGATCATTATCTAAAAGGTGCTGACCAATGGCAGAGTCAGAATCCGGTTTGGTGTCGGTTCGTTTGCACAATCTGTGTGGTTGAGATCGGCGTGGATGTGTCAATTGCTCTCTTAACCATTGCGGAACATGTTGCTTGATGCAATCCTGTAGTCGTTAAGATGTTCGCCCTACGTATCGACTATGACAGTGGCACTTGTATTCATATATAACAAAACTTTTCTGAATGGTAGGTAGAACATCCTTGTGGGCCACAGGCAGCATGCGCTTAGACGTAAAGACCAAGCGAGTGCTGACGGAACCATAGCAGCTTTCCACGGCGGTTTTGACTTCTTTTTGCAAGTTTGTGGATGGCTTACCTATCCAAGGGACCCTCAAGTACACAGGGCACTTTTCTGGGCCGAATCGCTTAAGAGTGGAGAACTGAGCGATCTTCTTGGCAATCTTAGCGTTGATGACGTTTTTAGGATAGCCATTTTCCAGTAATATTTTCTTGATCCGTTCTATTTCTCCATTGAGTCTACGCTTGGTGCAAATCATTAGAGCTCGATGCACCAATGTAGATATTAGACATATTTTACGTTTGAGAGGACTAAAGGACTCCCAACGCCAATACTGACCAATGAAAGTGGGTTTCCGGTGTACGCTGGTCTCAAAGCCAACATCTGTTTTTTCGACGTAAACATCAAGAAACGTTAGGCATTTTTCTTTTTCTTTTTCGAAGTAAATCTGAGGGATAAATGAAGGCAGTTACATTTGGTCAGAAATTCATCTGCTTCAGCTTCGTAATCAAAGAAAGTTTTTTGTTTCAATGACAAATTTTTTTCTCCAATAACGTTTGTCAACACCAATTAGTGCAAAATACGATTGTTATTTTTTATTTTGCAAAACTCTAGACAAGATTTTTTCTTGACAACAAACGTTAATAAAGAATGGAGCGCGTTTATACCGATCCACATTTTTATGTCAACTGGCGGCCATTGGGAATTTTTTTATCTTAGTGAAAAATGCGTTTCTTTTGGTTTGTCAGCAAACACTTGCTCTCACTTTTGCAATTTGGTCGGCGAATAACACTCTTTAAGCATTGTCAGACAGATTTCGGTAAAGGCGCCAATTGAATCAGTGCCACTAGCCGTCTAATATTTTTGGTCACTTACACGACATTTACGGTTGCAATTTCAAATCCGTATGTAAAAGAACTTGACGATAAAACTCATTCGCCGGATGATTAAACGCCACTTATTCAAATTCCAGCACAGTAAGTAAAAGAATAGGATAAAAGTAACTGGTGCAATTGTAGTTCATAGGTGATTAAGATTTCAAGGTTCAAACGCCTGAAATTCCAGCAGTTGTTGAAAGTAAATAGATGTTTAGGAAACAAAGTTCCTTTTAATAGTGTTGAGCATGAGCAACTTAAATAAAATCAGACCTCTTTTATCGGACTCAAAATGGTCACAAAATTTTGAGAAAAACAAATGCCGTTTTAGCGAGGTGTTCGTGTAATCGGCATCAACTTAGTCATAAGGGCATTTTTCACAGAACGATTGCATACTACATGAACAAATGTAACGATGTACTTTATATAGTAACTAAAAGATTTGCAGTAACTAAATGTATTTTAACAGAGGCCAACGACCGCACTTCATAACGTGTGGAGGCTATTGCGGTAGGCCACTGCACTTAAAAGTGTGAAAATTCAGTCAAATTTTAGGAGAACCACAACTTGCAATCAATGACCCATAATAATGTCAATAAAAATCATACCAGTGAACAGTTTATTTAAAAGGTCTGTTATCGCACTTCAACAAGCGACTTTCTATCAAAGTTCTATTACATCTTTTATAGCCCAGTCGCTATCAAAATGGTTGGTAAGATTCGGCAACGAAGAATGCTCTTCAAAGTATGCTATCAATGTGGAGATCGCAGATTTGGCTTTCTTGTTGTCACTGTATGTTTGCATGCTTCTGGTAATGACTAGTTTTTATAAGAACCCAATGCTGCACTTACTGTACTTTCTCAAGATTCAATCCAATTTTTTGGTACGAAACCAATAGCCAGCAGCCAAAAACAATAAGCCCAGTAATCTTGTACAACACGCGGCTGACCAGCTAATACAGTACAGTAATAAAGTCAACTAAATTAAATGGATTAATAAATGAATGTAGGCAGGCACTTCGAAGGCTAAAGCAATATGTTGAAAAATACCACTTCCATGACCGGTATATGGAACATTAAACTAAGACGCTCGTTATATCAGTAACTGATCTATGAGGTTGGAAGCAGTCCCGTAGCACTCCAACTTCGGGCCCCCCCCAAAGTAAGCGCAAGAGCTCCTGCGCACAGGTCATATCACTTTAGAGGTGTAAAATTGAAAAGCTGCATTAAGAAAATACACCACAATTTGTACATAAGTAAACAGGCTAATGTCAGAATAAAGCATGCCGATACCGAAGGTGCAAGTCATAAAAAATTCGGCACCGATGCCAGAGTTCAGTAGGACATTTATGCAGACATTGCGAAACGAAAGCAATGACACTGAAAAACATGAAAAAGTTATAAAAACACAGTATCATTTAAATAGTCTGGAGCGAACCTTTTTGTTCGCAAATGCTGTTATGACATTGTCATAATCAAGAGATCGAGCGCAGTCATTTTCGATTGACAGCATGGCTAATGAAGATTAGACTCTGTCTGTCATAGACGTTCTATTAAAAGTTTTGATCAGTTTCAATTTGCTGAAGCTTCTTTCAGCGCTGGCAACAGTCACGGGGCAAGTTAGTAAGATTCGAAGTGCGATGTACACATTCGGATACAATTCAAATAAATGAGTCTTTAGAAGATAGTTCAGAAAGTCTTGAGCCGTATTGAGATTGCGTTTTTTTTGTAAAATTAAAACAAACCGCTGTAGCTCAGCGCTCATTTCATCAGAATCAATGTCACCGAACTTTTTTTGGAACTCTTTACAGCAAGTAAGAAGAGCATTTTCTTGTTGCACAAGCAAAAGTTTGTCTCGTGTGTACAAAAACGAAAAGGCGGAAGAAACCTCACGTAACAAATTAAAGCGCTCCTTTATTGACATAATAGCCTGGTCTACTAATGGATAGAAAAAGTTGCTTTTAAATTTCAGTTCAGGAGTAGCTCGTTGTTCCTCTTCACCTTGGTAATCAAACAATCTTCTTTTCTTTCCACTTCTTGACGGAGGAAAAGAAGGATCAATATCCAATTCCTGTGCTATTTCAACAGCAGATGTTGCGGCACTGTCATAACCCGTTGTGCGATAGTTTTGCAAAAACTTTTCAGTTGCCTGGATTTCCGTTTCCATTGTATGAAGGGAGACTCCATACGATTGAAGAATCTTGCTTGCTTTATTGACTTGGAATAGGATATCATACCAAATAAACACCGACAAAAGAAAACTCCATTTTGATAAATGAGCTATCAACGATTTTGTTTCTGAGGCAGCTCTTCCATCTTTTCTTTCTATGGAAATGGCTTCCAAGTCTTTCAGTGCCAGCAACATCTCTTTTAAATTGTATCGAAGAGGTTTGATGCATTTAATTCTGCTTTCCCAACGAGTATCAGATTGTGACTTTATGGACAGCTCCACATGTTTCTTCAAAATTTCCCAACGCTGAGCAGAGGAAGAAAACAGCACATACAACCTTGTAAGTACTCCAAAAAATGTCAATGCTTCCGTCGATGAATTAGCACTGTCAACAACAACTAAGTTAAGGGTATGGTTTGCACAGGGCACGTAAACAGCTTTGGGATTGATGTCTAGCATTCTTGCTTGGACCCCAGAATGTTTTCCTTTCATGTTAGCACCATTATCATATGACTGACCTCGACAATCAGACAATTCGAGTTGCAGTTCGGTCGCTTTTTCTAAGAAAGCGTCCAACAAGCCTTTCCCAGTACTGTCACTTATTCTCAAGTAGCCAAAAAATGTTTCTTTAACAACAGCAGCTTCTTCATTACATAGTACATAACGGAGAATGACAGACATTTGTTCATGATGTGACATATCTGGAGTGCAGTCCAAAATTATAGAAAAATATTTTGCCAATTTCAATTGCTGTAAATTTTTTTTTTCAACTTCTGTCGCTAGCAATTCAATTAGTTCATTTTGTATGGTAGGACTCAAATAGTGATCTTTAGTGTTTTTATTCTTGATTCTGTCTTGAAGCTCTTTTAGGATCGGATCTCTTCTTGCCAAAAGCTCAAATATACCCAGAAAATTTCCATTGTGAGGAGATCCTAAGACTTCTTCAGATCCTCTAAAAGCAAGATTCCTTTCCGATAGAAACAAGGCAATGTCGATAGGTCTCTCTAAAACATTTCTCCAAAAACGTCTTTCATTGAAAAAAATATTCATCTCGCGTTTGTCGATAGTGGATGAATTTCTTATCCCTTCAGCTAGCAACATCCATTGACTGCAGCATTCTTGGTGGGAAATGCCGTTTTCATGGTCTTTCAGTTTTTTCGAAAAACCCTCCCATGTATTTATACCATTACAAAAGGGGTTTAGTGTTTTTCCAAATAGCTTACAACAAAAGCAAAAAACTTGATCTGATTCCCCAGAATAAACTAGCCACGACCGTGAAGCACTTTCACCATTAGGTAACACACGTTTATAATGGTTGGAGGAAAAACGTCGCCTTGGAGTTGTGTTGTTATATGGAAAATTCATTATTAGTTGATGTGGTCCACGCTTTACTATATCACATCGTTGAGCATCAGAAATACTTTCAGGCCATTTACATGGGTCATCAGGGATAGGGGTAAATTGAGATTCAGTTATTTTTGATATTGAAGGTTGCGTATTGGCAGGTAAATCACAACTTACATTTTCTGGAAATTCACAATCACTTTGATGCTGATCGTCATAGTCTTCTTTTTCTTGTACACTATAGTTTTCTTCATCCCTCTCGGTACTAGTGCCAGGTCTACTCTGCTCAGTAATCTTGAAAATATCTGTCATCTTGGGCAATTTCGCTACAGCATCTCGAGCAGTGGCTGCTTCTTTTCTCTTTTGAGCACCATTTTTTGAACGTTTCATTCTATACAATGTCAATAAAATACTTTATCTGCACTCTGCAGTGTATATATATTGTCCCGGTATTTATAGCCAAACAGAATTCCAGACCATTCTATGATTGTTGCGTAACAACGGCATTGTTACGTCAATCGAATATTCAAGATTCTACCAGAAAATCAATCGAAATATTCTAGATTCTGCGAGATAAAATGACGTTGCATTCACTTATGATGTCACAAGCCAATTTCTTCCTACAGTTTAAATCGGTTGTAAACAAGTCTGCTGAACTGAAAATAGTCACGTAGCCAAAAAGCAATTTCAGACTAACTTGGGCCCCAAAGGTTGGCCTGGCCCCCCCCCAATTGGGGGGTTTGGGGGGCGGCTGCTACGTCTCTGGTTGGAAGTTCAATATTGAGTCCATCTGATGAGTTTTAACAGAACCAAAACCGGTCATGAAAGTGTATTTTTGAATACATTGGTATTCTTAGGTAAACCAATGAATAATTCAATACATTGGTAAAGCTGTAGAGTGCCTTTCCTACATCAATTAAATTGACTTATAAAAGTAAGCTAACACCAGCTTCATACAATTGACTTAAAGCGATAAATTTTAACACAAAGAAAGAATGAAAAATTGTTTAAAAACAAAAACCAACATGCAGACAGTGACACTGTTTCGACCTATCAGGTCTGTTCAGTGCAGTTGGTGACCAATAAGAAGCTAGAGGCTTTTAATAACGCATAGCTTAGACCGTCACACTTGTGGGACCTAATACTGGGTCCACTGTAGTGGATGGTCTGTCAACCTCTGCGAAGCGGTGATAAATTTTAGCAATGGTCCAGTTGGATAGGTTCGGTGTTTCTAGCGATCCATTAAAGTTTTTGACTTGCAATAACAAAAATAAAACTATCATTATCAGCAGAGACGTAGCAGCCGCCCCCAAACCCTCCAATTGGGGGGGGCCCAGGCCAACTTTGGGGGCCCAAGTTAGTCTGAAATTGCTTTTTGGCTACGTGACTATTTTCAGTTCAGCAGACTTGTTTACAACCGATTTAAACTGTAGGAAGAAATTGGCTTGTGACATCATAAGTGAATGCAACGTCATTTTATCTCGCAGAATCTAGAATATTTCGATTGATTTTCTGGTAGAATCTTGAATATTCGATTGACGTAACAATGCCGTTGTTACGCAACAATCATAGAATGGTCTGGAATTCTGTTTGGCTATAAATACCGGGACAATATATATACACTGCAGAGTGCAGATAAAGTATTTTATTGACATTGTATAGAATGAAACGTTCAAAAAGTGGTGCTCAAAAGAGAAAAGAAGCAGCCACTGCTCGAGATGCTGTAGCGAAATTGCCCAAGATGACAGATATTTTCAAGATTACTGAGCAGAGTAGACCTGGCACTAGTACCGAGAGGGATGAAGAAAACTATAGTGTACAAGAAAAAGAAGACTATGACGATCAGCATCAAAGTGATTGTGAATTTCCAGAAAATGTAAGTTGTGATTTACCTGCCAATACGCAACCTTCAATATCAAAAATAACTGAATCTCAATTTACCCCTATCCCTGATGACCCATGTAAATGGCCTGAAAGTATTTCTGATGCTCAACGATGTGATATAGTAAAGCGTGGACCACATCAACTAATAATGAATTTTCCATATAACAACACAACTCCAAGGCGACGTTTTTCCTCCAACCATTATAAACGTGTGTTACCTAATGGTGAAAGTGCTTCACGGTCGTGGCTAGTTTATTCTGGGGAATCAGATCAAGTTTTTTGCTTTTGTTGTAAGCTATTTGGAAAAACACTAAACCCCTTTTGTAATGGTATAAATACATGGGAGGGTTTTTCGAAAAAACTGAAAGACCATGAAAACGGCATTTCCCACCAAGAATGCTGCAGTCAATGGATGTTGCTAGCTGAAGGGATAAGAAATTCATCCACTATCGACAAACGCGAGATGAATATTTTTTTCAATGAAAGACGTTTTTGGAGAAATGTTTTAGAGAGACCTATCGACATTGCCTTGTTTCTATCGGAAAGGAATCTTGCTTATAGAGGATCTGAAGAAGTCTTAGGATCTCCTTACAATGGAAATTTTCTGGGTATATTTGAGCTTTTGGCAAGAAGAGATCCGATCCTAAAAGAGCTTCAAGACAGAATCAAGAATAAAAACACTAAAGATCACTATTTGAGTCCTACCATACAAAATGAACTAATTGAATTGCTAGCGACAGAAGTTGAAAAAAAAAATTTACAGCAATTGAAATTGGCAAAATATTTTTCTATAATTTTGGACTGCACTCCAGATATGTCACATCATGAACAAATGTCTGTCATTCTCCGTTATGTACTATGTAATGAAGAAGCTGCTGTTGTTAAAGAAACATTTTTTGGCTACTTGAGAATAAGTGACAGTACTGGGAAAGGCTTGTTGGACGCTTTCTTAGAAAAAGCGACCGAACTGCAACTCGAATTGTCTGATTGTCGAGGTCAGTCATATGATAATGGTGCTAACATGAAAGGAAAACATTCTGGGGTCCAAGCAAGAATGCTAGACATCAATCCCAAAGCTGTTTACGTGCCCTGTGCAAACCATACCCTTAACTTAGTTGTTGTTGACAGTGCTAATTCATCGACGGAAGCATTGACATTTTTTGGAGTACTTACAAGGTTGTATGTGCTGTTTTCTTCCTCTGCTCAGCGTTGGGAAATTTTGAAGAAACATGTGGAGCTGTCCATAAAGTCACAATCTGATACTCGTTGGGAAAGCAGAATTAAATGCATCAAACCTCTTCGATACAATTTAAAAGAGATGTTGCTGGCACTGAAAGACTTGGAAGCCATTTCCATAGAAAGAAAAGATGGAAGAGCTGCCTCAGAAACAAAATCGTTGATAGCTCATTTATCAAAATGGAGTTTTCTTTTGTCGGTGTTTATTTGGTATGATATCCTATTCCAAGTCAATAAAGCAAGCAAGATTCTTCAATCGTATGGAGTCTCCCTTCATACAATGGAAACGGAAATCCAGGCAACTGAAAAGTTTTTGCAAAACTATCGCACAACGGGTTATGACAGTGCCGCAACATCTGCTGTTGAAATAGCACAGGAATTGGATATTGATCCTTCTTTTCCTCCGTCAAGAAGTGGAAAGAAAAGAAGATTGTTTGATTACCAAGGTGAAGAGGAACAACGAGCTACTCCTGAACTGAAATTTAAAAGCAACTTTTTCTATCCATTAGTAGACCAGGCTATTATGTCAATAAAGGAGCGCTTTAATTTGTTACGTGAGGTTTCTTCCGCCTTTTCGTTTTTGTACACACGAGACAAACTTTTGCTTGTGCAACAAGAAAATGCTCTTCTTACTTGCTGTAAAGAGTTCCAAAAAAAGTTCGGTGACATTGATTCTGATGAAATGAGCGCTGAGCTACAGCGGTTTGTTTTAATTTTACAAAAAAAACGCAATCTCAATACGGCTCAAGACTTTCTGAACTATCTTCTAAAGACTCATTTATTTGAATTGTATCCGAATGTGTACATCGCACTTCGAATCTTACTAACTTGCCCCGTGACTGTTGCCAGCGCTGAAAGAAGCTTCAGCAAATTGAAACTGATCAAAACTTTTAATAGAACGTCTATGACAGACAGAGTCTAATCTTCATTAGCCATGTTGTCAATCGAAAATGACTGCGCCCGATCTCTTGATTATGACAATGTCATAACAGCATTTGCGAACAAAAAGGTTCGCTCCAGACTATTTAAATGATGCTGTGTTTTTATAACTTTTTCATGTTTTTCAGTGTCATTGCTTTCATTTCGCAATGTCTGCATAAATATCCTACTGAACTCTGGCATCGGTGCCGAATTTTTTATGACTTGCACCTTCGGTATCGGCATGCTTTATTCTAACATTAGCCTGTTTACTTATGTACAAATTGTGGTGTATTTTCTTAATGCAGCTTTTCAATTTTACACCTCTAAAGTAATATGATCTGTGCGCAGAGGCTCTTGCGCTTACTTTGGGGGGGGCCCGAAGTTGGAGTGCTACGGGACTGATTATCAGTATATTCAAAAAATGCTTTGATTTTCTCTAAGTCCAGACATTCTACACTAATCATCGAAATCAAAAATAAAATGAACTTATGGCACTTTATTCTGGTAATTTTGTAAAAAAAGCTCATTGCTTATTTTTTGCCAGTTCTTAAAATTTGGTCTATAAGAAGTAACAGCAAATCAAAGGCGGTGATGGGGATTTGGCTATCGGTACCGTACAGTAGGCTATCGCATGCGACAGTAAGATCTGCCAATACAGTGCCCGATTTATTGTTTTCTTCAAAGAGGTGTTCAACGTCATAGGTTAGTTTAAGCACTTTATCGGATATGCATTGACTATGCCTAAAGCCAACTTGTTTGCTAGGAAGATGGGGGTCAAAAACTGGTTCTAGACGCCTCTAGAGTAACCGCTTGAAAAACTTGTAACCTTAAAGTAAATATTGTCTGGGCTTTGAGATTCACCACACTTGATTAGTTTAATTGCCGAGGCAATTTTTTAGTGGACGATAGAGGCATGGATAATAGACCTTCAGCACTGAAAAATAGTTTTTTCTCCTGTTTTTCATGTTGATCATGTTATTTGTTAGTACTTCTAAAGGGGCCGTTAGTCCATGCTAGGAATGTGCAGTTGCGCCGAAGGCGCAAAAATTTTTGCTATTTTGTATGAAAGTAACTTGGTACTGAGATCAAATCAACAAATTTTGGAAAAATGAGGATAGGCTTTTTCGCAACCGTGGCTGCACTTACTGTTTTTCATCCTGGAACTTGAGGTCCAGTTTCAATTCTCAAAAGGTCCGGATTTGATCCGCGGTCCGCCAGTTGAGTAGTCCTGGCTTAGACCGTCACACTTGTGGGACCTAATACTGGGTCCACTGTAGTGGATGGTCTGTCAACCTCTGTGAAGCCGTATCACTCGTGAATGAGTGGCGGTTGTCGCAGGTGCACTACGTCTAACAACTGCTAGAACAATAGTGCTGTCACAGCCGAGTGTTCACAAGGTCTTACATGTATAGTAATGCAAGAGGCTAGCGATGCACTTAGCAAACTGCAGACAGTGACACTGTTTCGACCTATCAGGTCTCTTCAGTGCAGTTGGTTGCTAAGATTGATCGAATGTTGCAAAGTTCATTTTCAAAATCTACTCTTGAAAATGAACTTTCCAACATTCGATCAATCCTTATCAACAACGGTTACCCTGAAACTATAATCAACACTGTTATGACCAAGAAAATGAATCAATTTCGCAGACCAACGCAATTCGGTCCGAAGAAATGCGCAGTTTATCTTCACTTGCCATGGCTGGGCAATGTTTCGCTGAGGTACGAAATGCAAATTAAAACAGCCGTCAAACGCTGTTACTTTGCAGTTGAACCATGTATTGTCTACACCACCAGACAACTTCTGCCTGTAGCCAAAAAGGATGTACTACCCGCTTTTCATCAAAGCAACATTGTTTATCAATTTCGGTGCCACTGCGATAGTCGGTACGTGGGTCGTACGTCTCAAAGGCTACAACAGAGGATTAAGCAGCACGTGCCGAAAACCATACTCCAGGAGCATATTTCTCAGGACCGAAGCACATTGGCCCGCTCCTGCAAGCCAATCAGAAGCTTTAAAACTGAAACTTCCTTTTCTGCCATAGGACAACATTTTTTACAAAACCCTACATGCGCACACAAATATAATGACAACAAATTCTCTATTCTTGCCCGTGGCCGTACTTCTTTTCACCTTTCCACCCTTGAAGCCACGTACATTAAAACATCCAAACCAAATTTATGCAAACAAAAGGAATTTGTTTATGGTCTAAAAATCACACATTAGTTTCCGCTCCTGCTATTGGTCGCTTCTTTTACCAATCATGATAGAGCTTTTTTTTCTCTTTTTTTCTTTTTCGTCAACTGTGTCTCTACATAAGTGACTCACTTCACCTTTTCACTCAATTGTTGACGGATTCTCTTAAAAAGTGTCAGACGAAAAGATTGGAGAATGAATACTTTACTTTCTGCAATTTTGTTTTGAAAATGTTTCATTTGTTTTTGAAAGTAATTTTATTTGTTCTTGTTTGTTTCATTTTTGAAAATGATTTTATTTGATGTTGTATCCCCGCTTCAGAATACCCCCACTTCAGAAGTTCTCCAATTATTATTTGTTTCACTTTGGTTTTCAGCCCGTTAAACGATCTCAATTTTTTGTTCTCCCGTAAGCACAGCTATTGTAAAGCGGAAACATTAACTTTTATCTCGTGTCTTGAAAACAGAAGCTTTGGTAGTACAGTGGACGCCGCCTAATGTAGTCACGGATAATGTTATCAATCGGTTAATATTATCGGAATTCCTGATCACCGCCCAAACGTACAATATACATTACAAATATGCCGCTTATTTTAATCAGTATATCGGTTATTGTTATCAATATTTTCCCAAACGTAGTGACTAATATTGTTAACTTCCAGCGTAAATGTCCAGCTCTGATGATTAGCGGCCTGAGAAAGCTATAAATATCAAAACAGGAACTGTCGGAACGATGCCCCCATCCCTCGGAGGGAGTCGGGTAAACAACACGAAAGAGCAAATGAACTGGGTCATAATTTCGCGGCAATATCGTGTTACGTGTTACGGCTTGGAGTGCAAAATAAATCTTCTGAATTTGAACTGCATTATGAATATGAGTTTTTTATAAATGATTAGCTGCGAAAAGACATGAAGCAGACAAAGCTAGACGATTTCCTAAATAAATAATGTATTGTACTATGTCTATTGTAAGTTTTATTGTTTATTAAATATTTCATTTATTTAATTTTATTTTTGCGACACCTAAGGAACGATAAAATGGCAATTTTCATTTTTTCGGTTAATGTTATCAATCGGTTATTGTTATCATTTTTGGTGTTAACAAAAGTGATCACATTAAGCGGCGTCCACTGTATATCATAAACAAACTTCTTCGTGAGCGGAAGCAGCGGTCGTACAGAAGCGTTCACGTCGTATCTTAAAAATTGGTAGTTATTATAAAATCATATAGCCTCGTTCTGATCGATTCATTTTTGATTTATTGTTTTGGTCATGTGATGCCTAGAATGTTGTGTCTTTAGAATGATCTTCTAGATCAGGCCTGGCCAACCTTTTTGGTGTTGCGGGCCACTTTCAGATGTTAAAATTTATTGCGGGCCACAAACGTTTTTACCAAACTTAAATACTAATCAAGTTCTAGTTTACGCAAGAATTTACAAATTTACATATTAGATAAAAAGCAAATTTATTTACATAAAATCAATCAAGTCAATAATTACTGGTTAATGAGCCACTTGACTTTGTTTTTCTCAAACTAAAAAATCTATTTCGGGATCCAACGATGTAGTGGCCAAGCGCATGCATTGCTCCAGATGACCATCAGTGATAGAAGATCTAATCTTGTTCTTTACGTGTTTCATTCAAGAAAACATCTGTTCGCAAACATATGTGCTACCAAATAGAGAAATTATTCGTGCTGCAGTCTTTTTCAACTTGGGAAACTTTTCAGAATGCACGTATTTGCGATAGAATTCATCTACTGAAATTTTACCAAACTTCTTCTTGATAAATTCGTCGCATTGCAAGTCGATTAGTTCCAGCTGAAGCTCTGTTGGTGCATCTTCAGCTTCAACAAAAAAGGTTGTGTAACAAAATTAATATTTCTCTCCTGTAAACGGAAATCAAAAAAGCGGTCACTAAATGTGTTTTGCAATTCAGAAATGCGCTTTACAAAATTCGGTGCGTACTCTTTCCAATTCATGCGAGCCATTATTGGGAAATGGCTCAGATCTTTCTTGCCAAGCTGCTGTTCGAAAAGTTTCAGTTTAGCTTGAAATGCTCTCACATGACTGAAATAAGCATTGACCAGTTGTCCTCTTTGTTGCAGTTTGAGGTTGAGAGTCGCCAGGTGAGAAGATATATCAGTGAGAAATGCAAAATCTGACATAAATTGCGGATCGTCAAATTCCAAAATTGGTTTATTTTTCAAGGTCATGAATTCTTGGATTGGATCTTTCAGCTTAGCAATTCTTTTGATCACGTTTGCACGACTCAACCAGCATATATCGCAATAGTAAATCACGTCGCCATGATCTGCTTCCCATTCGGATGTAAAAAAGTTTTGAAACTAACGATGGTTTAAAGCCTTTGCCCGAATAAATTTTACAACGGTATTAACCATCTTCATAACGGCATCAAATCGTAACGTTTTTGCACACAAGTTTTCTTGATGGATAATGCAGTGGTAATCGATAAATGTGTTTTTATCGATTCCATCCTGCTTTTTTAAAAAGGCTACCAAACCACTATGTTTACCGATCATGGAAGGGGCTCCGTCTGTAGCCACGCCTGCAAGATTTTCGAAACGCAAATCGTAGAATTCCATCACATTCTTAAGTGCTTTAAACATATCTTCACCTGCAGTGCGATCTTTTAACGAAGCTATGCTCAAAAGTTCTTCAAATACATCAAAATTGCTATCAACCCCTCGAACAAAAATAGCTAGCTGAGCAGTGTCAGTTTGATCGGTACTTTCGTCCAAGGCTAATGAGTAAAACACAGATGTGCGCAATTTTTCCTTCAAAACGCTTTCAACGCTGCGAGAAAGGTCTTCTACCCTTCTGGTGATTGTGTTTCTTGAAAGACTGATTTTTTAAAAATCATTAACAGTTTTAGGAGAGACACATTGCGCTGCATGTATGATGCAGTCTTTTATGAAATTTCCATCGCTAAATGATTTCATATTTTTAGCAATGTCTAGAGCAATCATGTAACTTGCTTTGACAGAGTCATCAACCCCTCCAAGTCTGGTGATAGCAGTTTGTTGCCGACTCACCGACTTTGTCAACTGCTGAATTTTATCCTCACGTTGTTGGCCTCTGATGTTGTCATACTTGGCTTCATGTCGGCTTTTATAATGGCGTTTGAGGTTATATTCCTTCACAACAGATATTGTTTCTTGACAGATCAGGCATAGGGGCTTACCATTACTTTCAATAAACAAATATTGCATAGTCCATTGCTCATTAAAAACTCTGTTTTCGTTGCAGTATTTACGTTTTTGTCTTACAGGTGTGCTCATTTTTGCTTAATCACTTGTTAAATTCTGCAATTATTCGTACAGTACCGTACTAAAAACTATACCTCGCCTAGCTAACGCTAAAAGTAACTGCGAGCAAAGTCCGATTACTAGAACATAAACAGTTAAGCTTTTGTGACGTGATAAATCCCTTGATTTTGATGTTTTATGCGATACACGAGGTGATAATGAGGCGCTATGGTTGCATGCAGTGTTGCCAGGTTGTATGAATGTAAACCAAATCTAAAAAATTGACATATTTTCGAAGCGTTTGTTACACAAGTGTTCGGGGTTGTAGGCCCATAACATAAACAACAGGTATAATTTTGGTGTGTTTTGATGTCAAATATACTTGAGCCTGCAAAAACTACTAAAAATTTAAAAAAGTTTGCTTATGAACTTATTACATCGCGGGCCACTTAAAACAACCTCGGGGGCCGCATGCGGCCCGCGGGTTGGGCACCCTTGTTCTAGATGTATTTATTGGGGACTCTTGTTTCGTACAATTGAACTCTTGCATTAAGTTTTGATCTACAAGAAGTTGAAACCATTATTTGTAATTTTGCTTTGTAATTTGCAACTTTCAATTAAAAGAAATAAAACTTCTCACAGCGTATTATCTCCCGTACAGCTAAATCAAGAACTTTACCTAAAACCTTGCAAAATAAATACATTGACTAATATCGATTATACACTTGTTATACGCTTTCCGCTATAATCACAGCTACACACGTTTGTAATTGTAGATTTTTCAAACTAAGCTAAGTTGATTGATCTCAATTTACAAAATCTCTCACTATCCATTTTTATCAAATTTCGATTTTTGAAAACAATTATTCGATTACTAAACAAAAGGTAGCGAAATTTCAGTGACAAAAGCACGATTGTTTCAAAGTCTTAACAGAAACAAACTGAAAGGAACAGAGCGACGCCGATTGCCAAGGTCACAAAATGAAAAAGGCCGCTTCCGATTAGAGAACAAAAACAACGCAACGTGCGATGTGATTGATCTTCAGTGATGCAAATCTTGCGCTTATATGTCACGTTTTTGTCACTGATATACAATGTTAAATTTTTTTATCTTCGCCTTGTATCTCAAACAAAAAATGATGTATCCTCGACCAAACTGTATATCACGTTAAGCACTGCTTTTGTTTCATTTAAGTTTCATACAGTTCACAAGACAGAGCAAATTTTAAAATTCAAAATGAATGAAGCAGGAACAATCAAGCAAGCAAAGCACAAAGATTTATCATGGGCTGACAAATTCCTTGTCATTGATGAACCTGAAAAAAAAACATGGCAAAGTGCGGTGGCAAAAAAATTGGAAATATCACAATCACAGGTGTAGCGAATTCTTAAATCAAAAAAAAACTTTTGTCTGCTCATCGTAGAAACATAAATCCAATTCGTAAAAGGGCAAGAAAAAACACCCAAGAGGAAGTCGAGGACGCCTTATTACAATGGTACCAGCGAAAAGTAAAGGTCTTCTTAGCATTGATCCAATGTTACGTGAAATAGCAAAAGATTTGGGAAAAATAATGAAGGTAGATTTTGATCCATCACCGAACTGGGTCACTCGCTGGCGAGAGCGCAATTTAATCGTTTTTAAGCGTAAGCATGGAGAGAAACAAGACCATTATTCTGAAGCAGCTGAACATTGCAGTGTCAGTATGGCCAAAAACACACGAGCGTCATTCTGCCTCAGAAATTTACAATTGTGATCAGACGGGACTTTATTTCCGTGCTCTACCAAAGTGAACTTTATGCTTTAAAAATGAAAATCTTTCTGATAGCAAGAAATCAAAATAGTGATTTACAGTCCTACTTACTGCAAACATGGATGGTTCAGGCAAGTTACGGTGGTTTGTTATTGGAAAATCTGATAATCCACGGCTACTTTAGAGGAATCAAAAAAATCCCGGTAACTTGCAAATGCAACGAAAATTCCTGGATGACTGCAACACTCTTTCAAAAGTGTTTGGAATGATTTGACGCTCGCTTGCAGAAACAAAGAAAAAAGTTTGTTTGCTGTTGGGCAATTGCTTTGCCTACAAAATTGGAGATAATGGATTACAGTGCATTGAGCTCGTGGTTTTGCCACCGAATACAACTTTGTGTATTCAACCGCTTGACCAGTACATCAATAATAACTTCAAACACTACTACCGCCGACGAATGTTACAAAAAATTGTGTTGACAACAGGGATGTGAAAGCGGCTATTTCGTCAACCGCTTTCGCTAACAATAAACAACCGTTGACAATTTTTTTAATTTTTGTGGTTCTGTAGACTGCCTTCTCCTACACTTTATTATTTTGAGGAGACAAAAACCTCCATGTATTGCTATTACTTTACCTACTTTGCTCAAGCTTATTGTTCCAAACTACTCTGTGTTTCTTTTTCTTAAATACTTGAACACGTGTTGAATGTAGAACAGTGCTCTTCAACCTTTTTATCATCACGGAACTCCTAATGAACTTTCGCGTTTGTCACGGTACCCCCACAAACAAAAATTTAGAAATCACGAATTGCTTGCAAGAAAACCATATATTTCGTTGCTACACTTCAAAAAATATTTAATGAAAGAAGTTTAAAAGTAGGGTCAATCTACTGATGCGTTAAAGGCAAAATCAAATGTTCGTAGAAGACAGTATGTACTTAGACTGATTGGGTAGAGCTCCACTAATTAAGCTCTTGTCAACTTTGCATAGGAGTTAGTTACATAATTCAATTAACTTGGCTAAGTTTAATTACATCGAGTAAACTTTAAAAATCTTTAGCCTACGCTTTTTCAACAAAATACTCCACAGTGTATACTGGCAGAATATCCAAGCATTAACTTTATTGAACACATTCACTGCAAAGTAATTCAGCGTAGCTTGTATTGTAGGTAAGAGTAAACTTTAGCGAGCGTATTCTCAAAAAAATACACTAGCTTACGCAAGCGTGAGCCTGTTTCTACAGCTTATCAATAACTTACGTAATGATTGGAACTAGTCTGTACATTGTTTTCCTTCTGTATATTCCATCCTCATTTGAACAAACTTGCTCTTCCCAACTTCTGAAAGCAAGTTCGAAACAGAATTTTTCGAAAAACTTCCAAAATAATGAAGATTTTGCAAAAATGCTATTGATTAAGAAATGTTTGAATAATTTGGAAGGTTGTGCCAAAGGCATTCCGCTGAAGAACATAAGTGAAGAAATTTTCAGAACACTGCCGACAGGTATGAGAAATACTGATAATTTATTGAAGTGGTTACCATGTAATACAGTAACGCCTATATAGTTGTTTCTAAATTATTGAGAATGAGGAACAATAGGAATAAAATGTCACGGACCAATCTACCGACATTTTAAAATCGAAATCTTTTTTGGTTGTAAAAGGGTATTTGGTGATATGCAGGTGTTAACTTTTAGAGCAGTGAGACGGGCTTAGTGGAAATAGAATTGATCACTCAAACTATGTCTAAAACATTTTAAGCATTTTTATAGAAAACAGAACCTGCTTTCCTCTGGGACCAAATGCTACCTTTGTGTCGACAAACAAAACTTTAAGAGTTGGAATGAAACTCGGGAAGTATGCAAACAATTGGGAGGAGATTTAGCAACAGTAGGCTTAAGAAGCTGTCCTAATCGAAAGTGAGTAGCTGCAGACCAAATTTACTATAAAAAGTGATTTGAGAAGTGGCCTAAGTCACACTTCCATCACCAAGTTGGCGCTCGCTTATTACGTCACGTTTCCCACTATTTGAGTTTGGAATAAAGGATTGCTTATTTGTAGATCACGTTGTATTGCCAAGAACGTTACTAGAAACTACTTTGGGCAGAAAATTCTTCCAGAAATTATCAATATTTTAAAACAGAAATTGTAAACAAGCTCGCAAAATTGACTTTTACAATTTCATAAAAAATAACTGACGTTAAAAACAAGCTTCGATTTGGTTCTATCTGGCTGGTTTTTTGCAGATATGAAATATACAGTAACTATTTGTATGTTTTCAACAGGGTCATTAGTTCCTCTTTGGATTCCCACTGCGTATGGATAGGATTAATAAGAGAAGAAAACACGAGTAATTGGCAATGGCTAAATGGCGTAGAAGAACCAAAAAATTCTTCGATCTGGGCTGCGGGAGAACCTAACGATAAAACCGGAAGGGAAACTGTGGCGAACTGATTACCAACGATGCAAGAGTGAACAATCATAGCAGCATAGCGAAGAGGGTTGGACTGTGCGAATTAAAAGAAAGTGCATGTTGATTACGTGACTGAAACACATTGATCACGTGCTAAATGTTGACACTTCAACAGTCTGTGCACCGAGTGTCATAATCATTACTGTTGTGATCACGAGAAACCGCTAAGATCATAGATAGAACAACTTTTTTCAGATCAGCTTCGGAGTTACCTGTACTGCGACAAAGTACATTTCTATTTCAAGCGGTGCACTTATGCAGGGGCATTAAAGTGAAAAGCTTTTACCAGCGACACACCAACTTATCCAAGCAGGCATCGATTTCGTCTTTGGAATTCAGCGTCGTAGCTGCGTTTCTGGCTCGTTAGATAACGCAGCCTCGTGGAAGAAACAACGACACATGCAGCATTGCAAGTAAGGCTGCAAACAGGATTTGTTGTGAAGTGAAACCGCAGTTGGTTACTTTCCGATAATGTGCGCGTTTTTCTGGTGTTTATTTCAAAATATTGAAATGAATTGTATTTTTAAGTAATGTAAGAGGCATAGCAATGGACTTAGCAAACTGCAGACAGTGATGAATTGTGTTTTGTTCCAAAAACGCAACCACTCTATTAACTCACTGTGATTGATTAACTTATTGATGCTCTATTGCTCTTTCAAGATAGGAATAAAGAATGGGAAGAAGCGCCTTTTATCTAAACTCTTCAAATAACTAAGGCGTCCATCTCAAAAAAAACACTAGAATTCTTTTTATCATTGAAGTTTAGTACTCATTTTTTTATGACCGTATGTTAACTCCGCTCCTAAAATTTCAGTGCCACATTTTTTTGCAAAGCAATCTCGCATCTAGGATTAATGAGAAGGTTGAAGCATCCTCCCTTTATCCATCACATCTAAAGTCGTATTTAGACTTAAAGTCGTCCAACACCCAACTACACCACTAGGAAAATTGAGTACAAATTTTATTAGAGATACTTAAAGTTAAAGACGCTCATGTAAACATCCTTTCTCTTAGCTATATTCAATATAAAGGCCTCTAGATCGCTCTGTAGACCTTTTAATTTTTGTAATTCAAAAAACGTTTGGGGATACTTGAACGCACATTGAAAAACAACCCTTCCGGTACTCAAAACATATTTTGGTAAAGGAGGGGCTAAAATTTATTTTTCGGCAAACGTTTGTGTCAAGGGGAGGACTGAAGTTTAATTTTATGAAAAAATCACCTTTTTAGGAAAAAGGGAAGGATTCAGCCCCCTTATCTTCACCACTGGTCGTGCGTCTTGTTCTCTTTACAAAAATTTTGGTTCCCAGCCTGGATGAAAGAAATGAATTTTACTTTCGACTACTTGCCATAGAGTTGTAAAAAAGTAGTTGGTTCCCAAGTTATGTATGTAGCACCAGTAAGACCTCGCAATGTGCTTGTTTGTTTGTTTGTTTACTCTACTGCATATTGCAAGAATTTTCAGATGTCACAACAACCTTGATTTGTTTTCAATTATGAGAAACAACTGATCAGCAAACGCAAAGAAATAATCATTTTTCGTACAGTAAACGCTTTTAAGACAAGGCTGAAAGAAAATAGTTAAGTACTTCGCTTGTTAAACAATAATAAATGATGAAGAAGTCGATTTTTTCAAAAATATGATTTTGGTAGATTTTGATTTTAACATATCACGGCGGTATTCTGCGATGATTAGTCAAAACCTAAATAAACACATAAATCATTTTTTTTAAATTGACTTTGATTTGTTTTTTATGATAGTTCAACAGGAGAATAACTAAACCAACTTTTATTCAGCTTCTCCTTGAACATGTTGACTGTATCAACATTAATGATTTCTTTGCGTTTGCAGATCTGTGGCTTCACACAAGCGAAGACAAATTAAGATTGTTTATGATATCTGATATGCAGTTGTTAGGTTTTGCAATATCTCGGCAGTACTGGTTATGCAGCTGACGGCCATTGCCAATGACGAATGCAGTAATTTGACAATAGATACTCCACTGAACAAGTGAATAGCAAGATTTTAGGAAAATTTTCAGTAATTGATTTCTTACTTAGAATGCAGGCTATTAGGTGGAAAACACAACTGACTTTCAAACAATATGTAATACTGTCGCAAAATCTTCTTAATCTAATCCGCTATCCTATTTGATAAATACCCTGTTACTTCTTTGTTATTCTCATAGTTGATAAGCAACTTTTGTATTTGCACCCTCGCAATATTAGCGAAAAATACGGTAACAACAATAGTTAGAAGATCTGTTAGAAGTGAGAACAAATCTGCGGCCAGTAGGTTCATTACGATGAGACCGAAATACCTTCAACAAATGTACTGTTTCCATCTCATTATTTCATTTGTTGTTACTGGCTCAAACCTTAATTATAATTGATGATTGAATCCAAATTTTGCATTGACATTTCTGACGACTGCTGTTTATTGATTTTGATCAAAGAAATACCCACAAAATGCATCTGGACTCTTGTAAAAGAATCGCTCATCAAAAAGTAATTTGCTAGCGCTGTGAATTACAGCGGCACACTCCTTACGAGGAAAGCGAATATAGAGGAGCGAGGAGAAATCAGGGTTGAAGCCCGAAGCTCAGCATAATTCACGGGTTTTGTGAAATGTGCATATCTATAATGTTGCGTGTAGGCTTGCAGTAATTAATTCAATACCAAAGTTTATTATCAGCCTATGCCTATGAGAGTGAGGATATGTAATAATTAAGTAGTCACTCACGAAAAATCAGAAAGCGCCAGACCGGTTTCGCCTCTATCGCTACTTTCCGCCCTTCAAATTCATATACAGTAGATGCTTACGTCTTATTGGGAAAAGTCTTGGTCGTGAGGGGCTGCTGTGGGGTTACACAGCATAAGGGATTCTTTGTGTTCCATAGGTGATAAAGCTAGGAACATGCTCACTCACTTAAAAAGCAGCTACAACATCAAAAATGGCGTTCAGGCACGTGGTCGAGTGATACTTACCACAGATAGCAGGTCAACATCTCCAGGATTCGGTTACCTGCTGGTTGGATAAACATCACTTAAAGAACCACAGTTTGAGCGAAACCGGTCTGGTGTTTTCTAATTTTTCGTGAGTGACTACTCTCAGCACAAAAAGTGCAGAATTAGAGGTTGTCAGGTAAACTGGAATTCATAAGCTTATCTTGTACATCACAGTGGTGATAGCAGAGTTTTTATGACTTGAGTCGACTCGTAAAAACCATAGATGTATTCAGACTATGGTCTTCACTACAATGGACACAGATTCGATTCCAGTTTGGTTAAAAAATGAGTCAACAAATGTAAAGGTTTTTGCTTCATACCATTCACAACAGTAAAACCGAGCCACACATTCACGCTTTATAAACAACTCAACCGTTGTAACCATAAAAAAATATTTTGAAAGTGCAAATTGTAAAGAAAACTTAAAGTTGACAAGCATCAGGCAACGGTTATGACCTGGGTGCGCCAGTGCGGTGGCTGAATTGGTTGAGTGAACACGACGCTTGCGCTATGCGTATAATGGGATTGTCAGTGTCAAAAGTAGCTTTTTTCACATGCTGCTCAATACCTGGGGTTCAAAACAAAGTGCTTTTTGGGTTACATCAGCGTCATGCTGGAAGTAGGCTAATTTTATAATAATTTACAACGCAGTAAAAGGTCGAAGGTCGAAAACAAAACATTTCATGTAGAAAATGAAATTTCATGAAAACATTTCATGTAAAAAAGATTCGACATCGATAGATATGAGACCTACTTGGCCATCAAAATTGTTAGACTTGTCAGTTTATGCCTTGACAGACAAGTGCCATAGCCATTAAAGCTTGCATGGAGAAAGTTGTTACTGAGAACAGCCTTGCCTACCGCATACATCGAAAAAGCTGGTATAACGTCTCACAGCATATGATTAATGCAAAAAATGTTGTGATTATGTATTACGTTATTATTAATTATTGCCATTACTTATCTGTCTACATAATCTCGTAGACTCCATATTAGCACCTTGAGCTTGTTTCCATTCTCCGTTTTCGGAAATTAAACTTTGTCGTTTGAGCTATTCGTCCTGAGCATTATGCAGGCAGACTAATCGGCGCGACGGCTTAGTGGTTAGAGCGTCCACTTCGCAGTTGTTAGATCTGAGGTTTATTTCCCCAAGTGAGTCATACCAAAAGACTTTAAAAAATGATATTCACAGCTTCCCTGCTTGGCGCTCAGCATAATAGGAATAGTGTGGAGAACAAGCAGGCAAGCTTGCTTGTTGTGTCTTTAGGCAAGACACTTAACGAAATGCCTCCACCTTCATGTGGCAGACAGGTGGTGGGGCCAAGCAGTCTACCTGTCGTAGTGGCCCAGTTTAACTGAAGACTCGCAAACTTGAGCGCACACCCAGTGTGTGTAGATTTTCCTGCATAATGCTCAGAAGAAATAGCTCAAACGACGAAAAAGCAATTAAACTCTTAAATTTCCTAAACTCTTTCCACTAGCAAATTGAACCCTCTCAGTATCTGCTTTCAGCTCGCCAATGAAGAGAGTTTTCAATCAGTGTACTTATCATGAGGTCATATCTTTCACATTGTTAATTAAATAGTTGTTTTTATTTCGGTTTTTAGAATGCAGTAAAAACAGCCTATGAAATCGCTTGCGCCTGGACATAGACAAATGGAAAATTAAAAATTATTGTAATTAACCCATTTGTGCCGAAGGTTGAAATACTTAAGATATTTTTATAAAAACTTGAAGATTGCTTAGTGAACATGTATAAAATTTTTTCCGATTGATTTTTTTAAAACTTTTTGCGTACTTTTTGAGATAAAAGCCGTCCTACATGTAGGACGCTAGGCAAATCCGTTAGCAAAGTGGAAGATGCGTGGGCGACTGAGCGTAACGCGTACGTGTTGTGTAATCAGGTTTTATTGCTTACTTTGTCTGTTTCGCTCGAAGCTATAATGTTACAACCATCAGCGTATTTTATTGAAGTCTTGATTTCGATGAGTAACCAAATAAGCACAACAAAGTTTTTACTAAACATGAAATTGGTAAGAGCATTTTAGAGTTCTCAAAACAGTTCTCTATGTACGAAAATCACAGAAAAGACATTACAGACTATGATAATCTTTGAAGCATTTTACGTGCAGGCCAACATCGCATTTTTCACATCTACTTGTAGTTTTCATGTGACAGTGGCGGCATTTTGTTTGTCCATTTTGCGGTATTACCCAATGCTTATATCCATCATAACGAATATCCGATAAAACATCTTGAGGTTTTCCCCGCATTCCTTTTTCAGGCGGCTTGCCATATTGAGACAAATACGTTCTAACAATATATCGTCGAAATTGAAGCATATCCATTGGATTTCATTGTTGCAAATTTTCTGTAATTGCCAGGCGTTGTTGATGGAAACAACGAGCATATATGAAATCAGACACCAGTACCACTTTTTACCTCTCAAACCAATTCGATACTTTGAAACATTTTGATCCATTCTATCGACACCCCCCATATGTTCGTTGTAGAGCTTGATCAAAAAAGGTTGGTCAATTTGCACCCGCTTCTTTTCAGAAGAAGAATATCGAGAGGCTTTAGATATGGGATGGACCCCAGCAGCATTTGAGCATAAATTTACCACACTATTGTCATTGCATTTGCAAACGAGGACGTCGTTTTTGGTGTCAGTTTTGAAATCAAACTTTCCACGTCCTTGCTTTTTCAAAGCATCGTTTGAGGTCAGTGGACATTTTTCAGTCCTGTTTTCACGAATTGTACCAGTTGGTTTTACTAATTTGTCTTTTAGCATGGTAACGAGTTTCACACTATTGAAAAAGTTATCATAGCATAGGTGGAAAAACTTTCTTCCACATCCGGTTAGAACATCTGCAAAATGGCTGACAAGATTTCCTCCAAGCCCCAATCCGTTATCTTGCGGTCGAGATGATGCTGATTTTCCTTGATACGGATCAAACCAAATCAAGTATCCCAGCGGCGTAGTTCCACACCAAATTTTAAAACCAAAACGTATCGGTTTACCTCTCAAAAACTGCTTACATCCATGGCGCCCGTAATATTCACACACTGATTCGTCAAAACTGTAAAATTCTTCGTTTGGTGAGTGACGTTGGAACTTTTGATTCAAAAGTTTTATTAGTGGTCTGAGTTTTGCAAATTTATCCTCTTCATCTAAGCAGTTGTTATCAGCTAAATGAAAGTTGGTAAAAATTGCCTCAAATTTGTCTCTTCTCATAGCATTGGTAACAAGGTCGTGGTGCGTGTCGCTAGCATTTTCCCAGTAAAGTCTTCGTCTTGCTGGAGCAAGGTATCCAGATAAAAATAACGCGCCAATAAAACATTTTATTTCATGCTTATCAACAGTCAAGTTTCGATTTTTTTGGGAAGCATACCGATTGGTCTCATCTACGATTAAATTCAAAACTTCATCATCAAAAAATACTTCAAAATAACCTTTGGGGGTCAAGTGAACATACTCGCAGCGGCGCACATTTTGCTATCACGTGTGCCTAGCGACCTATATGTAGGACGCCAATGTTTCAAATAAAATTTCTCGGAAACTATAAGTTCAGAAAAATTTTAAGATTCACCATAAAACAGAAGAATTACTAATAAATAAATACACTTGACAATTTTTTCAGTACTTCTTTGGAAATGCGTAGTTATTGGCTCAACTCTATATGCACTCTCAACATTTTCAAAAAAGCGAAATCAGACGATTTCAAAATGGCGTCACGTCTCACCTGATAAAGCAATTTTTAAAAATACTACTGTCATATGTGTCAAATTTGCTCATAAATGTAGTCCAACTTCAGCTATATTCAAAAATATAATATACGAAGAGCAATCCTAAATTAAGTAGGCGTCCTACATATAGGACGCCAGGGACAAATGGGTTAATGCATTACCGTTTCATTTCTTTGTTTGAGTTTTTTCTTGTGGCCCATGTTTTATGCAAGCTGCGGTGCATTTTTAAGGATTCCATTGGTCAAGCCAGGATTAAAGTTTTTTGCGTTAGTTCTGGTGCTATTGCGTCAAACTAGTTTTGACTACACTGTAATCAAATCTTTCCCCTACATTAGGCTTAATCACCAACCAAAACAGCATCAAACTGAAATAAAAAATCTGATAGTCTGTTGTACAAGAGATGAGAAACATTCTTCAATTTGGTTTTAGGTTTGCGAAATCTGAAAAGGCCGCTTTTTACTTTGTCGGCTATATGTTTTTGCGTTAAATGGTGTTTGACATTTGGCCGGTGATGGTCATTGTTGGTGAAGGCGTGCTATAGATAAGATGCTCATGTAGGTTGTTCAGTTAGCTACTCTGCTATCTGCTTATTAGTATTTTCTGAACATCTTATTATAATTTTGGAAGAGTTAGTCATTTGCAGGCATGTGCAGAGCGGTTTACTCGCAATATAGACTACTTTTGCGTGCTATAACTCAGCAGGCCTATATGCAATGCAGAAATAAAATAAATTTAGGTAAGGTTTTGCAATTCGAGCTTTCTTTGACTGGGAACCGAAAGGACTTGAGATTTGGTGGACTTGGACTCGAAAGGACTTCAAATTTGGTGAAGGTGGATTTGGACTCAACTCAACCATCTTTGAATAGGACTTGCACCAGAAAGTAATTGGATTTGGAGTGATTCAAATTGTTCAATTACTGGACTCGGTACAACTTTGGTTGATTGTTCAAGAGAATGATTTATGAAATGTCAAAATAGCGTACCTAGCGAGCAACTCCTATTATAAGTGTTTGTAAAATTCTTAGCGAACGATTCTACAAGGACTGCTCATAGGCGTAACACATTGTATACTATGGGGAGGATGCTGACCGAAAAAGACTGTTTTGCATCGCAAGCCACGAGTTCTTGTTTGGGATCAACTTTTTGAAATGTAGGCAATGGAGTCTGACACCATTCTGAGCAGGATTTGATAACAGTATGGGGGTTTGTAGCACGTCAGCGTCCCTACTATTACGCCTATGCCTCCCAAGAAATTAAAATTCTTACTCGAAATAAAATGTGATCTCTAAAAAAAGATTATTCCCTTCTGGTCTACGCCGAAAGCTCAGAAACCTTTAGGCCTAAATTTGCCTCTGACATGAAAGTGAAAACTAAAAAAGTTACTTATCGTGATCGGCACTAAATTTTAGTAGTTTTCGCGTTTTGCAGAAAGTGCAGATAAAAAAATGACATATTGCTGTTTCCCGAAGTTTCTTAATGCACAGATGAATTATTGAGGGAAAATGGCTTTTACTTCAAAAAATGAAATTATTGCCAGGGGGCACTGAGGTACTTTGTTTTACTGGGGGGACATGTCTCCCTTTTTCCATACTTCTTAATCTGCATGTTATGGGTTTTTATGCTATGACGATCGCAGTCTGCTTGTGATGATTTGTCTCAAAACATGGTTAGTCCTTTTCTATACTTTATTCCCGTGAACAAACCTAGCTCTTAACTGGCTTAAATTTGTAAGTTGCGAGAAAATGCAAATAAAATAATGTATTACCAGCACGTCAGATCACAGCTTGGTTGAGTAAAAAGTGTTTTTTCGAACCGAGGTTCGACACACAAAATCGTCAATAAGTGTAGCAATCGACTAGGGTTTAGTTTCTTTCTTATGAACATTCATGATTGCCACAGAATTAATTCGCTGCTGCTTCATTCCCGATCGCAAATAAGCTTTTAAACGTCTTAAGCCGGAAATTGACCTTTCAGCAGTGCATGTAGATATAGGCAGCGTAAGCATAATTTGACGAGATTGGTCAACTCTGGTAACAGTTCACGAAAACTTCTTCACATTTTAGGAGTTCAACTACATCATTAAAGCTCTCCAACGGCTGTCCTGTTGACATCGCTCAGTCAATGAGTAGATCTCTGCAAAGTTAATCGCAGCCCGTCAACAACATTTTTGTAAGTGCGAGCATTGTAGTAAGAATCTTTACGTTTGCCATTGAGAAAGTTTCTTTCTATTTGTTGAATGAACAGCTGCAGCATCTGGCTCAAAACCATCATTGAACCCAGAAATTACGGAATCCAGCCCTTCGTAATATACTGGAACTGTCTATAATTATCTTCGTCCTCTACATGAAAGAAGCCATTTGAAGATTCATCAAGGCGTCGGAGAAATTTTTGTGGTCTTGACAATTCTGGATCATCAATAACATCGTTCGCTTCTGTAGCACTTAAAATTCCACTCCATACACTGTCAGATCTGGCATCATTCCTTGCGCTAATGATAGAAGCTTTTGTGCAAGCAATAATATCCTGGGCTTTGCAAAAATTAAGCTGAGCATTCTGCAGCAATGTTATAGCGCTTTCAACAATGCTAAAAACCATTCGCAACACTTGAACATAAAAATAAGTGTCGAACTTTCGCATCATTAGCAAAAAAAAACACCAGCTTTTACTCCATAACCTATTCGTACTTGCTCGTCAACTTATTGCAGCCACAAGATAATCGGTGTATAGTTACGACAAATGGCTTCAAAAGAAATTAGTCGCATAATCTAGCGCAGTGATTCCCAACCGGTGGTACGCGAAGGTTTATCAGGTGGTACGCGAGTTGATTATTTTTTTGAAGGTTAATTTTTTATTTTCAGTTTGTAATATTCTGTTCCAACTAGTACAGCATAGTTAAACACTTTCGCTGCTGCAGATGATAATTAGCGCTTTCCGAGTGTACTGCCGCGCACGCTGTTTAATCAACTGCGCGAAACCCGATATCTGGTATTGCGGCAGCTAAAGTGTTAATTGCGTAATCTGCTACTTGCAGTCTTAAATCATCAGTAAATGAGATCTATGACGTAATAAAGAACGTTCTTGCGTTTGGTCATATCAAGAAAATTTATATCACAGTGAGCAGTGAGTATTGTAGCACGTGCAGCAAGTTATCGCAAAAATTTGTTTAGTAATTTTGGCAAACCTAAAGAATAGCATACGCAAAGTTAAATTTGGCCACTTCAGTCATGTCCAAGCGAAATTATGATCCAAAATATATTAAGTATGGCTTTACTTCAATTGAACACAACGCGTAAATTCTACCACAGTGTGTGGTTTGCCTAAAAACGCTTTGTAATGCGGCTATGAAGCCTAGTTTGCTAAAGCGCCATTTGGAAAGGAATCACCCAAATAAAATGAACGCAGACAAAAGCTAATTTCAGCGATTGGCTCACAACGTTAAGCGTCAACGTATGGATAAAACGGGCCAAATGCAGCAGAAAAGTAAAGATGTGGTTGCGGCTTCTTATGAGATTGCTCTTTTAGTGGCCGAACAGAAACAACCTCATACTATTGCAGAGTCTCTTATTCTGCCTGGAGCTAAAATTTTAGTGAAGCGAGTTTTCGGAGAGCAAGCAATCGCAAAGTTAAGTGCTGTTTCCCTTTCGGATAATACGATCAAGCGTCGAATTGAGGAAATGTCAGATGATATCGCCGACCAAATACTAGCAGAGATAAAGGAATCAAAGTTTGGATTTGCAATGCAATTGGACGAATCAACAGATATTACCAATTATTGTCAATTACTTGTTTATGTCCGTTATGCTCAGACGAATATAATGAAAACTGAATTACCACTGAATCACGAAGTTTCTACAACTACGGAAGAGAAGGATATCTTTGATATTTTTTTAAGAAGAATGGACTACACTGGAAAAATCTTGTTGGGTGTACCACAGATGGAGCTCCCTCAATGCTTGGTTGCAGGTCTGGGTTTCAGTCGTATGTTAAAGCTGTTTCGCCGAATGTCACGTCTGTTTACTGTTTTATTCATAGGTTGGCCCTATGCACAAAAGTGCTGGCTGCACAGTTGTTAGCTTGTTTAAAACATGTAGTGAAAATCATAAATTTTGTTAAGGCATCAGCCTTAAATACCCGGTTTTTTTAACAGCTGTGTGAAGACTTAGGCTCAGAACATACCAGCCTTCTTTATCACACCGAAGTCCGTTGGCTGTCTCGCGGGAATGCTACTAAACGTCTGTTAGAAATGAAGAATGAGATGCTATTGCTTTTTAAAGAGTTAGATCACCCGTATTCCAAGGATCTTGAAAACGACGAATTTGTTCAAAGATTAGCATACCTTTCAGACATTTTTAAGCTTTCAATATCGTAAATCTGTCGCTTCAAGGACAAAATGGGACAATTGTAGATTTTGTTTCAAAGCTAGTAGCTTTCATTCAAAAATTAGATTTGTGGAAAAGGAACACAGAAAACAATCAACTTGGGATGTTCAAATGTTTGTCATCTTTAAAGATGAAGTGTTCTTTTTCTGAAGAAATCGCTAGTCATCTTGCATCACTTGAAGAGGAATTGGAACAGTACTTTCCAGAAGCGGCCAGTTATGAATACATAACAAATCCCTTTTCAGTTAATCCACACGACTTGGCTGTTGGAACCGGTGAGCAGGAAGAATTAATAGATTTGCAAGAGGATAATGAGGCAAAGATAAGACATAGAGATCGTCCCGCTATTAACTTCTGGCTTGACTTTGCTGCATCGTACCCTACGCTGGCCTCTCGTGCTGTTTCACAGTTGTTAACATTTCCATCAACATGGGAATGTTAGCAAGGATTTTCGACCTTTCTAAACATAAAATCAAAAAAGCATAACCTATTAGTTGCCCCTCAGCACGATTTTCGATGTGCCATCAGCGAATTTATTAAACCGCGTATCGATCGTTTGATGGACAACAAACAAAGTCAAAAATTGCATTAAATTTATTGTGTGTATCTGTTTTTTATTGTTAAGTTTGTTAACATTGCTTTTTGTAGGTTTTTAGCGTTACTTTTGAAGTGGTTAGACGTAGACTTGTCAAAGCTTTACAGTCTTACAGCCAAATTTGATTAAAATAAATTAGTGGTACGCGCATTCAACGCATGCCGTTATTTTGGTACACGATGGCAAAAAGGTTGGGAAACACTGATCTAGTAGTCTGTGGGCTAACTAGGCCCACCATGCACCCCCCCACCAATAAACGAAACTATGTTTTTCTGATAGTTTTTTATGTGTTTTTAATATTAGATATGTTAACACTGAATAAACTCTTACGCACTATCGGTTTTGAGCCACTTTATTTGGTGTATCGACAAAAACTTTTTTACGATTTTCGGGGGGGCAAGAAAAACACAAATGGCAATATTTTTATATTGAAATATCAGAAATATACAAGTGACCACTCAAAATGTTAGTACTGGAAAGCTCTACAATGTACGTTTTGATTTATGCAAATTTGATGAAAAGTGTGTCAACAAGGGCCATTATGTATCCACCGCTGGAAAGCTTGGCGCGCGGTTTCTGTTTATGACAGTTTAACATGCAATGGAGTGTGATTACATTAAAGCAAAATCTTCACTGTAATGCTTTGTGTTGAAACTTACCAAGCTTGTTAATTTCCGTTTTTCTACTTTTTGCTTAGCAACCATTCCACGTGCTATTTTGTTTTTCTTTGTCTCGTCTTAATCGAAATGGTGTTTAGCAGGCAAGAGCAATTGTAAACGATTGCCAGGTTCGGTTAAGTTTGTAGTGATTGAAAGTCGTTTTGAGTGATTTTGTTACATTTTGGACGACTAACTGAGTTTTTCTAGATGAACAAGATTAAAACGTAAAGGTAATTCCACACTGTAATTATTTCTTCTGAACATCCTAAACATTTACAACAAATTACTGAAGTTATATTTGAAGCCTATCAAGGATTTTGTGAGTTAGTTTTTGAATAATTCTGCTCTCAAGTTCACCTTACGCATTTCTGAGCTACTAGCGCATTGTTTGTAGTTTCAGATTTTGCTTCACTGAAAGTTCCACGTCACGGATCCGTTTGTTGAGTGCTGTCCAAATAAAATTTAATGGCATCTGAAGTGTGAAGATTTAAATTTTAAGGATTTGACGTTTCTGAATCTGATGCTTTACTTCCCTATTTAAAGTTTGAGGTAAGAATTTCCCTAGAGCCGCATAATTAGCCTTGTTATTAACCAGAAAGATTTGCTGAAAATTTGAAGTTATCTAATACTTCGGCTTTATTCAAAAGTTTATTTGAAATCCTATTATTTTGAGGGCATGTAAGATTTTATGAATTTATGGTTTACAAAAGAGTTTCTTTTTTTCAGCTAATCAAAGATGTCAAAGAGATAGACTAGGCCAGAGAGCAGCGGTGCCAGCTAACGTCCTCCAAGCAATTGCATTATCCACGTCAAAACATCCAAACTCTCCGATTTTGTTTGTCTGTCAGATCTTGAGGACCCTAAAAAAAGATTTCAAAAGATTTGTAAAATACGGGATAAACGTTTAAAGGAACCGCTTAGTTCTTCTACAACAGAGGTCGGCAACCTGCGGCTCCGGAGCCGCATGTGGCTCTTTTCCCCCATCTCCGGCTCTGTACCTTTTCTTTGAAGCAAGCGAGAGTGTGCAATGATACTCAGTTCAATGCCTCTAACTACAGGTGAAGACCTTTTTTTTGGAAAATACTTATGACCCATGCTCCATAGAATTATTGTGGCTCTCGTCGGTCCCCTTGTTGTGGGAAACGGGTCCAAATGGCTCTTCGACGGTAAAAGGTTGCCGACCCCTGTTCTAGAAGAATGCAAGATGTGTGTGTGAACAGATTCTGCTAAAGTTTGGTGATAATGATGGCTATCATAGGAGCTGCTATCAGCGGTTTACGATGAACATAAGTCGTCTCAAAGTAACTTCTATGCCTAGAAAAAAACAAAAAGAGAGGATGCCAAGACGAGGTTCTATTGAGGGTAAAGACCAAACTCTCTTTTAACCAAACTGCATATTTTGCAAACGTTATGGTCGAATTGGGGTCAAAAAAAAAAAATGTATGGACATCAGATGGTTTGACAAACTTTGAACGTGAAGGTGGTCCTACCATTATCAAAATAGTGGAAAAAAAAGGCGATGAAGAACTTTTAACTCGCATTCGTGGTGAAGATCTTTTTGCAAAGGTGGCTAAATATCACATCACTTGCCAAATGAGGTACTCTGTTCCCACAAAATGGCAAAGTAACAATATTCGATCAAAGTGAAATGGAGGAAGTCCATGCTCTTTGTTTCGCTAAACTTTGTGAAGTGATTGACAGAGAAATAATTATCGGCAAAAAAGGTCATGAAAATGACAGATCTCCGTAGTTTGTACTGTACATATCCGTCAGAAACACCATTTGCAAACCCTAATTACAGGTCAGAGAATGTCAAATCAATATTAAATAGCCACGAGGTCTACAACGACTAACTCTGTTTTATTAGCCTTGGTAAAATTCAGGATCAATATCAGTCAGATCTTGTTTTTAGTAACGAAACTGATCTTTCAAAAGCTGTTAAGCATTGATATCTATTGGAAGGTTGAGACAAGATTCAGGATGTAGCCATCCTTTTGCACAAAATGATCAAAAATGCATTTGAAAAAGCGGAAAAATTACCTTGGCCACCAACTGCATCATGCCTAACTACTGAAAACCCTGTCTCAAACAATTTGCAACGCTTCTTGCGCATTCTCATTAGTGGGAAATCTGAGAGATCAGAATCAGAAAGAATAGAGCTTCTCGTTTCATCTATCGGTCAGGACCTGTGTCGGGCAGCAACTAAAGGTCAGTGGAAACTCCGAAACACATTCTGGTTTGCATGACTTTACGCCACTATTTCCGGAGTGCCAAACTGAGCATATTAATGAACAAATTAGGTCATTCAGAGAGTTACTCCTATTCATTAGAACTTGAAACCGCACTTGTAGAGGCTCATACTATACTAACACTCCAGATAATACGAAATCCTCATTGCCCCTCTTTTTTTTACAGCGACTTTGATAATTGTGATCAGTTTGTCAATGACCTTTCTGGTGCAGGTTCGATTCACACCTGCCACGGGATAATGTTACAAAATATTCCCTCTGAGCCTACTACTGATGAGAACAACACAGATAGCCAGACAGAAAGCCTGCTATCTCTGCCAAGGACAGGGGCACGCTCTCTAAAATCCTTGACAAATGATACTCTATCTCCATGCTACATGAATAAGAGGGACAGCCCAAAAATGACAATTTCTTACCTAACATTGGTAGGATATGAAGATGCTCTGTCAAATTCGATGTTGAAGTATCTTCTGTGGTGTATCTGCCGATTGCATAGCAGCACTGTATCTCAGCAAGTACCTGGGTGGTCGGGCTTCATATTTGAAACTGGTTAAGTTCCAAATCGCCTTACCACAATAGATTATTATCCAATCATAAATCACCCTGTAACAGACTACTCCACTCAGTCCCATAGCACTCCAACTTCGGGCCCCCCCCAAAGTAAGCGCAAGAGCCCCTGCGCACAGGTCATATCACTTTAGAGGTATAAAATTGAAAAGCTGCATTAAGAAAATACACCACAATTTGTACATAAGTAAACAGGCTAATGTCAGAATAAAGCATGCCGATACCGAAGGTGCAAGTCATAAAAAATTCGGCACCGATGCCAGAGTTCAGTAGGACATTTATGCAGACACTGCGAAACGAAAGCAATGACACTGAAAAACATGAAAAAGTTATAAAAACACAGTATCATTTAAATAGTCTGGAGCGAACCTTTTTGTTCGCAAATGCTGTTATGACATTGTCATAATCAAGAGATCGGGCGCAGTCATTTTCGATTGACAACATGGCTAATGAAGATAGTCTACTGTCTGTCATAGACGTTCTATTAAAAGTTTTGATCAGTTTCAATTTGCTGAAGCTTCTTTCAGCGCTGGCAACAGTCACGGGGCAAGTTAGTAAGATTCGAAGTGCGATGTACACATTCGGATACAATTCAAATAAATGAGTCTTTAGAAGATAGTTCAGAAAGTCTTGAGCCGTATTGAGATTGCGTTTTTTTGTAAAATTAAAACAAACCGCTGTAGCTCAGCGCTCATTTCATCAGAATCAATGTCACCGAACTTTTTTTGGAACTCTTTACAGCAAGTAAGAAGAGCATTTTCTTGTTGCACAAGCAAAAGTTTGTCTCGTGTGTACAAAAACGAAAAGGCGGAAGAAACCTCACGTAACAAATTAAAGCGCTCCTTTATTGACATAATAGCCTGGTCTACTAATGGATAGAAAAAGTTGCTTTTAAATTTCAGTTCAGGAGTAGCTCGTTGTTCCTCTTCACCTTGGTAATCAAACAATCTTCTTTTCTTTCCACTTCTTGACGGAGGAAAAGAAGGATCAATATCCAATTCCTGTGCTATTTCAACAGCAGATGTTGCGGCACTGTCATAACCCGTTGTGCGATAGTTTTGCAAAAACTTTTCAGTTGCCTGGATTTCCGTTTCCATTGTATGAAGGGAGACTCCATACGATTGAAGAATCTTGCTTGCTTTATTGACTTGGAATAGGATATCATACCAAATAAACACCGACAAAAGAAAACTCCATTTTGATAAATGAGCTATCAACGATTTTGTTTCTGAGGCAGCTCTTCCATCTTTTCTTTCTATGGAAATGGCTTCCAAGTCTTTCAGTGCCAGCAACATCTCTTTTAAATTGTATCGAAGAGGTTTGATGCATTTAATTCTGCTTTCCCAACGAGTATCAGATTGTGACTTTATGGACAGCTCCACATGTTTCTTCAAAATTTCCCAACGCTGAGCAGAGGAAGAAAACAGCACATACGACCTTGTAAGTACTCCAAAAAATGTCAATGCTTCCGTCGATGAATTAGCACTGTCAACAACAACTAAGTTAAGGGTATGGTTTGCACAGGGCACGTAAACAGCTTTGGGATTGATGTCTAGCATTCTTGCTTGGACCCCAGAATGTTTTCCTTTCATGTTAGCACCATTATCATATGACTGACCTCGACAATCAGACAATTCGAGTTGCAGTTCGGTCGCTTTTTCTAAGAAAGCGTCCAACAAGCCTTTCCCAGTACTGTCACTTATTCTCAAGTAGCCAAAAAATGTTTCTTTAACAACAGCAGCTTCTTCATTACATAGTACATAACGGAGAATGACAGACATTTGTTCATGATGTGACATATCTGGAGTGCAATCCAAAATTATAGAAAAATATTTTGCCAATTTCAATTGCTGTAAATTTTTTTTTTCAACTTCTGTCGCTAGCAATTCAATTAGTTCATTTTGTATGGTAGGACTCAAATAGTGATCTTTAGTGTTTTTATTCTTGATTCTGTCTTGAAGCTCTTTTAGGATCGGATCTCTTCTTGCCAAAAGCTCAAATATACCCAGAAAATTTCCATTGTGAGGAGATCCTAAGACTTCTTCAGATCCTCTATAAGCAAGATTCCTTTCCGATAGAAACAAGGCAATGTCGATAAGTCTCTCTAAAACATTTCTCCAAAAACGTCTTTCATTGAAAAAAATATTCATCTCGCGTTTGTCGATAGTGGATGAATTTCTTATCCCTTCAGCTAGCAACATCCATTGACTGCAGCATTCTTGGTGGGAAATGCCGTGTTCATGGTCTTTCAGTTTTTTCGAAAAACCCTCCCATGTATTTATACCACTACAAATAAGGCTTAGTGTTTTTCCAAATAGCTTACAACAAAAGCAAAAAACTTGATCTGATTCCCCAGAATAAACTAGCCACGACCGTGAAACACTTTCACCATTAGGTAACACACGTTTATAATGGTTGGAGGAAAAACGTCGCCTTGGAGTTGTGTTATTATATGGAAAATTCATTATTAGTTGATGTGGTCCACGCTTTACTATATCACATCGTTGAGCATCAGAAATACTTTCAGGCCATTTACATGGGTCATCAGGGATAGGGGTAAATTGAGATTCAGTTATTTTTGATATTGAAGGTTGCGTATTGGCAGGTAAATCACAACTTACATTTTCTGGAAATTCACAATCACTTTGATGCTGATCGTCATAGTCTTCTTTTTCTTGTACACTATAGTTTTCTTCATCCCTCTCGGTACTGGTGCCAGGTCTACTCTGCTCAGTAATCTTGAAAATATCTGTCATCTTGGGCAATTTCGCTACAGCATCTCGAGCAGTGGCTGCTTCTTTTCTCTTTTGAGCACCACTTTTTGAACGTTTCATTCTATACAATGTCAATAAAATACTTTATCTGCACTCTGCAGTGTATATATATTGTCCCGGTATTTATAGCCAAACAGAATTCCAGACCATTCTATGATTGTTGCGTAACAACGGCATTGTTACGTCAATCGAATATTCAAGATTCTACCAGAAAATCAATCGAAATATTCTAGATTCTGCGAGATAAAATGACGTTGCATTCACTTATGATGTCACAAGCCAATTTCTTCCTACAGTTTAAATCGGTTGTAAACAAGTCTGCTGAACTGAAAATAGTCACGTAGCCAAAAAGCAATTTCAGACTAACTTGGGCCCCAAAGGTTGGCCTGGGCCCCCCCCCAATTGAGTGGTTTGGGGGGCGGCTGCTACGTCTCTGTCCAAAAGAATACAGCACTTGTTGTTATGTTCTAGGACAAGGCTTTTCGAGAGTATTTTGGGCAATATAGTCCGCATTTGAAGATTGTGGATCACGAGTCCTGTTACACTGAAGTCTGACAACAAATTTATCGACATCATTAAATATTAATATATTATCTCAATAACGACACTTCGTTTAAATATAGCGCAGTAGTAATACCAAAAACATCTTTAATTTCTACCTCTGAATTAATAAATAACTATCGTTTTTGCTCATTTTCTTAGCAACGTATTGTAAGATTTTTACACTTAACTCAGTAAACCCTCGTGTATTTCGTTGGCCTACCGTTAATGAACACGCTCAAGCCTAATTGCTAGCCAAGTTGCCTACCGCCTGTAGTTGAAAAAACGAGCTTAACTCATATTGGTTTTCGCTACTTTGCTTTATGCTGATGACACGAAAAGCGAAACTAACTCGAATAATCCCGTAAGTGACATCACAATTGAGTATCAGCAGCAGTTCTGATGATCGGTGTAGGCTGCGGTTATAACAATGCTCTTCAACGCACCAATGACTTCCTTTGAAAAAGCTTTTTATTAATTGAAATTTGCACGCGCTTTGACCAATCGCGGGTAATCTCAAAGCTGGAACTTCTCGATTTTTCCTATGATTGCCGAAAAGTATGTAGGAGGAGGCTGCAGTCTCCAAACCCCTAACTTTTACGCCTGTGAGTCGACTCCTAATTGGCTATAGGTAATAATAACTGTGGCATAAAGTTGCCGGCCCTTTGTGGTGGTACCTGGTAGCAAAAGGGTTTACGGTTTTGGGATGCATTTCTTGCCTGTGATATACCAGCTTAGAATAGCATAATTCATTAATAAAATGAGGATTTTAGATACATGTTTATAGCGCCTTTTGAACCAAGTTGCTTGAACGTCATGCTTGATTGACAGATAGACATCAGCATTGATTGTCTAGTTATTTATATATATATAGGAAAGAATGAAAGTGAACTCTTATCCTAGCGATTGATTTTCAACGTGAGCTTGAGCTTAGGTATACAAATTTTGCCCAGTTATGATTAGTTTGCGGAGACCATAGTGGTCAAATTTATTTTAATTTTGCTCCGGTAATATGAGTTATGTTACACAGGCTAGCTTGTCCTGTCACAGCTGGAATGGTGGATGAGTTCATATTTCACAAGAAGCGTTTTTACTCGTCCACGGTAAAGAAGCTTCAATTTTGCTATTGATATTGCCATTTTGGTAGTTTGAAATTATGTTCACAGTTTTAGCCAGGAAGTTAATTGTCGGGAAATTCTGGATGAATAGAAAAATAAAAAAACTTAAATCTTTGTAATGTAGGCGTAGTTATGCAGTCATCGAGTTATGATTTGTGTGCATTGGGACAATTCATTGCTCTGAAAGTGTCCTGCAGCGAGGCTAACCCGAGCCCTACCCACTGCCAAGCAGCCCCAGCTCATAACCTTCTCTGGGGGTACATCAATATGCCGCAACCAAGAGCCTTCATACTCTTGGTGAGAGGACCAAATTTTTTTGCCGCATTCACATTTAAGCCACAATCGAGATAAAAACATAACCAAAATAGTAAGTGCTCACGCAATTGCTCTCCTAATCATGAGGCATTCTTCAGAATAAATGGGCTTTTTTTAATCATATTCGCAATCAGTGGCGTGGGCCCCCATCAGGAGATTGTTGAACATGGTTGCCGGCTGCCATGATAACGGAAAACTTGCATTTGCAAAAACTTTGCGTTGTGGAAGATCGATATTAAAAAAAAGTGTTATTCACTCGTTCTTCGGGAAAATTTTGATCACCACCGGCATTTAACTTCAAAAACATTACATTTTAACACTGTCTCAACCCGCACAATTTTGAGCGCTACGTACATCGTTCCCCGTGTTCAGAAATTAACACTAGAACGGCGAGAAAAAAACTGCACCTAGAATGGCGGTGGTGTCGAAATCGACACCAGTTGCTTTATAAGCCTGATATGTAAAGCATATGCTTGTATTTTGATACATATTAAGAAAAAAAGCTAGGAGAGCACGATATGACAACATAAACAACAAAAACTTCAAAATAGTTAGTATAATTACTAATTACAATTAGCTTTAGCAAGTGCAACGGAAATCGACTTATCCAGAATAGCATAGAGCCGTAAAGGAAAAATTGTTTTTGTTTTATTTATGCCACTTATTTTGATGAACAAGCATGGCATTCGATAACCTTGTACGATGCACTTCCACATTTTCCGCATGTGGGTTGTAGACCAAGCCGGCAAGTTGTTACCGTTGCATTATTGCAATTTTTTGAAAAGCATTTTCGGCGTTTGCCTAAACGGCTCTCCAATGGAATATCAACTCGAAAAGATGTGTTTTTTCGCTGTGCCACATAATTTTGCTTTAGGCCTTCTATGAGATTCAAAATGAAATCACGGCGACTAACTTTACTTCCAGTTGTTTTCCGGAAAATGATCCAGGCGTTCAAGGCAGCTATGTCTAGTACGTTGGTCCATACAGCTAATGGCCATTTCCTGCTTGCAGAATGCGTCGTATATTGTCTGGCCATTTGATCGAAAACATCAACCCCGACTTTGTTTTTATTGTAAAAGTGAATTACAAGGGGCTTCTTTTTTTCAGTATTGTCTGTACTAGGTGCATTGTGCATGGTGGATAACAAATTCACATTTTTTTCCTTCTTGCATTGGAGGTTGACAAATAAGCACTCATTCTGTTCATTGCAGTAAAATTTGCTGCCATACACGTCATTTCCACATTTTGTCATTTCTTTTGTCAGGCCCTTGCTGTTGTTTCGTACCGTCCCAACGATTGTAATCTTTTTTTGTTGTAATAAGCTTGCCACATGAACACTAGTAAAAAAATTGTCAGTAGTAACGTTGTAACCAGCTTTGTTATGAATGCTCTCAGTAAGTCTCATTACATCTTCAGATAAGGGCTTACCGTTGCGCTGTTCTTTTTCAAAAGCACCTAGATAAGGTAAAAGATTGTATACATACTTGGATTCTACTTCCGTCATCACCCAAAATTTCATACCAAATTTGTCCGGTTTATTGGGCATAAAGACAATAAAAGGACATCTATTTTTCATTGGAAATAATTGCTTATCTATTGTAAGACTCCTTTGTGGGGTATAGTTGAACATGCAATTAGCTACAAACTTTTCCAGTGGTTCTCGAACATGAGCAAACTTGTTGTCAGCTAGCCTCTGGCTTCAACAGTCTTTGTTGTCAAATCTGATATAACGTTTCACCTCTCGAAAACAATCTCTAGGCATAGTATCGCCAAACAACCTAGAGCCGTATGTTTTGTTCCACAGAAAGTCAATAGAATGATGTTTACCGTATATTCCCCGAGCGTATTGCAATCCAATAAATGCTTCTAACTTGTCCAGTGACAGAGTAAAATCAGGATTCATTTTGGTTGCTTCTCTACAAGTGTGCACTTGAATAGATTTCAACATGTTATTATCCACGAACAATTTCCAGCAGTCGTAAGCACCAGCAGCAGCCCTATTTCGTATTGCTGGATGAACTCCTGTTTTTATACGAAAAATGTTAGGAGCATTTGCTTGTCCCGGTCTGGCTCTAAGTAAAGGATTCCAAGTTACACCATTTTTAGCTTGTTGTTGACCACTTGGATTCACTGTCAAATCTTCCTTCTCATCTTCAGAAGAGGAACTGCAGTTGTCTTCGTCATCAGAGCAGTTAGGCTGTGGAGGGAGAGCTTTTCTATCGCTAACGTTATCACTAGCTTGGCTTTGTAAAAATGCTTCAGGGACATCAACATCGTCATCAGAAATATCTGAATACTCAAGCAAGTCATTCGCTTGCTCAACTGTGTAGAAGCACTGAAATTTGTCAAGACATAGTTACTAACCTACTGTATCGCAAAAACACTACTGCTTACAAAACTACAACTGCTCTATTGATTATTACGAGTCGGAACGAGAAAAGAGAAAACAATCATTATGACGCTAACAGTAGGAAATGAAATACAGCGGGAGAGTGCTTACGCGTCAGAAAACATGTCGGCATGATAAACTGCATGTTGTGTCGAATTCGACACCTTCGCCGTTAGAGGTATATTCTCAATTTATATTTTAGAGAGAAAATCTTATTTGAAAAATTTAATCAATTTATCATTTATGGTCACTTTTGATAATTCTCAGGTAATTTTAGAGCGTACCTTCAAAAGCAAAGGGAGCGGTTACAACTGAAAAGTAGGGGTCGTGTCGATTTCAACACCTTCGCCGTTCTAGTGTTAAATGTCTTGCACTCCCCCTAAAGAAATTTTTGCCTACGCCCCTCGCCCTAGTTTACGCACATTCTGTGCCTCCACAAATTTATTACTGCTCAGCGAAGTAAACTTAGTTCAACCAATTAATTAGTTTCACAACGACTGGTGCATGCTATGGTTTACGCCAAAGAATGACGTCTTGAGACGATGTTGCTGTTGTGAAGCAGAGACACTTCCTCATTGTGACGTCATAAAAACGCTAATATGCTCATGCCATTCAAAGAGCTAAATCACACTCAAATACAAATGTAGCAAGACCATTATAGAAAGAGCTGGTGTTGATCTCTGTAACTCTGATTTAGTTTTCGGAACGATTGTTTATTGATTGCTTTTTTGCAAGTATACATGAAACGCTTCAGGAAAGATTGATACAACGTTGGACTAAAAATGAAAGTGAGAGTGCAGTACTATACAAGCCAGGAAGCAACAAAAGAACCCGAAAGTTTTCTAGTCAAGTTACCTCTTGATAACAGGTCTACATTGATGTGGTGCAAAAGCGCTGTATTATTGATCAAAAGCAGACGGGAATAAATCAAACTAAATACTTTTATGTTAACGAACAAAAAAAGAATCTAAATTTCAAGTTGCAAGATTAAGTGCTGTTAGACAACACCTCATATAAATTTACCTATCAAGATCTGTGTCTTGTAAGTTAATAATGTACATGTGTTTCGTAGATATTAAATTTTTTTTTTTTTTTTATTTCGACCAGTTGCTTAATGAAAGGGTTTCCGGACCCGGTGAGGTTTCATTTTCAGGGTGGTTTTTCTTTCCTCACCATGCTCAGATGAGCTAAAAAACAGCCTTATAGGCCGGTTGCGCCACCCATTCACCACCTATGTAGCCGTGTCTCGCACTGGTCATCTTTCTGATCCTTACTATTTCGAATGTTCTAACTTCTTATTTACAAAATAATATGATCTACAACTATAAAATCTCCTGCGTTTTTGTTTTGTTCTGTTTGTTTTTTTTTGTTGTTTTGTTTTTTTTTTTTAAACTGTCCTTTAATTGCTTGAATTTAGGGTTTAGCGGCCATGCAACTATTGCTCTAGTTTTATGGATCCACTGTTTTCATTTGCATGTTTTAACGTCTGACGTTGTGTCGCTTCTTCCTTTTCTTGACTCCATTTCTCTCATTATTATTGTTGTTCAGTGTCGTGTGTAATGGTGGTGGTCATGAATAAAAAAAGAATGAATGAATGATTTTTTTGCAAACAAGCGATGCATACTTTTTAACTTTTTATGAATTCCCGGCCATAGTTTAGCATTATGAGTAACCATTTAATTTTGAGATATTGCATTGAAGACACTTGGCCGAAAAAAAACTGGCCTGTTGTTTGATGTTTTATTCACAAATTTCACAATTTTGATTAAAAGTTGGGTGGAAGTTGGCAGACAGACGTACCAACTGATGAGCCTCAAGGCGAAACAGACGGTTGTGATTTAGTGGTTATTCTGTAGTCGCACAATTCGACATATTACCACTCTGGGAAGTTTGCTGTTGAACGCTGTAAAGCTGAATGATTCTCTCCTACACATGGAAAACTGAATAGATATCTGTTTTTGAAACACTCATTAGCACGCGCTTTTAAAATTAAGTAAATTTTTAAGTTTTTCTGCTAGCTCTCTTTTTGCTCACAAAAGTCTTTGTTGCCTATTTGCGAGTTATTTAGTTCAAAACAGCAGCTGTTTAACCCAACCTTAACTTAAATACGTTAGTGTCAGTGCGATCTAAAGTGATTACTAAATCTATTTTTTTTGTAGGTTGACATACTGAAAACAAAGAAGATTTTTATTTAAAGCTATAAACATATTGTTATGCGAAATACAATTTTGTGATAAAGTCATGAAGTACTTTTTTTTTTAATTTAAGGCATTAAATGTACAAGTTTATTTATGGTATTAATGTATACTTTTAGGGCAGATTAAAGTTACTGAAGGATTAAAATAAAACATAACAAGAAAAGTTGGTGATAGGTCTATGAAAAAAATATGTGTTTACCAGGAATGGGCTGTTTTGGGAAACAGCATGATTAAAGCCAATCAATATTTTTCTTGTCACGCCAAACGTTGGGATTAATGTTGTTGAAATTTGAATCAATGTAAACAATGTTATTGTCTTTTCATTGCACTATGAATAGGTAATTGTCCGAGCAGTAATCAAAGAAGCCACTATTCACTTTTTTAACAATTTTTGAAGATTGCACAAAGCACTTCATAGTTTGGCCTTCACGTACAGTCCCAAGTGCTCTGAAATTATTTGCATGCAATCCGTCAGTAAATGATAAGTCGTAAATAAATTGTCAAAATAAACGCGATGACAAGCAGGGTTTTCTAGAATAGAAAGAAGAAAACTACTGCTTGATGTCCAAAACGCTTGCTGCTGTTTTTTGCTTCACATGCTTCAATATGTGTATCAAATTTGTAAGAGTAACCAACACATGACGCAAAAAAACGAATTTTTGTAGCCAAATCTGATGGATTTACCACGAATAAACATTTTTGAAAAGTGCTTATCAAATTATGGCACCATTTATACATCAATGGAATGAACCTTTTTAAACAAGCCAAACTGCTGAAGTGAAGCATTGATTTTGTTCTGCAGAGGTCGAATTTTAGCAAGCTTACCTTCGGTAGGAAGGCTATTATTGTCAGCAAAAAGTATATACTTCTTTTAATCTTGAAATCATTTTCTTGGCATTGACTTTGTTACTATTGGGCTGCTGACATCATCATCTTTGCTCCAATACAGGCGCTGACGTGGTCGGCCGCTGCATTCTGTCAACAAAAGCATTCTGATAAACGGTTCGATTTCCTGCAGAAACAGATAAGTGAGCTTGTTTCTTTGAAACGCTTCATCCCAATAAAACTAGATTTGGTTAATGAATAACAATGGGAAAAGTGTTATTGGCTTACCTAAGGCGAAATGAGAATGGCTGGCAGCTACATACACATTTTCTTCCTGTACAGTATTTCCTTCAGACTGTTTTTTTTTTCTTCTACGCAACTGCATCGGCTTTCTTTTTTGTTGAGCGGTTATTCATTTTTTTCGTTACTCTGAACTGTTTAGGTTTGGAAGTGATTTCGTATTCTTCAATATTACTTTTATATATTTATAAAGTTCCTGTAAGATCGTTTGGTTGCAAATTATTTTTATGAAACACGTATTCATCATTCTCCTCTACAACAGTAAAATAAGAATTATCTTGCTCTGGTAGTACAACAACAATGTTTTCATCAACGCTCTCTGTTGAACCTAAAACCCTAAAAATTTTGGTATTGCCTGCATAGCTGGTTACCTGCCATCTTCAATAACAAAATAACTCGCCATAAACTAAAGAAAAATATACTGTAAAAACTTTCTCAGAATAAATTTCCTAGAAAAACAGACACATGTAATTGGTGATAAAACTTTAATTAAAAAGCTTTCTGTGAATTTTTTCTGATAAAGCAAATTTTTGTTTTGTTTTGTTTTCTTGTCAGAAATGTATATATTTCTTTGATGTCCAACTGGTAGTTTCCTTTTTACAAACACATCGCGGACGACCTCCAGACAAATCGATTTAGCTGCGCTTTCGCATAGGACCATTGTTCCTCAAGAGAAACATCGCGTTGCTAAGCAACCAAAAGTGCGGGGCAAAAACTTTTTACAGTTTTTTCGTAATGAGATTGAGGTAAACCGAACAATAAAAAATTACTAGAAAAGAACTTGTAACTCTGGTAGCAATTATTAATAATTTAAGCGTAAAAAAACAAGTTATAAAACTTAGTCATCACCAATTTATGATATTTGCCGATTATCTAAAAACTCATCTAGAGACAAAGATACAAATTTGTCAGGCATAAACATATTAACTAGTTCTTAACATAAACTGTGAGAATGTCATGCAAGATTCAACTTGGTCGTTTTAAATTTTTGCGTCTGGTCACACTGAAAGTTATTTACATGGAAGTGATTAGTATTTCATCTCTTGTGTAATGTGGATTATTAAAGTTAACCATCTGTTGTGAGCCGCTCATGTGAAAATCATCAATAAATTGACCATAATGTTTTGGTAACCAGAATTCATAAAATTGGGACCTTTTTTATACGTTTTTTGTCTCATTTTAAAATTGCTTGCGCGGTGAAATTTAATTGAAAAATGCTTTGCAACACCGCATGCAATTTGACTTTTAAATTCGCATAATCAGGAATTACTGATAATGACAATTAGGTGCATTTATGATTTACCAAAAGGAAACTTTCATTTTTGCGTTACCTGTTTCTGCATGATCATGCATCTGCTATGGTGGCCACTGCACCAGCATCTTTCAACGCAAGCTTTAATTGATCCTTTTTTTTAAACCTTGGAAAAAATACTTTTAAAATAGGTTTGCAGCGAGCATCATAGAATATTTAATATAAAAAGTTTAAAAACAATCAAATTTCATCAAATTGGTATCATTGGCTAAACTTTTATCTTTAACATGCATTGTTCTATGTCATTTTATAACCTTCCACATTCTTTAAGAAACAACCCCAAGTTTAACAATGAGTGTCAGGTAAATGTAAGTTTGTACCCAAAAGGTATGAGCATGTAAACAATGCAGCAATAAAAACATACTTATTATAAATGTGTCGTGTTAAGGTTCTTCTTGAGATGTCTTTCGCAGATGGAGCACAATTCTTATCAAATCCCTGAAACTTTCAGATTCTACCACATCAAGCGGAATCATATTTGCAAAACAGTGGTCCAATAACTGAAAACAGGACTGGAGTAAACAAACCAAACACACAGCCCATAAAAGTAAAACATTTAGGCGGTGACTATTTTGACGTCGGTGACATTTTACTCTTGGAAACTACTACGGTATGTCGCTGAATGCTTGTTATCAGGGATGTGGAAGCGGCTATTTTTCAACCGCTTCCGATTCCGCTTCCACACTTATCGCTTCCGCCTCCACCAACAAAAAACGAGAAAACGACCGTTGACGATTTTTTTAACTTTTGTAAGTCTGTAGCCTGGTTTCTTCTACACTTTATCATTTTGAGTGGACAAAAACCTTCATTTATTGCAATTACTTTACCTACTTTGCTTGAGCTTATTGTTCCAAACTACTCTGTGTTTCTTTTATTTAGATATTAGAACTTGTGTTGAATGTAGAACAGTGCTTTCATTCGATCGGGTTATCTCCTCTGACCTCCTCCTCCTTAATGACTTTGACACACCTACTCTTCTTCATCGCTCCTCTGGCAGTCGCTCCTACCCCGACATCTGTTTTGCTCTCTTCGCTCTCGCCCTATCTTGCTCCTGGGAGGTGTTTCAGAACCTGTGTTCTAATCACCTACCAATTCTTCTAACCGTCCCTCTTTCTCCGGTCTTTCGCCCCAACGAACGTCTCCCTTCCTTGAGTTTTCGGAAAGCTCGTCAAGATGACTTTGCCTTTTACTTTGACTCTCACTGTTCTTCTGCAGAGGAATACTTGTCTCTTTTTCTTTCCTTTGCTGCTGTTCTCTTTACTTCTTTGACATTGAATGCCCTCCTAACGATCTGGTGCTCTGAACAGACGGCTCTGTTCCTTTCCCTTTTGGAAAAGACGGGTCTTGCATACTTGCCAACTGCTCTCTCAGTGCCATCGAGGTCACCCTTTTTTTTTCAGCAGGCCCGGTATGCTCAAGTATTTCCGCTAAAGCTTGCGCCATCCTGCACGCTCTTTGCTGGTCTCGGCAACACCAACAAGTCTGCCATTTCTCTTCTCTTCTCCTTCTATCTGACTCTCGCTCTATCTTTGCCACCTTGTTCTCTCCTTCATCTTTCCTTTTACCTCAATCTCTGTCAGAAACTGTTTTCTCTCTTCTCCAGTTCTATCAGGCTACAATGGGCTCCCGGACACTCGTTTCTTCCGGACGATGACGCGGCTGACATTCTGTCTCATCTAAATTCTTCCACACACAGGTTCCCTCGATTTCCATCGAGTAACTTGTGCTTCTACGTCATGCTCGCTGTGATCTCTCTCGCCTTCGCTGCAACGGACACAGCCTTCTGTTAAGTTCCTATCTCTCTAGGATTGGCAGAATCGGGAATCCTTACTGCAGCGCTTGCGGACACCTTTCATCTCATTCTGCACTGTCCAGCTACGGACTCTTTGCGTCGCTCGCTCTTTTGGTAAAATTCTGTCTCTCTACGACCTCTGTCCCAGGCCCTGGGCAGTTCCCGACCTCTGGAGCTCCATGGTCTTCCGCCATCAACCCATCTCTAGGAAGGGGTCGGGTAACAACAACAACAGCAAAACTGAAATTGCAGATGCAACATTACATTACAAAGGAAGTTGGCAAATGCAGACGTTCCTAAAGCTGTAAACAGAGTTACGTCACAATCTGCAACTTACTGTCCTAAAATTTCAATATTATTTATATACACAGAACACCATTACATATAAGAAAGCAATACCGGTATACTGAAATAAGAAATAAATGCTAGTAATAAACGAAGAACCTTCGTGATCCCCTCACCGAACCCTTAAAACTCACGGAACACAACTGCATGTTTTGCAAAACCCCTGTTGAAGAGCACTGATGTGGACTGATCAAGCTGTTTCCGTCGTGAAAAATTTCTTTTTCAAGGTTTTCAACCCCCCAACCAAGGTTCGTTAAGTTTAATCAAATCATCATTTTATTAGCTACGTTTCATTGTCCAAACTATCTTTTTCTTACCCATAATCGATATAAAATGTGATGTTAGTTATGTTTTTTCTTGTTCTCTCGCGCTACTGATATCGCACAGTCGTTCAGACTTATTGCGCAACTTCACCGTTTAATCCACATTGGGAAATGGACAAAACTTTTTCGCCAAGTTACTCTTCAAGTCAAATAACCTATGTGGAAGCGGAAGCGGTAGAATTTTCGCGCTTCTGTTTCTGCTTCCGCTTCCACAGAAAAAGGACCGCTTCCGTTTCCACATCCCTGCTTGTTATTGTCAAAATGTATGACGTACCAAAACCGTAACTTTTGATTGTTTGTGACTGGTTAATGTTTAAGACTTTTTGAAAAAAAAAGTGATCTTCGTGTACACTCTTCTCACGATTTTAATATCCAACAATAACGTTTATAGCCAACTTTCTAACCAATATATTATAGCGGCGCTGATTCATTCGTGTCAGATAGGCTTATTTAACAATAGAAAATCATCAACGGTAAAATATGTTTCAAGGGTAAAATGCTATCAACGTCAAAGCAGCCACTTCCAAATATTTAAGAGTAAATGACCAAAAAACGAAAAGAGTATCTAAACTATGTATTTGTTTAACAGTGATTTCCACCTACCTTGTTTCCATATTTGTTTTGAAAAAAACTTTCCTGAGCAAATGAATGATCTAAACGGTGTTGCTTTTGCGGCGGGCCAGCCATTTCTATTTGGGCAGAAAACTTTTCACCTGCTTTGTGTGACTTCTGTGTCAACGACTTCGTATTTTTTAAATGTTCAAGAAAAGCAGCATAAGAGCTTGCATGATCACTCTTGTAGTGCACTTTTAGATTGTCGTTAGAGCGACGATTTACAGACATAATACGAATTATAGGAGCTGGTGTTTGACTGTTTAAGATATTACTTTTAATTAATGGATATTAAGGCATATAGGCTAACTGCAATCAGTTGAATAAAATACCACTTCCCCTTTCCACTTCCAATAAAATACCTGAGTCTACCTGACGAGTTCTAATAGGAACGAAACCGGTTGTGGAAGTGGTATTTTATTCAACTGATTGCAGTTAGCCTATATGCCTTAATATCCTTTAATTAAAAGTAATATCTTAAACAGTCAAACACCAGCTCCTATAATTCGTATTATAACGTAATAAAGGCACTGGCTTGGTTGGGAATTAAAAGCATATATCGCGTCAAGCTCATTGTAGTGAGCGTGCGCCATATATAAGCTTAAAATTAACAGCATCAGTTGAAAGGACCGATGGCGGAGTGGCATAAACCGCATGAAGCAATTCATGTCAACGTCGGTTTAATACCTGAGTCTACCTGACGAGTTCTAATAGGAACGAAACCGGTCGTGGAAGTGGTATTTTATTCAACTGATTGCAGTTAGCCTATATGCCTTCATATCCATTAATTAAAAGATTTACAGACAGTGTTTTGGATATTGGAAGGCATGCCACGCACTGGTAAATCACATTTTTGTCATTTTTTTCTCCAATGATTTTGAAGTACTTTTTTAGATGAGGCCAGGGATCAACATTATTTTGTCTCTCTTCCTTTTCTTCTGCCGTTACAGAAACGATTGTTTTATCATGAGAAGAAGAATATATTTTAACAGCACAATTATTATTTTTAGTTTTGTTTTTCTAGCTAAATAATGTAAGCAGATAATTAGGTTAATCTTACCAAAAAATTAATAACATGACATTTTTACTTGCAGCTAAAATTGAAAGACTTGCAGTAGCTAACTCGGGGAATTTGTTTCATTGACATACTATATACAAAATCTGTTTGCCTGCTGCTAGTTCAAACTGACTTTTTTGAAGCACACCATTTATCCTGTATTCGCAGTTGCGCACCCTGTGATACTGCTAGTCATTAAGCGCTATGTACTGATAAGCACACAAAAACCGCACTAAAAATTAAAAATCAGTAGCTCAGTGTTATTTTATGCCTACGCTACTCTACATTTTATGCAATACTTTGAGCCTGAGGTTACTTTCCAACTCTGAAGTACAACGACTGGCAAAAAAAAACTAACATCAGCCCGCTGTTACCAATTTTCTACTGAAACAAACTTCAAAAATGATAGGACTGCTGCGCTGCTGCGCTGCTCTAAACTTTAAACGCATGTTGAAAGCTCAGAAAGCACTAGAGCGAAACATTCTGCCCACGTCAAACAATAATATTTTTATTTTAACAAGGGACTAATTTAGCGCTAGCGGCAACAAATTTTTTGAAAACTAGCGCATCTTCCGCTAGCGCTATTTTCCAAAAGAACAATAGCGCCCGCTACTGTTGCCGCTAGTTCACGATAACAATAGCGGCACTAAAGCAAACGCTAACGCAGCATTAGCGGCTGCTAATTTTAGCGTCGCTAGTGCCCACCTTTGCCAAGATCACATTTGATAATATGCAGTACGTTGTTGGACTGATTGCCCAAATATTCATTTTGCCCCGTAGTTAACTTTGCATACGAGTTAGTCACGTCAGTTTGTAAACTTAGTTGACTTTTATTACTGGATCGAATAAATCTAAAAATGTTCCATCGCACGCCTATAAATTTCGCTAGAGCACGATGTAGTGAGCGCATTTTCTACAAAATACTGCAGAGAACGCCTGTATTGTAAGCTAGCGTAAACTGTATTAAGCGTGTTTTCAACCAAGCACTCCAGTTTATTCGCTAGTAGATTTCGTAAGCGTAAGCCTGTCTTTACAGCTTATCAATAACTTACGTAATGGTTGGAACTAGTTTGTACATTGTTTGCCTTCTGTATATTCCATCCTCATTTGCACAAACTTGCTCTTCCCAACTTCCAAAAGGAAGTTCGTCCCAACTTCCAAAAGGAAGTTCGAAACAGAATTTTTCGGAAGACTTGCATTATAATGAAGATTTTTCAAAAGTGCTTTTGATTAAGAGATGTTTGAATAATTTGGAAGTTTGTGCCAAAGGCATTTCGTTGAAGAACATAAGAGAAGAAATTTCCAGAACACTACCGACAAGTATGAAAAATACTGATAATTTATTGAAGTGGCTACCATTTAATACAGCAATGCCTATATAGTTGTTTTTAAATTGTTATAAATGAGAAACAATAGGAATAAATTGTCACGGACCAATCATTTTTGTTGCAAATAGTTATTTGATAATGTTAATTTTTGGAGAAGTGAGACGGGCTTAGTGGAAATATTTTAAGCATTTTTTTAGGAAACAGAACCTGCTTTCCTCTGGGACCAAATGCTACCTTTGTGTTGACAAACAAAACTTTGAATTGGAATGAAGCTCGGGAAGTATGCAGACGATTGGGAGGAGATTTAGCAACAGTAAGCATAAGAAGCTGTCCAAATCGAAAGTGAGTAGCTACAGATCGGATTTACTACTAAAAGTGATTTGAGAAGTAGCCTAAGTCACACTTCCATCACAGAGTTGGCGCTCGATTATTATGTCACGTTTCCCACTATTTGAGTTTGGAATAAAGAATTGCTTATAAGTAGATCAGATTGTATTGGATAGAACGTTACTAGAAACTACTTTGGGCTGTAAATTATTCCAGAAATTATCAATATTTAAAAAAAAATAAAATTTAGCCAAGACTTTGATGTGTTAATCCGGATTTTTTAGTTTTAAAGTAAATTTTGCCTCAACCTAAGTTGTAAGAAACACAATATTGCAATATTTATACAAATCTATTTATAAATTTTATGTTGTAGGGATGGCAAATAAAAACAAATTTGAGGAAAAATTGGAAGTATGCATTTCTGTGCAAAAAATTATATTATTATTTTACATAGAAATCGTTCAGCACCAAAATCAAATCAAAAACATTTCAGGGGTTGATAAAACTTTTACTCATTTAAAAATTTGCCAAAGATTGCAGACATGCTTGCAAACTTGACTTTTATATATACCAGTGGTTCCTAAACTTTTTCTAGTCACGAACCAAATTTTAAAATACAAAGTTTCATGAACCATGTAATATTATATGTATTTCGAAGTACTTGTGAAAAGGTGGAGTAAAAGCAGAACTGATTTTCAAAATCTATATTACAAAGCACAATTTTGTCTGTGTGTCTGTGTGTCTGTCTGTCTATCTTCGTACCTGTGTGTTTGTCTGTTTTTCTTTTTCAACTAGTCCTAAACTGCTAAAAGTACAAGCATCAAACTTGGCACGATCGCTGACCACCCCGCGGTGTGTGTCATAAGGGTATTCGTGACGTCATGATGACATCATTATCAAAATAATTTGTTTTAGAATTTGCATTACTTGACAGAGGACAACAAATTTCTGCTCACACAAATATCAGCTTCCGACTTACCACATTTCAAAAACTTTCATTTGTTTAGGGTCTAAAATGACGTCACAATTAACAATTCATTGAACAATCTGTTTTTTGTTCTTTCTCAAATAGTACTAATTGCACAAACGCGATTAAATGTTCTTTTAGGAGATATTAATGAGGTGCTTTCGATAAAAACAGCTTTACAACAATGATTACTTATTTGATTGCGCTACCAGCACTTCTTTATTTAAGCACTTAATGCCTTTTTCTACTGCACGCCTAAAACTGGCTCTATAATGTCATAATATATTTCGTACGATCAACACAAATGTTTGCTACGGCAGTTCATAATATCAAGATGTTTTCAAAATTTGCAACTATTTTGCCAAATCAGCTCACTTAAAAACTGGTTTGTGACCTCATTTTTCAACTAATTTTCAAACTTTGTTCAACAAATTAAAGGCTTTTTAAGACGATTTGAATAGTGTTCAATATGTACAATTAATATTAGTTTTTATACTAGAGAAGTGAGATTTGCATTGTCTGTCGACGTTTTCAAAAACATCCATCAAAAACTGAAGTCTCCAAATGTATATGAAATGTAGTCTACCGGTTAGAAACACACAAAATTTTGATATCGCACTTCACCAAATTGCAATTGCTAGAAAAACTAAGTCCTTTGGTACATTTTGTCTATTCTTTCTCGATAGCATGGATGTTTGGCATTATCAATCAAAGTATTAAAAAGACTCAAAGTAGTCAACAAATTTTAATGTGTAGCCAACTCCAAGCAAAACACTTGGTGATCACCCAAGAAAAAGACGATGGAATATGGAATAAAGATGGTCCTTTCGTATCGTTTTCAACAAAATGTAAGTGACGAGCTACATATGATCTAAACGTGGAAGCAATTTCCTTTGCAATTTGGGAAGGCTGTCGCATCAGCCAGCTGATTCGATGTTTTTAACCTCGACATTGTTAATGGGGGCTCTCGCTACTGCTATAGCCGAAATGTGAGTGCTTCATTTCGGGTTAGTTTGCTCTTTGCATGGCGACATTTATGCCAGGGCCAAGGAACATGCACGAAGTCAGGAAGTTAATTTATATTATTTCGCTTTCAGTAACGAAAAAGTCGTAAGTAGCAATCCTAATAATAAAGGCTCAAAACGCATTGTGAGGTCCTAATGTTAAATGCCGTCTCAATGCTTGCCACCATTTAGTGGAAACAGCAGCGAGCAGCAAAATTATCTACTACCATTTTGATAGCAAACATAAATGGTAAAACTCATTACTGATATTTGTAATTGCAAGGATATTGGTACAAACACTAATCTTTATTTAAAAGTGAGGGGGGTTTGGATTAGGGGCAATGTTAATTGTAATAAAATCCCAAGTTTAAGAAAAGATTAAAATTAAACATTAATTGCATGAATCTGTAAAACTGGATTAAGATGGAATGTTTATGTTTGAAAAGAGCTCAAATGGGCGCTTATTACGATAGATTGTATGATTTAGGGTAAAGGCAGGACCTCTTTTCACGTTATGGCCAAATTAAAGCAAATAGCGCTGGAAAAAATCTTAATGTCACAAATGTTAATACGAAAGCGGGCCCACCAAATCGTCGAACATGCCTACTACCAAACAACTCATTTCTTTCCGAGTCAAAACGACTACAATTTGGGCGACGCCATTAATTTTGGCTGTGTTTCACCTGCCCCTCCCCCCCTTACACTATTAAAAATTACGAATGGTAGTTCGTGTCATTACTGTTTTTTTTTGAATACTTTCAGTCTTCATTAATAAACCAACATGATCACCATTACATGTACAGGAACTATGGCTTATATTTAATAAAATATTTTGTTGTGGCTCTAACAAATGTGTGTACGATTAAGCTGGTGCATTTGCATTAATTGATACTTTTAAATCGGCACGGGTAATAATATGGCCTACCAGGGTAAAATCGCACCATACTCAGGAGAAGCATGTTTTTCTATTTTGCTTGATAATAGCTTTATAGAGCTACCGGAATCAAACATGAAAATTTGGGAAAAGCAAGAACGTATTTAACTTCTATGAGCATACCTAAGCAAGGAAAACAAGTATGAATCATAATGCGTAACCAGCAGAGACTTGAGAAAGTTTGAGGCGAAATCAAAATTAACGTCACTGTGTTGAATTGCACCACATGGATGATATTATTGGTGTTTTGCTTAATAATGGCTTTCTAAAGCTACCGGAATTAAAGCAAACATTTGAGGAAAAGCAAAAACTCTTTTCAATACCCAGGGCACGTCAAGCAAGGAGAAAAAATATGCTACATAATGCGCAGCCAGCGAGGACTTGAGAAAGTGTGAAAGGGGAATCAAAAAAAACAGCGTCACTGTGTGAAATCGCACCACACGAAAAACGTTTTTGCCCTTTTGCTTTAGAATAGCTTAATATCAGAAATGTAATCCCTACTTCCAAACTACGGGAAACGAAAGGCTCCCTTGGGTTTGTATCAGCAATGAACAGAGCACATAGACTTAAGGCATAGCCAGGATCTGGAAATGAGATATTCTATTAGGAAAAGGAGCACAAAAAATCTCTGCTAGTGACGCAATCATATATACTATAAAGCAAGGAATTTTTCTTATGCTGATATGCTGCTTGTTATGGTATTTATGTCTATACTCTACATCATTATAATAAAATCTCAAGTTTAAGAAAAAATTAACAAAAAAACCATAACCATAACAATTTGTAAACCTGAATATAGAAAGAACAATAGCCGCTTTTGTCGCTATGCCGTAAACAAGACCGATAGAGCAGCCAAATTAGGAACTTAATATCACAAATATAAATAGGAAAGCGGCAGCACCAATTGGCAAAATAGGTTTACCATTAAATAAATTTTTTTCTGCAACTGTGAAAGCAACCACCATTTCGTCGCTATAATCAGTTTTGATTATGTGCGATCCTTGCTCCCTCACAAGTATTAACAATAATTTATGACAAGATCCATTGACAGCATTGCCAGTCATGATTAAAAGAATATGATGATCACAGTATTGTGTGCAAGAAGGATGAAAATGCATAAAATTCATTAACTTTTCGTTACTGCTCACACAAGCGCACGATGGGTGAAGCCGGCTTGGCCGCTTGAACCGAAATACTAAACCTGGACATTACTGACGGAGGGCCTTTACCGGGCGACGCCGGCTAATCATCAATATATTTCAAATTACCATAACATGACTGTGAGATCGATAATAGTTTCAAGAGGAATCAATTATTAATGTAGTGGGTATGAATGATGTGCTTTTTCTTGTCATTGGTTTGGTGGTGAAAAGTTTGTAAATTATTTTTCAAATTTGAAGGGTTTAGTTTTTCAAAAAATTCAATTTATTTAGCTGAAGTTGCGTGCGGATTTTTTCCGATCAGACACTGTCACATTCGTTGACACACCTCTATCTCAGCACTCACGCGAAAAGCACATTATTTGAGACAAGCATGTAATAATTTAAGCTTTGAATGACTTTTGTCACCTGCCTGTGGGGAGCAATACATAGTTTGGGAACTGCTGATCTATACCATAAAGCACAAAATTTTTGCGTTTTGTCTGTTTCAAATTCTCTAAAACTACTGAGGATACAAGCATCAAATTTGCCATGATTGATTACCAGTCCGTAGTGGGTGTCATTAGGAATTTAGAATGTCATGATGACGTCATAATCAAAGTTATTATTTCAATTTCATTTCTTGACAGGAAAACCGTTTTTTTGCTCAAATAAAAGCCATGTCCCAAAATTTCCATTCTTCTAGGATCTATGACAACGTCAGAGTTGATGCTTTTTTGTTGTTCTCTGCATTTTCTCAAAAACTGGTGACCTTAAAAACGCGATTAAAAGCTTTTTCGGGAGATTATGCTATCAATGAAATAAATTCTGCAACGATTTAAACTGAATTAACAAAGCAGAAACCGACTCTATTTTTAAGCATTTTAGGCATTCTATAGCGTGCTTTTACTCTACTGTATTTTCTTTATCGCTTCAAACTGGCTTTATGATGTCAGTGTACTATCTGACACGATACAGGGAAAATATGAAAAAAACTAAACAAGCAGGCAGCAAGCTACGCGAATAGATTTTATTCACTGTTATTTCAAAAGCAAATAATTTGTATGCTGTCTCTTTAAAAAGAATGATGCATTGCAGTATTGTGATAGCGGCTTCTCAAACACCTGTTTTTTGGTGATACAATTGCAATTGGCAAGGTACACTACTTTTATACTGTCACATTACTAGTCGGACTGATCTTACCCTCTAACACATATCAATAAAATGTAGCAAGTGGAACATATTAAAGATTTTTATGTAAAATCTAACAGGAATCACAACCATTATCTCATATTTAGCACATTTTTCTTGTCGATGGATTATACTCTTTAATCATAACCTATTCTATTGTAATACCTCAACTGCAAGTGCTTGGCTTTAAACGGGTTTGCACTTCCTTTAGCTGCAATTATACCAGGATCTAGCAATATACGTGCAGCCAGAGATGGTAAGACGTACAATCAGGCATATGAATACGAATAGTTGTTTGTAGTATGCCAAATATTTAATTGCATATTTCAGGATTACTCAGTAATCACTTTGGTGCGCCTTCCCTTACAACTGTATATCTATGCTGCCATGCACGGGGTAAAATAAACAGATAAAAATGTGCAAAATTTTTGGCTGTTTTAGTGGTGAGCAAGCCACTTTCAAAGTGTATGCTGCAATGAGGGTAACTAAGATGTTGCTTGGGACTTCCAAACGTTTGACAGAACTATAACGGCTATGCTCAATGTTTATCAATGGACAACTCTTGAAAGCACGGCCCTTTTAATTTTGGAACAAGAATTGGCTATGGAAAAACAACATTAACTTTTATTTATTGCTTTCACAAGAACCCAAATTCTTAACATTGACATTGCTAATGCCACTGTATTGACTGTGGGTGAATAACTTCTGGTTAGTTTGCTCTTTCCCTGGCTACGTTTATGCCCGGACCAAGCAACATGCGCCCAGCCAGAAACTTTAGTCGTACAAGTTCGCCTACAGTTTCGAAAATGTCGTAAATGGTGGTCCTAATGTTTAATAGCTTAATCCTGAAAATACATATTAATTACTTTGGGGCTCTTTCACAATCTTGAAAATGTGATTCCTTGCACTTCATCAAATAAATGCATGAAACTTAGGAAAATCTTTGGCTACCTAAATTATGAGCAAGACAAGTTCCTAAGTAGACTTATGGTGGAAAAGATGCAAACAAGACGCAGCCAGGATGTCGAGAAGCTTTGAGGGAAAATATAGCGGCTATGCGCTACTCCCATATAACGTGTTTTTAATCAATTTGATTTAGTAACGAGAAATGGTTCTGTCAAAAAACATTAACTTTCTATTACTGTTCTCGCAAATATCGATTTGGAGAAGACGGGGCAACCGTCAGATACAACATTTTTAACCTCGACGTCACTGATGGGGCTTGCAATTGCAATAATTTAAATGTAAGGGCTTCACTTAGAGGTAATATCCTTTTACAAGCTGTGTTCGTTCCAGGACCAAGCAACATGGCTGCTAAATACAACTACAGCTACCTAAATTTGTAAGCAGTGAGCCTAATATTTAATAGCTTAAATCTTAAAACATGTATCAATCACTTTGGCGCGCATCTAAAACTTTGATATGCTTTCATGCACTTGCTTCATTCAACGGATAAAAGTTAGTAAAGTTTAAAGACGATTATGGTTAAAACAGGGCAAACAAACTAAATAAAGTCGGTAGACATGAATTTTAATGTTTTTTTCACTCGATTCCTGTAACAAAATTGGCAGTTTTGTCTGGGAACACAATTCGGCTATGTAAAAAAAGCATTAACTTTTTGTTGCTGTTTTTACAACTATTTATTGAGTGAAGCTGGTGCATCCTTATGAACCGATACTCTTAACCTCGACATTAATGATGTGGGACCCTGCTAGTGACGGCGGCAGCACCGGCTAATGTATGCTATGAAAAGAGCAATTTCGTCTATGGCATGTTTTACTCCTACAAAATTACTGGGTGTACAAACATGAAGCTTGGCACGACTAACTATCTCCTCTGCGTGAGTATTGTAAGGGAGTTTCTGACTTCACTATGACGTCATAATCAAAACTGATGGATCTTTTGTAGAAAGCCGCCGCCACTAATGCAAACATGTGAGATTTGAGAAAAACACCCCCGCCACGTTTCAAGTACTGCAGATTGCGCTCGCCAGATTTTTTATTTTGAGCGGTGGCGGGGGCGTTTTTTTGGTGGGGGCTTTCTACAAAAGATCCAAACTGATTTTTTTATTTGCTTTTGCTGACCGAGGAAAACAAATTTGCTCAAACGAAAGCCCGTTGCCAATATATCAAATGGCAAATATTTTGCTCATTTAGGGGTTTAAGATTATGTCAAGTTGGCGCTTGATTGCAAGATTTGTGTTCTTAATTTTCTAAAGAAATACTGACCGTAGAAACGTGTTTGTGAACTTTTTGCGAGTTATAAACAAGGTGCTTTCAAAAAACTCGAAAACAATTCAAGCTATTTTTGAAAAAATTCAAGCGATTTTTTTTGCTTTCTGCATAGAGCACGTTTTTTTCTTGAAAGCGCTGTGCGAGCAATGGCGCTCATTTGTAACTATTCAACATAGAAGAAGGCACAGCTTAATCTTGAGCTGCGACTTAAGCTATTATATGCATGGTTATGAGTTTTGCCACCGAAAATCTAAATCTTGAGTAAAAGCTATTCTGCTAGTAAACCAATTGCAATAAAAAATCTGAAAGTCTTTATTCCACAAAAAGTTTGAGAGGTTTAAACTCTTTCCAGTTTGCAATTTTGGCAAGTTCACACTTTAATTGCAAAATAATAAGTTTACTTAAGGTTTTTTTATTTTTGTGCTTTGGGTAATTTACTTATTCTAATTTTATGCTTTAAGATTGTTCTATCACAAATACTCTGCAGATATTATTTGACTGTCTGGTTGCTTAGAAAATTGTTCGTTTTTTAGGACCATTGGCAGACAAAGTAATCAATTCCAACCATTTGCTTGTTTAAAAATGCAGTTTATTTGAGAAGCCTAGGCATCCAAATCACTGGTACATGGAAATCCATTAAAACAGCAAAATGTCAGATGAGGAATGACAAAGTCATGAAAAAAATAAAAAATGTGGCTATGCCGATTGTAATTTCGTGGAAAACAAAAAAGATTTGCTTGTAAAATGTAACAATAACAATGCTGTTACCGTTAGCATGACTCACTAAACAGTGGAGCTTTTTGCGAGTTTGAATTTTATTTGAATTTTTGAATTTTTGAATTTTGTTTGAATTTTATTTGTTTTTTGGAAATGGTTTTATTTGTGTTTGGAAATGGTTTTATTTGTTTTTGGAATTGGTTTTATTTCTTTTTGAAAATGACTTGGTTCGATGTTGTACCCTTGCTTCAGAATACCCACACTTCAAAAGTTCTCCAATTAATTCGCTTTGGTTTTCAGCTCGTAAACAATCTTTTGTCTTACTGTGAGTACAGCTGTTGTAAAACGGAAACATTAACTTCTACGTCGTGACTAAAGATAGAAGCCTTTGGTGTTATATCATAAACAATAAGCGAGCGGAAGCAACAGTCGCACGTAGTGGTTCACAATCATGTAGCCTCTGATCGATTTCTCCTTTTGATCCCCTAGAACAGGGGTAGGCAAACTTTTTCGGTGTGCGTGTCAAAATCGGCCAAATCAATAACAAAATTCTTCCGCGTGCCAACCAAAATTTATGAGATCATACTTCCTGACATCCTTTAAAATGTATGTGAAGAGCCTTGAACAAAATAATAAAAATTCACTTAAATTGTGAAAACACTATAACCAAAATTACATTTATTCACCTTGAAAACAACGCCCAAACAAAAACAATGCTTTGCCTCTTTCAAAACAAACCTCCACAATAAACTTTTTAAACAAAACTTGAGTAACTTTTCAAAGAAAATATCAGTCCGATAAAAAGCTTTGATTATTTTTCTTGTGCTATATTAGTGAAACTTCTACTGCTGCATTACCGCTGACAGAGATTTTACATCGAGTTTATATCGAGTGACCTTCAGAGATATACACGAATTATTGGTTTCATCAGTGAGGTTACTCAGATTATGAGACTTAATAAAGTTCACAACTGAGAACAAAGATTCACAAGCATATGTAGATGGAAACATGGAGAGTACAGTAACAAGAAACTGTAACTTGCATGCGCTGTACAGCTTTATAAACAAAGCTAAATTGAAGAAAAAATGGCGGCGCATATGAAGAGTATTGCGTCAGTGTGTAGCCAAATTACTACTAGGGTCGTTTCGAGAAAATATGTTAAGCTTGCAAACTCACCTAATTGTTACGTCATAATATATTTCTTTGGAGCCATATGGCATCAAAAGCACAAAAAGGGTTAAATTAAATAACGGATTGTTAACTAACGAAAGTAAAAAACGGACACCCAGTTTCGAACGATAATACTGCGACTTGCAAGTTAATAACATTTTCATTTTGAAGAGGGAAGAATCTCGTTTCCTAGGCCTCTTTCACGTGCCGGATAGAAGTGCTCGCGTGCCAAGGGCTGCCCACCCCTGCCCTAAAATATTGCATCTTTGCTCTTCTAGAGATATTTATTGGAGATATTTTCTTTTACTCGTTATCTTGATATCAGTTCTGCAGTTAAAACGTTCTTTATATCATTTCCAGTATATACAAGTGAACAATGGGTTCGGTCCTATTACAATACATTCTTGGAGGAAGAAAATTTTAAAAATGCAGTATAGACGTAGTTGCGAGTAAGATGAACGACAAATGTTTGAGGAAAAAGTTTGCATGTTTATCACTGGCTGAAAACGTACATAGGAAAATGATTTGAAAGTACAACCATCAGTTTAGAACTAACGGCATATACAATGTTGAGAGAGTATAGATTTTAGAACTAGCTGCAGATACAATGTTGCGGGAGTATAGAATTTGAAAACAACTAGCGGCAGATACAATGTTGGAAGAGTAAGATTTTAGAACTAGTCGCAGATACAATCTTAGAGGAATATAGATTTCATAATAGTTACCAGTGCCATGAAAGACAGATGTTTGAGGAAAAAATCTGCTTGTTCATCACTAGTTGTTATCAACAGTTTTTCTAGATCATACAGGCATTTCAATCAAAATATTTACCTTTATTACAGCTTGTCGTTAGTTTTAGAAGAAAATAACCTACAGTTTTGTAGATTATCAGGTTTGCTGGAGAAAAATCACATGCAGTAACGGTAGCGTTTTAATATAACAATAGAATTTTTGGTTCTATCTCAATCTTAAATTTCTTTTAAAATTGAGGCGACGTATGATAATCGCTCGGATAATTAGGTCTAACTGCAACTTAATAAAACTTGGAAAAGATTGGCTTCCACTAAAAAACACCTTAAACCACGTTAAAAACAGAATAATGTATTTGTAGAAATAATACTTCACGAAAAACAGAATAATGTATTTGCAGAAATAATACCTCACGCCTTCAAGTTTCTTCGCTCTACGATCTCAGAACTAATCACTTTACTACACAATCAGAAAACTGCCAAACCTAATTTTACCAATAACTGTTCAATATTCGCCACGTCAGCAGAATCCACAATAAAATGTCACAAAAAAAATTAATAGCCTTTCTTTACTCCATCAATCAATATCTCCCTCTCACCGTTACAACGTTTCTCTACACTCTAACTCTCTCTACTCAAGAAAAATCCTTTCGCCTTGTATACAAATCGAAAAAAGCAATCCAGAAAATGCTAGAACGAAATCACGTAAAAAAAGGAAAAAAAGCATTTCAAGTTATGTAATCAGTTATCGAAATTCTTCAAAGAAGCTAGAATCACTAGATCAATCTGGAATTTTACTATGTCGTAATAACAATTGTGACGTACTTACAGCAAATCCAATTGCGAGGAAAAAAAGTTTTTTTCTCAATCAGTAGCCGAGCGAACAAAATAATACAACACTATACGCATTTGCGAAAACTATTCTCACAAGGCGAATTTCCTTATTTGTGGCAGTGACGTTGTGAGTTTGTTTCCAGAAGAGCTTGGTGGAAGAAACGATATCAAATTTGATACAACTTCAATAAAATCTATTACCGTTAGTTGTTAGTTTCACACTTTCTTGGAAGAAAATTTCAGTAGATTGACCAGACCTTTGAGTGAAATGTAGATTTGCTTCACATCTGACAGTGAGGTAATAAAATCATTAGTACAGTGGTAGAAACATTTTGAAATGGAAAGGTCAGAACAGTAAAATTTGTTCAAATTCAGCAGATTTTAATCACTACTTATGCTTAATATTGTTTAACCAAAAAGATTTATCCTTTATTGTGTGCAGATTGTTTTTGGAGACTACTTCAATAATTGTTAAACTTTTACTTGTAAACATTCACCACGCATCTAATTTACAATATCTTTTCATATGACAATTAGAAAACAAAAGTTGTATCTTATTATAACACTGTTTTGAGTAAAAACTATCAAATTCCAAAGCCACCAACATAAAATTCATATTTTTTAAAGTCAGGAAATCAACTAAGCTTACTATCAACAAAAATCTATGCAAACGGAAGCATCAACATCACGTCAGCAAAACTTTTGCAATCACAATCAACGTAGAACTTCAAAAATTGTTTACTATCAACAAAAAATCTGACGCCAGCAGAAGCATGGACCGTACGGAGATGATTACGTCTTCGACCGTACGGAGATGATTACGTCTTCAAAAATCACTAGTTATAAACATTTTTACCTCATATTTGGCCAATTACGAACCAGCGGGTGTTTTTGTATGCATTACATCACAAGTTTTTATTGCGAAATTGTTGGAAAGAACAAGACAAGTCTAGCCAAGAATAGTGATTTTCCTTCTTTCCTTGTCAACATTTTTCTACAAAAGCCGTATGTTTTGCGAGAAAATCAGAAGAAGAATAATAGAAAGCTGCCACGAGACACACACTTCAATTGCTGACGAATGTGAAGAGAGAACAGAAAATACCCACTCTTCATGCTACGACGGGATGTTGGAGCAATCAGAGCTGTTGGGGTATGCAAGAAAACACAAAGAAGAAGCAAAGAAAATACAAAAAATCTTCAAAGACATCACCAAAGAAGGGGATTCAATACCCTCAGATGGCGAGATGCTGAGAAAAGGCGTGCTGACTGTGTCAAGAGGAAAAGCTCTCTTTTCAACCGATCAGCTTGATTATGTTTGATGAACTACCCTTTGTGGCTTTCGAAGGCCCAGCAGTTGCACGTCCTTACGTGATGGTAGTTTTCTCACCCAACTGTCAATACGGCGATGTCTGCAAAGTGAAAGCAAGATTAAAGATTTTCAAAAAAGAAGTTGCCGTGGATAGCTTTCTTATTTGATTTAAAGTAGAGTCTATCTTGACACCTTAAAACTATTTTCAACATCTACAAGATCGATCATCCGGATTCATCATTAAAAACGAAAACTGTGGTATAAGCAAGGAGTTTTCAGCTCTTGTCAAAGCTTTGAAAGAGATGAAACACAGAGTCGGAAGAAAAAACGCTCTAGTAGTCTGCCTAAAAGTACTGAACTTTATCAAAAGAAGAGGAAAACCTTTTCACTAAATATAAAACAATAAATGTGTGATTCTTTACCGTGTTTAACGCATGTATCCATCTTTAGGTTCAAGTAAATTTGTTTAAAATTCCCGTGCCCTTCTTTCGAACCTGAGGAAACGCGAATTTCATCCTTCTCAAACACTTGGCCTCATCGAGATCTCATTAATTTAAGCCCTAACAGAATGGCTAAAGCTGGATTTTTGTACAGAGGCAGTGACGATCGAGCAATTTGTATTTATTGCGGATTATGTCTTAACCAATGAGCCGACACTGACATCCCAGAAATTGAGCACGCTAAGTACTAGTTTGAATGCTCGTATCTAGAGAGAACGTTTTGAACTGGTTTCATTGCCCAACACAGCAACATTTGCATTCCAAAAGATGAATTTTTGTTGGAAACGAGATTCGAGTTTGCCACTCCTGAAGAAACAGCTGAGCCAACACTTGTGAGAAATTCACCAGTTGAAAATGAAGAGCCAAACATAATCCGTCTATCTGAAGCAAAAAAGTGTGACGCATCTCAAGAACTTGTATGTAAAGTGTGTTTTGACGCTCGAATTAATGCTTTGGCGATGCCTTGCGGATACTGTTATGGATGTTTGAAATGTGCTGCAAAACTTTATTCTAAAGAATGTTCTATCTGCAAAGTGATTATTTTGGATGTAAATCGAATTTATATTGTATATTAAAACACTCGTTCATATTCAATTCTATTTACGCGAGAAACAGTTACAATGCTATTTTAGTAGTTTTCAACAAAACGCTGCACAGTTCTGTAATTCAAAGTAACATTATCAGAAAAACGAGTCAATATCTCAGATAGAGAGCAGTTGCGCAAACAAAATAACATGTAATATACGGTATAAAGTCCACAGACTTCAGATATCAAACTCTGTGAGGTCTTTGAATTGTAGATCTATGATGAGGAATAAGATTCAAAAAAATCTGTTGAACGATTTGGTATAGCTATCAAAAAATTCAGCAGATCCTTCATTGTTGAAGAACATAGCAACCCAGTGCTCTCCAGGAGAAGAGTTAGGATTTGTGTTGAGGGCGTGACTCCCAGGACACTCAACAGTAGACAGATCCTTAGGATAAACACCCTTAAAAATATTCTTTGCGCAGGGGTCATTGAATTGATATAAAGAACGTTATAACTGCAGAACTGATATCAAGATAACGAGTAAAAGAAAATAACTCCAACAAATACATCTAGAAGAGCAAAGATGCAACATTCTAGGGGATCAAAAGGAGAAATCGATCAGAGGCTACATGATGTTATAAACAATTTTCAAGAAACAATGTGAACCACTACGTGCGACTGTTGCTTCCGCTCGCTTATTGTTTATGATATAACACCAAAGGCTTCTATCTTTAGTCACGACGTAGAAGTTAATGTTTCCGTTTTACAACAGCTGTACTCACAGTAAGACAAAAGATTGTTTACGAGCTGAAAACCAAAGCGAATTAATTGGAGAACTTTTGAAGTGTGGGTATTCTGAAGCAAGGATACAACATCGAACCAAGTCATTTTCAAAAAGAAATAAAACCAATTCCAAAAACAAATAAAACCATTTCCAAAAACAAATAAAATTCAAACAAATAAAACCATTCCTAAAAAGAACTCAAAACAAATAAAACCATTTTCAATTGTTAAATCCAAACAATGTTACAAGTAAAATGTACTTCCAAGTTTATGATAGTACACGTTCAACGGAAATGACGTAGAAGTGCACCGCAAAAAAGGGCTCGAAAATTATATTACATACCACTAACATTCATAAAAAGATAGCTGTGTAATCAGGAATAAAATATTATCTCTTATTTGTCAGTTCACACGAAGTTTCTGTTACCCTAGTGGCAAAATTAATATCGAAAACGAAAACGTTGGCATATTAAAACGCAATTCATCACTACAAAAATGAGCTGCTTGTCTCCAGGGTCCTAAAAAAAGGACCAAGTTAGCTTTCTAACTTTCTTGCCCACGAAATGATACGCAGCAAAAACTTTTGTTGGAACAGTATATTTTTACTCGCAAATCAAATAAATCTTGCAGAATTTTTAAAAAATAAAATTTGGGCATTAATGAGTTGAAGCCTTTTTTCAGCGTCGTTTGAGCACTTAACAGCAAAAATATATAGAACAACAAAAACCTAGGTAGGAACATAAGAAATCTTCCTGTGTGAAATCGCATCGTACCGGCCTACGGGGAAGATATTTGCTTGCGTTTCACGACGAAGAAAAATGGGTTAAAGAAAGTAAGTTCTATTCAGATATAGGTTATTGATTGCAAATTTGGTTTCTTCATCTCCTCAAAAGTGAATATTCGTAATTGATAGGTAGCTGGTGCGTTAGATTAATTTTAATTGAAAAGTAGGAAGATAGGGATTAGAACTTAGAGGGAATATTTTGCTACAAAACAGCTTTTCGACGTCTTGGGATAGAATGTGTGGCTTTGGGAAAAAAATGGCTCCCTTTCTCGCTGTGCCGGAATCATGACAAATACCCCCGCCAAAGAACGTAATGGTACAAATATAAATACGAAAGTGAGCATATAAAATCGCAAAATAAGCCTACCACAGAGCAGTGTATTGCTGTACTTGTGTAAACGAACACCACTTGACTTCTACTTTTTGACTCAGCATAAATGATGTCATGCTTTGCCGAGGTAAAATTGCACGATATTTATGACATATTTTTGTTAGTTTTCTTGATAATAGCTGTGTAGTACTACCGATATTGATATTACTTTTAATTGGTAAAAGTGACAAACAAACTTATCGCGGCAGAAGATGAGGTTAAAGGTCAGCATTTCCAGCTACAACATAAAAGCAAACATACTGTAGGTGTGACATCTGTTCTTTCCAAATGTTAATATACTTCATGATCTTGCTGGCCAGCACTCTGGTCCCCATATAACTACAAAACGATAGCTACTTACGATACGATGGTTTTAATCAGTGGCACATTAAGATAAAATTTCTTTTTAGGGGTAAAGAGAGGATCCTTAAGTAAATTGAATCGTATTACCAATCAATCTTATAAGATAAGTGGGCACAATCTTATTGGGTAAAGCGAAAAAGCATTGATGGAGAAAAAATTTTGAAGCAAAAATCTTATCAATTTTGGTCTTCAAACATACATGATGACCTATCTTTTTTTGGAGGTCAAGGTTTTTAAACATTCTGTCATACAGTATAGGAGCCAATGCTTTTTATTTCCCATAATTGCATAAGACATCAGATTCGGCAAGATTGATTTTTAGGCGGATAACTGTCATTAAGGGGCTTGTGACGTGCTGATGGCGTCACGATGGAAAGTGGACGATTTTATCCCCACAGTATTTAATGTTGGGATCAATTTTTCCCAACAGTATTAAATGGTGGGATCAATTTGTCCCAACAGTAATAACTGCATAAAACCAAAGACTAATTTCAATACACAAGTTTTGCAGAAAGAACATTTACTTTTATCGAAAGATTTTTAGTTTTACACGGTTAGGTGTGATGTGGGGTAAAGCAGTCCACGCACAAAAGCAAGTTGCACTTTGGCACAGCATCCTGGTTTTCCTCTCCTTCGTTCTTGATGCACATCCTACACAGCGCCTTCTTTGTTTTTCTTTCACCGGGAAGTGATCTCCCAAATTTGCTTGTGCTTCTGCGGCGTTAGAACGCCTTCCAACCTTTTTGGTTCTTTTACGTAGCAAACCGGATCAAACAGAATCCTTTGGCATATAAGCCCAAAAAAATCGTACTGTTTTTCTAAACTCTGCCAACACGTGTGTTCACCCAAGCGTAACAAAGCCTGGCGGATGAATATACGATGAAACCAGCACCACCTACCCTCCAAATACTGAATTGTCCCATCTCAATTAGATTTGAATGCAAAACGATGATAATAGTATTCTAATGCTAGTGGCTTGGGATCAAAATAACCCAACAGTATTATTGAAAGGGTTAAGGGGCTTGTGACGTGCTGATGGCGTCACGATGGAAAGTGAATTATTTCTAATTCTCCGTTCCTTTACGAAGAAAACGCATTAGTGCTTGTACAAAAACCACCGTCCGACTCAACAAATTTCAATAATTCCATTTTTGTATTATTTAAGGTGACGTCATAACATACAAATGATTACAAAATTTTCTCAAAAAATACTTTTCGTAAAAACACGTTTGAAACCGTTTTAAAGAGATGAAAGAATAGGCTGCTTGTAAATGACGTCGGTTTCCATTACAAAGTATTGAGCGTTCAAAAAAACAATTTGTAACAGCAGCCTATGCAATCAGTTTTTGAAACACTGAGGCTGCTGAGACAGGTGTATAGCCAAATTCACACGCACTCCAAAATCTTACACTTCTACCCGATGCTATGAATATTTAGTATATTGAAGCGGCATCAAATTGGGGGAGCGTAAGAAGTACGGTTATCTGAAACACGGAAATAAATCACCAAATGAAGCACACACAAATGAGATCAGAATGCGGGTTCGATTACAACCAAAGTTATGCTCGAATATCACATACACAAAACGAGACCAGACTGCGGGTTCAATTACGCACAAGTTATGTTTGAATTCCATATATACAAAAACCGGATTAAACTACGGGTTCAGTTATAACACAAGTTATTGTCAATTTTCCGATTAATAATTCAAATATTAAACAATCAACGTAAAGAAAAACGAGCGGCATAAACAGGTAACAAACACCAAGTATTACGATTGGGCTACCAGACTATGACGGAACCGATCCAAAATATATACAGAACGTTCAGTAACTTGTAATCAAAACAACAGTGACAATCTCCAACAATTATTTTATGCAAATCTTCCGACAGTTATTTCACACAAAAGCTTTCAACCGTTTTCCCAGTTGTAAATTCTCAATTAATCTCGTTCACAAACATTTTTTGACTTGGTCTTCGAATCAAGCACACGTAAATTTTGGAATACTCTGGGCAAAATACTCAAACTGTAATTACTAGCAGCACGACATGATGAATTGAGTGTCAAGACTGTATCGAAAGACTGTGGGTTTAAAACTCAAAACATTACTTAAAAAATTTATACGTGTAAATTCAACACAATTAACTTATTGTTCTACTTCTTGCTTAATATTAGAAGAGTTATCTTTTTACCTACATCTAATGTTCGCTTTTGTGAGCGATTGTTAATTTAAAGTGTCTCAACCTTATTATTTTAGGCCTTAGGGTATAGTAATTGATTATATTAATCCATTAAGAGATCCAGATTTTGGCGTAAAAAAGATTGTGGAGCATTCTTCGTTCGATTGCCTTTTTATTGACTAACCTGAATCACAATTTAATTTGGTATTATGGGTTTGGCTATGTCACGTTTATTTTGTTCTGTGAGGGTCACGACAGATAGCTCCGCGTGCTGACCATCGGGCAATGTTTTTTTGAGGATAGCAAAATCTGTCACTCACCGTTTGAGATTAATCTGAAACCAAAGTGAAACCTTTAAATCAAGATATGGATGATGTACATTCCCCACTAACGATGGAAGGATGAATGGCCAAACACACGAGTCCTTATCAGGGCTGACCACTCTGATCTCCTTTTATACGGAGGGATTCTCGAGAGAGAAAGCTGATATTCTCTCGTTGTTGTGCAGAGTAAACAACTGTACAGTCCTACTGTTACAAGCAACCCACAGAGGACCGACTAAAAACCGACCCAAAATCCCAGGAATGAAACTCATTGCAGAAAGACTCCATGATCAATATGGAAGTGAAATCTATGTGAAACCTGGCTTAGATGTCAATGACACCAATATTTACAGTGACAACAACATGGGAATCCTTTCCACCAACCTGGGAAGCCTTACTGTGACAAGCATATATAAACTACCTAATACACCTTTTAAATACAAAGACCCTCCTTTTCATCAATCTACTGAAATCATAATGGGTGACTTTAATAGCCTCAACACAATCTGGAGTTATGATGAAACAAATAAAAATGGAAAAGCAGTGGAAAGTTGGATGGGTATTAAGAATCTGGAACTAATCCATGACCACAAACAACCATCTTCGTTTAACAGTCAGAAGCAGAAGCGTGGCTACAATCCTGATCTCTTGTTTGCTAGCAAAGAAATTGCTCCCAACTGCAACAAAATCACCTTGGATGCCTTTCCTCGCTTACAGCCTTGTCCATTGCAGTCAAAATCTCATCTTTGATATCCCCCCAAAACATGTACTTCAAGCGTCGATTTAATTTCAGAATGGCGAACTGGAAAGGCTTTAAAGGTGAAAGTGACAGTCGAATCTCAAAATTAAAACCAAAAGCTGAAAACTATGACAAACTTGACAAATTATTAAAGAAATCAGCTCTGAAATATATACCTCGTGGCTGTCGAATAGATGATATACCTGGTTCAACAAAAGAAACAAAGCTTTTGTATGATAACTACCAGAATAAATTCAAAGAAAATCCTTTCAGTAAAGACACCATCGAAATTGGTGGATCAGTCGTGGTGCAATTCGCAGCTGTACAACAAGAAAGATGGATACACTTTGTGGAGTCACCTGATTTAACCCAAAACAGTCGAAAGGCATAGCATAACATCCGCAAAATCTCCAATAACCCAACCAAGCCAAGCTCCCAATACGAAGGAACTCCAAACCAAGGAGCCCATGTACTTATCAAAAATGACAAAACACAAGTAATAAAGAAAAAATCAAAAATCGAAATACCATACTCCAAATACAACACAGACGAACACAAATCTTTACTGTCTGAAGAATTTACCTTACATGAACTGGATGAAGCAATTAAAACCCTTAAAGCCGCTAGAATAGATGATATAAACGCTGAACTCCTCAACATCTCGGACCGAATTACCGAAAATGGCTTCTAAAAATGTTTCATGCTTGCTTCAGAGAAAACAACATCCCAACAGTGTGGCGTAAAGCAAAAGCTATAACCATTTTAAAACGTGGCAAGAACCCCCAAGAGCCCAAAAATTTTCGACCAATTTCTTTGCTATGTCACACCTACACGCTCCTGGAACGAATGATTCTTAATCGCCTCCTGCCTATTATTGATAAAAAACTAATGCCTGAGCAGGCTGGCTTTTGACCAGGTTGATTCTGTACAGGTCAAATATTAAAGCTCACACAACACATTGAAGACGGTTTTGAGAAAGGAATGGTGACTGGTGCTATATTTGTAAACCTCAGTGCTGCTTATGACACTATAAATCATCAAAAATTTCTACACAAACTTTTAGAGATAACAAAAGATTCATCTCTGACTAAATTCACACAAACTATTCTTAGCAATCGACGCTTCTATGTTATTCTAAATGGTAAAAGAATTAAATGGAGAAACCAAAAAAATGGCCTACCCCAGGATAGTGTTCTAGCGCCACTACTCTTTAACATCTACACAAATGATCAACCTCTACCAGAAAATACACAAAGATTTCTCTATGCAGATGACCTTTACATCACTGCCCAAAACCAATTTTTTTGAAATGGTTGAACAGCATCTTCGAAAGGCACTACCAATCTTAACCCTACACTACCAAAACAACCGATTAAAAAGCAATCCGGCAAAAACACAGTCCTGTCTATTTCACCTACGCAACCATCATGCTACCCGCAATACGAACGTAATATGGAATAAAACACCAATCTCGCACGACAAATATCCCGTATGCTGGGGCGTCACAATGGATAGAAACCTCTCCTTCAAAGAACACAGGAAAACTAAAGGCTAAAATTCAATCAAGAAATGCTCTGCTTTCCAAATTAGCAAATTCTAAATGGGAAGCAAACCCTTATACTTTGCGCACAACTGCTTTAGCACTTTGCTTTTCTACAGCTGAATACGCGTGCCCAGTGTGGGAGAGATCAGCTCATGCAAGAAAAATCGACTCAGCTCTGAATGATACATGCCGACGAATTACAGAATGCCTTAAACCGACACTCCTTAACAAGGTGTACAGCTTGGCAGGAATCGCCCCTCCCCCCCCCAGCATTCGCCGTGAAGTGTCCAGCCAATCTGAATGAAAAAAATGCAATTTGACCAATGACATCCCATGTGCGGATTGCAGCCGCCCTATCCAGACTAAAATCTAGAAAGGAGTTTTTTAAGAACTGTTCCTCCTCTCGAAAAGCACACCACGCACCAACTCAAAACACGGAACCTATGGCAGAACTACACAGACAATATTCCAGAACAACATAAACTCCAAAATTTCCCAGTTCAAGAATCTCTCCCTCCACGACACAAGTTACAATGGAATAAATGGCGTTGTCTCAATCGTTTAAGATCAAGTGTAGGCAAGACCAAATCTCTTCTACTGAAGTGGAGCTACATATCACCCGGCACTGATACCACCTGCCAATGTGGAAAAGAAAATCAAACGATGAACCATTTGTTAACTTGCAAAAAAACTGGTACAACCTGCACCATGGATGATTTATTACAATGCAACAGCAATGCCAAAAAAATCGCAACGGCTTGGTGCAACTTAATCTAGCTCAAACGGACTCGAAGAACAAGATTTTGTTCTGTAGATAGGATTATCCAATACATTTGCAACTAGCAATTTCCTCAAAAGGTGGCTGCATAAAAAGCAACAATAAAGCCAGGACTAGGGGCAACAATCATGCTAATAATATTTTTGCTTATTATCTCAAGGGGAGTTGCACCAAGTAGTGAAATGTACATACCACTAAACAACAGATTTCTGTATTTGTACAACAAAAATCATTGACATCCATAACTTTGCGTTGGCACCTCAAACTTTATGAAGAAACGCATAGTATTAGTAAAATGACAAAGAGTTTCTAAGACCTTTCTTATTTTGAAGTACTCGTATAGAATCCGGATTGAGGGCACAGGAGCAATGCCAACCATTTGTACTAACTTATCGCTTACGGTCTTAAAAATTCAATTTGGTTGAAACCTACGCAGAGGGCGGATGTTTCCAACCCGATATAACCGGTCGTTAGACCAGCCAGGCGACGCCGGCTCGTATTCATATTACAAAAATTGTCGCTAACGCCTACTAATTTCAATTAGACTGGATATGATTCTGTCTGGCAGGATTTTTACTGATATGATATAAAGTAAATATTTGCGTGTTTTCAACAGCCTCGTCAGTTCATATTTGCGGTTCCAGTTCGCATGGATAGGACTTAAAAGAGAAGAAGAAAACATAGAAACTTGGCAATGGCTAGATGGCGTAAGAGAATCCAAGAAGTCTTCAATTTGGGATCAAGGAGAACCAAACAACGCAGGAAGAGAAAGTTGTAGTGAATTGATTGCCAACACTGCAAGAACCAACGACCTTAGGTGCACAAAAAATAGGCTCGGACTCTGCGAATTGCAAAACCACTCATGTTGATCGCGTGACTGGCACACATTGGTTACGTACTGATTGCTGACACTTCTGATATGTTTTTAATAAGTGCAATGATTGTCTTCATTATTTACTTAGAAGAAACTGATGCAAACAAAAATGGAGCTACTTTTGTTTCAGACCTGCTTTGGAGTTACCAGTACTGCTGGTAAAGTGCATTTCACCACAAAAAGTGAAACCAAGTAAAGTGCCTCAAAGATAAGTGCTTTTCCCAAAAGCGCAACAACGCTTTCTCTCTCGCATCGGGCTATTCTTTGTAATCCAGCGTACATTTTAAGCTTGTTAGACAACTTGGTGTTGGGTCGTAGTCGTGGCCTCCTTTTTTGACCCCGGTCATCGTCATCTGCTATTTTGTGGGAGGGACCAGTTCTTTTAGTGATTTAGACTCTATGGAAAAAGTCTGCACTTTTGTAAAAAACGAAACACCGCAAAAAAATCACTCTTTAAAACCTCTTCAACAATAAATTTTTAGCTATGTTTTGAAACAAAGCAACGTATTACAACAAATCCGTGAATTTGTATGTTGTTCACATGATCCATCTTAATTAAAGTTGATCCCAATTATCAACCACTACCCGGTCCTGCCGGCTCGGCCACCGGGCTATTGGTTATGCGATAAATAACAATCGCTAATCATAAATATTTTACAAAAGCAATTAAAGCTACTTCAGACAATAATTCAATCAAGACACTGCCGGCAAAGTTTTAATTATTTTCTAGTAATACGGTGCTTACTATTCCATAGAATGTATTGATATAAAGCTATGTTAATTGTGTCGAAGAAATAATTAAATTTTGAAACGTTCTGCACTCACGATTTTATAATGCTGTTTTCCATTGCATATGCTGCACTTTGCACTTTGCAGTTTTCCACTTTGAGACTTTCAAGCATGAGAACACTTTCAGAAACATTGCTTGTTATTCCCATACATTTAGTTTTCTTTATTTTCTGGCATGTTTTAAGGAAACTATTTCCAGCCACAGCTAACTGTTTTCCGGTGTTCTTGTACATGCTCGCCTTTTTTTAATGGATTGTTGATATTTGCATTACGCTACCACTTTTTGCCACTCGTATATTTGTTTAGTTAAATATATTTTGGCACCGTATTTGTAGAATAAAAATGGTTTTGGAACAAATCAATTTCTGTAGTAAGCTGCCATAGCGTTACAATTTATTTCTTGCGCAAGTTATGGCTTGAAGCGCAAAATACAACTTGTTTCGTGAACAATGAAGTCTGCATCAGCTTTGCAAAATCTTTTTAACAAAGCTTGCTACTGATAACATGTCTACACCTTCTTTGATAATCTTACAAATTTGATGCAGAAATTTTGCATTAACACTCCTCGTGTTATTTGTTAAATATACCGCTGGGTCGGCCGGCGTCGCTTGCAGGACCCCCATCACTAAAGTCGGGATGAATAATATCGGTTCAACGGCCCTTTTCCTATTTTGATTTGTAGTATTAAGCTCTTTGGTTGCGCTATTTGTCTTGTATCCAGCATAGCTACAAAAGCGGCTATTGCGTCCCCCAAATTCAATCACCATATTCTGGTAGGAGCCCATCAGGCAATGTTATTTTAAAACAAACATCCGCTCTGAATTCAGTATTATACAGGGTGGCCCAAAAGTAGGTATACAGTTATTAAAAGTAGGGTTTGGGTCCAAAAGTAGATTTGTAGTTCTTATGTAGGCACTTTTAAACCTCTAGAATGATAGTTATATCTTAAATGGAAACTGTTTAATCTTTTTAGTGCTCAAAATGTCCTTCTTTACTTCTGTTCAAAACACTCTGACATACCGTGCAGCACAAATTTCAATTTGCATCAATTTCTCTGAATGCGTCATAAATGCAATCTTTTAATTCATTTACTGTTTTGGGATTCTTCTCCTTGTTCTTTACATACTCTTTGTTCTTTACAACACCTCAAAAAAAGAAATCCATTGGTGTCAGGTCAGGTGAGCATGATGGCCATTCAATGCTACCTGTTCTTCCGAACCAACGCTGTGTAAAGACTTTGTTAAGGTAATCTCTTACTCTTAACGCATAATGTGGAGAAGTTCCATCTTGCTGAAAGAAGAGTTCATCAAAGTTAGGTTTAGTTTGAAGTTGTGGCACTACCACTTCACAAAGAATTTCCAAATAGTTCTCTCCATTAACTGTATGCCTACTTTTGGGCCACATAAAGTGCACTGCTGGTAACTTCAAAGCACATAAAAAATAGTTTAATAACTGTATACCTACTTTTGGGCCACCCTGTATATTGTTAGGTTTATGGTTTTATTGTCATTTTTTCTCAAATTTGTGATGTTATTGCATTGCTTTATATTATAGATACATTGCTAGCTCCAAGTGTTTACGATCGATAGAGAGCGTCTTACTGTATAAGCGAGAAAGAAAACAACAAAGCGAGTGCTGAATGAGCGAAGCTTCCAAAGGAAACAATGCTATTGAGGGATATTTTCAAATTTACAAAGCCAACCCTGGACGCGTTTTATCCTCTTGGACTCATTAGCTGGGCTTGCCAAGGGCCAAGAGATTCTCCCAATAGCGTTAACTTTGACTTTTATAAAACAAATTAACATAAAGCACAGGACTTACGTATTGTTTACTTTTGAACGAGGTTCGTTTTGACGTACTGCTAGCCGCTCAACTGTGGACTAAAATTGATATCCTTATGTAAAGCTAATCACACGAGCAGTGATTAGGTATAAAAAGGTCTTCCAAAGGTTTCAAACTAAACGCGGTGCTTTAAGGCAAGATTGGCAGCACGTGATGCATGGCAACAAAACTCGGCGCGCGAGGAGGCCAGTTCCAAAGACGTGGATTCGAATCCTACAGACGCATTGCATTAGCGTTGACGTTTAAGAATACAATGTACGCGTAACGTTAAAAGGGCACTTAACTGATTTCGGTGGGTCCCAATTCTGCACGGCCGCCAAGAGGTCAACCATGTCGCCTATTCCACTTCAAGCATAGCTACCGATTCCGACAACAAGCACATCGCACGGGTAATGACTAGTGTGTTACATAGCGCGACCCGATAGGCGACGTAACTAGCACCAGATACCATTTAACAATCATACGCGGAGATTCCCCCACACAGTTCTTCGGCAGGGTTTGTGCGACAGTGCTATAGCTACTAACAGGGTCCCCCCACCACAGGAGCACATCGGAACGGGCGTTTCACCAAATAATGAACTTGTGAACATGAACGTTTCATATGCTCCGGGCCTGGGTGTTTATTGTTTGGCGAAACGCTTGTTAGGTGTGCTCAGAGCAGATAAAAAAGTCCTTGCTTTTTCCAACATTTGTTTCCAGCAAAAAACAGCTAAGATAAAGGTACTACCCTCTCCCCTCATACTCTCATCAGTTCCGTGCACTAATGAAAATCGGAACCTTAAATTTTTCATCCCAAAGCTCGTGATGAAGCACAAAGCTACCCTAACATAACTGCCTGAAACTTTATTGCATTTTACGATAAACTTTTTTGGACAAATGCAAATTTTGCACGGATATTTGTCAACTTGGTTTAATTGGCTTTGTGTTTCAAAATACTCACATTGATGCGTCGCAACTCTTTAAAAAAACCGCTTAACATCAAAAACTTTCAAGAGGTGCAAATTACCGAGCCACTCACAAACAAGAGTGGATTAAAATTGCGAAAGAGCTGATGACAAGGATAAAGCCTACTGCTCTGCATAACTTAAGGGTTTTGAAAAGTTGCATTTGTGTTGTGTTGCGGTTAGACTTGCAAAAATTAATTCAATAACAAATTTTATTTGGAGATATTCTCAACGCAAAAAATCCTCATACGTAAGAGATAATAATGATACACAGCCTACACCAGCAGTTATTAAACTGTGGTACGTCAGCTTTTTCAGGTAACGCATTACACGTTTCCGAGCTGCATGTAAAGTTTGGCATCAAATAAATTTATATTGGGTATTGTTGAAATTATCGCTAAATCATTTCCCCTTTTAATCTGGACAACAAAGCAAAAATTACTTTAGTTTACTTTTATGATCACCTTCTTTTCAAAAATTTTCTAGACGCCGGTGTAAAATATAAGTCTGAAATTGAGTTTTGAAAAACTTGATTGTATTTGAGCGATCATGTATGGTGCAAGTTTTTTAAAGTATTTGCCCGTTTTGCCATACCACTATATTTATAGTCCTGTACCCATAGTTTAAGAGCCATTCACCCACCAACTCTACCTAGAAAACCAAATAAACATTTATTTTTAAAAGCGCTCATTAGATTGCATTTTTAGAATGGCCAAATTTTTTAGAAATTAAAAAGTTTCTCAGCTAGCTCTCTGCCACTTACATAAGTCTGTGTTGCGTTCCTACGTAGTGCGTAGTAACAATGATTTAGCTAAAAACAGCAGCTGTTCAACGAGCCCTTGTATTGAATAAGTGAGGCCTAAAATAATCAGTAAATGTTTTTAATAGGTTTAATCATTAAAACAAAAACAGTTTTTTGGATTAAAAACAAAAAATAGTTTTCTCAACGTGACAGAAAAGACGATTTTTGACATTTTTTGCTGCAAACCTATTAATTTGAATCCGTTTTTCTTAAAAGCTTGACGTGCAGGCACGGCATCACCTTGACAAAAATTGATTGTCAAGCGAAATACAAGTTTTGATAAACACACTTAGTGTTTTCATTTTTGTAAATGTAAGGATAAAAAATAGACAAGTTAATTCTATCATCTATATGCAATTACTCGAGGCAGATTAAAGTAATCGAAAAATAAATATACAGCGCGACAAAGAAATGGGTAAAAGTCAAGAACAAAAAAACTTAGTTGAACATAGAGTTAGCAGTTTGAATTTGTGCTTTGTGATTTTAAAGCATTATAAATCTATGCTAATCATCAGCTGAAACTTGAATTTTCCTGCTCTTTTAATCAATGTCAACGAAAAACTGATACTCGCTTTCTCCAACTTTTTGTAAAAATTATTATCAAAAAGCTGAAACTTGCTATGTATCTTTTAAAAAAAATGTTAAATAAACGTTGAAAATTGCATTTTCCGCTCTTTTAAAAGTTAATAAATTTCTAGAATTCTCTAGTTCCTGTTCTTTTTTAATTAAACAACATTAAAAAATGTTGCATTTCTCCGCTGTTTTTGAATCAAAAACGTATTGAATAAAAACTAAACTTCAATATATTTGCTTTTTTCAAAAAAATTTAACCACAAGAAAAGCTGAGATTTGCATTTCTTTGTCCATTTTAAAAATAATAATTACAGTAAAACTGAAACTCGCTTTTTCTTACTCAATCACTCTGACGTCAACCAAAAGCATAGCATCAACAAAGACAACAGTTTATTTTTTCTGTTGTAATATTATACTCAGAATCAGGTTGTTGGCTGCACACCTAAAAATTTTTGTAGTATATTTTATATAGGCATAGATGGTTCATGTTTTTCCAGGAAAATTTGTGAGGTGCATGGCTACAAGGACATGGTTAACGTAAATGAGTCTCTCCCCCAACCTTCTGGTTGCGCCTGTGGTGTTACGCAACAAGAGTAAAAACTTTGCTGGCAGCCAGCAGAAATAATTGAAATTAGTAATCTATGAAAATCGTAAGCAATCGCGTAGATTCTTTTCAACTAGTCAGGTGCTTTTTGATACAAAGGTAAGATCTTTTTTAACTATAGCCGTGGATCATACACATCCTGTGCCCTCGTAAATTCATCACTGCTGAGTGATTAGTTTTACAATTAGTTTTACTACGACAAGCGGAAGAAGTTTTTCATGTCACGGCATTAAGATTTTTGACATTGTTGCTGTAGGAAAATACGACACTTCCTTATTGAGACGCAATAATGTTTCAATACTCCTTGCATTCAGAAAGCTATTTCACATTTACATACAGAATATAGTGACGGGATAGACAGGGTTGGTTTTGAGCTCAGTAGCTCTGTTCAGTTGTGGGAGCACATTATGTCGCTTCAGATCTATGTTTCTAATCACAAAAAAACTTGCGTTAAGAGCCACTTCGGAGCTGCCAGCAATGCCGTCTCAATATTGTAATGGTTTCAGCGCTTAGCTTATATGCAATAGCTTGATTGTTCAATATTTGACCCGGTAAAATCATAATTTTTAGGAATTCTTGGTCATAGATTTTCTGCTTTGAATTTAGAACAAAAAACAAGGACGTGAGTGGCGGCCAGGATCAGATATCAAACTTGGGAGGCTGTTGTGTTGATGGTTTTTACTCCGAAGTTTAGACTTCCGCTTCACTTTAACATTCCTTCATCAATGGTGATGTGTTCTCCAAGATTATAAAGATCACCCCATCGGTTTGCAATGAGGTCATAAACCAGACAGACTTTGTACAATTTGTCTTCTGTATTTTCAGGTAATCTCGGATTTTCTTTGAAATGAAGAAAGCTTGATATTATTTGAAATCGGTTTCTTGCCATACACTCATTGAAAAATAGAGTGCGTATCAACTTGTTCTTGCTCCAGTATAAATCATATCTGCCCTTTTTTTGGACAATCCCCATTAGCATAATTAGACCAAGAAACACTGTCAATTCTTCTTCATCAATACTTTTCCAAGCTTTGGCCCAAGCCGAAAATGAAAGCGGATTTGCGGCAAGATACTGCATAGCATACCTGCTTGTTTCTTCCACAATTATATCTAGGAGCTCATTGGTGAATATGAGATTAAAATATTCCAGGGGACTGTCCTTATTATCGACATCAACAGCATTACTTGGGTCTTGTTTTTCCAAAAAATCATCTATTGGGGCCTGCCTTGTAGCAGGCATCCAGCCATCTTGTGGCATTGCAGGTGGCGGGGGTTGGTAAGCCAAAACATCATCATTTGACACGTCAACCTAATCACCATAGTCAATATCATTTACGTCAGGATCATCATCAACTCCATATCGCTCATGTTAAAATCCCTGCTCATAATAATTTCAGCAGCATCACTACCATTCATTGTGGGCTGAGTTATAAAAAATAGCTTACCTTAGTACTTCAAATTACCTGAAACCAATAGAACTTGACAATAAATTTTTACAATAACAATCAGTCATACATTGCCAGCCTGCCTACAAGATTCAACAACTAAGCCTATGTTCCTACCTGCATACAACAAAAATCAACTGTGCCACGTCAGCTGAAAAACGCTCAAAAACAGCTAGAAATAGGATTTAGACTCAAAGCAGCCATCGCTCCAATCAACCGCAACTCGCGCACGTATATATACGGGTTTACAATGGCAAAGATTGCATGTTAGCACCGTGCGCTTAAACAAATGTAAATCCGTATATATACATGACGAGGCACACACGTGAAAAAGTTGCAAAACCGTATATATACGTGATTTGGCAGCGAAAGTGCAAATTTGAGAACGAGCCAAACAATCGTGGAGGGGACGAAAATTGCGCGACGTTATTACTATCGCCTGGAAAAGTAAATGACTTCTCGTGCATTGGCTTGTGCGAATTAAAGAAGACCGATTGGTAATTGTGTGACTTTTCACAGTTACGTGAACTTTTCACAGACCAGTTGGCCCAAAACATCTTGCTCATAAATTATTACGAGATTGTTCAACTGCCAGGGTACTCTACACCTCAGATATCCACGCAAGAAAAAAAATCATTTACAGCAAAGCTGATGCTTTTACTAAAACTTTTTTGGAAGAAATAATAAAAAAACAGTCAATGAGTTAATTAAAATTTGCAAACACCGCAAAAGAGTGAGCATATTATTTTTTCATAGTATTCTATAGCATGTCATTGTTTATTCTCCACCCTAGAATGACAACAACAGAGATGTTAAACGTAGAAGAATTACCTTTGCCTACAGGTGTTCAAAGTAGCCTAAAAATCTATTTGAATAAAAGCCTTGTTACTAGCTTAAAAATCCTCTAGTAAAAGTAGAAAGTAACAATACAACAAAAGTGACATAAATAGTAAAAGTAGAAAATAGCTTCATTTTTTGAGCAGTTTTTTCCTGTATTTTTCTAAAAAGGCGGCTCTCAATTGAAGGTGCTGACATCTCACAGCATATGAGAAGTAATTTCTAAAGACGCAAACTATTCTCTAAATTTGTATCTTACCTTTGATTAACACTAGGATTACCGACATTTTTCTACCTCTCCGTTTACGGCCGTGTCGATTTCGACACGTGTTACTTCGTGGCACAATTCTTCACATTTTTTTACAACCTAACCCTTCCGAAGTTATCAAAAAAGTAACAAACACTTATTTGAAAGTGAGGTTTATTTGAAAATATGCTTGCAAAGACGTGTTTGTTAATGTTCAAGCAAGAGATTGCATACACTTGTTGCATTTTACATATATGATCCGGGAGTCATCTTGCGAACATTTTTCACATGTTGGCTGATCACAAAGCATGCACAATGATACTGTTGCATTCTCGCAACCATATACACTGCATCTTCGTCGCTTTCTGGTTGAATTTACGGAACATATTGGCCTATCAGAAGACTCCCTGCTATGCATTGTTGTTTGCTTTGCAGTCAGTTCTTCGATGAGCTTGAGCAAAGAGTTTCGACGGCTTATCTGCGTTCCTGTTGATTTCATAAAAATAACTCTAGCATTTATGGCAGCGATGTCCAGAATGTTTCCCCACACTGTCAGTGGCCATCTTCGAGAAGCAGATCTAGTTGAATATAGGCGGGCCATCTGATCAAAGCAATCCACTCCGACTTTGTTCTTGTTGTAAAACAATATCACTTGTGGTTTTTGCTTCACACTACTCTGATCTATGTCAGGTGAATGATGCATGGAAGAAAGCAGGCAAACAGTTTTCTTGGCTTTGGCCTGGTATTTCACAAACAGCATATCATTATTTTTGTGCCAATAAAACTGGCTGCAATGCAAGTTTCCTTTGACGGCATCAGTCATTTTCTTGGCGATTTCGCGACGATTTTTTCTAATAGTTCCAACAATTAAGATTTTTTCTTTCTGCAATTTTAGAGCAAGTGGCAAAGATGTAAAAAAGTTGTTGCATGCGATATTGTACCCTTTTCCCCGGACACCTTCTGTCAACCTCATCACAACCGACTCTGCCACAGGTGTATCACCAGGCTGCTCTTTCTCCTGGGCACCAAGATATGGAAAAATGTTCGAAACATATTTGCTTTTTACATCAACCAAAACCCAGAATTTTATTCCATACTTATCTGGTTTGTTTGGCATGTCCGTTACAAACGAACAGCGTGACTTACAGGGCATTAGCTGCTCGTCAATAGTCAGTGAATAGTTACATACGAACTTACTCCTGCATAATGAGGAAAATTTTTCAAAAGCTTCTCGAATAGGTGCGAACTTGTCGGCCCCAGGACCTCGTCGTATCCTGTTAGGTTTGTCGTCAAACCTCAAGTATTTCTATATTTTTATAAATGAGTCACGGCTCATTGCTTGAGAGAAAATAGGCATGCCATACTTCCTACTCCAAAGAAAACAGGCGGGATGACCTTTCCCGTAAAGTCCACGAGCTTGTAGTCCAATAAAAGTCTCAAGATGATGCAAATCTAGGACAAACTCATTGTCATCCCTACGTGCTGCTTCTTCAGTTGTGAATTTTGCAATCATTCTCAGGAGAGATACATCGATGAAATGCTTCCAGGCGTCATATGGAGTTGACACGCCTTTTGCAGTTGCTCTAGGAACGCCTGTAGCTGCCTTGAAAACATTATGTGCCCCGGTACGTCCAGTGTTAGTTGATGGAGTACAGGTCCATTCCGTTCTATCTCTTCCAAAAACAGATGTGGATGTAGGTTGGCTTTGTTGTGACATAACATTGTCATCTTCATCAGACTCATCTTCACAGTTATCAGGGCACTCGTCGCTGTCACTCACATGCGCATTTGGGCTTTCTCCTCCGCCACTAGCATCTCCATATCCCTCTTCATCAGAGCATTCGTCATCGGTATCCCAGGTAGTAATTACATTAGCTAGTTCATTTGCAGTTATCGCTCGTTGCGTCATTTTGCTTATTTTGAACTATAGTGTATTACAAAATCATGAAACTCAACTTGCAAATGGCCTGAAATAATAAAATAGACACATAAGAAACAAATAAATTAGAAGAACTGATTTCAAAAACTTTATCCTAACCAGAAAATTCTGCTAATATTGTCTTTGTTTACTATGCACGCTTGCTTGCATAACGATACGTCCTTCAGTTAGAGATCTGCCCTCCGAAACAGTGGAAATCACATACCAGAAAAACTGGTCAGGAGCGCGACTCCAAAACCTAGCACAAAGCATTCCACGCCTCAGATGCAAATGTATACCAAGGCCAGACAAAAAACGCTTACAAAGTCCTTCAGTTAGCTTTCTAAATTGTGAACGTAAAATAAAATGCCCGATAAATCTATTTTGTGTTGAATCACATCTGTGTCTTCATTTGGTCAACAATAAAAACTACAAAAGCAGCGAGACAGAAGTAATTTTCTAACAAAAGCCGTTGGTGTCGAAATCGACACGTCCGTAATTGAAGGGGTTCTAATTTTCAAGCGGCAAAAAGTCGTATGGTCTGATGAATGTAAACTAAATCCTTTTAATATGGAGTACTAGGGCAAATTCTAGGAAAAGTCAGAGAAAAGTAGATATGTACGAACTCGCAGTTTAAAGAAGCAAAGCGCCAATTATTTTTTCGTGTCGATTTCGACACGGCAGTAATCCTAGTGTTAACCACCAAGTTAAAGGCTTTAGTGAATGATGCACGTGATAAAGTTTACATGAAACACTGTTGTGCTTCGGCAGACAGCTCATTGTAGTCAGTTGTCACAAGACGACACTTTTTATGGCGACTAGTCACTAGGGTGGAGTGAATTTACCTAAAACTTTTTAGATTATTTTGTAAGAAGTTGTAACAAATGTCTTTGAGCCTGAAAACAACTCTGAAAGTAGTCTTAACCCACCTACACATGAAACGACCCGCTTATCTAAGATCAAATTTTGTCAAAATTTCTGTATCTTCACTTCTGCGGATGCTACAAAGCTGGTTAATAGCTTAAAAGATTCAGAAGACTCATGTTTTTATCTGTTTTGAAAAATTTTTTTCTTCTATTGCAAGTAAAATTTGAGTTGTGTGGAAAACTTATAATTTTAACAGTAGACCTATTTGGTAATTTTGCATTATTTTTTGATCAATGATTGGATTTGTTTGTGTTGAGTATAAAGAAACATTTTTAACCAACGTCTCTAATCATCATTCTCAACAAATCTCAAAATGGCACTCTGAAAAACATGAAACAACTTATTAGCAACAAAGAGATACATATGCGCTAGTAAGGCTTCCTTGACGAAGTAAAAATTAAATTGCACTTAACACTAGGATGACCGTGAAAAAAGTTTACCAAGAACGACCGGAAGTGTCAATTTCGACATCTCTTGAAATAATTCAGTCTTATTTGTACTAGTTTGCTTCATCAACTTTGTGGAAATGTTTATTTTGTGTTGTTGATTATTTTTCGCAGAAGCACTATTATGTACACTACACAAGACCAGATGATCTGCACAATATACAGATAGGTTATCACAATTCAAGTATCAAACAAGACGTGGTCAGTAGTCAGGTGACTGGAGGGCAATACTTGCAATATGGCAACTAGACTAATGCCAAATATTTGTACACAATCGACTTCTAGACAAAACAAGCTTTTCTACACTGTAAATTTCTAATATGCAAATAAAATCCACGAAGGCTACACTTGGGAGTGCTATAGGATTCAGATAATACTGTAAGTCCTGTGGCAAAAGGCATTTCTTGCATTCGGTGAGTTTCCATTACCGCATTTTCCTCTTGTGGGTTTTCTGGAGTGCTGGCAAATAAAAGCCGTGCTGTTGCATTTCTCACCAGCGCATTTTCGATGTTTTCCAGAAGGTCGTTGCACACTTGCTTGTTCCACAGTATTTTCTTGAGTTGCTTTTTGTGCAACATTAGCTTCTCTAAAGCCTTCAATTATCATAAGGATAAAGTTGCGTCGGGTAATTTTTCAACCAGAAACTTTCCCGTAAACAATCGAGGAGTTCAGCACGGCAATGTTAAGCATGTTGGTACAAACCGCTAAGAGCCATCTTCTACTAGATGAGTGCGCAGTGTATTTGCGTATCATACATCGACCCCAATTTCGTTTTCGATGTAAAAATCTAAAACCAGTGGCTTCCTTTTCTCTGTTCCATCCGTATTTGGGGCGTCATGCATAGTAGATATACGATTTACGTTTTCTTCAGCTTGCACTGGTAGTTTACCAACAAGCAATTTTTACTAGCACTGTAAAAAAACTTGCGAGAAAACCTTTACTTTGCTGCTACCAATAATTTCCTTTTGGCAGTCTTTACTGTTAGTTCCGAATTTTTTTGCTTTGCAACAAAGCAGCAACTTGAACACTGGAAAAAAGTTGTCAGTGGTAATATTGTATCCACGATTTCTTTGCATGCAATAAGTAAGCCCCATCACCACATCTTCGGCCAAGCTTTTCTCATTCGCTGATTTTTTTCTAAAGCTCTTAAATACAGAAGGGGGTTACAAACGTAATTCGACTTTATTTCAGCTAACAACCAGAATTTTTAGCCAAATTTGTCTGACTTGTGTGCCATAAATGCAATAAAAAAACATCTATTTTTCAGTGGAAACAGCTGCTCGTCGATTGTAAGGCTACCTTCTGGTGCATAATTGTATTGACAATTTGATACAAAATCTTCCAGTGTTTCTGGTATGTGGACGAATTTATTGGCTGTTAGTAGAATTTAGTCGAATCTATCAGCTGTTAGTCTTTAGCTTCGTTGATCTTTATTATCAAACCTCAGAAATCTGCTTACTTTCATGAAACAAGCTCTGGTTATCGTTTCAGGAAAAATTCCTGGACCATAGATCTTGTTCCAGAGAAAATGTAGTGGTGGCCTTTTCCGTATATTCCTCTGGCGTACTGCACACTTATAAAAGTTTCTAACTTCTCGAGTGCCATCGAAAATTAGGATTAGAATTTTTTGCTTCTCTTACACTATTTGTTTGAATGTTTTTCAACATTCTTATGTTTTGAACGCAATTGTATTCCCCTTGAATTTGAGGTACAAAGATGCAATTTGGTGTAAAGGATAGGAGGTCAGATGGATTTCCGATGATCTCGGTAAAGATGAGAAAAACCTTACAAGTAAGCAAAGTGTACGTTTAAATGAGAAACCTTTGCTTGTAGTTTACCTTTCTTGTTGGAAAACTAACAACTTCTAGCACATATAAGGAGTACTGCCTGCTTGCTTGCGTACAGCTGAGTTGACACCAGACTTAACTTGGACTAAATTTGAAGCACTTGCTTGGACTGTTCGCCTAGATAGCAACGACGTCCATAGCTTATATAGCTTGAGTTCTCTGAACCACTCTTTCATGCTGCAGTAAGCAACGAAACTGCAATAAGAATTAGGTCATTAAAGAACTAAAACTGAATAACCGAGTTCTTGACAACATATTCCAACAAGAATGATAAACCACAAACAAAGGTTTTTAATTTAAACGTGTACTTATCCTGCTTGTAAGGTTTTTTCCAACTTTTACAAGATCATCGGAAACTCACCTAACCAACTATCCTCTACATTAAATCCCAGCTTGGTACCTCAAATTCAAGGGAGGTACAATTGCCTTTAAAACACTGAATCGATGATCTCATGCCCTACAGCTACCAATACCATGCCTAGCCAGCAAGCAAATTCAGGACACGTTACAAGCTTTACGTGAGGGCCGAATATTCTTGTCACAGAAAAACGATTGTTTTATGTTGATTTATAGAACGTTTTCTTACACAAAGAATTTTTTTGGGGCAGTTTTTAATAGGTGTCAAAATCGACACCTCGGTGCTTAGAGGTAGAACTTTGAATAAGCTTTTTAATGAAAACGCTATTCCATAAAATATGACATCAAATTATTGTTTTGAGACATTTAGAAGGGTACTGGTTATTTTAAATCACAATTTATCTCAGAAGGTGTAAATATTTTAAATTAAACTTTTAAAAGTGTCGAAATCGTCACCTCGGTCATTCTAGTGTTATTCTTCTTTCGTTCGAAGGCTCATCGAAGGTTTTCGCCTAGATGTTGAAGCCGGTTCTTTGTAATATCAGTCACGTTAGTGAGGTTCTTGACGGTGTTAGGTGCACGAAGGAGATTGCAATCAAACAAGATGTGCTCCGCATTTTGGGTGGCAGCTCCGCACGCACATGAGGCTGATGTTCTGAGTCCCCATTTGTGCATTTGTGCACCAAATCGCCCCACTTCAGCTCTTAAGCGATTTAGGGTAACCCACAGCTTCCGAGGTAAGTCAAATTCAGTTGGTGAGGTAGTATCCAGGGTTAGCGTCAGCTGCTTAGAGCGTTGATGTTTAGTCCAATCTTCGTTCCAGGCATCAATGATATCGTGGTCGCAGCTATGGTGTTCTGCTGCATGACGGTAGAGGGGGTGGCGTGACTTCAGACGTTGTGGCCGTAGGCTCTGTGGATGAGGTACCAGACTGTGCAGTGGGTGGTCTTTGTTGGCCCATGGGTGGTGAGATAATTTTTTGATAACATAGTTTCTTCTCTGCTTGGCTGGGGCAATCCCTCTAACACTAGAACAGTAAATCGTGCGAAGCTATTCTAGCGTTTCACCTACATTAATGTCAGATGCAGCAACTGCAGTGGACGAATAAAGCAATTCAGTTTCAACCTCCGACTCGTCCGAATTCTCTTCTTCATCAGCCAAACGACCAAACATACAAAATAGAAAAGATTTAATTAACCTTGCACAAATGTGCAATCGTTTTTAATGTTTACGAACGCGCTGGTGCTGCCATTGCATCAGCAGTTTTGAAAGATTTTAGCGTGATTGATGATAAAACTTTGACAAAGGTTGTAGATCGAAGCAAGTTGAGACGGGAGCGTCAGAAATGCAGGCAGAAACTCAAGGAAGATGAATAACTCAATGACAAAATTGTTAATGCAATCTATGTTAATGGCCGGAAAGATGTTACTCCAACTGCTATCAAAACTAATCATTTTAAATTTATTCAAAATTTGAAATTGAAGAATATTGCATTATCGTAGGAGACCCTGGAGAACTGTATTTGACTCATTTTAGTGTTGAAGAAGGCAAAGACGTGACAATTGCCAAAGCTATTTACAAAGCATTGAAAAATATTGATCCGCACAATAGTTTGTCAATTATAGGTTTAGATCGAAATGCAATTAAGACAGGAAAACACCATGGCAGCATTGCCACATTAGAAGAATTGTTAAAAATCTTGTTGGTGTTACAGAATTTTGATATAGCTTTGAAAAAAGCTATATTAGAAGAATTGTTGCAAAGACTTTTACAAAGGATCATTTGTCTCCTGCGTACAAACAAATTACCTCTCAGGCACGTTTTTAAGCACTTAAATGGTGGCTCACTAAGTCCCAATTCTTCTAGCGGTCCAATTGGCAAAGAGCTATACGGTTTAGTATCTTATCGGCAAGTGGTTAGGCCATTATCTCCAATTGATTTTCCTCAATTGCCCATAAAAATTGTTGAAAATCTAAATTTTGATCAATTTTATGCATACCAAATTTGTTGGGTTGTCATATCAGGAACGCTTGACAATGACTCAGCACAGTTTGAGGTAGGTGGTTTGTCAAATGCAAGATGGCTGGCTCTTGCATGTCGCATGCTGCACTTACCAAACGCACCCCTACAAGACTTTGAGAATTTTGGCTGAATTTTGTTCGAAGGTCTACTTTTCAAGTTGATTTGAAATTAACTAAAAAATTATAGAAGTCAATTATTTCCGCATGCTCAAGAGAATCAATCAGTTTCCCACAAGCATACAAGAGTTAATGCATTATAAACACTTTAATTCGAAATGGCTTCTCCGCCCCCCTCGCAAACATTTTTCTCGCGATGCTGCAGATAACGCTGAAACCATGCTTCGTCAAGCTGTTGATAAAATGCAATCAATCCGCTGATGCAAAAATGCTGAAATGACCACAGATGACGAGAATGCAAAGGCTTTTTGCAAATTTATCACAATAGAGATCAATGTCAATGCTGAATTCTACCAAAGCATGTTAGACTTTGATAAAGTTTATGTCACAAAATCTCCTGCAACTAAAAGGATAGAGAATGAAGCAATGCAAAATTTTGAAACGAATTAGCTTGCACGTGATCATCCATGCCACAATCTAGCGGTAGAGCGTTACGTGAAGCTCCTAACAGAAGCATCCATCAATTCCATGCCTGCGGCTAGGTCCGAAAGATGGGATGGTATGATCCGACAAAAGATGAAATCACGAAAGTTGATGCCCTCATTTAACACCAAACAGCAATTTAGCTGTTGATTGCCATCGCACAGCAAAGACCTATTTTTGCCTTTTGTAATACCACAAGAGAGTTTTGCGACTGGTAAATTTGTGATATCATTGGAATTAAAACATCGCAATGTGCCTTCTTAAAACATGTTGAATAGATTTTAGGCTACACTCAACCAATCACTGAAATTTTGTATTATTTGTTTTGCACTTGCATACTTTTTAATGGCCAAAATACAATAACAAAATATTTAGTCAAATTCTAGCGAATATAGAAAAAAAGATTTTTTAAAACAGCTAGAAACATAGGTCTTCTGAATCTTTTAAGCCATTTATCAGCCTTCTAGCATCAGCAGAAGTGGAGACATAAAAATTTTGACAAAATTTGAGTTTACGCATCCTTTGATCTTAAATAGGTCGCCATTTTATTGGCAAGTGGGCCAAAACTACTTTCAGGGTTGGTTTTAGGCCCAAAGACAACTGTTACAACCCCTAAAATTATAATCTAAAAAGTTAATGTAAATTTACTCGACTCTACTAGTCATCACTACTATGTAAGCTGCCACATACATAGAGTTTGCGTTCTGTATATAAACCCAAGGTGCTGTTGGAATTACTAAATTCGTTGTTTGTAGTAGAAATTATAGAGGTTGCTAGTTGCTAATTAGCAATTTCCAAGGCAATCTTCTATTTAGTGAGACCTGCCTCCAGTATCACACTAAAGTAAAATAGAAAATTTTGCTCAAAAATGATCACCAACATCATACGGTACCAAACAACAATCTATTACATCATGTCAATAACTCGCGACCGGTTTCGACCTCATTGGGTTTCATCAGGTTGGGGTAAAAAACACTCAACAAGAAAAATGCTGAAAAAACAAATTTGCCATTACGTACAAAAAAAGATGTAGTACAAAACAACGCAATACTGCAATACCTCCTACATAATGGGTATCTCATTCAAGGACACACACACATGATAAGGACAACAAGTCATTTCGGTAAGCTCCAATAGGAGTGTAGGATCATTGTTAACATTTCATCATTTCACAGAATATAGAGGCTGCTAGCTGCTAATTTTTTCAGCATTTTTATTGTTAGATGTTTAGCACTCCCATCTGATGAAACCCAATAAGGTCGAAACCGGTTGCAGGTTATTGACATGATGTAATAGATCGCTATATGGTATTATATGATATTGGTGATCATTTTTGAACAAAATTTTCTATTTTACCTCGATTTGTGGTAAGTGCTCACCTTGCTGAAACCTCACTAAAAAAATTAGATCACGTCACCGCGATGGCTTTGCATGATTTGCATCAAAGATGGTGAGGTTTCCAACACACAATGAAAGAAGGTGACACTATTTTTTAAGGACTCTCGTAAAGGGTTGTCTCAACCTAGGACATTGGACCGACTGAAATATCGCTCCGGTTCGGGCTTAGCAAAATTTATTTTTGTCGATTCTGTTCCAGTTCAGAATCAATGCTTCATAAAACCTGACGTTAAGGCTCGGTTCCGCGTTCACCAATACCAAACTTTAAAGGTTTAGTTTCGATTCAGGTTCAAAACTCAAAAGTTCAGTTACATTTCAAGAATAATTACAATATAAAACTGGAGGTTGGGTCAACTATTTTACGTACATTTATTACGTGGTTCAACGATTTTCGTTGTATTTTCTTTTTTTATAAGCTTTGTATTTGTCATAGAATTTTGCAATGAATTTAGTTGGCAGAATAAATTAAAGGAAACCGAATTACATTGAATTTTGTGTAGGTTGATGAACCTCAGAAATAGGATAAAGTAATGAAGCCCCTTTTTACAAACCAACAAATTGAAAAACATGATTTTATTTATTGAAGCATATGACTTTATTTATAGACCATTAAATTTGTACTAATCTCCGTAATTAACAGATTGTATTTAAAGTTTTTAGATGTATTTTGGATAACAAGACACTCGAACGACAACCAAACAATTTTTTTTCACTTGAATTTAATCCCGTAATCAGTGTGTGATGGTTGTTACCAGTGATGGGATTCAGGGGGTTCGCACGGGTTCGGGCGAACCCGTTCTTGGAGTGTCGTGATAATCAGCGAACCCGTTCTTGTTTTTTGCTACAGAACTTAGACGACCGCAGCAAATGGGCTTTCTAAAATGAGGAAACCTGTTGTTAGTGAGCTTGATACAAAAGAGAACCTGTTCTTAAATTTTTGAATCCCATCACTGGTTGTTACCCTATTTACCTTTGAAGTCACGCGAGATCATCAATTGGCGGCATTTGAAAAAGAAATATATTTACCAATTCAATTTACTTAAAAACTGATTTGCGATTTTATTTCTCAAACCGATTATCAAATTTTTTACCAAAATAAAGCTCAAAATCTTTCAAAATCAGAATATCTAACATATAAAGTGCAATTCCATCTGTACGCATTAACTTCTCCGAAACAACTGTGGGAGCAAACATCAAAGTTGGCACGGTTGATTACCAACATAGAGTAAGTGTCATAAGGGTATTCACGGCGTCATCGTGACGTCAAAATCAAAAATAATTTTTTTAAAGTTTGCGAGAGTATAACCGTTTTGTGCTCAAACGAAAGCTAGCACCCAATCTATCACTTTCCAAACAACTTCATTCTTTTCAGATTTAAGATGACGCAACAATCAACGCTTGATTGCACAATTTGTGCTGTATTTTCTCAAAATTTACTGGTCGTAGAAAAGCGATTAAACTCAATATCAGGAGATATCAATGTGGTGATTTCAATGAAATCGGCTCTACAGCAATTTAAGCTCATTTGACAATGCAATGAGAAAATTTTTATTAAAGCATTCTAAGCATGCTTCTTTCCTCTCGCACTCTTACAAGTCGCTCTGCGATGTCATAATGCCGTCCGGTATGATTAATAGGCTTATTTTTCAAAAGAAAACAAAGGTTTGGTCGCAAGTTAATTACGATGTCTAATACCGCCCTTCTGCTTTCGCACAACTTATGCTTTGTTTTAGTGAAAAAAATTTTCGAAATCTGTTGCCAAATAAGACCACACAACGCTTTTGAAATAAATTGGTTTTCTCAATATATCAAAAATTACCAATTTATGAAGGCGGGACTGATGGGTAAAAATCACACAAAAACTCATCAAATGATGATTGCACGACAAATTTGGTGTTTTTAGAAAGAAGAACAAGTCACTTTCTTCATATTTTTTTAACATGTCAAATAATGTTGCTTCGCTGCCAGCATTATTACGTGGCTTAACTTTGTCTCTCTATATTGTAGTACATTTTCTCTATAGACCATGGACTTTTAACCAGTGGGTCATTCCCAACAGTGGGAAATGACAGGGTTTCAGGTGGGAAATTAGCCATCATGTAAATTGGTCATCAACCGGTTTTCAATTAGTTATTAGGTAAAAATAGTTTAGTAATCAGCAACTAACTACAACAGCAATTTTAACAATAGTTGTCTTAAATCCTATATGATATTGTGTGAACAATGCAGTGATTGTCAACTTGTCAAAGCAATTTCAAAGTTATTTGAAAATGCAATAGTCATTACTGAACAGTGAACTTGAAATGAAAGTTGCAGAAATTTTATTTATAAAACAGTGCAAAGTTAAAATCCTCAAGTAAATTACGAGCTGCATTTATCTGACTCATCAATTATCGAAAATGTCTATAAAATTTACATGTTTGGCTTGTTTGGTCTTTGCCAATGTTAGCTTGTTTCCGCTACTCATTGATTTACTTGACAAACTCTCTTTCGCGTTATCCACAGATTTTATTGAAACTGCTTTTTCTTAATATAAATACAATTGTCGTATTTTAGTCAGTCACTATCTGCGATATAGCTGTTCATTTGTTTCGTGCTTTTTGAGTGTATAAATTATTATAGCCTTTAATAAATTATTGTGCTGCTCGCATATGCTGATATTTCAAAATAGTAAGCTAATTAATTATTATTTGATGCAATGCATGAAATATAGCTTTTTATTAATGGCTTTTTAGTAGGTTTTTAAGCAACTGTGTACAATACTAATATATACAGTATACAGTATATTAAGTTCACAGAATCAGGATTACTTGTTGTAGTATGGCTAAAGCTAAGAGAAAATACGACAATACTTATCTCAATTACGGATTCATGCTTGTGGAGAGAGGTGATGAGCAGCTGCCGCAATGCTTTGCTTGTCTCAAAACCTTTTCTAATTCCATGAAGCCCCATCAAAAGAAGCAATATCTTTCAAAAGTCCATTCTCAATTTGATGACAAGAACAGGAACTTCTTTGAACTCAAAGCAACTGGATTAAAGAAAATGAAATTGAATCACGCGAGACAACTTCAAACCGTGTCAAAGGCAATATTGACTTTGTCTTACGAGATTTCTCTACAGGTGGCGAAAGCCAAAAAGGTACACCACAGAGGAGAGACGCTGATCAAGTCATGCCTTGTAGCATGCGCTGGTATTCTACTAGGCGATTGTGCGATGCCGAAGATGCACGTCCTCTTGGTTGGATCGGGGCGGCATTTCCAAGATTGAGTAAAATGAGTGAGGTAAACTGCATTTGCGATGTTATTCAAAGTGAAGCGCTTAACCATCTAAATAAGCTGATTGACGAATTTCACTGCTACTTTTCTGATTTTGAACATGACATTCCTGCGATGACATTTACAAGAAATCCGTTTTGATTTCCTGTTGAAGATTTTGCAGAAGAGGAAGAAGATATCCAAGAACAGATTTTGAAGTTGATTCATGATTCATCTGCCAGAGATTATTTTGAAAATAGCACCTTGGATAAATTCTGGGCAATGATGCAAAATGCATATTCTAAAGTTTCTGCAAGACTTTAGCATTGCTTACCGCTTTCCCTTCCTCTTACCTCTGTAAATCAGGATTTTCAAGTATTGTTTCCTTAAAAACAAAAGCTCAGAATAGACTGTCGGATTTGTTGTCAGATTTGTGACGCACTATTTTAAAAATCAAACCCAATATCGTGTCGATTTTTATCAAAAATCAAAAACAAAAATCGCATTAACAATACTGTATAAATTTTTAAGAGTTTTTTAATTTTTTGCATTGTAATGTTCTATTTTTTGAGTTTTAACCTCTGCTACAGTAGAAGTAATTGGATCCGGTTTAGTCTAGCTTTTGGATTTCAGGTAGTGGGATATGGAGATTTACTCGAAACTGAAAGTGGGTTATGAATAGAAAGAGGTCGATAGCCACTGCTATAGACGCTGTTCTTAGCCGCTTTGTTGACACGCCGTTTGGCTATCCATGAGCACAAAGCGATAGATTAGTTTTCTATCTACTAGTTAATATGCGTGTAAGCTACTACGCTTTATGTATTTGAAAAAAATAATGATGTTGTTGCAACTTAAGTTAGAAGCTGCAGACTACGTAAGAAACTTCATGCATGTGTATTTTTGAAATTTACTTTTAGCTCTAACATTTGCGACTGGTCATTGGTAGATCAAGTCAAAATTTTTTTATTTGCGAGCAACAAAGTTGACTTTTTATCTTCTAAGTATGACTGACTGACAAATCGCATTCAGACGATCAAAGGACCGCAATCTCAATTCTTTTTTTCTTCGAAAAGACTTGCAAGCTGTTTCTTATATTTAAATTATTGGGTAAATGAAAAAAGCAAATGCATATAGTTAATGTATAATTACTTGAATGTAATTGACCTCATTAGGTCTATCATTTGTTATCCTTTTCGAGGACCTATTCTTTATTTCCACAAAATTATAATTGTCCTTCGAAAACACCAAAAAATATTCAAAAGCTGTCTGCTTTGCAATTTAACATAAACACAAAAATTAGAGGTCTCTAAAATGGTTGTAATATTACTATCGTTGTAGAAATTAGCCAAAAAATTGCTTTTAATTACTTGATTTCAAAAACAAGGTCTTCAACTTGGCAACGGAAGAGAAGATAAGGTCTGTGCATCAAAATTGGAAAAAAATTGCCTGTGAATAGTTAATCCCTCCTTATCCACGAAAAAAAAACTTTAATCTGATAATCAAAGAAAAGAAAAGCTATGTGTCAAAATTGTGCATAAATCGTTTTCAAAAACAAAAAAATAGCGCTCAGATAATGATCTCAAAATCTCGTCCTTCTTTTACAACTCAAAAAAATGGTGGCCCTAGATCAATTTTGAACAAAAACTGTTGCCAAATTGAAGAAAAACTCTGCGCCAACCAATAATAAAACCAAACGCTACTGCAAGCAGTTTCAGTTCAAAGTTATCAGCTGCTGAAGTGTTATGGTTGATTTGACCTCTTTCCTCATGGCCATCGGATAAAGCTTTTCTAGATTGAGGCAAAAAATATAGCCTGCGAATAAAATTGAAAGTACTTTCTTAGTTACATCCTAGAAAAAACTAAATATGTGAAAAACTAGCCTACTTGAATGGCTTTCAACAAAGATATTTGAGCAAAAAAACAATTAGCTTAAGCTTAGCTGTAGCTGCTTTGAAAACATGAATAAATCTATTTTTTCAAGCATTTACCTGATGCTTAAAGTGGCATGCTTTCTGAAAAGTTAGCCTATTGTTTGAGCGTAACTAAAGTTATATAGAAAACAAACAAGCCGTAGCAACTTAATTCATTTTGTTCCAATGTTTCTCTAGAGCCAGGATGGCAAACCACTGACCTGCGGGTCACAATGTTATCCGCCACTGATATTTCAGTAACCCACAGGTAGATTTGTTATTACAATATTAGTTTCTTGTTTTTTTTAGAGATTCAGCAGCAGCAGTTGAGAAAATTGGGCGTAGTGAGAAGTGAAGACCTCGTTTTTGGGGTATCAACCACAAAATTGTTGAATCTGTTACCCGCTTTTCCTTTTTTTCCACAGTAAAATTCCATTTGTGACCCATTCAATAAAAACGGTTGGCCATCGCTGCTCTAGAGGAACATTTGACTTGGAGACTTTAAAAACCTGTTGATTACTTTGCATCGGTGTAATTTTTAAACAGAAATCTTGTTCAGCTTCCGTTTCAAACGCCTCACCGGAAAACAGCAATTTTTTTCACTTTAAAATGATCTTAATTTGCGTAAAAATGCTGACTCAGCATAAAATTTGGAAAAGTTGCATTTGCAATTTTTATAACCCTAAGACCTTAGAAATGCAACAATTTATTAGTTTTGCTTGCTTTTTTTAAGGTGATAATTTCTACATTAGATTTTTTTGTTTCTCTATTCTCTATATGAACAATGGTTCAAAGTGCTGTCAACAGTCAATATTTTTCAAAATATTTTACAGCGCTGGCTTTGCTGAAAGAACGCGCTTTTTATTGCAAAAAACTCCAAAAAACATAGAACAACAAAAAATAGACACAATTTTATTACTTATGGCAGTCAAGAAAGTACATAGGATGTAAGACAACACCATATCCTTGACATTTTTTTGTAGTGTTTTTTGCAGTTGGCGCTGCGTCCTTGACACTGACGTTTACAGGTTGGTGCATACCATCATTATTGTTCATGATTCTTCTTCCACTTGGGTCTCAGGACCTAGACCTTGTAGCATTTTGCAACAAACCAGCTACAAATGAATAGATACACTGAAGAAAATCTAAATGCAATAAAGTTTACCCAATGACGTGAAGCCTTCATGCGGCTACTGTCAGCATCTCTATACTGTTAACAAACAGTGGCCAATACTTCTTTGCTTGAGCTCCAAGTATGCATTAACTGAATGTGTCAAGCAGATCCACGCCTCCCATGCCTTAATTGTATTGGTAGAAGCAGCATGGTTGAAGACAATCAATCTTTTTCTTGTTACGCCAAACTTTGGGATTAAGGTTGTTGAAATTTGAACCAATGTAAACAATCTTATTGTCTTTTCATTGCTCTATGGACAGGTAATTGTCCACGCGGTAGTCAAAGAAGGCATCATTCTCTTTTTCAACAATTTTTGAAGATTGCGCAGAGCACTTCATGATTCGGCCTTGACGTATAGTCCCAAGTGCTCTAAAATTCTTTTTGTTCAAATCCGTCAGTAAATGACAAGGCGTAAAAAAATTTCAAAATAAACGCGATGACAAATAGAACTTTCTACAATAGAAAGAAGAAAAGTTACAACTTGATGTCCAAGACGCTTGCTGCTGCTTTTTGCTTTACATCCTCTAATATATGTATCAAATTTGAAAGAGTAGGCAAGAATATACATTTTTATAGAGCGCTTACCAAATTATGATATTATGGCTTGCTAAAATTTATGCATCAATGGAAAGATCTTTTTAAACGACCAAACTGTTGAAGTAAAGCATTGATTTTATTCTGCAAAGGTCGAATTCTATCAAGCTTGTCTCTGGTAGCAAGTTTATTAATATCAGCAAAATGTATACACTACTTTAAATCTTCAAATCATTTTCTTGGAATTGACTTTGACACTACTGTGCAGCTGACATCATCATCTTTGCTGTACTATAGGCGCTCACGTGGTCGGCTGTGACATTCTGTTAACAAAATAATTCCGATAAACGTTTCGATTTCCTGCAGAATCAGATGAGTGACCTTGTTCCTTTAAGACGCATATTGCTTCATTTCACAAGAATTGAAACTATATTTTGTCAACGAATAATAATCGGAAAAGTGTTGCTGGTCTAAATAGGGCGAGATGGGAATGACTTCCAGTTAAATGTACAACATTTGCTTCCGGTATTTCCTTCAAACTTTTTTTTTTTCTTTGCACAACTACATCGGCTTTCTTTCTTTGTTGAACGTTTGTTCATTTTTTTTATTAGTCTAAACTGTTTGGGGTGGAAAGTGATTTCGTATTCTTTGTTGTTATGTTTTTATTTCTGTAAGTTCCTGCAACATCGTTTGGTAGCAATTCATTGCTAAAGCCTTTAGCAACACTATAAAATTGTGCAATTGAAGAATCAAAGCCAGCTGGCCTCTGAAAGGAAAGTGCCGCGAAAACTATATTATGTTGAAAGCAACATCTGATGACAACACCAAGCATTATTTCGGTAGCTGTAAAACCGAGTTCAAAGCCCAATATCAGCAATGAAACAATGCTAGCAAGCTCTCGAAGGCATTCTGGCGTGACAAAAGCAATGGGAATAGCCCCCTAATCACTTAAAAATTCTAACGCGTACTCATCCTCACCAACAAGGGCAAGGGTCTGCACGCTGTGCCTTATAAGGAAGTACGCAATTCTTCAAGCATGCTCTACTACATTGTTCAACAGGAGGACCGAACTGATGGGAAAATTCCGCCATACTAATAAATTCAAATTAAAAAATTTTTGTAACACTAGTGCTTATTGCTTCTCAATCCCGGTTTACTCAGGAGTTCTCAATTTAGTACCGAACTTTCACTACGTGTTTCATTACTTAATACCAGGGGCGGGTTAATTGCTATCACTCCTTATTTTTGAGATGAGTGCATTAGTTGCTAGATTTTCAAATGTACTGCACTTATTATCGGCTTAACAATTTTTGTGCTGTTTTTGTAGCATTTTTATACCGTTTTATAAGCATTTTGCTTCATTTGCAGACAAACCACCAAATGAATCTCAAGGCGAAACAAATTGTTGTAGTTTTAGTGTTTACTCTGTATTCGCACAAATAGATATAGTGTGGCTCTGGCAAGTTCGGTGTTGAGCACGTTAAACCTGAATGATTTTCTACTATTTATAGAAAACTGTATAAATAACTGTTTTTGAAACATTCATTAGGATGCGTTTTTAAAGTAAATTTTTTTAAAGATCAAAGAGTTTTTCCGCCAGCTCTTTTTCTGCTCAGAAAAATCTCTGTTACCTATTTGCAAGTTATTTAATTTAAACAGCAGCTGTTTAATCCAACCCTAACTTAAATACGTTAGTGTCAGTGCGGTCTATAGTAATTACTAAATCTAAAGTAATTACTTAATCTTTTATTCAAATTGCTTTACATACTGACAACAAACAAGATTTTTTATTTGAAACCAAAAACGTAGTTTTGTAAACCTGGCAAAATAGACAATTTTTTACGTTTTTGAAGCACGCCTATAAACTTCAATCACTTTGAATTAAAATTTGAAGTGCAGGACATTGTATCAGTTTGCATAAAAATTTAGTGTTATGCGAAATACAATTTTTTGATAAAGTCAACCAGTACTTTTATCTTTGTAAATTAAAAATTATAAGTAGACAAGTTTATTCATCATATTTGTGTACTAGCCGGCTTTGCCGGCGTCGCCCGGCCAGGGCCCTCCATCAATAATGTCCGGGTTTGGTATTTCGGTTCAACCGACCAAGCCGGCTTCACCCATCCGGTTCTTTTGTGAGCCGTAGCGAAAAGTTAATGGTTTTTATGCACTTTCATCCTTCTTCTACACGAAATTGTGATCATCATCTCTTAATCATGACTGGCAATGCTCACAAAGAATTTTGGCACAAATTATTGCTAATACTTGTGAGGGAGCAGGGATTGTACATAATCAAAACTAATTGTAGCGGCAAAATTTTGGTTGCTTTCACAATTAAAGAAAAAAATCTGATTAATGGTAAGCCTATATTTCCAATTGGTGCTTCCTCTTTCCAAATCATATTTGTGGTATTAAGTTTCTAAATTGGCTGCGCTAATGGTCTTGTTTCCGGCATAGCGACAAAAGCGGCTATTGTTCTCTCTATATTCAGTTTTACAAATTGTTGTGGTTATGGTTTTATGTCGATTTTTTCTTAAACATGGGATTTTATTACAATGATGTAGAGTATAGACAAAAATGATATGAATACCATGATAAGCAGGATATCAGCCGAAGAAAAATTCTTGTTTTATAATATTTACGACGGCGCTACCCGCAGAGATTTTGTCAGTAACGTCGGGATTGAGAGTGTCGGTCCAACCGGCCAAGCAGGCTTCACCTATCGGGTTCTTGTATGAAGAGTTACCAAACGTTTATGTGTTTTCTGCACATAAGATGTTTACGACATTTTATGCTCCTTTTCCTAATAGAATATCTCATTTCAAGATCCTGGTTATGCCTTAGGTCCACGAGCTCTGTTTATTGCTCACAAGAACTCAAGGGTGCCTTGCGTTTCCCGTAGATTGGAAGTAGGAATTACATTTCTGATATTAAGCTATTCTAAAGCAAAAGGAAAACAATTTTTTTCGTGTGGTGCAATTTCATACAGTGACGCTGTTTTCTGATGATTTCCTCTTTAAACTTTCTCAAGTCCTCGCTGGCTACGCATTATGTAACGTGTTTTTTCTCCCTACTTGACGTGCCCTGAGGAGTTTAAAGTGTGCTTGCTTTTCCTGAAATGTTTGGTTTGACCCCGGTAGCTCTATAAGGCTATTATAACGCAAAATACCAATAATATGCTCCATGTGATGCGATTTAACACAGTGACGTCGTTAATTTTGATTTCGCCTCAAACTTTCTTGAGTCCCTGCTGGCTACGCATTATAATTCATATTCGTTTTTCTTTTCTTAAGCGTGCTCATAGAAGTTAAATAAGTTCTTGCTTTTCCCAAATTTTCAGGTTTGATTCCGGTAGCTCTATAAAGCTATCATCAAGCAAAATGAAAAACATGTTTCTTCTAAGTATGGTGCAATTTGAACTCGTCAGGCCATACTATCACCCGCGCCCATTTAAAACGTATCATTAATGCAGCTGCACGAGCTTAACCGTACAAACATTTGTTAGAGCTACAACGAAATGTTTTACTAAATATAAGCCATAGCTCCTGTACATGTGATGGTGATCATGTTGGTTTATTAATGAAGACTGGAAGTGTTCAAAAAGAAAGAACGATGACACAAACTACCATTCGTAATTTTTAAAAGAATAAGTGGTGGGGTAAACATAATAAAAATTGATGGCGTCGCCCAAATGGCGGTCGTTTTGACTCATAAAGAAATGAGCTGTTTGGTGGTAGGCATGTTCGACGATTCGGTGGGCCCGCTTTGTATTAATATTGGCGATATTAAGAGTTTTGCCAGCGCTATTTGCTTTAATTCAGCCATAGCATGAAAAGGGGTCCTTTTCTTTAAGTCATACAACCTGTCACGAATACGTAAATTTGCATTAAAAAACATTTTTACATATGTACTGTATAGAGTTGTAATCTGTTTGTTTTGCCATGATTATTTTATTTGTAAATCTGAATTGTCTGAAGCCCTGAACTTGCTCAGCTGTTTTCAACAAAAACAGACCTTTTTTCCGATTTGTAAAACGATTTGTAACTCACATGCCTTTTTGACGTCACAATGGCTGTCTACGTGACTTTTCAGTGTATTGTAGTGATTCATGTTTCTTCTGGAAGATTTTCCTTTTTTTTTATTATTGCCGATTACGTACTTTATTAACAGTGTTTTTCCGGTTTCACCTAATGCTCTAGCAATTTCTAGATTATTTTCCAGCCGTATATATAAGGCGGTGAGATTTTTTTATTCATTTAGACGGTTTAATTCGGAGAGTGTAATTCAGACTGTAATTCATTGAGAGTAGATCGGAATAGAGTAAAGATTGAAGTCTTGTAAAAAAGGCAGTGTTTTGTGGTGATTGTTCTGACAGGAATCAAGCAATTATTTTGCTGGTTTTAGTTTCTGATATTTGTTTATTGAAGTGCTTTGGTTTTGTGCTTTGGCAAGCAAAGGAATTCGAAGTTATTAAGTGGTTTGTGAATATATTTGCTCTGTTCTTGATCGAAAATTGCGCGAGTTAAAGTATCTTAGTAGAAGCCAGTCTTTTCCTAGATATTAAGTTGCAACCAAATTAATCATTCAATCGATACTGCAAGTCGCTTCAATTTTAAGAAGTAAATTAAAGTTGAAATAGAATCAAAACATTTCTATTGAAATGCGACACAACCTATTGCAATAGACGCTTATTAAGCTCTTTCAATCATAAACATTTCCTCTTGATCCAGTGTTACAAATTGATGCTATTATTGTTTAATTTTGATCTCTTCTTAAATTTGGGATTATATTACATTCAACATTGCCCCCAATCCAGACCTCTCTACTTTTAAATGAATATTAGTGTTTTGTAACGATATCCTTGCAATTACAAATATCAGTAATGGGCTTTGCCATTTATGTTTGCTATCGAAATGATAGCGGATAATTTTGCTGCCTGCTTTTCTTTCCACTAACTCTTGGCAAGCATTGAGATGGCATTTAACATTATGACACCACAATGCGTTTTGAGCCATGATTATTAGGATTGCTGCTTACCACTTCTCTATCACTGTAGGCGAATCAATATTAACTGACGTCTCTGACTGCGTGCATGTTTCTTGAACCTGGCATAAACGCCGCCATGCAAAGAACAAACTAACCCGAAATGAGGCACTCATAGTTCAGCTATAGCAGTAGCGGGAGCCCCTATCAATAATGTCGAGATTAAGAATATCAAATCAGCTGGTTGCTGCCACAGCCTCGCTTAATTGCAAAGGAAATTGCTTCCACAATTAGATCATATGTAGCTCGACCCTTACATTTTGTTGCAAACTATGCGAAAGGACCATCTTCACCCCATTATCTTTTACTTGGGTGATCACCAAGTGTTTTGCTTGGAGTTGGCTACATATTAAAATTTGTAGACTTTGAGTCTTTTGAATAATTTGATTGATAATGTCAAAGATCCATGCTATCGAGTAAGAATAGATAAAATGTACCAAAGGACTTAGTTTTTCTAGAAATTGCAATTTTGTGAACTGCAGCCACTAAAATTTTGTGTGTTTTGAACCGGTAGAGTACATTTCATTAGCATTTGAAGACTTCAGTGTTTGATTGATTTTTTTGAAAACGTCGACAAACAATGCAAAAGAACCATTCTAGCGAGGAAAAGTAGTCAATGGTACCAAAGAATTATATTTGTTCAACAATTGCAAGTTTGTTAGCTCTAGTAGGATAATTGTACAACTAAAAATGAAACATCACGTATAGTAACCAAGTTTTGATTAGCCATTTTAAACTAATCGTTAGCCTCAAGTAATTGGAGTAACATATTGCTAGAAAGGAAATTTCCTAAGCTTTCAAAGGATAGTAATTGTTAGTACTTTATTAAAACTTTGTTGTATTAAAGTCACCTGCTTTTACTATGCTCACTACTTTTGGGATGGGTAAAAAGTTACGTCACAGGTATTTTGATGAAAGTTACATCACAGATATGTTCATTTTTTTTAGTATAAAAACTAATATTAATTGTACATATTATACACTATCGGACTCGCCTTGAAATAACCTTTAATTTGTTGAAGAAAGTTTGAAAATCAGTTGAGAAATAAGGTGATAAGTCAGTTTTTAAATATACTGATTTTGCAAAAAGTGTGCAATTTTTGAAAATATCTTGATATTATGATCTGCGGTAGCGAACATTTGTGGTAATCGTACAACACATATTATGAAGTCATAGACCCAGTGAGCGCGCAAGCGAAATAGAGACGAAAAAATGCTTAGGGCTTGAAGTGTTTAAATAAAGAAGTGCTCGTCGCATAACCAAGTAAACATCAATTGTTGTGCATGTAATGTTGTTTCTATCAAAAGCAACTTATTAATATCTCCAAACAGAGCGTTTATTCGCGTTTGTGCGATGAGTACTTTTTGAGAAAAAACAGAAAACAGATTGTGCAATGAATCGTTAATTGTGACGTCATTTTAATAATAATAATAATAATAATAGCACATTTGTATAGCGCTCTTTCCTGACGGAAGGTCAGATCAAAAGCGCTTAACAAAAACAAAAAATCCAGAACAGTAAAATCAACAATATCAAAAATTTGGTTAAGCTAAAAAGTTACACAAACAGACTTCTAATCTTACAAATTATCAGAACTAAAAGAAATGGCAGAGGCAATAAAAATCACAAAACATTGTGACATATTACATCCGGCAAACCATTTGTAACCAATAATAAAATAATTAATTTGCAATATTTTGGAATATAACAATAATCTTAGAACAAATAGGTTAGTAGCCAGTACACGTTTCAATCATTTACATGGAGTACAGTACCGGTAACATTGAATACAGATTACACCCAAAATTCAAAATCAGAAAAATGTAAAATGCTTTGGCAAGATTTGCATCAAGCAATTAACACTATAAAAATCATAATTTATCATACTTAAGTTAGACATGAAAACATTTTGAAAACAAATAGCTACTTTATAGTCTAATGGCAAAAACACGGTCAGCGACATGGAAATAAAATCTAACTACAGATCATGACAAAAATAATTAGGTATCAAAGGCTTCTGTGTAAAAAAATGTTTTTAGCAGGGATTTAAACTGATTTAAAGTTTCAGCACATTTTATATCAGTTGGCAAATTATTCCAGAGTAAAGGTCCACAAACACTAAATCTACGATCACCAAATTTGGAAAAGGTTCGAGGCACAACAAAAAGATTTGCATCACTAGACCGCAAATAACGGGAAGGAACATGCTTTGAAACTAAATTAGCTAAGTAAGAAGGAGAACTACCATTTACCACTTTATACATTTGCGAGAGAATTTTAAACTTCAGCCGATAATGAACAGGTAACCAGTGTAGCTTCATCAAAATTGGAGTAATATGGGCAGATTTACGAATACAAGAAACCAGTCTAGCAGCTGTGTTTTGAACTCTTTGCAAACGATACAAAAGACGATCAGGCAAACCAAAATATAAGGCATTACAATAATCAATGTGAGAGATAATGAGACTGTTTACTAATATTTTACAATTGCTTTCATTGACATATTTTCTAATTTTGCCAACATTTCGAATTTGAAAATTACATTTTTTGACAGTAGATTTAATTTGTTCTTCCATAGACATATTACAGTCAAGATAAACACCTAAGTTCTTAGCACATTTCAGAATACTGTGATCAGAAAAATTATTGCCAAATGCATCTGCAGAAGTTGTTAACACCTGTCGACCAAATACAATGCACTGAGTTTTATTATTGTTAAGTTTCAATTTGTTCAGGCTTAGCCAGTCTTCAACTGCTCTTAGACAACTTGCAAATACATTAGAAGTATCTCTATCAGCATTAAAAGTAAAATAAATTTGAAGATCATCAGCATAAAAGTGATAACTAAAGCCAAATTTATTAATTATATGACCAAGTGGTTTCATGTACAAAGTAAATAAAATTGGAGCAAGCACTGAGCCTTGAGGCACACCAGAAGATAACTGAAAAGAATCAGATTCAATATTATTCACAATAACACTTTGACTACGATTGTACAAATAAGACTCCAAACAAATGAAAGTGTGTGAAACGTAATAAGTCGGAAGCTGGTATTCGTTTGAGCCAATGGCAGTTGTCCTCTGTTTAGTTTTCAACAGGGTCATTAGTTCCTCTTTTGGTTCCCGCTTGCTATCGATAGGATTAATAAGAGAAGAAAACACGAGTAATTGGCAATGGCTAGATGGCGTAGAAGAACCAAATAATTCTTCGATATGGGCTGCGGGAGAACCTAACGATGTAACCGGAAGGGTTAATAACTGTGGCGAACTGATTGCCAACGATGCAAGAGTGAACGATCTTAGCTGCATAGAGAAGAGGGTTGGGTTGTGCGAATTAAAAGAAAGTGCACGTTGATTACGTGACTGAAACACATTGATCACGTGCTGATTGTTGGCACTTCAACAGTCTGTATAGCGAGTGTCATAATCATTCTCATTGTTTGGTCACCAGAAACCGCTAAGACCATAGATAGAACAACTTTTTTCAGACCAGCTTTGGAGTTACCTGGACTGCGACAAAGTGCATTTCTATTTCAAGCGGTGCACTTATGCAGGGGCATCAAAGTAAATAGCTTTTGCCAGCGGCACACCAACATATCCGCGTAGGCATCGATCTCGTCTTTGAAAGTCAGCGTCGTAGCTGCGTTTCTGGCTAGTTAGACAAGGCAACCTCGTGGAAGAAACAACAACTCATGTGAAAGAAAATGTCTAACTTTAACTGCACTAAGTCATTCCAGTTGAGATCTTTCTTGTTAATCAATTTTACTAGTAGTCATGATCTGTTTACTTGCGATATCTTCCTACTGTATATAGCGTTTTCTTTATATTTGGTTTATCAGCTAAAACTTGCGGTTCTATTAGTGTGTACAGGTAGTTTTCAGTATACGCTATTTCTTATGAAATAAAGTCCTTTAGTAGGCATGTAAGAGTGATTTTAAAATAGATTATTTCAGAAGAATAAGATCATGGACAAGAATATGAAGCCCCTAATTTTCGGAGCTGGTGTGAATTCGCCCGATAGCGCCAACAAATGGCGACATTGGAAACGTACGTTTCAAAGCTATCTGCGCAGAATAGAGGGAGCTACAGATAAAGACAAGCTCGATATTTTAATCAGCTTCGTAAATACTTCAGTTTATGTCTATGTTAGTGAATGCAGAACGCTTGATGAAACCATTACGTTATTGAACAGCGCGCATGTTAAACGTGTTAATGACGTATTTGCGAGGCATCGATTAACCCTTAGATGCAGGAACCTATGAACACCCACCAATACAGAAACCGGGCCTGCGAAGCCCACCTGTTCTAAAGTATGCTTTCATTCGCGGTTGTGTTTGTTGGTATATATTGGAGCATTTACACTCAAAGTACAGTATTGTAGAAGTATGTTTTATGTATTTTGGTTCCAGTGTATAACTTTATGTACAATATCAGAAAGAAAATCAAATCCAAAACTCACTCTGGAGACATGTACGTACTAAAATAAGAAGACAGACAATTGTTACAAACGACATGACAATGTTCCTTACACACGTTTTTGTTACATTTCTTGCATACCATAGCACTTTTACGATCTTTTTTCGAAGGGAAATAGTGGCAACGTTTTCGCTTGGTTACAGGTGTCTCGCAAACAGTGCCTACATTTTCTTCTCTTCTGACCCCGCGTCGTTCCATTGCCACAAGTACAGTTGACCGTAGGTTTGTAGTCATTCTCAGTCGCCTTCTCATTTGTGGAATTACCAATTCCTTTGCGAGATTTCGCAGAAACAATCTTCGCTTGTGGGTCTTTCCTACTTCAAATTCCGGATTCTGTGTTGAAAAGATGAAGAAAGCATTTAGCGCAGCAACATCCAGCAAATTGTACCACATCACTACTGGCCATCTTTTTGTCTGCCGCTTGCAACTATATGTGCGAATCATTTGGTCGAAGGTGTCCACTCCTGCTTTGGTACCATTGTAGTATTGTATTACCTCTGGCTTTTTCTTTGAACTGCCTTCATCAATAGCTTTGTCATGATGCATAGTACTCTCAGCATTATAACCGCCTTTCCTTTCTTTGGTACATAGCTTACCATAGTAGTGTTACCCTTGAAGCCAAACTCAGTGCTGTACCGTTCCCGACTTTTACTTGCTTTCATAATCGGGGGTATATCCGGTTTATTTTGTCGAAGGGTCCCAACTAATGTTAGGTTTTTGTTCAGCAGGGATTCAGCCAATTGCACGCTTGTGAAAAAGTTGTCTGCGGTTACGTTGCGACCACTGTGCTACAAAGGGGAGCACAGTTCATGCACAATACTACTACCCACGCTTCTCTTCACTTCCTCACCTAGTTGTCTACCAGTATAAACACTTCCGTTGAAGCCATAGTTTGTTATCGAATCACATAACCAGAAGATTTTTATGCCATATTTTCCTGGCTTGGTTGGAATATACTGAAGAAATCTACATCGTCCCTTGAAAGCCACCAGTTGCTCATCAATAGTAACACATTCGTGTGGACTGTACCATTTTTTGCAGTTTGAAATAAAAAGTTCCCAAATGTATCTAAATGCTGCCATGTGGTCTGTCTGCAGGCGGAATTCTCTCGTTCTTTTGTCATCAAACCTCAAAAAGCGACGGATGTCTTCGAATCTTTCTACAGACATGGTTGCCTTGTACATAGGGTTTGAGAAGTCATTCCCAAACAACTCGCGTGTTGATACGTCCCACTGCTTTTCAGAGCCGGCAAGAAGTACAAGCCCAAAATAAGCTAGAAGTTCTTCCTTAAATACATTGTTCCGCCACTTTCTTCTACTACTCGCCACTCTCCTTCCTTCCAAGTTTGTGCATTTAGACACCTCATCCAGAATCTCTTCTGATAAAAACAGTTCTAATGCATTGGATGGAGAATTTGCTATCACAGTCTGTTTAGGGCCTGGCTGTTCATGCATAATATTATGCCTTGGGGTCCTACTTGGAGGAGGGGTATCCGATCTCCAGTATGTGCCATTGCGACCAGTCCAATTAGCGATTTCTGTGTGCAGTTCATTGTCTTCATCAGAACTGTCATCGCTTGATTCTTCTGAACTCTCAGACGATGAAGGCAAATTGCTAGAGACTGGCTCAAAATCTTCATCCTCTGAACATTCTGATTCTTCGTCTACGCTCAAAACACCCTCTTCAATCATATCTTCTACTTCGTCAAGCGTTAGCTTATCACCTTTACGCTTGGCCATCTTCACTAGAAACAAACCGCAATACTAACAAGCAAAAATTACTAACGATCTGACTTCAGTCAAACGTTTTTCTACGTTCACAACTTAAGCAAAGACCACGTGCTAATCTAAGTAAATGGCCACTAGAGGCAGTAGAGATTTTTTAGGCTGTGAAAAAAATGATCGAAACAAGTAGCAAAAGAGACATACTCCGAAAAATATCTGCCTAATATTGTAAAACGATCGAGGCAAAGCAAAAAAAATTGGAAGTCCAAGCGAAAGTGGCACCCCAAAAATTTAGCATAGTCTAATGAAACGGGTGCCCCTACCACCTCGAAGGTTTTTTTTTCTGAATCAATCCACGAAAGCAATCTAGCATAAGTTGCAGAAGAATACCCGGAACACCTCGGCCATATGTTAAGTAGGATCGACATAAATTTTTTTAAAAAATCCTTGCGGGGCCTCCCAGACCCATTCCTGCATCTAAGGGTTAAATACTTTCCAGCAAAAAGCGGAAGAGTCGCTTGAAGAATTTTTTTACAGGTTTGAGCGAACAAGCGTTGATTTCAATTATGCCGCTATGAATGCCGTCGAAAATCGAAAGCAGCAATTTGAGAAGCATTTAGAGCTGGAATTTCCTCAAATTATGTGCGACAGCGTCTGTTAGAGAGTAATATTTTGGGTCTACAAGCTGCTTGTGATAAGGCGCGATCGCTAGATGATGCTGAGAGAAACGCGGAAAGCTATGCATTTTCAACCTCCCTTGAAAGGTTTTCTGCCCATTACCCGGTAGGGTGTACCACAAAGATTCGGATAAAACAAAAACGAAAAATTTTTGACAATGCGATCGTTGTGCCCAATGTGTGGTGGAAGAAGCCACGATCGATTGCCTTGCCCAGCAATAGATCGGATTTGATTTAACGATGGAAAAAAAAGACATTTTTCTGAACTGTGCAGATCATTTACAAGACCAAGAGCAGGAAGATCTATAGCTGTGCTACAGAAGAATGAATGTGTATACGATGAATCTACATTGGCAACTTTTTCATCAAAAAATGAGTCGGGGGACAAGGTAAATGTTTCCATATTAATAAATGGCTGTTTAGCCAATGGACTAATTGATACAGGTGTAAAAAATAGTCATATTGATTTGTGATTTTGTCGTCGTTTTAATCTAGATGTTAATCGCACTTCAATGTCATGTAAAGTTCATTTGGCTGTAAAAGTTTTTTTCCGTCAAAACCAATGGCTTAGGTGTTGCATCCGTACAGCTGTTTGATGGACGTTATTCAAATGTAAAATTCTCTGTCATAAACGACCTCTTGTGGGATTTAAGACTAGGGCGTGATTTTTTAAGCCATCATGAATTTGTTTCATTTAACTTTGGGGGCCCCGAATCACCCCTGCATGTCGGTGCATTACAACGTATCAAAAATGTTCCCACGGTGCGTTTATTTGAGCACATGAAGCCTGATTGTCGGCCTATCGCTGCTCCCAGTAGAAAATACGCCAAGGCTGATCAAGAGTTTATTGAATTATCGATTTGCTAAAGGACTGCAGTATCGAACCCAGTTTGTTGTCTTGGCGCGCTCAAGTTGTCATTACTAAGAGTGATAACCATAAAAAGAGGTTATGCATAGATTATAGCCAAACTGTGAAAAATTTACAGCTTTAGACGCTTATTCTTCACCTAAAATGCGAAACGTAATAAACAACCTGGCTCAATATTAATGGTTGTCAAAAATAGACTTACGGAGCGCGTATCATCAAGGGCCAATTCTACCCGAAGAAAAGATTTTCACTGCTTTCGAAGCTAATGGACGATTATATCAATTTACGCAAATTCCGTTTGGATTGAAAAACACTGTTCCCGGTTTTCAGAGAGTAACTGATGCAACCATAACAGAACACGACTCCAAAGGCACATTTGCGTGTTTGGATGATATAACCGTCTGCAGAAAAACGCGCGAAGATCATAATAAAAACTTGAAGAGGTTTTTGGGAGCGGCAAGTAAGTGCGGTCTTACGTTCGAAATGCGACTACCCACAAAATTCTATTGATCTATTGGGTTATTTAATTAAGAACGGGATAAAGCCAGACCCTGACCAAGTAAAGCCAGTTTTGCAATTGTCCTCGCCCAAAAACGCCGAAGAGCTAAAGCATTTTATTGGGCTATTTTCCGATTACGCTCAATGAATACCGAACTTTTCGGAGAAAATCAAACCATTAATATTGGCTGACCATTTTCCCTTAAAAAGCTATGCTGAGAAAGCATTTCAAAGATTGAAAGCAGAGCTTGCTGGAGCTACGTTGCTGGCTATTAACAAGAAAATTCCTTTTCTGATAGAGACTGATGCTTCGACAATGCAATATCTTCAACCCTGAACAAAGAAACTCGACCAGTAGCCTTTTTTTTGAGAATGTTGAACAAAAGTAAACAACTACAAGCATCGAGAAAAAAGCAGCAGCTATTGTACAGAGCGTGCGGAAATAGTCTCATTTTCTTAAGGGGCAACGTTTTAGTATGATAACTGATCAAAAGTCTGTATCTATTATGTATTATGTAAAGAATTGGGGTAAAAATAAAAATGATAGTTTTACGATAGCAAATGGAACTAAGTGAGCTCAACTTTGACATTATCTATCGATCCGGGCGATTGAACAACGCCCCCTAGCGCCTTTTCACGAGCTTATTGTGCTAGTATTTATGATAACACCATATATGGTATTCATGATGCGTTATGTTACCCAGGTATCAGCAGGTTAAACCGAAACAGCTGGTTAAACTGCAGCTGGTTAAACCGAAATACTAAACCCCGACATTATGATAGAGGGCTCCTGCCAGACGACGCCGGCAAAGCCGGTTAGTACAGTATAAAGCCCAGATATTTTTTGCTTGTATGCTGTCTGATGAAATACGTATATTTATATAACAAAGAATAGTAATAAAGTCTCAAATTTAAGAAAAAATCCAAATAAAGCCATAAACAAAACAATGCGTAAAACTGAATTTAGAGAGAACAATTTGTTTGAAAACAACTTGGCCTGTTGGGTTCCTACTAGAATGTGGTGAATGACTTTAAGCGAAGGCATAGCCGATTTTGTCGCTACGCCAGAAACAAGGCGAATAGCGCAGTGAAAGAACTAATATAATATAATATCACAAATATAAATACGAAATGGCCCGCACCAAATCGAAAAATAGGCTTACCGCTAAATAGTTTATTTCTGTAAATGTGTAAACCACCACCATTTAACAGCCATTATCATTTTTGACTATGTTTCCATTTCCCTTCGCTTACACTTACCAGGCCCTGCTAGCGACGCCTGCAGAGCCGGCTAGTAAGTAATAAAGAAGTCAATTTTCTCAAAAACATGGTTTTGGCTTATCACAGTGGTATTTTTCGGTATTTAGTCAAAACCTAAACAACTACAAAAATCATTTTTTTAAGAAGATTGACTTCTATTTGTCATTTGTTATTGTTTAACAAGATAATAACTAAACCAACTTTTCTTTAGCTTTTCCTTGAACCTGTTGACTGTACGAACATCAATCATTTCTTTGAGTTTGCAGGTCTGTAATTTTACATAAGCGAAGACAAATCAAGTTTGTTTATGATATCTGATATATAGTTTTTCGATTCTGCAATTTCACGGCAGTACTGGTTATGCAGCTGACGGCAATTGCCAATGACGATTGCAGTAATTTGATAATAGATACTCCACTCAACAAGTGAATAGCAAGATTTTAGGAAAATTTTCAGTAGTTGATTTCTTTCGTAGAATGCAGGCCATTAGGTGGAAGACAAACTGCCTTTCAAACAATATGCAATTATGTCGCAAAATCTTCTTAACCTAATCTGCTAGCCTATCTAATAAATACCTGTTACTTCTTTGTAAGTTTTTGCGTATGCGCCCACGTAATATCGGCTAAAAAATACTATAATAACAATAATAGCAAAACTTTTTTGAAATGAGAACGAATCTGCGGCCAGTGGATTCATTACGATGAGACCGTAATTTCAACAAATGTACTGTTTCCATCTTGTTATTTCATCTGATGTTACTGGCTTAAACCTAAATCACAATTGATAATTGAATCCAAATTGTGCATTAACATTTCTGACGACTGATGTTTATTGGTTTTGATTTAAGAAATACCCACAATGGTGCTTCTGGACGCTCGTAAAAAAATCGCTCACTAAAAAATAATTTGCTGGAGGTACGGATTACAGCGGCACTTCTTACGAGAAAAGTGGATGTAGAGGAACGAGGAAAAATCAGGGTTGAAGCCCGAAGCTCAGCATAATTCACGTGTTTTGCGAAATTTACATTTCTATAATGTTGCGTGTAGGCTTACAGTAATTAATTCAATACCAAAGTTTTTTTATCAGCCAATGATATTGAAGTTAGGATATATAATAATGAAGTAGTCACTCACGAAAAATCAGGAAGCACCAGACCGGTTCGCAACTATCACTATTTTCTGCCCTTCAAGTTCTTGTACAGTTGATGCTTACGTTTTATTGAGCAAAATCTTGGTCGTGCGGGGCCGCTGTGGAGTTTCACAGGATAATGAATTCTTCGTGCTCCCTAGGTGGCAACGCCAGGAATCCATTCACTATGTTAAAAAGCAGCTACAACATCAAAAAGGGTGTCCAGCGATGTGGTCGATTGGTACTTACCACAGATAGCAGGTGCAAGAGCCCAGCTCACACCATCAACTCAACCACCGCGCTGGCGCACTCAGGTCATAATTGTTGCGTGGTGCCAATAAACTGTAAGTTTTCTTTACAATTTATACTTTCAAAAATTTTTTTATAGTTATAATGGTTCAGTCGTTTATAAAAAGTGAATGTGTAACTGGGTTTTAGTCGTGAATGGTATTGGGCAAAAAAATATCATCTTTTGATTCAAGCCATTTTTTAACATAACTTGAGTCGAATCTGAGTCCAATGTATTGAAGACTAGAGTCCGAATACTTATACGAATACGATTTTTACAAGTTGACCAAAGTTACAAAAACTCTGCTATCACTGCAGTGGTGTACAAGAATTCTGCAGTGAATTCCACTTTACCTGACCACCTCTAATCCTGTACTTCTTGCGTTCAGAATAGTCATTCATGGAAAGTTAGGAAACACCAGACCGGTTTTGCCGTAATGGGAATTCTTTAGTGATCTGTATCCGACCAGCAGGGAACATAGCGCTGAAGTTGTGCACCTATGGTTGCCATACGTCCGGAAAATTCCCGACACGTCCGGAATTCATGCGTTTTGTCTGTAATTTGCTCAGATGTTCGGAATTTTGCTCAAATGTCCGGAATTTTTGTAATTAAGCAACAGAAAATGCCGTAAAGAAAAAAATTGCAATATTAGAATCTAATAGTCACCATAAGTGGCCAGTCTATTTGAGCGGGCCACTTGGATTGAAACAACATTGCCGCAATTAGCACAAATGGCAGTGAGACAGGTGATGACCTTTTTTTTGGAGAACACTTTTATTTAGGATAACACAACACGAGCTCGAATATCTCCGACCGTTATTTCAGAGCATTATTTATTTGAATTGGACCCAAGCTATTTGTTAATAAACAAGTGAACTAGTAACAACTTTTGGTAGCGTCGTAACAAAAGTAACAAATTTTAAACTTGCCAGCAAAAGGTGAAAACTTTTTTCCCCAATAGTTACAACTTTGCCAACCCTGCTGCCAATACTTAAAAGAGTGAACGGTTGTGTCTGGAATTTTGCCTCATCAGATATGGTAACCCTATGTGCATGCGGGTAATGGTGTTGTCAGTGTCAAACGTAGCTTTTTTCACATGCTGCTTAATACCTGGGGTTGACAATATTGTGCTATTTGGGTTTCATGACCGTCAGACTGGGAAGTAGGCTATCATTGCAATAATATTCAATGCAGTAAAAGGTCAAAGATGTTAGGAAAAAAGATATCCGTTGAAAACAAAACAGTTCGTGTAAAATATACAATAGGCTTTCATTTAAACCAAGGTTTGACAAACAGTTGATAGATATGAGATCTACTTGGCCAACAAGATTGTTAGACTTGACAGCCTATGCCTTGAAAGACAAGTACTGCAGCCATTAAGACATGCGTGGAGTTAGTGGTTACTGAGAATAGCCTTGCTTACTGCATTCATCAAAAAAGCTGATATAACGCCTAACAGCATATGATTAATGCATAAATGTTGCGATTATGTTTTGCGTTACAGTCAACTTCGGATATAAGAGATCCGCCGAGACCAGCTTAATCAGTCTCTTACAACCGACTTATTAGTTGATATTGAAAATCATTTGGGACCTTTTGCCTAGTCCCTTATAAGCGAAAATCCCTTATATCTGAATCTCTTATATTCGAAGTTGACTGTATTATTAATTATTTCCATTAGTTAGCGGTCTACATAAACTCATAGACTGTATATTAGCACTGTGAGCTTGTTTCCATCTTCCATTTTCAGCAACTAAACTCTGAAATTTCCTAAACTTTTTCCACTATCAAATCGAATTCTCCCAGTACCTGCTTTCAGCGCGCCAGTGGAACTTACCATGATGGACTTATCTTATATATATACATAACTTATCAGAATGGATTTATCATGAGGTCATATCTTTTACGTTGTCAGATAAATAGTTGATTTATTTCGTGCTTTTAGAATGCAGTAAAAGCAGTTTATGAAATGGCTTGCGCCTGGACATAGACAAACGGAAAATTAAAAATTATTGTAATTAATGCATTACCGTATCATTTCTTTGTTTGAGTTTTTTCTTGTGGCCCATGTTTTATGCAAGCAGCGGTGCATTTTTTAAGCATTCCATTGGTCAAGCCATGGCTAAAGTTTTTTGCGTTAGTTCTGGTGCTATTGCGTCAAACTATTTTTGACTACACTGTAATTAAATCTTCCCGCTGGATTAGACCTAACTATCAACCAAAATAAGCATCAAACTGAAATAAAAAATCCGTTAGTCTACTATACAAGAGATGAGAAACCTTTAATTTGGTTTTAGGTTTGTAAAATCTGAAAAAGCCGCTTTTTACTTTGTCGGCCATATATTTTTGCGTTCAACGGTGTTTGACATTCCCCCGGCAATGGCCATTGTTGGCGAAGGTGTGCTATTAATAAGATGCTCATGTAGGTTATTTGATTTGCTACTCTGCTATCTGCTTATCAGTATTTTTTGAATAGCTTACTGTGATTTTGAAAGAGTTAGTCATTTGCAGGCATGTGCAGAGCGGTTTACAGTTATTGGCCATATGTACTACTTTTTCCTGCTATAACTTTGCAGGCCTACATGCAATGCAGAAATACAGTAGATTTAGATAAGGTTTTGCAAATTCGAGCTTTCTTGGACTGGAACTTAAAAGGGCTGAAAATTTGCTGGACGAGGACTTGAACTTTGCTGAACGTGGATTCGGACTCTACTCAACCATCTTAGTGTGGAACTCGGACCAGAAAGTAGTTCGATTCGGACTGACTCAAATCCTTCAATTACTGGACTCGTTACAACTCTGGTTAATTACTCGACAGAATGATTTGGGAAATATCATTATAGCGGACCTAGCGAAAAAATATATTATTACATGTTCTTTTAAAATTCTTAGCGAGCGACTCTACACAAGTCGGCTTATAAGCGTAACACTTTGTATTTTATGGGGAGGAGGCTCACGGAAAAAAAGCTATTTTGCATCACAAGTCAGGAGACCTTGTTTTGGATCAACTTTTTGAAATGTAGGCAATAGGGTCTGGCACTATTCTGAGGAGGGGGTTGATATGTCTCTCAAGAAATTAAAATTCTTACTCGAAACCAAATGCGATCTCTAAAAAAAAGGTTATTCCCTTCTGGTCTACGCCGAAAGCTTAGAAACTTGTAGGCCTAAATTCGCCTCTAAAATAATAGTGAAAACCAAAAAAGTCATTTATCATAATCGGCACTAAATTTTAATAATTTTTGGGGTTTGTAGCACATCTGCCTCCCTACTTTTACGCCTATGCCTCCCAAGAAACTAAAATTTTTACTCGAAATTAAATGTGATCTCTAAAAAAATTTTTTTCCTTCTCGTCTACACCGAAGGTTAAGAAACTAGTAGGCCTGATTTCGCCTCTGACATAAAAGTGAATGCCAAAAAAGTCATTTATCATGATCAGCACTAAATCTTAGAAGTTTTGGCGTTTTTGCAGGAAGTGCAGATAAGAAACATGATTTCGCTGTTTCCCGAAGTTTCTTAATGCACAGATGAATTATTGAGGGAAAGTGGCTTTTATTTCAAAAAATCACATTACTGCCAGGGGACACTGGGGTACTTTGTTTTACTGGGGAGACATATCTCTCTTTTTCCATACTTCGAAGTCTGCTTGTGATGGTTTTTAAGTTATGACGATCGCAATCTGCTTGTGATGATTTGTCACAAAACAAGATTAGTACTATTTTTATACTTTATTTCCGTGAATAAACCTAGCTCTTAACTGGCTTGAATTTGTAAGTTAACTTTTTTCACAAAAGCCATAGCATAGGTTGAACTTGTTTATAAATTGTTTGCGAATTAGAAAAATAAATTGAAGGCAGAAAAAATGCAAATAACATAATGTATTACCAGCACGTCAGACCACAGCTTGGTTGAGTAAGAAGTGTTTTTTCGAACGGAAGTTCAACACACAAAATCGTCAATAAGTGTAGCAATCGACAAGGCTTTAGTTTCTTTCTTATGAACATTCATGAATGCCACAGAATTAATTCGATGCTGCTTCATTCCCGATCGCAAATAAGTTTTTAAACGTCTTAAGCCGGTAATTGACCTTTCAGCATTGCATGTAGATGCAGACAGAGTAAGCATAATTTGACAAGATTGATTAACTCCGGTACCAGTTCACGAAAACTTCTTCTCATTTTAGAAGTTCAACTTCATCATTAAAGCGCTCCAACGGTTGTTCTGTCGACATCGCTTGGTCAATGAGTAGATCTCTATCCACAGTCAATCGCGGCTAATCGACATTGCCTTTGTAAGTGCGAGTAACATAGTCAGAATCTTTACGTTTGCCAACGAGAAAGTTTTCTATACTTGTTGAATGAACAGCTATAGCATCTGGCTCAAAACCATCATTTGACCCCAAAAATTGCTGAATCCAGCCTTTCGTGATATTCTGTAACTGTCTATAATTATTGTCTTTGGTCTTTACATGAAAAAAGGTGTTGAAAGATTCATCGGGCCGTCAGAGAAATTATTGTGGTCTTGACAATCCTGAATCATCAATAACATTCTTTGTTTCTGTTGCACTCAAAATTATACTCAATACACTGTCAAATCTGTCATCATTCCCTGCGCTAATGGTAGAAGCTTTTGTGCAAGCAATATTATCCTGGGTTTTGCAAAAATTAAGTTGAGCATTCTGCAACAGTGTCATAGCACTTTTAACAATGCTAAAAACTATCCGCAACACTTCAACATAGAAACAAGTGTTGAACTTTCGTATTGTTCGCAAAAAAACACCAGCTTTTACTCCATAACTTGTTCGTACTTGCTCTTCAACTTCTTGCAGCCACAGAATAATCGGCGTATAGTTACGGCAAATGGCTTCCGAAGAAATTAGTCGCATACTCCAGCGAGTAGGCCAAAATGGCCTCAACAATCCAAGCTGATGATTACCTTCGACTGTGTGAAACTCGTAAAACCACGACAATCTTTTAGGAGAGCCACGAATAAAACTAATAAGGCTTTATACTAGTCCCATCATATTTTTTACATCATTGCTATTTTTTAAAGCATCCTGAACAACTAGATTCAGTTTGAGCGCTCTACAATGAACGTAAATAGCTCGACTTTCTTCATGAATTAACTTTTTATGCAATCCGTTGACGTGTCCACAAACATTAGCAGCACTATCTTAGCACTGGCCTCTACATTTATCAATTGGTAGCTGAAACCTGGAAAGAACGTCTTTTACGAATTTAAATAGCTCTTCACTTGTGGTTGACGTAGTTCTATAGAAGCCACAGAATACCTTATGCACATCTGAATTGTCCATGCTGATAGGGAAACAAATGCTTATTTGGTCAACAATTACACTGAAGAGTGAAGAGACCTGATAGGTCGAAACAGTGTCACTGTCTGCAGTTTGCTCAAAATGCTCATTCGTGCTTCACCCGATAAGTCCGAATTTTTGCCCAAAATAATATCGTAATATTCTGCTTTTTAAATATCTTATTGCAGCTTAGTTAAAACACCACTGCTAAAATTATTTAAAATTTCATTAGTTATTGCAAGGGATAAGAACTTTGTCTTTTCTTTTTGTTTCAGCCATGGCTTTATATGCGCCACATCGTCCATTTGCTCTTGCAACAACATCGCGAGATTAGACGTAGCTTCTTCTTTCCCTTTTATAACTAAACTTTTTTTAACTTTCGAGAAATCTCAAATTTGAGAAATTTTTTTGCAAAGCTAATGTGTTTTCTTTTATTACTTTTATTTTCCGGTTGTGTGACAGTTTGAGGACAGTTTTGCTTTTTTAGTTGAATATCAGTAGAAGTGAAGACCGATGTAATTCTGATTTTCATGACGATCTAAAGCAGACAAAGCCTTTTTTTACTAAATTCCTCACAAACAAATGCTTTTATAGTGTCACGTTACCTGTGATGTGGTGACACCTTTGCTTGGCATTCTTTCTTTCTTGTAGCTTTGCAAACTGAACAAAATGCTTTGTCTTGTTCTGCATTATAGCAAACCCACGCGTAAGTTTTCTTCCATTTGGCTTGAAATGTTCTATTAATATGACTCCTCCTACTACCGTTTTTTTGCATTTAATACATTTTGCTATTGCTTTGGCGGAAAAGTTCATGCTCATTTCGAGAAGAATACGGCACTTGTTGCTATGCTCTAGGACAAGGTTTTTCGAGAGTATTTTGGGCAATATAGTCCGCATTTGAAGATTGCGGATCACGAGTCCGGTTACCCTGAAGTCTGACAACAAATTTATCAACATCATCAAATATTAATATATTATCTCAATAACGACACTTAGTCAAAATGTAGCGCAGTAGTAATACCAAAAACATCTTTAATTTCTACCTCTGAATTAATAAATAACAATCGTTTTTGCTCATTTTTTTAGCAACGTATTGTAAGATTTTTACACTTAACTCAGTAAACCCTCGTGTATTTCGTTGGCCTACCGTTAATGAACACGCTCAAGCCTAATTGCTAGCCAAGTTGCCTACCGCTTGTAGTTGAAAAAACGAACTTAACTCATATTGGTTTTCGCTACTTTGCTTTATGCTGGTGACACAAAAAACGAAAACTAACTCGAATAATCTCATAAGCGACATCACAATTGAGTATCAGCAGCAGTTCTAATGATCGGTGCAGGCTGCGGTTATAACAATGCTCTTCAACGCACCAGTGACTTCCTTTGAAAAAGATTTTCACTAATTGAACTTTGCACGCGCTTTGACTAATCGCTGGTAATGTCAAAGCTGGAACTTATCGATTTTTCCTATGATTGCCGAAATGTACGGGGGAGGAGGCTGCAGTCTCCAACCCCCCCAACTTTTACGCCTGTAAGTCGACTCCTAATTGGCTATAGATAATAATGACTGTGGCATAAAGTTGTCGGATGTTTGTGGTGGTACCTGGTGGTAAAAAGGTTTACGATTTTGGGACACATTTTTTGCCTGTGATATACCAGCTTAGAATAGCCTAATTCATTAATAGGACAGGGATTTTAGATACATGTTTATAGCGCCTTCTGGACTAAGTTGCTTGAACGTCATGCTTGACCGACTGATAGTCATCAGCATTGATTGTCTAGAGATCAATACATAGTTTGAACGTCATGCTTGACTAACAGATAGACATCAGCATTGATTGTCTAGTTATCTATACATATAGGAAACAATGCAAATGAACACTCTTATCCTGGCGATTGGTTTTCAACGTGAGCTTGAGCTTATGTATACAAATTTCGCCCAGTTATGATTAGTTTGTGGAGACCATAGTGGTCAAATTTATTATAATTTTGCTCTGGTAATATGAGTTATGCTACACAGGCTAGCTTGTCCTGTCACAGCTGGAATGGTGCGTGAGTTCATATTTCGCAAGAAGCGTTTTTGCTTGTCCACGTTAAAGAGGCTTCGATTTTGCTATTGATATTGCCATTTTGGTAGTTTGAAACTATGCTCAAAATTTAAGCCAGGAAATAATTGTCAAGAAACTCTGGATGAATAGAAAAACAAAAAAAACCTAAATCCTTGTAATGTAGGCGTAGTTATGCAGTCATCGAGTTATGATTTGTGTGAATTGGGACAATTCATTGCGCTGAAAGTGTCCTGCAGCGAGGTTAACCCGAGTCCTACCCACTGCCAAGCCGCCCCAGCTCATAACCTTCTCTGGGGGTATATCAATATGTCGCAAACAAGAGTCTTCTCACACTTGGTGAGAGGACTAAATTTTTTGCCACATTCACATGTAAGCTACAATCGAAATAAAAACATAACCAAAATAGTAAGTGGTCACACAATTGCTCTCCTAATTATGAGGTATTCTTTAGGATAAATGGGATTTTTTAACCATATCCGTAATCAGTGGTGTGGGCCCCCGTCAGGAGATCGTGGAACATGGTTTCCGGCTGCCATGATAACGGAAAACTTGCATTTGCAAAAACTTTGCGTTGTGGAAGATCGATATTAAAAAAAAGTGTTATTCACTCGTTCTTCGGGAAAATTTTGATCACCACCGGCATTTAACTTCAAAAACATTACATTAACACTGTCTCAATCCGCACAATTTTGAGCGCCATGTACATCGTTCGCCATTTTCAGAAATTAAATGTCTTGTGCTCCCCTTTAAGAATTTTTTGTCTACGCCCCTCGTCCTAGTTTACGTGCATTCTGTGCCTCCATAAATTCATTACTGCTCAGCGGAGTAAACTTAGTTAAACAAACACTTAGTTTCACAACGACTGGTGCATGCTATGGTTTACGCCAAAGAATGACGTCTTGAGACGTTGTTGCTATTGTAAAGCAGAGACACTTCCTCATTGTGACGTCGTGAAACCGCTAATATGCTCATGCCATTCAAAGAGCTAAATCACACTCAAATACAAACGTAGCAAGACCATTATAGAAAGAGCTGGTGTTGATCTCTATAACTCTGATTTAGTTTTCGGAGTGATTGTTTATTGTTTGCTTTTTTTTTTGCAAGTATACATGAAACGCTTCAGGAAAGATTGATACAACGTTGGACTAAAAGTGAAAGTGAGAGTGCACCACAGCACTATACAAGCCAGGAAGCAGCAAAGAACCCGAAAGTTTTCTGATCAAGTTACCTCTTGATAACAGGTCTACAATGATGTGGTGCAAAAGCGCAGAATTTATTAATCAAAAGCAGACGGGAATAAATCAAACTAAATACTTTTATGTTAACGAACAAAAAAAGAATCTAAATTTCAAGTTGCAAGATTAAGTGCTGTTAGACAATACCTCGTATAAATTTACCCATAAAAATTTTTTTGCAAACAAGCGATGCATACTTTTTAACCTTTTATGAATTCCCGGCCATAGTTTAGCATCATGAGTAACCAGTTAATTTTGAGATATTGCATTGAAGACACTTGGCCGAAAAAAACTGGCCTGTTGTCTGATGTTGTATTCACAAATTTCACAATTTTGATAAATTTTGATTAAAAGTTCGATGGAAGTTGGCAGACAGACGTACCATCTGATGAGCCTCAAGGCGAAACAGACTGTTGTGATTTTAGTGTTTATTCTGTAGTCGCACAATTCGATATATTACCGCTCTGGCAAGTTTGCTGTTGAACGCTGTAAAACTGAATGATTCTCTGCTACACATAGAGAACAGCTGTTTTTGAAACACTCATTAGCATGCTCTTTTAAAATTAAGTAAATTTTTAAGTTTTTCTGCTAGCTCTCTTTCTGCTCACAAAAATCTCTGTTGCCTATTTGCAAGTTATTTAGTTCAAAACAGCAGCTGTTTAACCCAACCTTAACTTAAATACGTTGGTGTCAGTGCGGTCTAAAGTGATTGCTAAATCTATTTTTTTAGTAGGTTGACATACTGAAAACAAAGAAGATTTTTATTTAAACGTAGTTTTGCAAACCTGGCAAAGTGGACAATTTTTACGTTTTTGGTACACGCCTATAAACTTGAATCACTTTGAATTAAAAGTTTGAAGTGCGAGACATTGCACCAGTTCGAATAAAAATTGATTGTTATGCGAAATACAATTTTGTGATAAAGTCACCCAGTACTTTTATCTTTTTTAATTTAAGACAATAAATGTACAAGTTTATTCACGACATTTATGTATACTTAAGGCAGATTAAAGTTATTGAAGGATTAAAATAAAACATAACAAGAAAAGTTGGTGATAGGTTTATGAAAAAAATATGTGTTAACCAGGAATGAGCTGTTTTGGGAAATAGCATGATTAAAGCCAATCAATATTTTTCTTGTCACGCCAAACGTTGGGATTAATGTTGTTGAAATTCGAACCAATGTAAACAATGTTATTGTCTTTTCATTGCACTATGAGCAGGTAAATGTCCAAGCGGTATGCAAAGAAGCCGCTATTCACTTTTTTAACAATTTTTGAAGATTGCACAAGGCACTTCATGGTTCGGCCTTCACGTACAGTCCTAAGTGTTCTGAAAGTATTTTCATACAAACCGTCAGTAAATGATAAGTCGTAAATAAATTGTCAAAATAAACGCGATGACAAGCAGTGTTTTCTACAATAGAAAGAAGAAAAACTACTGCTTGATGTCCAAAACGCTTGCTGCTGTTTTTTGCTTCACATGCTCCAATATGTGTATCAAATTTGAAAAAGTAACCAACACAGGACGCTAAAAATCAATTTTTGTAGCCAAATCTGATGGATTTACCACGAATACACATTTTTGAAAAGTGCTTATCATATTATGGCACCATTTATACATCAATGGAATGATCTTTTTTAAACAACCCAAACTGCTGAAGTGAAGTATTGAAATTGTTCTGCAGAGGTCGAATTTTAGCAAGCTTACCTTCAGTAGGAAGGTTATTATTGTCAGCAAAAAGTATGTACTTCTTTCAATCTTGAAATCATTTTCTTGGCATTGACTTTGATACTATTGGGCTGCTGACATTATCATCTTTGCTCCAGTATAGGCGCTGACGTGGTCGGCCGCTGCAATCTGTCAACAATTCTGATAAACGATTCGATTTCCTGCAGAAACAGATGAGTGAGCTCGTTTCTTTGAGACGCTTCATCCCAATAAAACTAGATTTCTTTAATGAATAATAATGGGAAAAGTGTTATTGGTTTACATAAGGAGAGATGAGAATGGCTGGCAGCCAAATGCACATTTTCTTCCTGTACAGTATTTCCTTCAGACTGTTTTTTTTTTTCTTCTACGCAACTGCATCGGCTTTCTTTTTTTGTTGAGCGGTTATTCATTTTTTTTTCGTTACTCTGAACTGTTTAGGTTCGAAAGTGATTTCGTATTTTTTGATATATTACCTTTATATACTTTTAACGTTCCTGCAAGATCGTTTGGTTGCAAATTATTTTTATGAAACACGTATTCATCATTCTCCTCTACAACAGTAAAATAAGAATTGTCTTGCTCTGGTAGTGTAACAACAATATTTTGATCAACGCTCTCTGTTGAACCTAAAACCCTAAAAATTTTGGTATTGCTTGCATAGCTGGTTACCTGCCATCTTCAATAACGAAATAACTCGTCATAAACTAAAGAAAACTATTCTGCAATAACTTTCTCAGAATAAATTTTCTAGAAAAACAGACACATGTAATTGGTAATAAAACTTTAATTAAAATGCTTTCTGTGAATTTTCTCTAATAAAGCAAATTTTTGTTTTATTTTCTAGGCAGAAATGTATATTCCTTTGATGTCCAACTAGTAGTTTCCTTTTTACAAACACATCGCGGACGACCTCCAGACAAATCGATTTAGCTGCGCTTTCGCATAGGACCATTGTTTCTCAAGAAAAATATCGCGTTGCTAAGCAATGAAAAGTGCGGAGCAAAAACTTTTTACAGTTTTTTCTTAATGAGATTGAAGTTAACCAAACAATAAAAAATTACTAGAAAAGAACTTGTAACTCTGGCAGCGATTATTAATAATTTAAGCGTAAAAAACAAGTTATAAAACTTAGTCATCACCAATTTGCGAGATTTGACAATTATTATCTAAACACTCATCTAGTGACAAAAAACAAATTTGTCAGGCATAAACATATTAACTAGTTCTTAACATAAATTGTGAGGATGTCATGCAAGATTCAACTTGGCCGTTTTTAATTTTTGCGTCTGGTCACTCTGAACGTCATTTATATGGAAGTGATTAGTATTTCATCTCTTGTGTAATGTGGATTATTGAGCTACAAACACAAGCTGTAAATCACATATTAATTTTTCAAGTAAACTGTGACGCTTTTATACTTGCACATGCATAAATACAAAGCCTGATTATGAAAGGCTTAACTGTACAAGTTTTGTGTTTCTTCTGGAGTAGATTCAAAAACGATACAAGCAATTGACTAGCAATACTAAAGCCACAAATAAGTGAAAAATTCCTATAAGAGAAAAAAGAACTGATTCTATTTTTGAAATCAGCCACCAAAACTATTTCAAAACAACTCAAAAACATTTAAGAAACAATTTTCTGTCACCTAGTGTAATGAAAGTTTGGTTGAGTACTTTTTTATATGGTGGGTCCCATAAAGGGAGAAAGTCTACAATCCTTATAGTGCGTCACATGGGGTTGGCAATACGGTTAAAATTGGATAATAAAGCGTCATATGATTTATGAGCAGCCCCATGCACCCTGCAAATCTACATAGAAAACTAAATATATCCATTTGTACGACTACAGAATAAACACTAAAACCAGAACAATTTGTTTTGCCTTGAGGCTCATCAGATGGTATGTCTGCGTATGAAACAAAATGGATATATAAAACGGTATAAAAACGATCCAAAAACGTTATAAAAGCGGCAAAAAATTGTTTAACCAATAATCAGTGCAATACATTTGAAAATCTAGCAACTAATGCCACTTGTCTCAGAAACACGGAATGATAACCATTAGCCGCCGGTGGTACTAAATGATGAAGTGCCTGGTGATAATTAATTACTGAACTTAGAACTCCTGAATAAACCGGAATCGAGAAACAATAAGTACTGGTGCAACGAAAAATTCTTCAATTCAAATTTATTGATAAGGCGGCATTATCCAATCAGGTCGGTTCTCTTATTCAACAATGTAGAAGGGCAGGGGTCGGCAACCCCTGGCACGCATCCCACTTGTGGCTCGCGAGAGGATTTTTAATGGCACGCCAAGCAATTTAACGCGCACCCGAAATCATGCATTTCACTTGACAATTTCTATGTCGGCGATGTCTGTTCTGGCTCTGCCAATCACATTCGCAACTGGCTCGCAGTGAGAGCGAAAAAATTGGCTCAAGACAATTTAGTACATGCGAGCTCCCATTAGCACAAACAAATTAAAATAAAACAAAGACGCGCTACGGCGCAAGAATGAATAAAATTGTAGTGCAGACTCCCCTTAAACTTTCTTGATATTGAGTTGTAAAAATAGTTGTAGCAATGCTAGTTCTACCTACTGTCATTGCTGAACAGTTGTGTTAGTTATGTATATTCCTGATGAGAGCTGAATGTCTGGCTGATAGCGTTTGAATACTTTTTATTAAAATGTTTGCCTGGTTATTGTTATTTGTTAATTGATTTTTAAGCCAACGTGTTGTTGGAAGTGTTAGTTGGGCTACTCTCCAAATCACTTTTTACCGTGAATACGGTCTACTTTCTTCCCACTTCGATTTGGAAAGCTTTAAAGACCCACTGTCGCCAAATCTCCTCCCAATTGCTGGCATTCTTTTGAAGTTTCATTCCAACTCAAAGTCTTTTTCGTCAGCACGAACATACGATTTAGTCCTAGAGGAAAGCAGATTTTTTGTTCTGATAAAAAAGCTCAAATTATTTCAAACATAAACCCTGTTGTTAATTCTATTTCCTAGAAATGTGTCTTACTTCTTCAAAAATTAGCATTTTTGTACCACCAGTTACTCCTTTTTAAAGAACCTATTTAACCCTTTTATCAGTTCCATTAAAAGTATTTCCAACTACGGCTCTAGCTTAGTGTAAAATCTACGGTAAAGTGATATTAAGTTTAACTTTACCCCAATATAGAGTTATAAGCGATTAGAGCTTGTACCAAAAAGTTTTTTATAAAATTACTTTTCATCAAACTACGTTTTTAAATGTCGGTAGATTGGTCCGTGACAATTTATTCCTATTGTTCAGCACTCCAAATAGCTAAAAAACAGCTACATAGGCATTATTGTTATTATATAACACCCAACTTAAAAAAAATTTTAATATATTTCACACGTGTCGGCAGTGTTATGGAAAGTACTTCACTTACGTTTTTCAACGGCATGCCTTTTGTACAGTCTTCCAAATTACTCAAGCATTTTTGATCAATAGAATTTTTGCAAAATCTTCATGATTTTGAAAGTTTTCTCAAAAAATCTGATTCAGCTCTAAGTTCGGGAGTTGAGAAATGCCAGTTTGTGCAAACGAGAATGGAATACACAGAAGGAAAACAATGTACAAACTAGTTCCAACCATTACATAAGTTATTGACAAGCTGTAGAAACAGGCTTACGCTTGCATAATCTACTAGCGTAACCTGAAGTATTTTTCTGAGAATACGTTCACTAAAGTTTACTCTTGCGTACAATACAAGCGTACGCTGAAGTATTTTGTAGAGAATGAACTCAATAAAATTTAGATTTGCGTACTCTGCAAGCATACAACATAGAGTATTGTGTTGAAAAAGCGCACGCAGAAGTATTTTTACCGTTTATTCGATGTAGTAAAAATTAATAAAGTTAATTGAATTATGCAATAAACTCGCAAGCACAGTTGACCATAGCTTAATCAATGAAGCTTTACACAATCAATCCAAATATATACTGCCTACCACGAACATTTAATTTTGTTTTTCACACATTTGTAGATTGACCCTACTTTTAAACTTTTTTCTTATTTGGCTGACTGAGCAAATTTCCCTGCCAAGAATCCTTTGATTTGAGTTTGCAATTGTGCGTGTAGACCTAATTAGATTAACTGAATGCTTAATAGATCAGATATTATTGTTCAAGAATTTTCACAATTTGGGTTGATGCAACATGTTCATTTAACATCAATCAAACAATCTGTGTTGACTCCATGTGATTTGCTTAACATTTTTGGACTCAATGAAAACGCTTGTGACGCTTGTGACCACTAGGCTGTGATAGCACTATTTTTCTAGCAGTTGTTAGACGTAGTGCACCTGCGACAACCGCCACTCATTCACAAGTGTTACGGCTTCGCAGAGTACTGACAGACCTTCCACCAAATGGATCTAGTATAGGTCCCACAAGTGTGACGGTCTAAGCTATGCTTTATTTAAAGCCTCTAGCATCTCGTTGGTCACCAACTGCACTGAAGAGACCTGATAGGTCGAAACAGTGTCGCTGTTATACAAATATATTTAATAATTTCATGTTTGATGATAATACTAAAGGAAAATATTTCAACCAGATCAATTCGTTCTTTCGACAATTTATTCTTCAAATTTAACGTTTCGCTCCCCGTTAACTAAGGGGAGCCTTGCCCAAGATGTTCTGGGCAGACTCAATCCAAGTGGCCTTGAACTGACCCTGGAAATGAAAGCACGGACCTTTGATGCCCTTTCCAAGTAGTCCGCGTTCCATTTATGTTTCGTCCACTGCTTCACGTGGATTTCAGTTCAGACAAACAATCCAATAGTTTCCACGCAGGAGGTACAAATAGACATCTTGATCTAAGTCTCTCCTAATACGCATCCTGCTGTCCAACCAACTGTCTATGCAGTATGGTCGGGGTCATGAATAGCACGATTCTCCAAGGAGAGTGTCGCTCCTAATCGGCGGAGCTCAGCTGGCTGAAGGCTTGCGAAAACACGCAAGTCCTCCGTTGATGTGGACGCAAATATTCAGTGACAATGCGCAAAGCGTCATTAAGAATGCTGTCGATGAGGCGAGTATGCGTAATACGACACCAAACAGGTGAGAAGTACTCATCTGTGAAATAAACCAAAGAAAAATCAGAGTTTCGCAATGCTTTGGCACCTGCGCCACATCCGGGTGCCTCAAGTCGCTTCAACAGCGCAACTCGGGTGGAGAGTTTTTGCGCAAAGCCTCGAGGTGGTGACGGAAAGTGAGCGACCTGTCTAGCTTTACCCCAAGATACGTTGGGACTGAACAGGGTGGCAATAGGTTGCCATTGTTGTAAACATTAAGCTCATGTTTAGCCTCTCTGTTGTTAAGATGAAAGGCCGCCTTCACGGTTTTCGTATTGCTGAGCTTCTGCCTCCAAGTCTGGAAGTAAGCTGAAAGTGTAGTTATGTCTTGACTTAGGGTGTCCTCCACAGCCTTCCAACCTCTAGAAGCATACAGCAATGCTAAATCATCAGCATATGCATACTTCTAGGAAGACATGGAAGGTAGATCGTATGTGTAGATGTTGAAAAAGAGGGGGTACAAAATCGATCCCTGTGGGAGGTTGTTTCGCAAATGCCTTAGCCTGCTTTGCTTGCTGTCACCAGTAGTGAGCATGAAGCTTCTATTCCGGACAAGTTACATGATTATCCGGACCATGTGCTTATCTGGTAAAAGCCTAAGCAACTTGCAGGTGAGACCATGGTGCCAGACAGTGTCGTAAGCAGCTGTCAGATTGAAAAACACGACGCCAACCTTATTTTTGGCTCCAAACGAATCCTCGATGTTTTAAGTAAGCAAAACAGTCTAATTCACGGTTGACCTTTGACGTCAAAACCCAGCCTTCTCCCTAGGGAAAAGTGGGTCAACAATTGGCTTAACACGAGCGTGTATGAGCCTCTCAAGAATCTTGTTGGGGACGCAAAGCAAGGAGATGGGACGATAGCTTTGCGGATCCTCTACAGGCTTCTTGGGTTTTGGAATCGCCACTACCAGTGCTCTTCTCCAGACTTTTGAATTTTGAGGTGGCGCAGGCAGGAAGAAAGGAAGCCACACAACCAGGGCTTCAGTTTAGCTACAGCATGGGTTATTAGCTCCGGGCAAATAGAATCTGGGCCTGGAGCTTTTCATGGTTTCAGGTGTTTGAGGGCAGCAGCTAACTCCTGAGAGGTAAAATTTTTAGAGATGTTCACTGGACTGGTTGGAGTGGCTCACCAAAGATCTGACACTTCTTGCGAGATGAGTCAAGATGACTCACGGTGAATACCCTCGTATCTGCCGTTTCTAATCAGCTGAGATGCAATAGCGTTAGCTGATACCGCACAGTGAGTAGGGGAGCGTCGTGATCTAACAGTTAGATTGTTCAATATATGCCCTACTTTTCGGCTAGAGTGCAAAAAGTTAAAAGTTTGAACTGCCTTGGATCATCGATCTCTGCGTTTCTTGTCAAGCCTGAGAAGCAGGGTATTGCCAGTCCTGTGAGAATCGCTTTCTTCAGGCGATTCGGAAATGTCCGGTAGAGGTTCTTTCACTCAGCATCCCAACACGGTATGTGGTTATTTCGACGATCGCGTGGAGTAGAACTTTTGGCTGCTGTCCTGATGACATTGCAGAAGTCCAGGTAGGCCAGATCCACATTCGGTGAATCTGGTGACAACAAACTCTTGGCAAGTTTGTTGGTCAATGCATTGCAGTGGCTCCAGTTGGCCTTGCGAAAGTTCCATCGCTAAACATGCTTGCTCGAAACAGGCAGAGTTCGAAACAGTTCCTGCTGCGCGAAAACTATTGCACAACTTATCTGAGTTGGGCATCGGCGCTGTCCAATGGATGAACTTGGACATGGTACACAGAGTACTCTAAGAGTAGGTCAGCGCTTTGTGTCTACGTCCCTAAGGTTAGCACAACGCCTATTGGAATGAGTGTGACCACAACAGCCTGGGCCAAACGCAATTGCTTGCCTACTGGTGTTGGGCTCTTCTGTTCGTCCATGCACAAATGGGGTCTCGCTTCTTCAGCGAATTGCGAGTGTGGCGGTAGTAAACAAACTGCAGACCGCATTATTTCAACATGTCCCACACATCGGCCACCGCGAGGAATAATGGGTCTAACAGTTTTGGATGACGAAACAAGGTGCTGGCTCAACTTTATCACTACCAGAATTTGATCTGGGCAACACTGCAGGCTGGTATAGTAAGAGGATAAACCCTTGGTCCCAGCCTTTTGTTATGTCCGACCTGGATCATGGATGCCCTGCCATACGACGACGAAGAGGAAGAATGAAGAGTCTTCTTACCCTTGGAGTTCGAGTTTTTTCCACATACATATGTAAGCTACAATTGCGATAACAACGTAACAAAAACAGTAAGTGCAGTGTGCCACTCAAAAATTTTATAGCAAACAAGATCTATTTAACACCCTTACGTCTATGAACATAGCACGTGATCACCATAACCGTATCATACATCGATTTATTGAGTTATAAACGCAATCTACGCGCTTTATATGCATGTTCACGCAAATGATGTGATTATTTCACAAAGTAATAGTATTGCAAACAACAAAAGCCCCCTCCCATAATTTGACAAGATTATTCCTGGACGCGTTTTGTTCTATTGGACTCACCAGCAGGGCCTGTCCCTTCATCACCAAAAACCAAAATCCCATATTTGCAACATGAAAAATGTGGTATCATTTTATTACAAATTCCTTTGCACACATCACGCACATGGCGAATGCTATCACTTTGGTACGGGGATCCCATCCTTATCAAAGATGCAGTGTACCACTCAAAGAGTTTATAGTGAGCGAGATCTGTTAAAAACCCTTACCTCTGTGAATACAGCACGTGATCAACCATAACCGAATTATAGACTGATTTATTAAGTTATAAAGGCAATCTACGCACTTTATATTTTATATATATTTTTTTATTACGTGCAATACTATAACTTTGTGAAATAACCACGTCAGTCGTGTGAACATGCATATAAAGCGCGTAAATTGCCTTTACAACTCAATAAATCAAAAAACAGTAAGTGGTCACACAATTTCTCTTCGAATCATCAGGTATTCTTTAATATAAATGGGCTTTATTTTAACCATATCCGTAATTTACGCGCATCCTGCGCCTCCGTAAATTTTTCATTGTTTAAAGGAGTAAACTTAGTTGAACCGAAAATGTACAATTAGTTTCACAACGAGTGATGCATGCTATGATTTACGTCAAAGCATGGAGTCTTGAGACGTTTTTGCTAGAGTGAAACAGAGACACTTCTTCATTGTGACATCGTAAAAACGCCTACATACTTTGGACACACAAAAAGACAAATCACACTCAAATTCAGATTGAAATAAGAGTATTGCAAAAAGAGCTGGTGTTGTAGTAATGCAAGAGGCTAGCGATGCACATAGCAAAACTGCAGACAGTGACACTGTTTCGACCTATCAGGTCTCTTCAGTGCAGTTGGTGACCGACAAGAAGCTAGAGGCTTTTAATAAAGCATAGTGTGGCGGTCTAAGCTATGCTTTATTAAAAGCCTCTAGCTTCTTGTCGGTCACCAACTGCACTGCAGAGACCTGATGGGTCGAAACAGTGTCACTGTCTGCAGTTTAGCTGGTGTTGATTTCTGTAAATCTGGTTTAGTTTTCGGAGCGATTGTTTGTTGATTGATTTTATTTTCAAGTAAACAGGAAATGCCATAGGAAAGATTGATACGACGTTGACCAAACGTGCAAGTGAGAGAGCAATACTATACAAGCGAGGAAGCAGCAAAGAACCGAAAAATTTCCCAGTCAAGGTATTTCTTGATAATAGGTCTACAGTGATTTGGTGCAAAAGTTCAGTTTAATTAAGCAAAAGCAGACGGAACAAACCAAACTAAATACTTTTATGTTAACGAACAAAAAAACTTCAAGGTGCAAGAATAAGTGTTATTAGACAATCCGTAGTATACTTTTACCAATCAATATTTTTTTGAAAACAAACAAGCCATACTTCTTAACTTTTTATGAATTCCCTGCCATAGTATGGCATCGCGAATGACAAGTTGATTTTAAGAAATTGTTTTGAAAACACTTGGCGGTAAAGAAAACATTGGTTTGCTGTCTGGTGTTGTACTTACAAATTTCACGAATTTTGGTAAATTTTGATTAGAAGTTAAGCGGAATATGGTGTTATTTTGCTGCAAGCCTATGTTTCAGATCAAAGAAAATCTTGTGTTCAGACTTACGTCGATATATAATGCTTTTTTCATTGTTGAATACGGATGAGCAAAGGGCATTTTCACCCAGATCCCCCACAAGTGGACAAACACATAAATTTGCTTCTTTTCTTTTTCTTTCATTAATTTTGATACTTCTCCATGGCGTACAAATCGCCGCATCCATGATGCCCATTTGAGTACATTTTCAAAATTGAAGGTTTCTGGTGGGGTAATTAGAGAATGCATTTGCTGATACCACGTACTATTATTCAGATTAACAACAGTTACATTTGCCAGTCTCAAATGTCTTTCGCAGGTTTACAACAAGCTATTTTTGAATGTAATTAGCGCACACGAAGAAGGCAGCTATTCCAATACACCATAGGTTTTCACGACAACTAGCATCAATTGCACAAGAGTATAGCATGTGCTTCATGCAAGTTTCTATCGTTGATACTGCTCTTGTGACATTGTACTAGAATGTATAATTTCTAAAATAGTTGTGATCGTGGTCTTCTGAAACCTGTTATATCATATTTGTTGTGACATGTTTTCACTTGAAGAACAACCCGATATCCCCTTGATGTCGAGGTAGCCGCTGATAACAAATAGCCAATGGCTACGTAGTGAGAAAACATCAACATGTGCAATGGTGTAGTGGTTAGAGCATCCGTTTCGCAGTCGGTAGACCTGGGGTTCATTCCCCTTGTCCAGTCATACCAAAAGACTTCAAAAATGGTATTCATAGCCAATGTTCCCTCTAAGCTGCGCGCGTGCGCGGCCGCGCGGTTGCTTAGACCCCTTTGCGCAGTTACCACATTGCTTTGCGCAGTCTCAAACATAAAGAAAGACTTGAAATTCTGAACACAAATGAATAAAGTAGGCCACAGGAAGTCAAAGGGTTCCGCTAGGTATTCGTTTGCAGTGAAATCTCGGTTTACGGATGTCTGGAAGCTTGGACAATTAGGTTCCGTAACAAAAATTTGGAGAGGAGAGCGACATGAAAAAGTCGATGACTTTTTTGTTTTTTGGAGAGCACCATGTCCGCGCGCGGTATTACTGGGTAGTAGTCCTACAGAAATTCTGCCTAGTAAAATTGTGATTCAGCGAACTCGTTAGTTTTTCCGCGCAGCATTATCAAAAATTAGAGGAAACGTTCATAGCCTCCCTGCTTGGCGCTCGGCATTTATGGGAGGTTGTGGAGAACAAGCCGGCACGTTCGCTTGTTGTGTCCTTGGGCAAGGCATTTAACGGGACGCCCCACCTTTATGTGGAAGACAGGTGGCCCGGAAATGGCAACTCCCAAGCGAGTGCGGACTTACCGTCCAAAATATAGTGATACATCGCTTTCTCCTGAATGGAGGATAAATATGGCTAATAAAAAAAAATAAAAAAAATGTGTATAATAGAACTTCATCGTAATTTTTTTTCCTTGTATATTTCAACAGGCTCATCATTTCCTTTGCTCAAAGTCTAAATTTGCTGAAGAAGGAATTGTGGTTTGGACTGTCGAAAGTGGACAAATCTTGGCAATGGCTAGATGGCGTAAGAGAAGCAGATGATTCTTCCTTTTGGTTAAAGAACGAGCCAAACAATCGTGGAGGGGACGAAAATTGCGCGACGTTATTAGTATCGCCTGGAAAAGTAAATGACCTCTCGTGCAAAAGGCTTAGATTTGGCTTGTGCGAATTAAAAAAGACCGGCTGTTAATTGTGTGACTTTTCACAGTTACGTGAACTTTTTACAGACCAGTTGGCCCAAAACATCTTGCTCGTAAATTACTACGAGATTATTCGACTGCCAAGGAACTCTACACCTTAGATATCCACGCAAGAAAAAAAATCATTTACAGCAAAGCTGACGGTTTTAGTCTAACTTTATGGAAGGAATAACAAAGAAACCCTTATTGGGTTAATTAAAATTTGCAAACACCGCAAAAGAATGGCTATATTATTTTTTCATAGTATTCTATAGCATGTCATTGTTTATTCTCCACCCTAGGATGACAACAACAGAGATGTTAAACGCAGAAGAATTACCTTTGCCTACAGGTGTTCAAAGTAGCCTAAAAATCTATTTGAAAAAAGCCTTGTTACTAGCTTAAAAAATCCTCTAGTAAAAGTAGAAAGTCACGTTACAACGAAAGTAACTTAAATAGTAAAAATAGAAAATAGTTTCATTTTTTTGCAGTTTTTTCCTGCATTTTTCTAAAACGGTGGCTCTCAATTGGGAGTACTGACATCACACAGTATATGAGAATTAATTTCTAAAAACCAAACTATTCTCTAAATTTGTATCTTTCCTTAGATTTACTACCAAGTTAAAGGTATTAGTGAATGATGCACGTAATAAAGTTACCATGAAACACTGTGGCGCTTCTACATACAACCCATTGTAGTCAGTTGTCACAAGACAACACTCATTACGGCGACTAGTCACGAGGGTGGAGTGAATTTACCTTAATTCGTTAGATTATTATTTAAGGAGTTGTAACAAATGTCTTTGGACCTAAAACCAACTCTGAAAGTAGTTTTGGCCCACCTGCACATGAAATGGCCCGCTTATCTAAGGTCAAATATTGTCAAAATTTCTGTATCTCCACTTCTTCGAATGCTAGAAAGCTGGTTAATAGCTTAAAAGATTCAGAAGACCCATGTTTCTATCTGTTTTGAAAGAATTTTTTCTTCTATTCCAAGTAAAAGTTGAGTTGTTTGGAAAACTTATGATTTTAACAGTGGGCCTATTTGGTAATTTTGCAATAATTTTTGATCAATGATTGAATTTTTTCGTGTTGAGTATAAAAAAACATTTTCCACCAACGTCTCTGATCATCATTCTCAACGAATATCAAAATGACACTCGGAAAAACATGAATTAACCTATCAGCAACAAAGAGAATTCATATGCGCTAGTAAGGCTTCCTTGACTGAGTAAAAATTAAAGTCCACTTAACACTAGGATGACCGTGAAAAAAGTCTATCAAAAACGACCGGAGGCGTCAATTTCGACATCTCTTAAAATAATATGGTACTTAAGTCTTATTTGTACTAGTTTGCTTCATCAACTTTGTGACAATGTTTATTTTGTGTTGTTAATTATTTTTTGCAAAAGTATTATGCACACTACACAAGACCAGATGATCTGTACAATATACAGTTAGGTTATCACCGTTCAAGTTTCAAGCAAGTTGTGGTCGGTAGTCAGGTGACTGGAGGGCAATACTTGCAATATGGCAACTAGACTAATGCCGAATATTTGTACACAATCGACTTCTTTAAAACAAGACAAATTTTTCTACACTTCAAATTTCCTATGTACAAGTAAAATCCACGGAGGCTACACTTGGGAGTGCTATAGGATTCAGATAATCAGTCCTGTGGCAAAAGGCATTTCTTACATTTGGTAAGTTTCCGGTCACCATTACCGCATTTTCCACAAGTGGGCTTTCTGCAGTGCTGGTAAGTAGCAACCGTGCTGTCATTGCATTTCTCACCAGCGCATTTTCGATGTTTTCCAGAAGGTCGTTGCACACTTGCTTGTCCTACAGTATTTTCTTGAGTTGCTTTTTGTGCAACATAAGCTTCTCTCAAGCCTTAATCATCTGAAGGATAAAGTTACGTCGGGTAATTTTTCGGCCAGAAACTTTTTTGTAAACAATCGAAGAGTTCAGCGCGGCATTGTCAAGTATGTTGGTGCAAACCGCTAAGAGCCATTGTGACTGCCAATTCGTTTGGCGTTTGGGTTTTACGTGACTATCTTATTCCGGATATCGTTAACTGACACCACCAAGTTATTTGATTTGAAGTTTTAATTTGATTTGAATTAATCGTATTTGCACTGGTTTCGGGTGTCGTTTTCTGAAAGCAACACAAACAATAAATTGTATAACTGATAAAACACAATGACAAACGTAAACGTAAACAAGCGTAAAACAAGAACTTACCGATAAATCGCAGCGATAATCACTTTTAGGTTTCAATACTTGATTACATAAAACATTGAAAATTTGACTTAATATTGCTACAACAAAAGAAATATAGATAATAAATTTTAAAGTGGTCCAATTCTGTACTATTGCTATTCTAAAACAATACTGGTAGCTTGCGACTTGAATCTAAATTAAATCATTGGGCGTTTGACACGAACAAAGGACTAACTCGGTGACGTTACAAAAAAAAAGGCGTTTTTCTTGAAAAGGCAAAAAAGGAAACTAGCTTAAAGCAAGACGTAGAGTTGTTTCAAGAACGGCATTTACATTCCCGCCCCTTTAAGCGCACCAAGGGGGGCGATTAATATTCGGCATACAGTACGACAGAAACATAAAAGCGCCATTAATTTGAAACCTTGCACAATACACTATTACTACATTCTTTATTAATTAGAGTATATTGAACATTACACAATACTTGGAACATTAAACAATACACTATTACTACATTCTTTGTTATTAGAGTCTATCAGGCATAATTTGCTGATAGGTCGCAGAACAACTGAATGTTTAGTTCGCACTCGAGCCGTACGAACCAGGCCGTTAGAATCGGGGTAGACTTCAATGACACGCCCCATGCACCATGCACCCCGAGGTAAGGCCTTGTCGACAACCAAAACAACATCGTTGACTGAAAGATTATTTTTAGTTTGACACCATTTTTGTCTTTTTTGTAGCAGAGGTAAGAACTCTTTAATCCATCTGCTCCAGAACACGTTAGCGAGATATTGTACCTGGCGCCATTGTTTGCGAGAGTAGCAATCTTGAGGATTGAAAACGCCCGGTGGTAAAGCCATAGGACTCTTAAGTAAAAGCAGATGGTTGGGGGTCAAAGGTTCGAGGTCGTTAGGATCATTGGAGATAGTGGTAATAGGACGGCTGTTTATGATACTTTCGACCTCGCACATGAGAGTGATGAGAGACTCATCTGTAAGGTTTTGCTCTTTACATATCCCGGTAAGAATTTTTCGAATGGATTTAATCTGTCTTTCCCAGATTCCCCCAAAGTGTGAAGCCCCAGGCGGGTTGAAAGACCAGACAATTCCCCGTTGTATGAGGAAGGTACGAATTTGTTGAAGGTTCCATTGGGAAATCGCTTCTCTTAGCTCGCGTTCGCCTCCAATAAAGTTGGTGCCGTTGTCTGACTTGATCTGGGTTACTTGGCCCCTTCTGGCAATAAACCTTCTTAGTGCTTGTATGAAGGCTGAAGTATTTAGGCTAGAAGCCACTTCAATATGTACGGCCCGGATTGACAAACAAGTGAAAATGACACCGTATCGCTTGACCAAAGATCTTCCTTTACAAGTCAAAAATGGGCCAAAATAATCCAACCCTACAACGGAGAAAGGAGGTGCGTTAGGTTTGAGTCTTTCTTTTGGTAAATCAGCCATTTTTTGCTCAATTGGTTTACCGAACATTTTTCGGCAAAATGTGCAGTTAGACAACGTTCTACGAACAGCAGCATTAGCCTTCGTAATCCAAAATTTATTTCGTAATTGAGCTAATACATGCTGTCGGCCCACGTGTCCTAATTTATTATGGACATCTTGTATTATTAACGGAACGATGGAAGAGGCGTTGTGCAACAGAATAGGGTGCTTGCTTGCGTACGGAACTTCGGCTAATTTGAGTCGTCCACCGACTTTGATTAAGCCGTCTTCGTAAAACGGATCGAGGTTAATAATGCTACTTGAACGTTTGATAGGTTTGGCTTGCTGAAAGCATTTTAGTTCTTCAGCGAAAAACTTCGATTGAAAATATTTAAGAATTATCGTTTCTGCCGTATCAAGATCGTGAGTTGTTTTGTAAACGCTTTTTAATTTTAGGTTTTTTAAAAAGAGAAGCTTGAAATGAATCACCCTAGCTAGAATGCGCAGAATTTTGTACCAATTCGAATGCTTGGAGGTGAGAGTTTCGATAATGTGCGACTCGTTTGATAGGATGACGAAAGACAAACCCTTTTCCTTGACTTCAGGATTGTTATACAATTCAGGATCGAGAAACGAGGGCTGCTGTGGCCAGCATGATTTAGGACGCCATAGAAATTCAGGGCCTGATTTCCATCGCTCTCGTTTGAGAAACATTTTGGCTTCTAAGCCTCTGGAGGCGTCGTCGGCCGGATTAAGTTGCGAAGGCACATATTTCCATTGGTGAGGGGAAGAATGATCTCTTATGTGTTGGATCCTGTTGGCGACGAACGTGTGAAAGACTTTGTTTTCATTGTGGACATAACGAAGCACCGAAGTGCTGTCTGTCCAAAAGGTTGACGGTAAAATTTCACATTGTAAGCGAAGTTCTTCACGCAACATTAAATCAACCTTTATAGAAATTGTTGCGGCGCACAATTCAAGCCTTGGGATTGTGAGAACCTTCAACGGTGTTAACTTAGTTTTACCAACCAGAAATGAACAATGAACAACGCCATTGATATCGACAGCTCTTAGGTAGGCCACGTATCCATATGATTTTTCAGAGGCATCCGAAAAATGATGTACACTCGCATACTTTATCGAAGTAAGACTATTTGGAAAGTAGCATCTGGGAATTCGGAAAGAGGACAATAGAGGTAGTTGCTTCAACCATTTTAGCCATTGCCTCTGCAATGTAGATGGGATGAGTTCGTCCCAGTCAAGCTTCAACTTGCATAAAATTTGAAGTAGAACTTTTGCTGGTTGAATGATGGGTGAACCAAATCCAATAGGGTCGTATATCGAGTCAACGATTGACAGTATGCCCCTACGAGTGGTAGGCCTTGGATTGATTCGTACTCTAAAACGCAGAGAGTCTTCTTCTACATCCCAGCATAGTCCAAGAGAGCGTTCTTGAGGCAACCTGTCGTTAGAAAGGTCAAGGTTTAAGCAGGCCTTGGAGCGATCAGCCAATGGTACCTCTTTCATAACCTCACGGCTGTTACTTATCCATTTTGTAATTTTAAATCCTCCCTTCCGAAGCAATGATTGTAGCTCTAATAATAAGGTTTTTGCTTCGTTCACTGACGAGGTGGAAGCCAAGCAGTCATCAACGTAAAAACAACGCTTGACCGTTTCGATAGTTTTTTGTTCAAAGCCAGAACTAAAGTCCTTTGCAGTTTGTAACAAAGCAAAGTTAGCGCAACTCGGAGAGCATACGGCTCCAAATAGATAAACGCACATTCTGTACTCTACTAAGTTCTTGTCGAGTTGCCCATCTTCCCAACACAAAAACCGTAAAAGGTCGCGATCTTTGGCCGGGACTTGAATTTGATAAAACATACTTTCTATGTCTCCTTGGATAGCAATTGGTCCTTGACGAAAACGAAGCAGAACTCCAATCAGTGTGTTTGTAAGATCTGGTCCTTGATACAGACAATCATTGAGACATATGCCCTGGTATCTTGCTGAGCAATCAAAGACCACTCTTAGTTTATTTTTGTCTTTGTGATACACACCATGATGAGGAATAAACCATGTTTTACCATCGCGTCCTTTGACTTCTTCCGCCTTTTCCGCGTAACCATTGACAAGCATTTGAGTGATGAAGTTACGGTACTCCTCATAAAATTGCGGATTCTTCACAAGTTTTCGCTTGAGAAACTGCGCCCTTAGTTCGGCTTGAGATTTATTGAAAGGAAAAGTAAGGCTGGTGTCGCGGACAGGCAGGGGGATTTCATAATGGTCGTTTTCGCGGTGACAGATGGATGATGACACCAACTCGATAAATCGAGCTTGATCCCTGGAAAGAACATTGTTTTTGTCGTGTACACTGTCTACCACCTCTGTGCAAAGGGAACACATAGGGTGTGTTACTTGCGCAGAGTTAATGAGGAAGCTTTTGTTAAACCTGCTGCTAAAACCTTCTCTTTTTTGGCAATTGACGACCCACCCAACAGCGGTTCTGAAAGCATAATGACCAGCTTGTGAATTTTTAACTTCGTGTGGTTGAAGTATATGCCGATTGTCGTTGCCTATAAGGAGTCCCACATCACATGCAACAGTAGGTATAAATATGTCTTCAAATTCGGCAAATTGATTGAGATCTTGTTGATTTGGGATATCCGCAGAAGAGACAGGTAAGGACTGCACAGAGAGCAAAGGTTTAAGGTCAAGAAAGTTGGATTCGCTAATATCAGAAATCTGCAAATTGTTTATCACCCTAGCCTTCCTTGTCTCAGTAATTTGATGAATAGTCACGGTAGTTACTTCAACCGTAGGAGCGTTCGAGATTTTTAGCTGGTCGATAAGATCATTGGTTATAAATGAGCTAGTGCTTCCTGAGTCAAGGAAAGCTTGGGTCACAAAAGTAAGGTTAGAGCCGTTTAATTTTACTTTTACAGGAACTACAGGCAGTAAATTATGAACGAGTGTAGTGCTTGTATCAGCAAAGCCTGAATTTATCTGAACAGGGGACAATGAGCATTCAGGACTGGAATCTTTTATGATTTTAATTGGCGAGGAAGAATCAGGGGGGTGCAAAAGTGTTGTGTGACGGCCGGTGCATCTTGCTTTCTTACATGGATCGGTTCTAGTGCATTTTTTGGCAAAATGACCCGTCGCGAGGCAACACCAACAGAGATTATTTTTGTTTACAAAGTCCATGCGGCCCTTGTAGTCAAGATTTCGAAATTTTCGGCACTGATTTAGGTAGTGCGGGTTATTGCAAAGCTTACAAGTTTTGTCGTCATTGTGTGCCTGAGTGGCCATTGTAATTTCCTTGCGACTAGGAAAGATTTTTTTATTCATTTGTGGTCTAGTTGAGTAAACCCATTCACTCGAGAAATTTGTACATTGCCTTGTTTTTAGCGAAATATAATCGGCCAAATGCTGAATGCTAATTTCTTCGTTGCGAATATGAATAACGGAATCCGCTTCACTTTGCCAACCGCTTAGCCAAGCGAGAGGTAAACGTTTAACAATTTTGGCAAGCACATCTAGATTATCTAGTTTGTGCAAGTAATTTAGGCCTTTAAGCGTATTCAAGCATGTAGTGAGTTCGGCAGAGAATTGTATTAGAGCAGGTTTATCGTTAAGATGCAAGACAGGACCGTTGGTGATTGAATCAATAGAAGCTTTAGCGATCTGAAATTTTTGACCGAAGGTTTGTCGCAAAAGCTCTCTAGCCTTGTCGTAACCAGACTCTTCAGGCATATATTGACAGCCTTGGACTAAGGCATGAGCTGGCCCTTTAGTGTACTGAAGAAGAAAATACAATCTACGTTTGGGCTCTGGTACACTATAGGCAATTAAGGAATCAAATGCGTCAACGAAGTTAAGGTAATTCATGGGATTGCCATCAAAAACAGGTGGTTCTAAAGATGGAGCAGGAGCCTGAATTATGATGGGTTCGTGTGCCCGAGCACAGGGTTTACCGATTTCGACAAATTCGGGTGAAAGACCTTTCACCTTTTCTTTACTGTTAGAGGTAGGTCCTTGAAAAGGCTTACGACTGGCTTTATCATTTTCTGTGGCAGGAATATTTGAAAAGGACACTGTAGCACTGTTAGATGCATTTTTGGTAAGTTTCGAGGTATGGCCAGCGGGATGCAGGTTCGAAACCTCTGCGTAAAATGGTTGAGAAAAATTAGAAAAACCTGAGCCGCAACGTGGTGTTTCGATTGACGACATAATAGGTACCCCAGTGTCAGGTGCGCGACTCGCGTTGCCATATTGAAATGGTGTCCAATCTAACACGTTATTTTTAGAGTACACAGAAACATTTTGATTAGCGACATCGATATTGTGGGTTACGGCTACTGGGTTAGATAAAGCATTTGTATCAGAATGAATAATTGCACACACGTGTTCTAAAACATTTGATGGTTCAGGATATTGTAACAAAGTACTCACTGTTTTTGGATTGGTTGGCAGTGGCGAAGGAACTTCAAGTTGTGCCTCTTCTTCATAAACAGAAGCCTCAGCAATTGCTTCGTTTAATTCAGCGTTCAATTTCAGTTCGGCAAGCTGATGTTGAAATCTTCGTTCTTGCTCTTCTCGGCTACAAGTTTGAACTAGCTGTTCTTGCTCATATTTTGCACGTTCTTGACATTGCTGCATTTCGAGTGCGTGAATGTCAGCTTGCGACTTCAACCTTGATAGGGTAACTGCCATCTTTACTTTGGCGCTTTTCAAGCTTCTTTTCGATGAGCGCGACCCCTTTGATTTGGTTGATGTCGTCTTCAGCTCCGAACTGATTGAAGATTTGTGAGTCGAAGCAATCGAAGATTCTTCTGTACTCGTACGATCAGACATTAAAGGACCGGTTGTTTGTGCACTTTGCATTACAGAAATTGGAGCCGCACATTTGTCGGATTTAGATTTTGACTTGGATCGAGTAACAACACCAGAACTTGACATATTGGCAGATTTATCGAAAACTAATGTGACTGCCAATTCGTTTGGCGTTTGGGTTTTACGTGACTATCTTATTCCGGATATCGTTAACTGACACCACCAAGTTATTTGATTTGAAGTTTTAATTTGATTTGAATTAATCGTATTTGCACTGGTTTCGGGTGTCGTTTTCTGAAAGCAACACAAACAATAAATTGTATAACTGATAAAACACAATGACAAACGTAAACGTAAACAAGCGTAAAACAAGAACTTACCGATAAATCGCAGCGATAATTACTTTTAGGTTTCAATACTTGATTACATAAAACATTGAAAATTTGACTTAATATTGCTACAACAAAAGAAATATAGATAATAAATTTTAAAGTGGTCCAATTCTGTACTATTGCTATTCTAAAACAATACTGGTAGCTTGCGACTTGAATCTAAATTAAATCATTGGGCGTTTGACACGAACAAAGGACTAACTCGGTGACGTTACAAAAAAAAATGCGTTTTTCTTGAAAAGGCAAAAAAGGAAACTAGCTTAAAGCAAGACGTAGAGTTGTTTCAAGAACGGCATTTACAGCCATCTTCTACTAGATGCTTGCGCAGAGTATTTGCGCGCGATACATCAACCCCAATTTTGTTTTCGATATAAAAATCTATAACCAGTGGCTTCCTTTTCTCTGTTCCATTTGTACTTGGGGCGTCATGCATAGTTGATATACGATTTACGTTTTTCTTCAGCTTACACTGGTAGTTTACAAACAAGCAGTTTTTACTAGCACTGTAAAAAAACTTGCTAGAAAACCTTTTCTTTGCTGCTACCAATAATTTCCTTTTGGCAGTCTTTTACTGTTAGTTCCGATTACAGTAGTTCCTTTGCTTTACACAAGGCAGCAACATGAACACTGGCAAAAAGTTCTCAGTGGTAATATTGTATCTACGATTTCTTTGCAGTCAGTCAGTAAGCCTCATCACCACATCTTCGGCCAAGGTTTTCTCATTCGCTGATTTTTTTCTAAAGCTCCCAAATACAGAAGGAGACTGCAAATGTACTTCGACTTTATTTCAGCTAACACCCAGTATTTCTGGCAAATTTGTCTGACTTGTGTGTCATAAATACAATAAAAAGACATCAATTTTTTACTGGAAACAGCTGCTCGTCGATTGTAAGGCTACATTCTGGTGCATAATTGTATTGAGAGTTTGATACAAAATTTTCCAGTGTTTCTAGTATGTGGACAAATTTACCAGCTGTTAGTAGAATTTATCGGCTGTTAGTCTTTGGCTTCGTTGACCTTTATTATCAAATATCAGAAACCTGTTTACTTGAAACAAGCTCTGGTCATGGTTTCGGGAAAAATTTTTGCACCATAGGTTTTGTTCCAGTGAAAATGTATGGGTGAGCTTTTCCGTATATTCCTATGGCCTACTGCAAACTTATAAAAGCTATTAACTTCTCGAGTGCCATCGAAAATTAGGATTAGAATCTTTTGCTTCCCTTGCAGTATTTGTTTAGATGTTTTTCAACATTCTTGTTTTTTGAAGGCAATTGTATCCCCCTTGAAATTGAGGTACAAAGCTGCAATTTGGTGTAGAGGATAGGAGGTCAGATGGATTTCCGATGATCTCGGCAAAGATGGGAAAAACCTTGCAAGTAAGTGAAGTGTGCGTTTAAATGAGAAATCTTTGTGGTTTATCATTCTTGTTGGAAAACTAACAACTTCCAGCACATATAAGGAGTACTGCCTGCTTGCTTGCGTGCAGCTGAGCTGACACCAGACTTCACTTGGACTAAATTTGAAGCACTTGCTCGGACTGTTCGACTAGATAGCAACGGAGTTCATAGATTAGCTTGAAGTTCTCTGAACTGCTCTTTCATGCTCCAGTAAGCAACGTTATCACCAATTTCACCAAACTGCTATAAGAATTAGGTCATCAAAGAAATAAAGCTGAATAACCGAGTTCTTGATAACATTTTCCAACAATAATAATAAACCACAAACAAAGGTTTCTCATTTAAACGTGTACTTCACCTGCTTGTAAGGTTTTTCGCAATTTTTAGGAGATCATTGGAAACTCACCTAACCACCTATTCTCTCCACCAAATTGCAGCTTGGTACCTCAAATTCAAGGGAGGTACAATTGCCTTTAAAACACTGAATCGATGATCTCATGCCCTACAGCTATCAATACCATGCCTAGCCAGTAAGCAAACACGTTACAAGCTTTACGAGAAGGCCGAATATTCTTTTCATAAAAAAACAATTGTTTTATGATGATTTTATAGAAAGTTTCTTACACAAAAAGTTGTTTTGGGTTAGTTCTAAATACTGTAGGTATCGAATCGACGCCTCGGTGTTTAGAGGTAGAACTTTGAATAAGCTTTTTAATGAAAACGCTATTCCATAAAATATGACACCAAATTATTGTTTCGAGACATTTAGGAGGGTGCTGGTTATTTTAAATCGCAATTTGTCTCAGAAGGTGTAAATATTTTAAATTAAACTTTTAAAAGTGTCAAAATCGACACCTCGGTCATTCTAACGTTTTTATTCTTTCGTTTGAGAGCTCATCGCAGGTTTTCGGCTAGATGTTGAAGCCAGTTCTTTGTATTATCAGTCACTTTAGTGAGGTTCTTGACCGTGTTAGGTGGATGAAGGAGATTGCAATCAAACAAGATGTGCTCCGCATTTTTGGTGGCAGCTCCGCACACACATGAGGCTGATGTTCTGAGTCCCCATTTGTTCATTTGTGCACCAAACCACCCCACTTCAGCTCTGAGGCGATTTAAGGTAAACCACAGTTTCCGAGGTAAGTCGGATCCTGGTGGTGCGGTAGTATCCAGGGTTAGCGTCAGCTGCTTAGGGCGTTGATGTTTAGTCCACTCTTCGTTCCATGCCTCAATGATATCATGGTCGCAGTTATTGTGTTCTGCTGCGTGACGGTAGAAGAGGTGGCGTGACTTCAGACGTTGTGGGCGTAGAACCTGCAGGTCAAATACCAGACTGTGCATTGGGTGTGCTTTGTTGGCCCATGCGTGGTGAGATATTGCGTTGGTAACATAGTTTCTTCTCAGCTTGGCTGGGGCAATTCCTTTAACACAAGATTAGTGGATCGTGCGAAGCTATTCTAGTGTTAAAGAAGTTTTTCATCAACATTTAACAATATTAAATATTGAGGATGATGTTAGGAAAAGTGAAAGTGTGCTTGCCTTGTTGAAGTCTCTTGGCAACTATGTATTTAAATGGTAGCCATCGTCGGCTTTGCTTACTGTTGCATCTATGCTGTGCTATGTAGGAAAGCAACACAAAGTCAAAATACGATATTCATAGAACGTTCAAAAGTGTAATTATCGTTGATAATTGGTAGTCTTCTTTATGAAACATTTAAATTTTAGAGTTTGGTAGCCACATAAGTATTTTTATTAAGATTATTTGTTGATCAGTTTGCTGTATTCATAACTAATGAACTATGCTAACAAGAGCAACTGCTATTACGAGGAGCTTTATTTTGGAACCCTGGTACAACTTCAAAAGCAACAATCATTTTTCAGCCGGCCTTCTTTCAAAAAGAGATGTTTTATAGAGGTTGCTGCATGAGAGAAATTGGCGTAGCAAAGATGCAGTCCAAACTGTATCAAAAAAGTTTTCACAACAAGCAATAGCTCAAAGAATTTTCAAGTTTGTCAAAGAGTTTAAAAGAATTGATCTTATCCTATATCCAAAAGAGAAGCAGCATTTTACGAAAGAGTAAAGGAATTTACTTAAAATATTGATCAATTGTTTAATGTCCTTAACCAAAACCAACAACAAAAAAAATGAAACATATTTACAAATTGTGTGCGAATAAATCTAAATGGAACTTTTATCAAAATCAATGTGGTCCAAGAATTGGAAAATGTTGCTTGATAAATGAGGGACACAGTCAATCTGATTTAAGACATAATTCCAGAATAAATCAACAAATCATGAGCTAAGATGACCATAATCAGTCACCTACATCAATGTCAGATGCAGCAACTGCAGTGGACGAATAAAGCAATTCAGTTTCAACTTCCGACTCATCCAAATTCTGTTTTTCACCAGCCAAACGACCAAACATACAAAATAGAAAAGATTTAATTAACCTTGCACAAATGTGCAATGTTTTAATGTTAGCGAACGCGCAGGTGCTGCCATTGCATCAGCAGTTTTGAAAGATTTTAGCGTGATTGATGAAAAAACTGACAAAGGTTGTAGATCGAAGCAAGTTGAGACAGGAGCGTCAGAAATGTAGGCAGAAACTCAAGGACGATGAATAACTCAATCACAAAATTGTTAATGCAATCTATGTTGATCGCCGGAAAGATGTTACTCCAACTGCTATCGAAACTAGTTATTCTAAATTTTATTCAAAATTTGAAATTGAAAAACATGGCATTTTAATATAGCTTTGAAAAAAGCTATATTAGAAGAATTGTTGCCAAGACCTTTACCCCTTTGCAGTCCACAAATTTTTCCCACTTTAGGCAGTCTAGGTCCAAATTTGTTTTATGCTTTTTTCCGATGGATTTTTATGTACGTGTAACAGTTTTGCGGTGTTTTTTTAAAATTTTTTCTGAAATACGTAATTATCGCATATTAAATTTGAGGTTATTTTTATGGTAAAAAGTTTTTTTTCACTTTTTTTGTCCATGAAGCAAAGCTGCATGTGCGTGTATATACAACAGCATCAGTTTTTTTTTGTTTTTTGCATGTTTAATGGTACACTACAAAAAACGAAACAGTAGAAAAAATCACAAAAGTTCCCATGATGAATTTATTGTTTGTAGTCAGTAAGAGTGTGATACTTCTTGAAGCATTCTCCTGGATGAAGGCCTGGCTTTCGTGTGCAAGTTTCACAGAAGAATACTATAGTCTTTCGATGACCTTTTCTACTGCACACTAGACAATTCTTGTTTCTACCACTGGGAGCTTTTGCAATAAAATGTGGCTGCTTGTTCAAGCGTTCAGCTGCATCACCAGTGCTGTGCCTGCCATGAGAAACATTTTGTTTGTTTCTGACATTTCCCACAAGCTGCACAATCAAGTTGTTTCGGTATCGCAACTGTCTGGCATTTTGTATACCATGGATTTCACTGAATGTGGTAAACGAATTGACCACACTAACTTCAAGAAGCGAAAAGAATAGCTTCCTCTACCAACGAAGAGTATTTATTGTGAACGAATAAGAAGCACACTAGTGGTTGGAAAGGTGAACCCCTCCCATTTGAGAGGCATAATCAATAATGACACAGGGTTTTTCAATATCTTCCTCTTTCCCTTTTACCTAACGGTGATGCAAAGTTGTGTCAGCATTATGCCAAGAGCTGAGCATCAGAACCAGTCTTTTGTCTTTCCAGCCAAGTGCCATTAGATCATCACTATGACGATACGCTTTCCTTTGAAGGTTTCTCAACTTCAGTTGTTTTACCTCTCGAGGTAATCCAACTCTATCTTTTTGTGTTGTGCCAGTAAGATAAACTTGTCTTTGAAGAAGCTCTTTAGCCAAAAAGACATTAGTATAATACCTGTCTGTGTAAACATGGTACCCAACTCAAGAAGTTTTATTCAAAAGTTGGTCGACTAAATGTAAAGCAATTCTTGTAAAAGTTTTGTCAGATGAAGGCAAACTTTCTGTAGTTATTTTACCAAAGTAGGGTTCAAAGCAAGAAATATAATCATTATCACTATCTGAAAGCACAAGCACACGTAATCCCCACTTAGTTCGCTTTTGTGGGTTGTATGTCTTGAAAGCAATTCTTCCCTTGAATCCATCAGTGCTCTCATCTACAGCAACATTTTGTCTAGGTGTAAAATTTAGGAGGCATTTTTGCTGGATATAACCCTGACATTGCTCATTTTGCTGCTTCGTGTAACGACTCCTGTGGTAGGTTCTGGAGACTTTACATGTAACACCCAATGAATTTGTAGAAAACGGCGCCTGGAAAAAACATCCAAAAAAAGGGAGAATACTCTGTCCACTCTACTAAAGCAATCTTTTACATCAATTTTCTCAACAATAGCCATTTTCAAAATAATACCAAGATATGCTTTCAATTCTGGTAAAGTAAGATCTTTCCATCGGTACCATACAGAGCTGTTGGTGATACTTTTGTCATTCAGATGTATAACAGCATATGCATTAGTTGCCTCTACTATTTGCATCAATATTTCATCAGACATAAAATTTTGAAAAGAATCAAGCTTAGATTGTGGAATTTCACCAACATTTGGTCCAACAGTTTGTGCCGAAAAAGGAACATGAGAAAAATCAACATCATTAGGCAACCATATTCTCCAGCCTCCATCTATTACAGGTGTATCTGTATCACTCTCATCATCATCATGATCAGATTCACCGCTGTCATCATCATCAACATCCATGGACATATCTGAGTAATTACTCAAAAGACTTGCTACTTCATGAGTACCAAATCTTCTGTTGACCATTTTACTGGGCTTACAAAAGATAGCAATGAGTAAAATTATTCTAAAAAATAATATTGTGGTGTGCTAGTGTACAATAAATTATTGAGAGGCAAACAAAAAAAATTGAAAAATCTGACCATACAACTGCAAAATTGCGTCTCAAGTGCTCAAGTGCACAAGCAAAGCTAGTCTAGGTTATAGCCTAGAATGTTTACTTGCCTGCTAGAAACGTTTAAAACTCACTAACCATAAATTTGTAAAGCGAAGCTTGTGCTAAGATAAACAAATGACCCAAACAAATTACTTCCTGCCACTTTATAAACAGCTCCCAGAAACAATTACAGCTCACAAAATCATCCTACCAGCACTCTTCAAATAATTGCTTGAAACAGCATTCATGAGATAATCTTACACTAGGGAAGAGACCTAACACAAAAATGAAGCTACTAAAATCAAAAAAATCATTGTACATCTCCCGCATGTACTTGGACCGAATAAAAATAGCAAAACAAAAAGGTCATCTGTAAGATGACCTTGGACTGTATTACATAAATCGCATTATCATCTGAGACATGTACTTGGTCTGCAAAGGGTTACAATGAAACATTTGTCTCGTGCATGCAAACGAATTACCTCTCAGGCACGTCTTTAAGCTCTTGAATGGTGTCTCATTAAGTCCCGATTCTTTTAGCGGTCCAATTGGCAAAGAGCTGAATGGTTTAGTATCTTATTGGCAGGTGGTTGGGCCACTATCTTCAATTTATTTTCCCAATTGCCAATAAATTGTTGAAAATCTGAATTCTGATCAATTTTATGCATACCAAATTTGTTGGGCTGTCATTTCAGGAACGCTTGACAATGACTTAGCACAGCTTGAGGTAGGTGGTTCGTCAAATGCAAGATGGGTGGCTCTTGCATGTCGCATTTAAGAGACTGCCTTTCCAAACGCAACTGCAAAACTTTGAGAATTTTGGTTGAATTTTGTTCTAAGGTCTACTTTCCAAGTTGGTTTGAAATCAACTAAAAAATAACAGAAGTCAACTATTTCCGCATGCTCAAGAGTCAAGAGAATCAATCAGTTTCCCACAAGCATACAAAAGTTACTGCATTATAAACACTTTAATTCAAAATGGCTTCTCAGCCCACCTCGAAAACATTTTTCTCGCGATGCTGCAGACAACGGTGAAACTATGCGTTGTGAAGCTGTTGATAAAATGCAATCAATCTGCAGATGCAAAAATGCTGAAATGACCATAGATGATGAGAGAGCAAAAGCTTTTCGCAAATTTATCATAATAGAGATCAATATCAATGCTGAATTCTACCAAAGTATGGTAGACTTTGATAAAGTTAATGTCACAAAATCTCCTGCAACCAAAATGATAGAGGATGAAGCAATGCAAAATTTTGAAACGAATTAGCTTGCACTTGATCATCCATGCCACAATCTAGCTGTAAAGCGTTACGTCAAGCTCCTAACAGCAGCATCCATCAGTTCCATGCCTGCGGCTGGGTTCGAAAGACGGAATTTTATGATTCAACAAAAGATGAAATCACGGAAGTTGATGCCCTCATTTAACACCAAAAAGCAATGTAGCTGTTGATTGCAATCGCACAGCAAAGACCTATTTTTGCCTTTTGTAATACCACAAGAGAGTTTTGCGACTGGTAAATTTGTGATATTATTGGAATTAAAATGTCGCAATATGCCTTCTTAAAACATGTTGAATGTATATTAAGATATACTCAACCAAGTACTGAAATTTTGTATTATTTGTTTTGCACTTGCATGCTCTTTAATGGCCAAAATACCACAACAAAATATTGTCAAATTCTAGCGAATAAAGAAAAAAAGTTCTTTCAAAACAGCTAGAAACTTAGGTCTTCTGAATCTTTCAAGCCATTTACCAGCCATCTAGCATCCGAAGAAGTAGAGATACAGAAATTTTGACAAAATTTTAGTTCACGCAACCTTTGACCTTAAATACTCGGGTCATTTTATGGGTAAGTGAGCCAAAACTACTTTTAGAATTGTTTTTTAGGCCCAAAGACAACTGTTTTAACCCCTTAAATTATAATCTAGAAAGTTAATGTAAATTTACTCAACTCTGCTGGTCACCTCTACTATGTAAGCTGCTACTGTATATACATAGAGTTTGCGCTCTGTATACAAACCCAATGTGCAGTAGAAATTACTGAATTCGTGGTTTGTAGCAGAAATTATAGAAGTTGCTAGTTGCTAATCAGCAATTTTCAAGGCGATCTTCTATTTTGTGGGATCTGCCTCCAGCATCACACTAAGGTAAAATAGAAAATTTTGCTTAAAAATGATCACCAACATCATACGGTACCATACAGCAATCTATTACATTATGTCAATAACCCGCGACCGGTTTCGACCTTGTTGGGTTTCATCACGTTAGTGTAAAAAGCACTCAAAAATATAAACGTTGAAAAAACAAATTTGCCGTTGGGTACAAAAAAAAAAGATGCAATACAAAACAACGTAATACTGCAATACCTATATCATGGGGATCTCATTCAGGACACACGCACATGACATGGGAACAAGTCATATCGGTAAGCTCCAATAGGAGTGTAGGATCATGGTTAACATTTTATCATTTTACAAAATACAGAGGTTGCTAGTTGCTAGTTTTTCAGCATTTTTGTTATTAAGTGTTTGTATTCACACCTGATGAGACCCAATATGGTCGGAACCGGTCCCGGGTTATTGACATTTTAGAGCAAAATTTTCTATTTTATCTTGGTTTGTGGTAGGTGCTCACCTTGCTCAAACCTCACTTAAAAAATTAGATCACGTCACCGCGATGGCTTTGTATGATTTGCATCGAAGATAGTGAGGTTGCCAACACACTATAAAAAAAGATGACTCTATTTTTTAAAAAGCCTCGTAAAGGGTTGTTTCAACTCAGGGCATTGGACCGACTAAAATATCGCTCCGGTTCGGGTTTAGCAAAATTTATTTTTGTCGATTCAGTTCCAGCTTAGAATCAATGCTTCATAAAACCTGTCGTTCAGGCTCGGTTCCGCGTTCACCAATATCAAATTTTAAAGGTTTAGTTTCGGTACGTGTTCAAAACCTAAAGGTACAGTTAGGTTTCAAGAATAATTGCAATATAAAACTGAATGTTGGGTCAACTATTTTGCCTACATTTATTACATGGTTCATCGATTTTCGTTGTGTTTTCTTTTTTTTAAGAGCCTTTTATCTATCATAGAATTTTGCAATGAATTTAGTTGGCAGAATAAATTAAAGGAAACCGAATTCCATTGAATTTTGTGTAGGTTGATGACCCTCAGAAACAGGATAAAGTAATGAAGCCCCTTTTTACAAACCAACAAATTGAAAAACATGATTTTATTTATTGAAGCATATGACTTTATTTATAGACCATTAAATTTGTACTAATCTCCGTAATTAACAGATTGTATTTAAAGTTTTTAGATGTATTTTGGATAACAAGACACTCGAACGACAACCAAACAATTTTTTTTCACTGAAATTTAATCCCATAATCAGTGTGTGATGGTTGTTACCCCATTTACTTTTGAAGTCACACGAGATCATCAATTGACGGCATTTGAAAAAGAAATACATTTATGAAATCAGTTTACTACAAAACTGATTTGTGATTTATTTCACGATTTATTGAGTTTTAAAGGCAATCTACGCGCTTTATATGCATTCTATTAGAAATTCCTTCGCACACATCACGCGCGTGGCGCATGCTATCACTTTGGTACGGGGATCCCATCCGTATCGAAGATGCAGTGTACCACTCAAAGAGTTTATAGTAAGCGAGATCTGTTTAAAACCTATACCTCCATGAACATAGAACGTGATGACCATAACCGTATCGTATATCGATTTATTAAGTTATAAAGGCAATCTACGCGCTTTATATGCATTTTTATTTCTCAACCGATTATCCAATTTTTTTACCAAAATAAAGCTCAAAGTTTTCAAAATCAGAATATCTAACAAATGAAGTGCAATTATATCTGTACGCATTAACTTCTCCAAAATAACTGTGGGTGCAAACATCAAAGTTAGCACGATTGATCAACACCTTAGAGCAAGTGTCATACGGGTATTCGTGGCGTCAAAATCAAAAATAATTTTTCAAAATTTACGAGAGCTTAACCGTTTTGTGCTCAAACGAAAGCTAGCATCCAATCTATCACTTTCCATACAACTTCATTCTTTTCAGATCTAAGATGACGTCACGATCAACGCTTGATTGCACAATTTGTGCTGTATTTTCTCAAAAATTACTGGTCGTAGAAAAGCGATTAAACGCGATTTCAGGAGATATTAATGTGGTGATTTCGATAAAATTGGCTCCACAGCAATTTAACCTCATTTGACAATGCAACGAGCAATTTCTTATTTAAGCATTTTAAGCATTCTAAGCATACTTCTTGTTCTTTCCTCTCGCACTCTTACAAGGCGCTCTACGATGTCATAAAACCGTCCGGTACGATTAATATGCCTGTTTTTTCAAAGAAAACAAAAAGTTAGGTCGCAAGTTAATTAAGATGTCTAATATCGTACTACTGTTTTTGCATATCTTATGCTTTGTTTTAGAGAAAAAAATTTTTGAAATCTGTTGACAAAAAAGACTACACAACGCTTTTCAAATAAATTGGTTTTCTTAATATATATTACACAAAAATTACCAATTTTTGATGGCGGGACTGATAGGGTAAAAATCATACAAAACTCATCAAATGATGATTGCACGACAAATTTGGTGTTTTTAAAAAGAAAAACAAGTCACTTTCTTCATATTTTTTAACATATCAAATGATGTCACTTCACTGCCAGCATTATTAACGTGGCTTAATTTCGTCTCTCTATATTGCAGTACATATTCTTTTTAGTCCATGGGTTCTTAACCAGTGGGTCATTCCCCACAGTGGGAAATGACAGGATTTCAGGTAAGGAATTAGCCATCACGCGAATTGGTCATCAACTGGTTTTCAATTAGTTATCAGGTGAAAATAGTTTAGTAGTCAGCAACTAATTTTAACAGTAATTTTAACAAAAGTGGTCTTAAATCCCATATAATTTTGTGTGAACAATGCAGTGCTTGTCATCTTGTCAAAGCGATTTCAAAGTTATTTGAAAATGCAATAGTCATTACTGAGCAGTAAATTTCAAATGAAAGCAGTAGAAATTTTATTTATAAAACAGAGCAAAGTTAAAATCCTCAGGTAAATTGTCAGCTGCATTTATTTGAATCATCAATTCTCGAAAATGTCTATCAAATTTACATGTTTGGCTCGTTTGGTCTGCGCCAATGTTAGCTTGTTTCCGCTACTCATTGATTTACTTGACAAACTCTCTTTCGCGTTATCCACAGATTTTATTGAAACTGTTTTTTCTTAGTATAAATACAATTGCCGTATTTTAGTGAGTCACTATCTATAGCTGTTCATATGTTTTGTGCTTTTTGATTGCATAAACTTCTGATGACACCAAAACGTTTAAGTTGTACGTAGTGTAAATAAAGCATATGCGAGCGCACAATAATATTATTGCCTTCAATATTATTATTGTGCGGCTTGCATATGATTATATTTCAAAATAGTAAGCCAATTAATTACTATTTGAATAAAATATAGCTCTTTATTAATGGCTTTTTAGCAGGTTTTGAAGCAACTGTAAACAATACTAATATATACAGTATATAGTATATTGAGTTCAGAGAATTAGAATTACTTGAGAGAATATGGCTAAAGCTAAGAAAAAATATGACAATACTTATCTCAACTACGGATTCATGTTTGTGGAGAGATGTGATGAGCAGCTGCCGCAATGCTTTGCGTGTCTCAAAACCCTTTCTAATTCTATGAAGCCCCATCAATAGAAGCAATATCTTTCAAAGGTCCAGCCTCAATTTGCTGACAAAAACAGGAACTTCTTTGAACTCAAAGCAACTGGATTAAAGAAAATGAAATTGGACAACGCGAGACAACTTCAAACCACGTCAAGGGCAATATTGATTGTGTCTTACGAGATTTCTCCACTAGTGGCGAAAGCCAAAAAGGCACACAACAGAGGTGAGACGCTGATCCAGTCATGCCTTGTAGCATGCGCTGGTATTCTACTAGGCAATTGTGCGGTGTCGAAGATGCAGGTCCCCTCGGTCGGATTGGAGCGGCAATTCCAAGATTGAGTAAAATGAGTGAGATGAACTGCATTTGCGATGTTATTCAAAGTGAGACCGTTAACCATCTAAATAAGCTGATTGACGAATTTCACTGCTGGTTTTGTGATTTTGAACATGACACTCCTTTGATGATATTTCCAAAAAATCCGTTTAGATTTCCAGCTGAAAGATATCCAAGAACAGAATTTGGAGTTGATTTATCTGCCAGAGATTATTTTGAAGATAGCACCTTGGATAAATTCTGAGCAATGATGCAAAATGCATGTTCCAAAGTTTCAGCAGTCTTTAGCATTGCTTACCGCTTTCCCCTCCTCTTACCTCTGTAAATCAGCATTTTCAAGTATTGTTTCCTTAAAAACAAAAGCTCGGATTTGTTGTCAGATTTGCGACGTACTATTTCAAAAATGAAACCCAATATTGTGTCGATTGTTAGCAAAAAACCAGAACAAAAATGGCATCAACAATATCGTATAAATTTTTGAGAGTTTTTCAATTTTTTTGCATTGTAATGTTCTATTTTTTGAGTTTTAACCTCTGAAAGTGGGTTATGAAAAGAAAGAGGTCTATAGCCACTGCTATAGACGCTGTTCTTAGCCACTTTGTTGACACGCCGTTTTGCTATCAATGAGCACAAAGCGATAGATAAGTTTTTTATGTACTAATTAATATGCGTGTAAGCTACTATGCTTTATGTATTTAAAAAAAATAATAATGTTGTTGCGGCTAAAGTTAGAAGCTGCAGGCTAAGTAAGAAACTTCATGCATGTGTGTTTTTGAAATTCACTTTTAGCTCTAACATTTGCGAGTGGTCATTGGTAGATCAAGTCAAAGTTTTTTATTTGCGAGCAACAAAATTGACTTTATATCTTCTAATTATAATTGACTGACAAATCGCATTCAGACGATCAAAACACCACAATGTCAATTCTTTTTTTCTTCGAAAAAACTCGCAAGCTGTTTCTTAATTTTAAATTATTGGGTAAATGAAATAAACAAATGCATGTAGTTAATGTATAATTACTTGAATGTAATTGACCTCATTAGGTCTATCATTTGTTATCATTTTCGAGGATCTGTTCTTAATTTCCACGAAATTATAATTGTCCTTCGAGAACACCAAAAAATATTCAAAAGCTGTCTGCTCTGCAATTTAACATAAACACAAAAATTAGAGATCTCTAAAATGGTTGTAATATTACTATCGTTGTAGAAATTAGCCAAAAAATTGCTTTTAATTACTTGATTTCAAAAACAAGGTCTTCAACTTGGCAACGGAAGAGAAGATAAGGTCTGTGCATCAAAATTGGAAAAAAATTGCCTTTGAAAAGTTAATCCCTCCTTATCCACGAAAAAAAAACTTTAATTTGATAATCAAAGAAAAGAAAAGCTATGTGTCAAAATTGTGCATAAATCGTTTTCAAAAACAAAAAAATAGCGCTCAGATAATGAACTCAAAATGTCGTCCTTCTTTTATAACTCAAAAAAATGGTAGCTCTAGATCAATTTTGAACAAAAACTATTGCCAAATTGAAGAAAAACTCTGCACCAACCAATAATATAACCAAGCGCTACTGCAAGCAGTTTCAGTTCAAAGTTATCAGCTGCTGAAGTGTTATGGTTGATTTGACCTCTTTCCTCATGGCCATCGGATAAAGCTTTTCTAGATTGAGGCAAAACATATAGCCTGCGAATAAAATTGAAAGTACTTTCTTAGTTACATCCTAGAAAAAACTAAATATGTGAAAAACTAGCCTACTTGAATGGCTTTCAACAAAGATATTTGAGCAAAAAAACAATTAGCTTAAGCTTAGCTGTAGCTGCTTTGAAAACATGAATAAATCTATTTTTTCAAGCATTTACCTGATGCTTAAAGTGGCATGCTTTCTGAAAAGTTAGCCTATTGTTTGAGCGTAACTAAAGTTATATAGAAAACAAACAAGCCGTAGCAACTTAATTCATTTTGTACCAATGTTCCTCTAGAGCCAGGATTGCAAACCACCGACCTGCGGGTCACAATGTAATCCGCCACTGATATTTCGGTAACCCACTTGTAGATTTGTTATTACAATATCAGTTTCTTGTTTTTTTAGTGATTCAGCAGCAGCAGTTGAGAAAATTGGGCGTAGTTAGAAGTGAAAACCTCGTTTTTGGGGTATCAACCACAAAATTGTTGAATCTGTGACCCGCTTTTCCTTTTTTCCACAGTAAAATTCCATTTGTGACCCATTCCATAAAAACGGTTGGCCATCGCTGCTCTAGAGGAACATTTGACTTGGAGACTTTAAAAACCTGTTGATTACTTTGTATCGGTGTAATTTTTAAACATAAATCTAGTTCAGCTTCCATTTGAAACAGCGATTTTTTTCACTTTAAAATGATCTTAATTCGCGTAAAAATGCTGACTCAGCATAAAATTTGGAAAAGTTGCATTTGCAATTTTTATAGCCCTAAGACCTTAGAAATGCAACAATTTATTAGTTTTGCTTGCTTTTTTTAAGGTGTTAATTTCTACATTAAATTTTTTTGTTTCTCTATTCTCTATATGAACAATGGTTCAAAGTGCTGTCAACAGCCAATATTTTCAAAATATTTTACAGCGCTGGCTTTGCTGAAAGAACGCGCTTTTTATTGCAAAAAACTCCAAAAAACATAGAACGACAAAAAATAGACACAATTTTATTACTTATGGCAGTCAAGAAAGTACATAGGATGTAAGACAACACCATACCCTTGACATTTTTTGTAGTGTTTTTTTGCAGTTGGCGCTGCGTCCTTGACACTGACGTTTACAGGTTGGTGCATACCATCATTATTGTTCATGATTCTTCTTCCACTTGGGCCTCAGGACCTAGACCTTGTAGCATTTTGCAACAAACCAGCTACAAATGAATGGATAAACTGAAGAAAATCTAAATGCAATAAAGTTTACCCAATGACATGAAGCCTTCATGCCGCTACTATCAGCATCTTTATACTGTTAACAAACAGTGACCAATACTTCTTTGCTTGAGCTCCAAGTATGCATTAACTAAATTTGTCAAGCAGATCCACGCCTCCCATGCCTTAATTGTATTGGTAGAAGCAGCATGGTTGAAGACAATCAATCTTTTTCTTGTTACGCCAAACTTTGGGATTAATGTTGTAAAAATTTGAAACAAGGTAAACAATCTTATTGTCTTTTCATTGCTCTATGGACAGGTAATTGTCCACGCGGTAGTCAAAGAAGGCATCATTCTCTTTTTCAACAATTTTTGAAGATTGCGCAGGGCACTTCATGGTTCGGTCTTGACGTATAGTCCCAAGTGCTCGAAAATTCTTTTTGTGCAAATCCGTCAGTAAATGACAAGGCGTAAAAAAATTTCAAAATAAACGCAATGACAAGTAGAACTTTCTACAATAGAAAGAAGAAAAGTTACAACTTGATGTCCAAGACGCTTGCTGCTGCTTTTTGCTTTACATCCTCTAATATATGTATCAAATTTGAAATAGTAGCCAAGAATATACATTTTTAAAGAGTGCTTACCAAATTATGATATTTATGGCTTGCTAAAATTTATGCATCAATGGAAAGATCTTTTTAAACGACCAAACTGTTAAAGTAAAGCATTGATTTTATTCTGCAAAGGTCGAATTCTATCAAGCTTGTCTCTGGTAGGAAGGTTATTAATATCAGCAAAATGTATGCACTACTTTAAATCTTCAAATCATTTTCTTGGAATTGACTTTGACACTACTGTGCAGCTGACATCATCATCTTTGCTGTAGTATAGGCGCTCACGTGGTCGGCTGTGACATTCTGTTAACAAAACAATTCCGATAAACGTTTCGATTTCCTGCAGAATCAGATGAGTGACCTTGTTCCTTTAAGACGCATATTGCTTCATTTCACAAGAATTGAAACTATATTTTGTCAACGAATAATAATCGGAAAAGTGCTACTGGTCTAAATAGGGTGAGATGGGAATGACTTCCAATTAAATGTACAACATTTGCTTCCGGTATTTCCTTCAAACTGTTTTTTTTTCTTTGCACAACTACATCGGCTTTCTTTCTTTGTTGAACGTTTGTTCATTTTTTTTATTAGTCTAAACTGTTTGGGGTGGAAAGTGATTTCGTATTCTTTGTTGTTATGTTTTTATTTCTGTAAGTTGCTGCAACATCGTTTGGTAGCAAATCATTGCTAAAGCCTTTAGCAACACTATAAAATTGTGCAATTGAAGAATTAAAGCCAGCTGGCCTTCAAAAGGAAAATGCCGCGAAAAGTACATGTATATTATGTTGAAAGCAACATCTGATGACAACACCAAGCATTATTTCGGTGGCTGTGAAACCGAGTTCAAAGCCCAATATCAGCAATGAAACAATGCTACCAAGCTCTCGAAGGCATTCTGGCGTGACAAAAGCAATGGGAATAGCCCCCAAATCACTTAAAAATTCTAACGCGTACTCATCCTCACCAACAAGGGCAAGGGTCTGCACGCTGTGCCTTATAAGGAAGTACGCAATTCTTCAAGCATGCTCTACTACATTGTTCAACAGGAGGACCGAACTGATGGGAAAATTCCGCCATACTAATGAATTCAAATTAAACAATTTTTGTAACACCAGTGCTTAATGCTTCTCAATCCCGGTTTACTCAGGAGTTCTCAATTTAGTAACGAACTTTCACTACGTGTTTCATTACTTAATACCAGGGGCGGGTTAATTGCTATTACTCCTTATTTTCGAGACGAGTGCATTAGTTGCTAGATTTTCAAATGCATTGCACGTATTATCGGTTTAACAATTTTATGCTGTTTTTATAGCATTTTTATTCCGTTTTTTAAGCATTTTGCTTCATTTGCAGACAAACCAACTAATGAATCTCAAGGCGAAACAAATTGTTGTAGTTTTAGTGTTTATTCTGTAGTTGTACAAATAGATATAGTGTGGCTCTGGCAAGTTCGGTGTTGAGCACGTTAAAGCTGAATGATTTTCTACTATTTATAGAAAACTGTATAAATAGCTGTTTTTGAAACATTCATTAGGATGCGTTTTAAAAGTAATTTCTTTTAAAGATCGAAGAGTTTTTCCGCCAGCTCTTTTACTGCTCACAAAAATCTCTGTTACCTATCTGCAAGTTATTTAGTTATTTAATTCAAACAGCAGCTGTTTAACCCAACCCTAACTTAAATACGTTAGTGTCAGTGCGATCTATAGTAATTACTAAATCTAAAGTAATTACTAAATCTTTTATTCAAATTGCTTTACATACTGACAACAAGCAAGATTTTTTATTTGAAACCAAAAACATAGTTTTGTGAACCTGGCAAAATGGAAAATTTTTTAAGTTTTTGAAGCACGCCTATAAACTTCAATCACTTTGAATTAAAATTTGAAGTGCAGGACATTGTATCAGTTTGCATAAAAATTTATTGTTATGCGAAATACAATTTTTTGATAAAGTCAACCAGTACTTTTATCTTTGCAAATTATAAATAGACAAGTTTATTCATCATATTTGTGTACTAGCCGGCTTTGCCGGCGTCGCCCGGCCAGGGCCCTCCATCAATAATGTCTGGGTTTAGTATTTCGGTTCAACCGGCCAAGCCGGCTTCATCCATCCGGCTCTTTTGTGAGCCGTAGCGAAAAGTTAATGGATTTTATGCACTTTCATCCTTCTTCTACACGAAATGGTGATCAACATATTCTCTTAATTGTGACTGGCAATGCTCACAAAGAATCTTGCCACAAATTATTGTTAATACTTGTGAGGGAGCAGGGATTGTACATAGTCAAAACTAATTGTAGCGGCAAAATGTTGGTTGCTTTCACAATTAAAGAAAAAAATCTGATTAATGGTAAGCCTATATTTCCAATTGGTGCTTCCTTTTTCCAAATCATATTTGTGGTATTAAGTTTCTAAATTGGCTGCGCTAATGGTCTTATTTCCGGCATAGCGACAAAAGCGGCTATTGTTCTCTCTATATTCAGTTTTACAAATTGTTCTGGTTATGGTTTTATGTTGATTTTCTCTTAAACATGGGATTTTATTACAATGATGTAGAGTATAGACAAAAATGATATGAATACCATGATAGGCAGCAAATCAGCCTAAGAAAAATCCTTGTTTTATAATATTTACGACGGCGCTTTTCGTGTGGTGCAATTTCACACAGTGACGCTGTTTTCTGATGATTTCCCCTTCAAACTTTCTCAAGTCCTGGCTGGCTACGCATTATGTAACGTGTTTTTTCTCCCTGCTTGACGTGCCCTGGGGAGTTTAAAGTGTCCTTGCTTTTCCTGAAATGTTTGGTCTGACCCCGGTAGCTCTATAAAGCTATTATAACGCAAAAGACCAATAATATGCTCCATGTGATGCGATTTAACACAGTGACGTCGTTAATTTTGATTTCGTCTCAAACTTTCTTAAGTCCCTGCTGACTACGCATTGTAATTCATATTCGTTTCTCTTTTCTAAGTGTGCTCATAGAAGTTAAATAAGTTCTTGCTTTTCCCAAATTTTCAGGTTTGATTCCGGTAGCTCTATAAAGCTATTATCAAGCAAAATGAAAAACATGTTTCTCCTAAGTATGGTGCAATTTGAACTCGTCAGGCCATACTATCACCCGCGCCCATTTAAAACGTATCATTAATGCAGCTGCATCAGCTTAACCGTACGAACATTTGTTAGAGCTACAACGGAATGTTTTACTAAATATAAGCCATCGCTCCTGTACATGTAATGGTGATCGTGTTGGTTTAATAATGAAGACTGGAAGTATTCAATAAGAAAGAACGATGACACAAACTACCATTCGTAATTTTTAAAAGAATAAGTGGTGGGGTAAACATAATAAAAATTGATGGCGTCGCCCAAATGGTGGTCGCTTTGACTAAGAAATGAGCTGTTTGATGTAGGCATGTTCGACGATTCGATGGGCCCGCTTTGTATTAATATTGGTGACATTAAGATCTTTGCCAGCGCTATTTGCTTTAATTCGGCCATAGCATGAAAAGGGGTCCTGCCTTTTCTTTAAGTCATACAACCTATTGCAATCGACGCTTATTAAGCTCTTTTCAAACATAAACATTTTCTCTTAATCCAGTGTTACAAATTGATGCTATTATTGTTTAATTTTGATCTCTTCTTAAATTTGGGATTATATTACATTCAGCATTGCCCCAATCCAGACCTCCCTACTTTTAAATGAATATTAGTGTTTTGTAACGATATCCTTGCAATTGCAAATATCAGTAATGAGCTTTGCCATTTATGTTTGCTATCGAAATGATAGTGGATAATTTTGCTGCCTTCTTTTCTTTCCACTAACTCTTGGCAAGCATTGAGATGCCATTTAACATTATGACACCACAATGCATTTTGAGCCATCATTATTAGGATTGCAGCTTACCACTTCTCCATCACTGTAGGCGAATCAATATTAACTGACGTCTCTGACTGCGTGCATGTTTCTTGGCCCTGGCATAAACGCCGCCATGCAAAGAACAAACTAACCCGAAACGAAGCACTTATAGTTCAGCTACAGCAGTAGCGGGGCCCCCATCAATAATGTCGAGGTTAAGAATATCAAATCAGCTGGCTGCTGCGACAGCTTTGCCCAATTGCAAAGGAAATTGCTTCCACAATTAGATCATATGTAGCTCGACCCTTACATTTTGTTGCAAACTATACGAAAAGACCACATTTACTCCATCGTCTTTTACTGGGGTGATCACCAAGTTTTTTGCTTGGAGTTGGCTACATATTAAAATTTGTAGACTTTGAGTCTTTTGAATAATTTGATTGATAATGTCAAAGATCCATGCTATCGAGTAAGAATAGACAAAATTTACGAAAGGATTTAGTTTTTCTAGAAATTGCAATTTTTGAACTTGATATTATGATCTGCGGTAGCGAACATTTGTGGTAATCGTACAACATATATTATGACGTCATAGACCCAGTGAGCGCGCAAGCGAAATAGAGACGAAAAAATGCTTAGGGCTTGAAGTGCTTAAATAAAGAAGTGCTCGTAGCATAACCAAATAAACATCAAAAGTTGTAACGTTGTTTCTATCAAAAGCAACTAAATAATATCTCCAAAAAGAGCGTTTATTCGCATCGGTGCGATGAGTACTTTTTGAGAAAAAACAGAAAACAGATTGTGCAATGAATCGTTAATTGTGACGTTATTTTAGACCCCAAACAAATGAAAGTTTATGAAACGTAATAAGTCGGAAGCTGGTATTCGTTTGAGCAAATGGCAGTTGTCCTCTGTTAAGTAATGCAAGTTCTAAAAAATTATTTTGGGTCACGACGTCATGATGACGTCACGAATACTCTTATGACACTCACCACGGGGTAATAATCAATGGTGGCAAGTTTGATACTTGTATCTATAGCAGCTTCAGAGGTGTTAAACAGACAAACAGACAGACAGAACTGCGCTTTATATATTAGATGCTTGAGGCAGGTTAAAGTGACTGAAGGATTAAAATAAAACATGGCAAGAAAAGTTGGAGATAGATCTATGAAAAAATATGTTTTAACGTGGAGTGGGAGGTTTGAAGTAATATTTTGTGATACGTTTACGTAAATTTATATTCATCAGAAGCTGAAACTAGAATTTTTCTGTTCTTTCTAACAATATCAATGAAAAGCTGAAGCTCGCTTTTTCCTTGTTTTTTAATAATTTTTATAAAAAACTATCTATTTCTTATTATTTTTTAATTAAAAATATCTACAATAAAAGCTTACCCTTTCGTTTCCTGGTATTTCTAAATAAAAAATTGTTAAACGAAAACGAACACTTGGTTTTCCTGGTTTTTAAAAATGATTAAAAAAAAACTGAAACTTTCTATTTCCTGTTACTTTTTAACTAAAATGACTCGAAGCACAAGCTGAAGCTTACTTTGTTTCTGCTCTTTATTAATTACAAACGCATCAAGTCACAGCTAAAAGTCGCTTTTTCCTGCTTATTTTTGAAAGGTTTTAATCATAGCAAAAGCTGAAACTGACATTTTCCGCGTTATTTTTTGAAAATTAATAATTACAGTCAGCTTGAAGCTTGTTTTTACCTCCTCTTTTATTCTGTTGTGAATCATGTTGGTCTACATAACATCAACAGTACAAGCAATTTATTCTTGTATTGCTCTGAATCAAATAATGTACGTTGCAAATCTAGCAATTTTTTAGAGGCATACTTTATTAAGGGTTTCTAAAAAAGAGTTTTACATGGTTTGCTAAGAAAAGTTTTTAGGCGTAGGTCTATAGTTGTAAAAAAGAGTTATAGTAAGGAGGTTCCGTCCCCTCCTTTCTTGTTGCGTCTTTAAGAATATGCAGTGATCGTATATGTGTAAATATCAGGGCTTTGAAACTGGAGCCAGAGCCAACGAGCAGGGCATTTTTGTAGGAGCCAAAGCAGCAACTGAAGCTCTATTCAAAATTCAGATGGAGCCGGAGCCAGATTCTGCTCCAACTCCAACTTTTTTCTGAGCTGCTATTGCTATTTAGTTGAAATGTCTTTTAGTATGCACACACAAACATGTGCGCTGTACTGTCACGTGTCATTACTTAACGAACGACTTCATAGTTAGATTAAAATATGCTATTCGCGCATTGCACCAGCACACTCACAACAACGCATTTTGCACCGTGGCTGTTTCGATGGGTAGTTAGATTTCACAGTTTTCCGCTACATCAGCTACGCATGTTTAAGTTTTTTCAATGTGTAATTATGTTGTTTCAACAAAAACTGAAAGGAAAACCAAAGTCGTAAGTGTTGATATCAAAAAGCTCCGGAGCTGGAGCTAAATCTTGAGAAAAGAAAGCTCCGGAGTCGGAGCAGGAGCAGAAGCTGGAAAAAGTTCAAAAAGAGACCTGCTCCAAAGTCTCGGCAAATATAGTTCAGCGTGTAGTATCTGGGCAAATAACGCAAAGAACTCGAGTTTATTACTTGCAGCGAGTCTACTTTTTTTGACTTTGCAGTAAAAATAAAAAAAGTTTTAACAATGTTTCGCTAAAAGAATTCATTGCGTAGTTACGTTAAAGCCAGATTAATTTTGTAGAACAGTGACGTCGTTAATTTTGATTTCGTCTCAAACTTTCTTAAGTCCCTGCTGGCTACGCATTATAATTCATTTTCGTTTCTCTTTTCTAAGTGTGCTCATAGAAGTTAAATAAGTTCTTGCTTTTCCCAAATTTTCAGGTTTGATTCCGGTAGCTCTATAAAGCTATTATCAAGCAAAATGAAAAACATGTTTCTCCTAAGTATGGTGCAATTTGAACTCGTCAGGCCATACTATCACCCGCGCCCATTTAAAACGTATCATTAATGCAGCTGCATCAGCTTAACCGTACGAACATTTGTTAGAGCTACAACGGAATGTTTTACTAAATATAAGCCATCGCTCCTGTACATGTAATGGTGATCGTGTTGGTTTAATAATGAAGACTGGAAGTATTCAATAAGAAAGAACGATGACACAAACTACCATTCGTAATTTTTAAAAGAATAAGTGGTGGGGTAAACATAATAAAAATTGATGGCGTCGCCCAAATGGTGGTCGCTTTGACTAAGAAATGAGCTGTTTGGTGTAGGCATGTTCGACGGTTCGGTAGGCCCGCTTTTGTATTAATATTGGTGACATTAAGATCTTTGCCAGCGCTATTTGCTTTAATTCGGCCATAGCATGAAAAGGGGTCCTGCCTTTTCTTTAAGTCATACAACCTATTGCAATCGACGCTTATTAAGCTCTTTTCAAACATAAACATTTTCTCTTAATCCAGTGTTACAAATTGATGCTATTATTGTTTAATTTTGATCTCTTCTTAAATTTGGGATTATATTACATTCAGCATTGCCCCAATCCAGACCTCCCTACTTTTAAATGAATATTAGTGTTTTGTAACGATATCCTTGCAATTGCAAATATCAGTAATGAGCTTTGCCATTTATGTTTGCTATCGAAATGATAGTGGATAATTTTGCTGCCTTCTTTTCTTTCCACTAACTCTTGGCAAGCATTGAGATGCCATTTAACATTATGACACCACAATGCATTTTGAGCCATCATTATTAGGATTGCAGCTTACCACTTCTCCATCACTGTAGGCGAATCAATATTAACTGACGTCTGTGACTGCGTGCATGTTTCTTGGCCCTGGCATAAACGCCGCCATGCAAAGAACAAACTAACCCGAAACGAAGCACTTATAGTTCAGCTACAGCAGTAGCGGGGCCCCCATCAATAATGTCGAGGTTAAGAATATCAAATCAGCTGGCTGCTGCGACAGCTTTGCCCAATTGCAAAGGAAATTGCTTCCACAATTAGATCATATGTAGCTCGACCCTTACATTTTGTTGCAAACTATACGAAAAGACCACATTTACTCCATCGTCTTTTACTGGGGTGATCACCAAGTTTTTTGCTTGGAGTTGGCTACATATTAAAATTTGTAGACTTTGAGTCTTTTGAATAATTTGATTGATAATGTCAAAGATCCATGCTATCGAGTAAGAATAGACAAAATTTACGAAAGGATTTAGTTTTTCTAGAAATTGCAATTTTTGAACTTGATATTATGATCTGCGGTAGCGAACATTTGTGGTAATCGTACAACATATATTATGACGTCATAGACCCAGTGAGCGCGCAAGCGAAATAGAGACGAAAAAATGCTTAGGGCTTGAAGTGCTTAAATAAAGAAGTGCTCGTAGCATAACCAAATAAACATCAAAAGTTGTAACGTTGTTTCTATCAAAAGCAACTAAATAATATCTCCAAAAAGAGCGTTTATTCGCATCGGTGCGATGAGTACTTTTTGAGAAAAAACAGAAAACAGATTGTGCAATGAATCGTTAATTGTGACGTTATTTTAGACCCCAAACAAATGAAAGTTTATGAAACGTAATAAGTCGGAAGCTGGTATTCGTTTGAGCAAATGGCAGTTGTCCTCTGTTAAGTAATGCAAGTTCTAAAAAATTATTTTGGGTCACGACGTCATGATGACGTCACGAATACTCTTATGACACTCACCACGGGGTAATAATCAATGGTGGCAAGTTTGATACTTGTATCTATAGCAGCTTCAGAGGTGTTAAACAGACACACAGACAGACAGAACTGCGCTTTATATATTAGATTAATAACTTACGTAATGGTTGGAACTAGTTTGTACATTGTTTTTTTGGGGTATATTTCATCCTCATTGGCACAAACTTGCTCTTCCCAACTTCCAAAAGTATATTTGGGACCGATTTTTTGGAAAAACCAAACTTATGAAGATTCTGCAAAAATGAAATTGATGGAGAAATGTTTGAGTAATTTGGAAGATTGTGCCAAAGGCATTCCGTTGGTTAACATAACAGAAGAAATTTCCACAACACAGCCGACAGGTATGATAAATACTTGTAATTTATTGAAGTGTCTACTATTTAATACAGTAATAACTATATAGCCTAGTTGATTTTAAGCTATTAATAATGAGTAACAATAGAAATAAGTTGTTGCGGACCAATCTACCAACATTTTAAAATCGAAATCTTTTTTTTGTGAAAGGTTATTTGGTGATACGCAGATGTTAATTTTAGGAGAAGTGACACGACTTTAGTGGAAATAGAATTGATCACTTAACTTATGCCTAAAACATTTTGAGGATTTTTAGAAAACAGAACTTGCTTTCATCTGGGACCAAATGCTACCTTTGTGTTGACAAACCAGGTGTCGAATTGGAGCACAGCTCGAAACGAATGCAAACAATTGGGAGGAGATTTAGCAACAGTAAGCTTAAGAAGCTGTCCAAATCGAAAGTGAGTACCTGCAGACCGAATTTCCTGTAAAAAGGGATTTGAGGATTAGTTTAAGTCACACTTCTATTACCAAGTTGGCGCTCGCTTATTACATCACGTTTCCCATTATTTGATTTTTGAATAAAGGATTGCTCATTTGTAGATCAGGTTGTATTGGCAAGAACATTACTAGAAACTACTTTGGGCGGCAAATTCTTCCAGAAATTGTTGATCTTTTTATAAAGAAAATTTAGCCAAGTCTTTGATGTTTTAATTCGGATTTTTTACTTTTTAAAGCAAATTTTGCCTCAATCTAAGTTGCAAGAAGCAAACATTGCATTATTTTTATAAATCAATTTATATATTTTATGTTGTAGTGATGGGAAATCAAGAAAAATTTGAGGAAAAATTAGAAGTATGCCTTTCTGTGCAAAATAATGTTTAATATTTTACAAAAAAATCGCTCAGGACCAAAATCAGGTCAAACAAATTTTAGTGGTTAATAAAACTTTTACTAATTTAAATATATGCCAAAGATTGCACCCATGCTTACAAACTTGACTTTTACCTATACCAGCGTTTCCTAAACTTTTTCTGATCACGAACCACTTTTCAAAATACAAATTTTTAAGAACCACGTAATATTAAATATACTTCGAAGTGCTTGGACAAAAGTATAGTAAAAACAGAACTGATCTTCAAAATGATAAATATAATTATTTCAAATTACCCTAATATTACTCTACAATTGAAAATAGTTTCAAGAGGACTCAATTATTTATGCGGTGGGTATGAATGATGTACTTTTTCTTATCATTGTTTTGGTGGTGAAATGTTTGGAATTTGTTTTACATTTTTAAAGGGTGATTTTTATCAAAAAATTCACTTTACTTAGTGGGAGTTGCTTGTGAAGATTTTCCAATCTGAGTCCGACACATTCGTTGACAGAGGCCTATTTCAGCACTTAAGCGAAAAGCAAATTATTATTTGAGACAAAGCATACAACAATTTAAGTTTTGAATGACTTTTGTCACTCACTAAAAATCTGTACACCACCTATCAGTGGGGGCAACCAATACTTTGGGAACCGCTGATCTAAACTATAAAGCACACAACTTTGTGCTTGAGGATGTTTTAAATCCTCTGAAACCACTAAGGATACAAGCATCAAATTTGCCATGATTGATGACCTCTCCGGAGAGGATGTCATCAGGAATTTAGAACGTCATCATGACGTCCTAATCAAAAATATTATTTTAGTTTGCATTTCTTGACAGAGGAAAACTGTTTTTTGCTCAAACGAAAGCCATTTCCCAAAATTTCAATTCTTTCTGGGATCTATGACAATATCACAGTTAATGCTTTTCTGATTGCACAATTTGTTCTCTGAATTTTCTCAAAAACGACTGACCTTAGAAATTAAAAGCTTTTTCCGAAGATAGTAACATTATGGTTTTGATAAAATCAATGAATTAACAATGCAGCTACCAACTGCATTTTTAAGCATTTTAGGAATTTTAAAGCATGCTTCTTCTTTATTTTCTTTACAGCTTCAAACTGGCTTTATAATGCCACTTTGCTGTCTGACACCGTACCGGGAAAAATGTGAAAAAAAACAGCTGGCAGCAAGCTACGTCTATAGATTTTATTCACTGTTATCTCAATTGCAAGCAATTTGTATGCTGTCTATTTAAGAGGAATGATGCATTACAGTATTGTGATAGCGGTTTCTCAAAAAACCTGTTTTTAGTCATACAATTGAAATTGGCAAGGTACACTACTTTTATACACTCATGTTACAAGTCTGACTGATCTTAGCCTCCAACGCATACTAATAAAATGTTGCAAAGTTTAACATAATAACTACTTTTTATGTAAAGTCTAACAAGAACCACAGTCATTATGCTCATCTTTTGCACATTTACCTTGTCCATGGATTATACTCCTTAATCAAAATTTATTATGTTGTAATAACTTAACTGCAAGTACAGGGTGCGCCAAAAAGATCTGACACATTTGAAAGTTTAATAAAAATCAAGCCTGTTGACGAAAACAGGAAATGTTCACATTTTTGGAAAGCGTACAGCATGCGATTTTGTGTGGAATACGCGAAACATGAACACTACATTTTGTGACGTAATAATAGTTGATGTTGAAAATTATGGCATTTTGTAAGTGCTTTTTAAATGCAAAATAACAATTATATTAATGCAATATAAAAACCAAAATAACACTAAAAACCAAACACTGCAACATTTTCAAATAAAAACGTAAAATAACAAAATAACAACGATGCATTTTATTAGGTTTTAAAAATTAAATCAGTTAGGTGCTTGCCGTGATTGTTTACGCAGAGGTTAACACGCTTATGAAAGTTGTCGATTACTCGGTTGATCATCATGGGTGTTATGGCAGCAATTTCATATAGTATTGCGTCTTTTAACTCTTCTACTGATCGTGGGCGTTGAGTGTACACTTTCGATTTCAGGTAACCCCAGAGAAAATAATCGCATGGATTCAAGTCAGGTGATCTTGGTGGCCAGCCAATGTCACCACGCATGGAAATCAAATGATTAGGGAACATTTCTTTCAAAGTCTTTATTGCATGTCGGGAAGTGTGGGCTGTTGCTCCATCCTGTTGAAACCAAAGTTGGTGTTGATCTTCACGCTCGTTCAATCTTGGTTTCAAAAAATTCTCTAGCATTTTGCAATATCGATCAGAATTTGCAGTTGCCACAACGTTTTCTTCTTCAAAGAAATACGGACCCCAAAGAAAATTACATTAATTTAAAAATCAACCATTATGACGTCACAAATGCATTGTAGATTGTTTTTTGGACACCGCACAAAATGGCATGCTATACGCTTTCCAAAAATGTAAACATCAATTATTTTCGTCAACGCGTTTGATTTCTATTAAATTTTCAAACGTGTCAGGTCTTTTTGGCGCACCCTGTACTTGTCTTTGGGTTAGTTTGCACTTCCTTTAGCTGCAAATATGCCAGAACCTAACAATATAAGTGCAGCCAGAGATGTTAGATCGTACAATCATGCATACAATTACAAAAAGTCGTTTGTAGTATGCCAAATATTTAATTGCATATTTCAGAATTTACACAGCAGTCACTTTGGTGCTCTTCCCTTACAACTGTATATCTGTACTGCCATGCAAGGAGTAAAATAAACAGATAAAAATGTGCAAAATTTTTGGCTGTTTTAGTGGTGAGCAAGCCACTTTCCAAGTGTATGCTGCAAACAGGGTAAATAAGATGTTGCCAAGGACTTTAAAAAGTTTGAAGGAAATACAGCGGCTATGCTCAATGTTTCTCAACTGGATAGCTCTGGAAAGCACGGTACTTTTGATTTTGGAACCAGAATTGGCTATGTCAAAACAACATCAACCTTTTTTATTGGTCTCAAAACTACCCAAATTCTTAACCTTGACATTATTAATGGGGACGTTGCTATTGTAATAACTTGACTGTGGGTGCATCACTTCGTATTAGTTTACTCTTTTCCTTGTTGCGTTTATGCTAGGACCAAGCAACATGCGCCCAGCCAGAAACTTTAGTCGTACAATTTTGTCTACAGTTACGAAAATATCGTAAATGGTGGTCCTAATGTTTAATAGCTAAATCCTGAAAATACAGTATATATCAATCACCTTGGGACTTTTTCACAATCTTGAAACTGTGATTCCTTGCACTTCATCAAATGAACGCATAAACCTTAGGAAAATCTTTGGCTACTTAAACTATAAGCAAGTCGAGTTTCTAAGTAGGCCTATGCTGGAAAAGATGCAAACAAGACGCAGCCAGGATTTCGAGAAGCTTTGAGGAAAAATATAGCGGCTATGCGCTACCCCCAAGTAGTGTGTTTTTTAATCGATTTGATTTAGTAAAAAGAAATGGTTGTTTCAAAACTCATTAACTTTCTATTACTGTTCTCACAAATATCAATTTGGAGAAGCCGGGACAACCGTCAGATCCAATATTTTTAACCTCGACATCACTGATGAGACTTGCAATTGCAATAACTTAAATGTAAGAGCTTCACTTCGTGGTAACATTAGAAAGACCAGAATTTTGACTTACTGAGAACGACCGAGAGTGTCAATTTGACTCTTGGTAATTTTAATAAAGTTTTTGTATCTTTTTTTGACTTATTTGTTAAACGAAACATAAAAACACACCAAAACTAAATAGCAATTATCACTGATACAAAATATGCATGTGAAAAAATGCGATTTCGGCCTGTAACAAGAAAACGCAATATCCGAGTTCTTTGTCATCAACTAGGCCTACAGTTTGTGCACACGCGCTCTGTGCTTGCAGTACATTTTCCATACAGAGATTTTCTGCATTTGTGGCATCTGCCAAAAGAGCGGGTTTTGTGCAATGTTCCTTGACTTGGCAGTTTCCTGTTGGTGCTGATTCGCTTCTTCCACAGTCTCACTTGCAGTAGGTGTGCTGGTTCTTCTCATGAAAAGCATTCCAAGTTCTTCTGCTAAGTTTTGAAGAAAGTATCGTCTTGGAATTTTTGTGTCATTGATTTCCATGTACAAAACCCAAGCATTTATAGCAGCAAGATCCAAAGTATTTTGAAAAGAATGGACAGGCCGTTTTCTTGTCATTGTCCCTGACAGTGTACGTGCGAGCCATTTGGTCCACGACATCCACTCCATATTTTGTTCTCTATATTACGTTTCTATATTACGTTTCGTTCCATATTACGTACACGGAAGCATGGGCGTTCTCCTAAGAATTTTCACACAAATTAGTTAAAAGAAACGTTACAATGAATTATTAAAAAGGAGTATTTGAAAATATACCTAAAGGCTCCTGTGCATCATCATCATCACTATCAGAAGAACTGGTTACCGGGATAAACTCGTCATTGTCTGACTCTATGTCGAAGGGTAGTTCTTGTTCGTCATCAGATCTGTCATCGGGTATATCACGAAGTACTGATAAAAGCTGCTCAACCGATAGCTTTTTGTGAGCCCCTGCTACAGTTTAAATCTGAGCTACTGTCCAAGCCCTAGCCTGCTCGAATAACAGTAGATCAGCGGCTATGGCTGCAGACTTTCTTTATGACATCATCTTTTGTACAGCATGGATGCACGTTGCATGGAGGAATCACAACAATTGCAGGCTTTGTGCCAGGAACATGCACTGTACAAAGATGTACTGGAATGCTGGAAATCATTGCAGAACAACGTCACTTGCTTTTAGAAAGATCTTTTGAATCAGCAGTTGTACTGTCGAGAATTGCTTTTTTGCGAGATGAGGTATTTTACATTGTTATATTTCAAAATGACTAGAGAATTTATCCTTTATGTACGAACGGCAGAATAGGGTGTCAAAATTACACCTCTAATTGTCCAAGGTAAATTTTAAAAATTAGGCCACTTTTTGTACTCCAAACAATAAGTGACTACAGTACTTTATCAAGCCCATGAAACGATTAAAAGCCACAAAAGGATATGGCTGAAAATAAATCAGGTTAGGTTTTGTACAGATTTAAATTTCAAAAGGTGTCAAAATGACACCCGTGGTCGTTCTAGTGTTAATATCCTTTTTCCAAACTGCGTTTATGCCAGGGCCAAGCAACATGCCCGCAGCCTGACGCTTTAGCTTATATAAATACACCTACAGCTACCGAAAATCGTAAGTAGTGGGCCTAATATTGAATAGCTTAATCCTGAAAATACACGTCAATCACTTTGGCGCGAATCGAAAACTTTGATATGCTTTCATGCAGTTGCTACAGTCAACGGATAAAAGTTAGTAAAGTTTAAAGACGCCTATGGTGAAAACAGGAGAAATAAACTAGATAAACTCGGCAGACATGCATTGGCAATGCGCAATTCCCATAATGTTTTTTTCGCTTGATTTCTTTTACAAAATTGGCAGTTTTGTTTGGAAACGCGATTGAGCTATGTGAAAAAAATCATAAACTTTTTTTTACTGCTTTCACAACTATCCATTGGGTGAAGCCGGCGCAGCATTAAGAACCGATGCTGTTAACCTCGACATTGATAATACGGTGCCCTGCGGGCGACCGCGGCAGTACCGGCGAATGTATGCTATGAAAAGAGCAATTCCCTAGGTGGCGTGTTTTTTAATTCCTACAAAACTACCGGGTGTACAAACATGAAATTTGTCTCGATTAACTATCTCTTCTGAGTGAGTGTTGTAAGGGAGCTTCTGACGTCACTAAGACGTCATAATAAAAAAGTTTATAATTTGCCGTGGTTGATGGAGGAAAACGATTTTGCTCAAACGAAAGCCAGCTGCCAATATATCAAATGGAAAAAAATTTTTCCTGCATTTAAGGGTAAAGATTATTTTTTTAATTATCTCAAGAAATACTGATCGTAGAAACGTGTTTGTGAGATTTTTGCGAGTTATAAACAAGATGTTCTCAACGAAAAAACTGGAAAACAATTCAAGCTTTTAGAAAACTGCAGACAGTGACACTGTTTCGACCTATCAGGTCTCTTCAGTGCAGTTGGTGACCAATAAGAAGCTAGAGGCTTTTAATAAAGCATAGCTTAGACCGTCACACTTGTGGGAAGAGGTTGACAGACCATCCACTACAGTGGACCTAGTATTTGGTCCCACAAGTGTGACGGTCTAAGCTATGCTTTATTAAAAGCCTCTAGCTTCTTATTGGTCACCAACTGCACTGAAGAGACCTGATAGGTCGAAACAGTGTCACTGTCTGCAGTTTGCTAAGTGCATCGCTGGCCTCTTGCATTACTATACATGTAAGACCTTGTGAATTCAAGCTTTATTTCAATAGAAACAAGCGATTTTTTGCTTTCTTCATTAAGCACGCTTTTTCCTTGAACGCGCTATGCAAGTAAAGGCGCTCATTTGTAACTATTTCAAAACACATAGACAACATAGCTTAACCTTGAGCTGCAACTTAGGCCACTAAATGCATGTTTATGATTTTTCTATCGAAAATTTAAATCTCGAGAAAAGCTATTCGCTAGCAAACCAATTGCATTAATCTTGTTTAAAGCATATTTTATGCGTCATTTTAGCAATTAACATCAAAAAATTATATCAAGCTACAAAAACCTTGCCCAGCCAAGGACAGAAAAGAAAGAAATTTTCCAGTGTAAAATTGCACCGCAGAGGTATACGGAGAAAGATTTTTGCTTGCGTTTAACGACAAAGAAAAACGGGTTTTTGCTCAAACGAAAGCCAGCACTACCCATACACAGATTATTGACGGCAGATTTAGTTTCCTTATCTCCTCAAAAAATAAATACCGTATTTTCCGGTGTATAAGTCGACTCGTTGTATAAGTCGACCCCCTAAAATTCGACGGAAATTTACGATTTTATGTTTTTTATTTTATTTTATTTACGACTCGGTGTATAAGTCGAGGTCGATTTTTTTAGGTCGATTTTTGATCGAAAAAGGTCGACTTATACACCGGCAAATACGGTATCTTAATTGATGGGTTGTTGGTAGGTTAGATTAATCTTGATTAAAAAGTAGGCAGGTCGGGATCAGACCTTAGAGGGAAAATTTTTGCTCTAAAATAACTTAATCGGCGCACTGGAATAAGTGCGTATCTGTGGGAAAAAGCGTTGCTTCTTTTCTTGCTGTGCCGGAATCCTGACAAATAGCCCATGCAAAGTACGTGATATTACAGATATAAATACATAAGTGGGCATATCAAGTCGTAAAATAGGCCTATCACTGAGCAGTTCATTGCTGTAATTGTGTGAACGACCACCATTTAACTTATACATTTTAACTCAGCATAAGTGATGTCATGCCCTGCCGAGATGTAATCGGATGATTATTAGGAGACACATTTTTGCTATTTTTCTCCATAATAACTTCGCACTACTACCAATTTAAATATTTATAACGATGAAGAAAATTGCAAGAGCAAGGCGGTAGCCGCAAAAGGGTAACTTCAAGGACGATCAAACAAGTAAGAAAACATTTAAACCGCAAGGGATAAAGAGGAACCACATGACACAAGAAGTAGTTGCAAGGAAATCTTAATACAAAATCAAACATATAAACATTTCAACGGCAAGAGATAACGGATAACCGCAATAAACGATAAATACAAATTTAAACTGCAAGAGAAAGCCATAAGTGAAAATCGCAAGTGATAACGGATAAACTTCGAAGTATCTTTTTAACTTGCATCTTGACGCGCGCCACAAAACAGCTGGTCGAATTTCATATTTCTTACTACTAATAAATAAAAATTAATTTCTGGTTTACTGACCAAGGCGGTGAAAATTAATACAAATTACGTTGACAAATAATGGGTCAAATGTTTGGAGAAACGTATGCTTCTTGTTTGTAACATTTTACTCTGGGTAACGCACCGAAAGACCATTCATTATAGTATTCAAACACGCGTAGATTAAAAGTGTAATGTTTTATTATGCTGTCGGATCCAATACATTGTAGATTTAATTCGACAAAACCTTTAATACTGCTCGTAAAAACGACTTTGTCTTTCGCAGATTGTATTTCTTGCGTACGTACTGTGATCATGCAATCATTTCTAACTCGTAAAGAAAATGGCACAAAATAAATGAAGTGAAAGATTTAATGTGCAGGAAATTATTATATTGAATTTGCTTGTCAGGTACAAATTATCATCAAAAACTTCCTTGTCGTTTGGTTTTTCCGTCACACCTTTATCCCGTTAGCTCCAACATTGTGATTGATCTATCAATTACAAACCGGTTCTGACGTTGTCTCCCGGTAGCATGAATTGAAAATGTCTCACAGTTTGGCACCATCTAAACAAAAAGATTGAATATGCCGAAAAATCATCGACTATTCATTACTGTTCTCAAAACTATCCATTTTCTTGACATCGACATTACTGAAGGAGGCGCTACAATTGTAATAACTTAAGTGTAAGTGCATCACTTTGCGTTAGCTCGCTCTTTCCCTAGTTGCGTTTGTGCCAAAACCAAGCAACACGCGCGCAGCTCGAAGTTTTATGTCTTACAAATAGGCATACAATTACAAAAAAGTCCTAAGTAGTGGTCAAAACATTAAATAGTTTATTCCATAAACTATATATCTCTCACTTTGTTGCTATCCTACAATATGCTTCGTAAAGATATGCTTACATGCACCTCCTAAAATAAACGCATAAACGCTTGTGCAATCATAGGCTATTTCAATTGTGAGCAAGTGCAGTTCCTATGTATATCTATGCTGGAAACAAGCCAAGCAAAATGTAACCAGTAACTCCAGAAACTTTGCGGATGATATGGTGGATTTGCCCAACCCGCTATAGGCTACTGTATTTTTAATCGATTTGATTTTGAAACGAGAATCGGGTCTGTCAAACTAACAGTAACTTTGTATTACTGCTCTCATAAATAACAATTGATTGAAGCCAGGGCAGTTATCTGATGCCATATCACCAACCTCGACATTAATGATGGGAGACCTGCAACAGCAATAACTGCGAGTGCTTCATATCGGGTTAATGTCCTCTTTCACTGCTGCGTTCATGCCAAGATGCCAAGTAGCATACCCATAACCAGAGACTTTTGCTTATACAAATTTGCCTAATACTTTATGACTTAACTCTGAAAATCATCTGGACGCCCTTCCACAACGTTCATTTACTTTCAAGGACTTGCAAAATTTAACAGATAAAAGTTTCTTAAGTTTAAAGGACGACGAAGCTGAAAACAGGGCAAACAAAACGTTGCTAGAGAATCGAGAATCTTGGGAGATATGTGAAGGCTATGCGTAATGTTTTTTAATCGATTACGTTTTAAAAAACGTTAGTTTTGTTTCGGGATGAGATTTGACTATGTCAAAAAACATTCACTTTTTTTAGTTTTTTCACGACTATGCATTGAGTGAAGCCGGCTTGACCGGCTAAGCCGATGTTCTTAATCTTGACATTACTGTTGGGAGCCCTGCGGGCGGCAACAGTAGAGCCCGCTAGTAGAAGCACATCTTTACGATTGTAGGATAGCAACAAAGTGAGAGATATATAGTTTATGGAATAAACTGTTAAATGTTTTAACCACTACTTAGGACTTTTTTGTAATTGTATGCCTATTTGTAAGACATAAAACTTCGAGCTGCGCGCGTGTTGCTTGATTTTGGCACAAACGCAACTAGGGAAAGAGCGAGCTAACGCAAAGTGATGCACTTACACTTAAGTTATCACAATTGTAGCGCCTCCTTCAGTAATGTCGATGTCAAGAAAATGGATAGTTTTGAGAACAGTAATGAATAGTCGATGATTTTTCGGCATATTCAATCTTTTTGTTTAGATGGTGCCAAACTGTGAGACATTTTCAATTCATGCTACCGGGAGACAACGTCAGAACCGGTTTGTAATTGATAGATCAATCACAATGTTGGAGCCAACAGGATAAAGGTGTGATGGATAAAACAAACGACAAGGAAGTTTTTGATGATAATTTGTACCTGACAGACAAAATGACTGCAGCATAATAATTTCCTGTAAAATGACTTAATAAAACAGTATGGCTGTTTGCGCATAGCCGCTATATTTTTCCCAAACTTTCTGGAATCCCTGGGAAAGTGTTGTTTGCCTTATATCTAGCTTAAGCTTAGTTCGCAACAGGACTTGGTCAAAATTTAAGCACCCAATGATTTTACAAAACTTATTGTTGGTTCCATCAAGTGTTTGGATGCATAAATTCAATGTGGTAGATACAGGCGCCTTGTAATTGATGAATATCTTAAGGAATAAATTATTAAATTTTTTCGCAAACCACTTTGCATAATTTTAGACCTGATGGTATTGCCTCAGGCCTCTGACTGCACGTATGTTGTTTGGTCTTGGCGTAAGTGCAGTATGAGGAAAGAGCAAACTAACTCGAAGTCTAGCATTTACAGTCATTGCAATAGATTACGTCATGATTTATGAGTGTTCCCCAGCAACCTCGTTTTTGTGCTGAAGACGCCGATAAATTTTTTGTAATTCCTGCAAGAACTCATATGAAAAACTACTAACTTGTTTCAAGTTTGCAACTCTTGCTTAATATGTCTTGGAGATTACGACACAACTGTGCAAAGCTGTTTGAACATGCCGTTTCATCATAAAGAAAACAGATTTTTTATTTTATTTTGTTTTTTTTGCCTACTGGTAAGCTAAAACTGCAATATATCGTACTTCTTTGGCTAAGGACGTATCACCAGTCTCTTGGCTTTCGAAATGACGCAGATTGCTCACTTTTAGTTCAGCTACTGCCTGCTGCTGTTTTCACTGTCATGCTACCATGCAGCATTATGACAAAACAGAAAACATTTTGAAGTATTCAAGGAACAAAAATATGTGCCTGGAATGCTTAAACTGCTTTAAAAAGTAATTTCTTGTCGTATTGTTCTTCTTTTTCATCGTTTGAGCTCTTCTTTCTGAGCAATATGCAGGAAGATGTACATACACTGCGTGTGCGCTCAGGCTAGGTTTGCGAGTCTTCAGTTAGGCTGGGCCACCTCCTCTTCCACATGAAAATGGAGGCATCTGGTTTAGTGCCTTGCCCAAAGACGCAACAAGCAAGCTTGCCTGCTTGTTTTCCACACTATCCCTATTGTACTAAGCGACAAGCAGTGAAGCTTCGAATATCATTTTTTAAAGTCTTTTGGTATTACTCGACATGGGAAATAAACCCCAAGTCTACCGACTGCAAAGCGGACGCTCTAACCACCACGCCATCGCGCTGGTTCGTTGCATTGTCGCATCGCATTGCTCATTCAGCTCGAATGGTTCAAGAACTTTTTTGATCAAGGAGCTATTAATCGCGTTTCTACTGCCAGTATTATTAGTGAAAATAACAAAACAAAATGTGCAATCAAGTGTTAATTGTGACGTTAATTCTATCATTATGCAAACAAAGAAGTAAAACTTTTGCAAATAGATAAGTAGTGAATCGGCTTTTGGTTGAGCGAAAAGCCATTTTACTCCGTTTTAAAATACAAATTAAAAAAAGTATCTTTAATTGTGACATCACCATGATGTCACGAACCCCTAATAACACTCAATCAATGTCAGAGATTAATCGTGCTAAGTTTCATGTTTGTACATCCAGTTGTTTAAAAGGAGTTAGAGCGCAAGTACGTTCATACAAACTTACAGAGAGAATTCTGATTAACAAAATGAGATTTACTGGTGTTATAGCAAAACAGCCACACAAAAGATAGATGGACTTATACCGTAGAAGCTGTTTGATTATAAAATCGAGAATAGCCATTTTGCGCCAGAAATGAAACAAAAGCGGCGGTGCATGTTGTGCGATTGACTTTTTATATTTTTGTCCTCCATACACAGCAAAACTTTTTAGATTAAATATAAACAATTTTTAGTGAGTCCATTTTCGCAGTTACCAATATTGACTGGTACTGGTACATTGTATTTTATTGTAAGAACTGCAGCAGGAAGAATAAATTGCCGAAAGTGCCTTTTTTAAGAGTGCAATATCATAAAATCCATGTGGCCATTGAACTCCAAATCTTATCATTACTAATCGGCGATTTACGTAAGTACACTGGAATTTCACAAAAGTAGTCTTTGGTTGTACTTCTTAACAGGCTCATCGTTTCCCACTTTATTCGTCACGAAGATCAGAAAGTTGACGTGTGGATAGGACTTAAGAAAAACAACAAAAATGGTGAAATTTGGCAATGGATAAATGACGAAATAGAGTCTAATACTTCATCAATTTGGGACGAAAATGAACCAAATAATGACGGAAGAAACGAAGAATGCGCAGTCTTACTTGAAGAAAAGAAGAAAGTGAATGATATCCCATGCACAGAATCAAGATTGGGTTTGTGCGAATTAAACAAGCCCAGATGTTAAGCACACAAATCGCACAGTTATTTCAGACCGATGTTGCCAAACATTTAACTCATAGATTATTTCGAAATTACTTAAGTCGCAAAGATACTTCAACGGATGACCTTGCGAGCATGAACATTTTTAGAACTGTTGTTTTTTCTCGGTTTTATCGTTGTTTTTATCGGTGTCAATTATTTCTCGAGACCGGTGTTGGGCTTTGATTTCATGTCATAATGTTGATGTTGAAGCATTAATGTATAGATTTTGCTGCTCAATCTTAAGAACAAGATTCTTCAATTAGAAAAAGTTTTTTAATATAGCTTTGAAAAAAGCTGTTTGAGCCATTAGCTTTTCGTGACGCTCTCATCATTGGCGGTATCGCGTCAAAAGGGAAGATCGAAAGTGAATAAGTGTTTTATGTGAATAATTTGGATGTTAGGAAATCAAGACAAGCCAATCATAGCGCTAGTATTGTAAAGCACGCCAAAGAAAGATTTCGCAATAACAAAAGTTTAGAGAAAGCACAGCAGGAGGCCAAAGGCCGCGATTATCAGAGTTTGAGAGCGTAAACAAACTCTTTCTGTTTGCATAACACCGGGCGCCTGGTCTTGATATAAGCAGTCTCTAAGAGATTAATTTGGAAAGAGCTGCGTGCTGTGGCGAGGATTGAAAACCGCTTGTTATTATAGTTTAATGCACATTGATCATTTTCTAAAAGATGTTGACCAATGGCGAAGTCACAATCCGGTTTGGTGTCGGTTCGTTTGCACAATCTGTGTGGTTGAGATCGGCGTGGTTGTGTCAATTGCTGTCTTAACCATTGCGGAACATGTTGCTTGATGCGATCCTGTAGTCGTTGAGATGTTCACCCTACGTACCAACTATGACAGTGGCACTTGTATTCATATATAACAAAACTTTTCTGAATGGTAGGTAGAACATCCTTGCGGGCCACAGGCAGCATGCGCTTAGTTGTAAAGACCAAGCGAGTGCTGACGGAACCATAGCAGCTTTCCACGGCGGTTTTGAGTTCTTTTTGTAAGGTTGTGGATGGCTTACCTATCCAAGGGACCCTCAAATACATAGGGTACTTTTCTGGGCCGAATCGCTTAAGAGTGGAGAACTGAGCGATCTTCTTGGCAATCTGAGCGTTGATGACGTTTTTAGGATAGCCATTGTCCAGTAATATTTTCTTGATCTGTTCTATTTCTCCATTGAGTCTACGCTTGATGCAAATCATTAGAGCTCGATGCACCAATGTAGATATTAGACTTATTTTACGTTTGAGAGGACTAAAGAACTCCCAACGCCAATACTGACCAATGAAAGTGGGTTTCCGGTATACACTGGTCTCAAGGCCAACATCTGTTTTTTCGACGTAAACATCAAGAAGCGGTAGACATTTTTCTTGCTCTTTTTCCAAGTGAATTTGAAGGATGGATGAAGGCAGTTAAGTTTGGTCAAAAATTCATCTGCTTGCAGCTTCGTGATCATAGAAAGTTTTTTGTTTCAATGACAAATTTTTTTCTCCTATAACGTTTGTCAACACCAATTAGTGCAAAATACGATTGTTATTTTTTATTTTGCAAAACTCTAGACAAGATTTTTTCTTGACAACAAACGTTAATAAAGAATCGAGCACGTTTATACCGATCTACATTTCTATGTCAACTGGCGGCCATTGGAAAGTTTTTTATATTTGTGACAAATGCGTTTCTTTTGGTTTGTCAGCAAACACTTGCTCTCACTTTTGCAATTTGGTCGGCGAATAACGCTTTTTAAGCATTGTCATACAGATTTCAGTGAATGCGCTAATTGAATCAGTGCCACTAGCCGTCTAATATTTTTGATCACTTACACGGCATTTACGGTTGCAGTTTCAAATCAGTATGTAAAAGAGCTTGACGATAAAACTCGTTGGCCGGATGATTAAATGCCACTTATTCAAATTCCAGCACAGTATTTAGAAGAATAGGATAAAAGTAACTGGTGCAATTGTAGTTCATAGGTGATTAAGATTTCAGGGTTTAAACGCATGAAATTCCAGTAGTTGTTGGAAGTAAATAGATATTTAGCAAATAAAGTTCTTTTTAATAGTGTTGAGCATCAGCAACTTAAATAAAATCAGACCTCCTTTATCGGACTCAAAATGGTCACAAAATTTTGTGAGAGACCTAGGGAGGCTCTTCTTGCTTGTCCTTTCTTTCCCCCTTGGAATCTGTTTTCGTTCACCGTGGAGTCCACTCTTTCCTCCCCATGTACTCGCTCTGATCCCCCTTTCTCTCGCCAAGGTGCGGCTCTTGCTCACCTTGACTTTCTCCCATCTCATGATCTGGTGCTCTGGACAGACGCTCTGTTCCTTTTCTTTTTGGCAAAGGCGGCTCCAGCGTTCTTGCTAACTGCTTTCTCTGTGGTTGTGACGCTGCTCTTTCCTTTTCGGCAGGCCCAGTGTGCTCAAGTTTTTCCGATGAAGCGTGCACCATTCTGCACGCTCTTTGCTGGTCTCGGCAACACCGACAAGTCTGCCACTTTTCTTCTCTTTTCCTCCTATCTGACATTTGTTCTGTCCTCGCCACCCTGTCCTTTCCTCCATCTTTCCTCTAATCTCAAACTCTTTGGCAGATCTGGCAGGAACTGTCTTCTCTTTCCTACTGTGCTATCAGGCTACAATGGGTCCCAGGACACTCGTTTCTCCCAGGGAACAACGTGGCTGATGAGCTAGCCAGATGGGGAGCGCTACTTGCGCCATCTGCAATCCCTTGTAGTCTCTTTCCTCTTATCTCTCGTATCCACTCTTGTCTTTTATCGGACTGGAGGCGTACTGTCTCATCGAAATTCTTCGACAAACAGGTTCCCTCGATTTCCACCGTGGAACTTGTGCTCCCCCGTCATGCTCACTGTGTCCTTTCTCGTCTTCGCTGCAACGGACACAGCCTTCTTTTAGGTTCTTATCTCTCTAGGATTCGAAGAATCGAGAATCCTTCTTGCAGCCCTGTGGACACCTCTCATCTGATTCGGCATTGTCCAGCTACGGACTCTTTTCCCCGCTCACTCTTTGGCAACTCTGGAAAGACCCTGGAGAGTTGCTCGGCTTCTGAGGATCCATGGTCTTTAGCCATGCCCCCATCCCTCGGAAGGGGTCGAGTAACCAACAACAACAACAAAAGCCATTATAATCAAGCGCTTCTATGCGCGCACTGTCGCATTACCATTAGGCAGGTTACGAAAAACCGCAACCAGTTCTATGTCACAAGTGGACTAATGTTGAGGACAACCAATGCTTTCATTATGGAAATGAATTATGCAAATGACAATAGCATAAGCGAAGCTGCAGAATTGAATATACCTACGCTTGTATTGCGTACCAGTTCAAGCCGCAAGCTTTTAGCTGCTTAGACAACACAGCTGATTGCTCGTTTAGCAGCGATACAAATGATGAAGATACCGCAATAAATGAACTGTAAGTACATGATGTTAACATTTGGTAAATTGCTAGTAGCGTTGGCATATCAACCAAACTATTTCATGCTTTATTTTCATGGTGACACTGGCCAAGTTCAACACAGCTTTTGTTACAAAAAAACGTTGACTTGTGTTTGAGATGCATACGACCTTTATTTTTACTAAACTTGAAAATCATTATATGTTTCTGAAAAGGTCTGGCTGTGGAATGTATAAGAGTATGCCAACCGAAAAAGAATGTCTGTGACAGAGATTGACAAAAAGGAAACGAAAAAGGTGTTAGGTGCATAACACTATCTTCAGGCTTTTAAGCCAATCGCTTGGATATAGATGTTGTTGAAACATTGTTTTACGAGTACAAGAAATCCATGGACCACCTAGAAAAGATGAAGAGATTCATGAGAAGGCTTAATATAAGTTGATTGCTTTACTGGATTGCCTATAAATACTACCAGCTGGATTGCCTATAGATACTACTATTTTAAAACTTATCGATACATTGCCTTGTTACAGACGAAATTCATTTATAAAACTTTTAATTAAAACTGTTTTCGCGCCCTGCTTAAACTGCAGGGCCTCTTTCTATTTGAATAAGCTGCTGGAGACCTACTGTCACAATTAGCGTCTTTTGTGTTGTAAACAATACTAAGAAAAAAGATCTAGGTCAGCCATTCTCTATAAAGTTTTCTTTTGTCCTTTTCCACCTGCTCGCGTGAGAATTTCGTAAATTAGCAGCACTATATAACCGCGGCACTCTAGTCATTTTTCTTAAAATCAAAATACGAATAAAGTGAAATTTCTGCTATAAATTTGAATCGTTTCAGAAAGTTGCATACAGTCAGTAAGTGCATATATTATAAGCTATTGTAATTTATCGTAGTTTTAACAACGAGTGCGTCTCATAATTTTCTTATAATTATAATTGTTTATCATCGTATTTTAATGCCGTCGCTATTCGCTATTTTCTATTTGATCTTTCTACTATGTTTGGGCCTAATTCAAAAGTGAGGTTTGGCTATTTGCTTATAATTGTTAAATTATTCTAGAAAACCGGTCGCAGCATCGACGCCATTCGTGTATGATCGATCGGATTTATTCGTCTCGAAATTACATTTGATTCAATCATTGAGAGTGCTCTTTGATACCGCGATTGCGTTTGCACTGTGCGCTAAGACCTTCCCCCTAAACCGTGTGACTGGGATAGCAGCAGTTACAGCCTATCGGAAATTTACGCAGTGGATATGGAAACGAATTGGCAAGAGAAATAAAAAAATTCTAGTCTGCATATGTGGTTACAAAAATTCGGGAAAAGTTTACCTCTGAACACTACTGTGGTTTTAGATACGCATGTTAATGAAATAGATAAACATAATTGCACACTCGCAAATATGCTATACAACAAATTCTAATTTGGCTAACATATTTTACACAACTTCTTTGAGGTTAAAAACAAATAAAGACGAGCACAGGGCAGAATAGCAAAACAAGGCCTCCAATAGTCTGTTATGCCAGTGCACTGCTATCAACGCTATTGAGATTGAAGCGGGATTTGTGACGGCGGAGACTTCAGTTTTTCCGACTGTTTTGTAATTTTCAGCTAGTGGAGGAGGTCTACAAGAAAACCTTGAACCAGTAGCCAATTGGTATGCAGGATTCGCCTCTCTTCTTAAAGTAACGTTGCGCATTAATTCTTCAACGTAATCTATAAGAAAGTCTGCTGCTATACTCTAGAAAAATGCACTGATAAGGTTTGTTAAAACAGAAGTGATCGGTAATAGGGTCCATGAGCACAATCACTTCAAAGATGAAGTACAAATGGCAAGTATGATTTTAATGGTGGCGGTTTTTAATGATCATCTTTCTGGGGATGACCAATCGGCATCAGCTACTATGTAAAATTCAGCAAAAATGAAATAATTGTGTAGATGACAAGGGCTGAGGAAAAGTTATGACAAGTTTAGTCATTTTAACTAAATGCTGGTTTTCACCATCAAGTCCGCCTGTTACTACTGGCAGCCCTGTTCCCCATGGAAGAAAAGAAGAGCTTTGTTTACTAAACTGCATTACTTGAAAAATAGTGCAATCTGGAACAACACTTCTTTAAAGTTGTTGGAAATAATAACCTTATTGTGGTGAAAAAATAGCTGCGTTGTAGGTTGAAGTTGTCCCTGTTTAAACTAAGAGTTTGAAGACTCACGTCGTATCTACTTGTCAGCTACACCTTCTTCGATAGAAAGCAGGAAATCAACCACAAACATTTTCACAATGACGGTAAATGGGTTTACTTACTGAAAGTGAAATGGATCTTTTTTTGTTTAGCAATGTACTAAAGTGAAGGACAGCAAGGAAAAGTCTGGAAAAAACTAAATCAACACATAATTAAAGCAAGTAACTCATATCCAGATAGCATTATTTTACATCTACTGTAGCATACACTTTAACACTGATCTTAATGGAGCATAGCTTTCTATCGTCAATACAGTTAAATAATGTACCGGCTAAACAGAAGGCCTTTGCTATCAGGCATTTTCCAACGCCTTTGATACCCGAAGTACCAAAAAACTTTACAAAAACAACAGCTGTTCTTCAATAACAAGTCCCTTGACAAAAGCATGACAATGATCACATAAATGGCAGGCTTTCTGATATAAAAACTGACCTAAGAGAACTATGCTAACGGATTTTACAAGGTTAAATAAAATATCTAGCGTTACTGATAACCAATAACCAACAACTACAATGTGCTACTCAAACACCTAGCAAATACAGTCACAGTGAATACAATACATTATGCAAACCTTTATTTGTCGGCATTTCTCTGAAGCTTTAGATTTTCTTGGTGATTTTGTTTTGAGCTTCAGAGTTTTGGGGGCTCTGGAATAACAGTTGGTATTGCTTCACTCTTTAATTGCAATCTTAAGGTTTTTTGATGTCTAAGTGATGTAGCAAAGAGCGGCTCAAATCAAAATCTGATTCAGCAAGGGTTTTTAGAAGTGTGTTGACGGACTGAAATACATTTTTTGGCATTTTGATATCCAAATACGTCTCAGTCCAGTTTTTTGGAAAAGAAAAAAAAGCTATCTTTTTATTTCTTTCACACCTGGAATTACAAGTTCCAACAGAGCAAATTACCATTACAAACAGATTATAACAATGGCTCACTAAATGGTCTAAAAACACAAAAGATAGACAAATTATCAGATATTACAAAATCTAAATAATCATAAGTGAAACACTAGTTTTTTTTCTATTTCTCATGACAGCTGTAAATCAAGTGCAGGCCTAATATGTAAATATATTTACACAACTTGAAGGCAATATACAGAGTGGGCGGTAAGTCGCGCACCAAAACATTTAAGACAATTTTGATTATATAAACGTTATTTTATGTAAAACAAGCTTATCTAAGGAACTGATGACACGTTATACACGCTGATACAATCACAAATGCTCAAAATGATCATAAATACTGACTGAACTTGCTCATTTATTGTTAAAGGCATATCTGAAAATTAAAGAAAAAAAATTTTAAATGCAAATCATACCTAAAAAAACTTTAATTATAATTAAATTTGACAAATATAATGACTGATACATTCAAACAATGGTAAATTATTTTATGAAAACACATTTATTATAGATCAAAAAAAAGGAAAAGATATTCTACCCCATTAATTTACATTGTTTCACATCACACTCCACGTAATTTCTTGGTGCAAGACGTACGGCCCACCCTGTATAACCTTATGAAGACTTACACTGTAACATATTGCCTGATAGTGCAAACAATTAACTGCTGAATGACTGTGGTAGGCAACCAGCTAAACAAGTAACTTTGAGATAAAACCTAAATCGCCTAGGCTATATAAGACAGCTTTCACAAATTTCTGGTCTACCAGTTGCTAGCCTGAGTGCAAACTTGAGAAAAATTGACAATAACTTTACTGTTTCCATCACTGATATGCTAAATGTTTGAACATTGCAGTCTCTGCATTTAGAAGCATCGAGGTTCGTTTAGACAAGCTTCCAGCAAATGTTCAAAAACGACGTCATCGAAATCGTGGGAAAAATACAGAAAATGAAGAAACTTGATGTTGAACTGTAAATAACTAACAAAACAAAACTAAACAAAAACTAAGAAAACTAACAAAAACATAAACGAAAAAAGGCAAAAATGAGTTTATATCGACAAAAATATTTAGAATTTCAATTTAAATCAAATATTGTAAATTTCATGTCAGTTGACTATTAACTTCACAGTTTTGCTTAAACGCATAATTCGCTTAATCGCATAAAAAGACTTGGAAAATTGACTATGCAATTGACCGGACTCGACGGCATTAGTATATTACATAGATTTAGTATAGATCATTTACATTTAGTAAAGATCTTTACTTTTTATCATACGCATTATCTTTTACACCCGCCAGTAATATAAGATATGAATTTCCACCAGGTTTTTGTGGTGCGTTCATACGTCATGAATTACTTTCTGTATTGCTTCCGATTACATTGTATAACTTCCGTTCAACATTGAATGATTTCCATTTGTACTTGTGTTTGTTAAACTTGATAACTGAAAAAAGATGATTACATTTGTTTTGTGTTTTTGTATTATTTGAGTTTTTGAAAATGATTTATTTGTTTTGTGTTGTACCCCTGCTTTAGATCGTTCTCCGGATAATAATTGCAGTTTGATTTTCAATTGGATTTTATTTGTTTGAATTCTTTTTAGGAATAATATTTTTATCTTGGAAATGTTTCATTTGTTTTTGAAAGTAATTTTATTTGTTTTTGTTTGGTTCATTTTTGAAAATGATTTTATTTGATGTTGTATCCTCGCTTCAGAATACCCCCACTTCAGAAGTTCTCCAATTATTATTAGTTTCACTTTGGTTTTCAGCCCGTTAAACAATCTCGATCTTTTGTTCTCCCGTAAGTACAGCTGTTGTAAAGCGGAAACATTAACTTTTATCTCGTGTCTTGAAAATAGAAGCTTTGGTAGTATATCATAAACAAACTTCCTCGTGAGCGGAAGCAGCGGTCGTTCAGAAGCGTTTACGTCGTATCTTAAAAATTGGTAGTTAAAAATCATATAGCCTCGTTCCGATCGATTCTTTGTTGATTTATTGTTTTGTTTTTGTGATTCCTAGAATGTTGTGTCTTTAGAATGATCTTCTAAATGTATTTATTGGAGATACTTTCTTTTACTCGATAGCGTTATCTTGATATCAGTTTTTCAGTTAAAAGAGTCTTTATGTCGATTCTAGTAAATACATATAGACAATGGATTCAGTCTTATCACAAATTACAATTCATTCTTATTACAAATTCAGCAATTTTCAATCATTACTGATGCTTTACATTGTAAAACTGAGAAGGTTTAACTTTAATTGTGTGCAGATCGTTTTAAAGACTACTTCAATGATTTGTTAAACTTTTACTTATAAGCATTCCCCATGCATCGAATTTACAATCATTTTTCATATGGCAAATATTGCACTGTTTTAAGGTCTCATCTAAAAATTAGCAACTTTAAATTCTAAATCCACCAATATGAAGTTCATGTTTTTCACAGTCTACTTAGCTTACCTACATTAAAACAAAAATAAGCTAAATATTTATAACTTTTAACATTATTTGTGGGGCATCAAAAAAACAAAATAACACAAAAATTATACCCTATTCTTATTAAACATCTCTTCTATAGTGTTGATCATCTACTGCAAACAGAAATTATTGATAAGTGAAGAATCAACTTTACCCAATTCTTTAACTTTTGGTTAAAGTTTGCTAAAAACCACAAACAGAAAGCATCATACTTCAAAATTTGATGTGTAATTTACAAAACAAAAAATCTGACTGTGGCTTGTTACCAATTCAATACTCATTGCTTTAAAACGTTTACTAAAAAAATTTCAACTAACCGTTAATTTGTAAGTACTTTATCTAAAATTTTGAGCAAACATACTTCTGTATTGTCACAAATTAAAAGTCGTTTAGCTGGTTTTCAAACAAAGACTTTTGTTTCGTACAATTAAACTCTTGCACTAAGTTTTGATCTACAAAAAGTTCAATCCATTATTTGTAATTTTGCCTTGTGATTCACAACTTCAACCAAAAAAAATAAAACTTCTCACAGAGTATTATCTCCCGTATAGCTAAATCAAGAATTTTACCTAAAACCTCGCAAAATAAATACATTAACTAATATCCATTATACACTTGTTATACGCTTTCCGCTCTAATCACAGCAACACACGTTTGCAACTGCAGATTTTTCAAACTAAGCTAAGTTGATTGATCTCAATTTACAAAATCTCTTACTATCCATTTTATCAAACTTTAAAACAAATTCAATGCTGCTGTATTAAGTATAACCCATAAATTAAAAATTAGCTACAAAATGTAAAACCTGAACTTACAATACCAACTGCTAAACGTATTTATACTAGCTCTCTCAAATCATTGAACGTACAAGCTAATACTCTGTTAGAAGCGAACAAACTCTGATAGTGCTACGTAGCATCCAACATAAACTTACAGAGTTGTCTTTCTCAGTAAGCTTCCCCGTTGGTAACTACCGTGACCAACACACAAAAGTCTTGAATGTGGTACTACTTCTCGTGAAAGTCTTGATTAACTTTCTTGCAAGCCACTTTTAACGTTTTATCCTTAACGTAAACAATTTTCCACACTGAACTTGCATTAGTTTTGCATCACGTAATAAATCTACTACTTTGGTTGCTGTATATCAATTTAAATCAAAAGGTTTTATTTTATTGTGTAAAGTGTTTTCAACTTTTGTTAAATTTTCTTTACTGCGCATTTACCTTATCATATTTATTATTTCTGTACATAGCTGTAAATCAAGCCTAATATTTGTAACTTTCGACACTATATATCACCGAAACAAAGCAATATCATCAATTTTTGTCAGATTTTACTTTTCTCACAAAGTTATTTTACGCTTTTATGCAACTAAAAATCAAAGTGAAGACGGTTTAGATTTTTCTCAATTATGAAACGCGCATTTATACTGGCATGGTGGTAATCAGGGCGTTCGCCTCACAGTTGTAAGATCTGGCATTGATTTCCATGTCAAATAATACCAAAGACTTTTAAAACAGCGATTACAGCTTAGCGCTCAGCATGAAAGGTTTGTTTAGAGAAAAATTTGATCAGCTCGCTTGTTTCCTTGGAAAAAAGTGCTTAACGGATTTTGCACTGCAGATAGATGGTCGGTTCAAGCAGTTTTGTGGTGTACCAGTCTAAATAAAGATGTACAAACAAAGTGTAAACTCATAAACATGAATGAAACTTACATTGCCACTACACGTAATTTCAAACACTTCAACACGCCACCTGTCGAGTAATTTTCCAATCCACACCTAAAACATAATTCTCGAAAATCAATTACTACTCTTCATTTCCTATTTTGTTTGTTGATTTATATTTGTTTGCAGTACAGATTGTCTGAATTAGATTGATATCTCTCTAGTCACATTTTGTTTCAATTAAATATCTCTAGATATCGTGTAGAAGTTTCATAATATCCTGGTTTCTTTTTCAACTCACATACATCAATTTTGTGTATAAGAAAGCCTAATAACTTTCTGGCTTACCATTCGTGGCCATTATATACAAAATTGATGTCCGTGAGTACGTGAAATTTCCTTAACCCTCATCAGAACAGTGTTTTTCTGTAACTTAATCGGAACATATGTTGACAATTGTCAACATGCCATTTTCTTGTGTTTTTCAATGCTAATGCGCACTGTTTTCAAAGTATATATGTTGTTCTCTTATGGTTGATATGCGCGATTGATCAATCTCACAGTGCAATCAATTAATCGCGCTACACGACCCATTGATTGTACGGCTGATTTGGCTTTGATAAAGCATTACAATCTTGAATGTAAAATTTAGGGTCTTCTTTTATGCAAGGTATAATTTTAGCTTGTTTAGCTTTTTAGCTGAAGTACAACAAAATTTCAACAAACAAAGGTTGTATTTCAAACACAAAAATACACAATCATGTAGTACAATCACAAATTGTTTAACATTCTAAGCAATATGTGTTTTTTGGTATTTTTCTGTGTTGTGGGCAAACACGTCGGTGGCAAACCAAGAATGCAAGGCGAGTATACTTCCCAAATCTGTAATATCTTCCCCGTTTGATGCCTTGAACTGTACGGTTTGTGGTGTTGGAAGCAATATCAATAAACCCCATCTTTTAGGCAATGATCTTTGTTTCACCTCTCAATTTTTGGTTGCTTACGTATGGTAGAGCAAGCTCAAAGCTTAGTTGCTTGAAAAAATCTGTTTTTCTGTTACACTTTCCACTGCCCCTCATTACGATAAAAGCGTTTTTAGTGGCAACATTTATCAAATTGTAATTGATAACCATTGGCCGACGATTTGTTTTCCTCAAGCAACTGAATTCTTCACAGTTTTCATCAAGAGTGTCAACGCCTCCTTTATGCTTATTGTAACCTGTGATAACTGTAGATTTTTTGTGGCAGTACGTGATTGAAATGGAAGAGTGTGAAGAGGACATCATAAGCACATTCTTGTAGCGTTTGGATTCGTATGAAAATAGTAGAATTTTGTTGGAATGGTCATACAATGCCTTAATGCTTTCAACCTCTCTTCCTTTTGCTGCGTTGAACTGCGATGGTACTTCACCCCGATTAGCCGTAATTGCCCCAATTAGGGTCAGATTTTACTGCAAAAGATTGCACACCAGGACATGAGAGGCAAAATACCGGTTAACATATATGTCTCGACCTGTACCAAAATAAATTGAGCACAATTTCATTAAAATATCAGTGGCGAGATTTCTATGAGGTACAGAGTCAGATTCCCTTCCAGAATAAATTATGTCTTTCAGAACAAAACCTGTTGTGGCTTCAGCACAACCAAAAAAACTTAACACCGTATTTCCTTGGTTTTGTTGGTATTTATGTTCGTCCGGGAATCTTGCCACGGTACCCAACGATTTGTTCATCCACAGTCAAGGTCTCATTAGGGATGTAGGATGTTGCGCAGAACGCTGTTGAATGTTTCCCATACTTCTGGGATAACAGCTAATCTATCGTTTCCTTGTCGTGCTGTTCGATTATGATAGTTATCGAAACGCATGCAACGTAGTATAAATTTGGATCGATCAAATGCCATAGTGACACTATAAAATGGTCTACTATCAATAGGATACCACAAGCAATGTAAGTCTGTGAAGTTATCTCTGTCCAAGCCAGCACAAATCATAACAGCAAGACAGGCCTCAACTTCTTGGGATGTAAAGTTTTTGTAGACAAAGTTTGGCGACAATTTGCGCTCATGTCTCACGTCTATTGCCTTTCTATTCGTCTCACGTACTATCTGAAGTATAATTTCAGGTCGGTAAAATATTTTGAAAGCATTCACTTCATGTTTGGGAGCAGCAATAATTTGAGGTTGTTGTGTCCATCTACTTCTGAACCCGGTGGGAAAAGGATCATTATAATACGTTGCATTTCTAGCTGTTATTGCGACTTGAGTTTCATCTCCTGAGCTACCATCATTGTTATTAGGTTCTTAATATTCATCACTACCAGCATCTTCATTTACTTCATCAAACACGTCTATGTCAGAAAGTTCCTCTTTCAAAGGAACTTCGTCATCATCAACAATAGATTCCGTTTCGCTGCTGCCTGTAGCCTCAGCATCAGAATCGTTGTTTACATCATCAGAAACTATCTGCAGTTGTTTGAGAGCCTCTTAAAACGTAAATCTTCTCTGTCTATCCATAAGTAAAATTCCAGTTATGTTACCCCAGCAAATGTATATTCGGCAGTTGCAATTAGTTAGTATTCCAAGCCAAGTACAGTGAATCACCATCTACTGGTATTGATTCTTTGTTCTAAATTCTGAAATGTACTAATATCTAGGTAAATATTCTGAAATGTACGTATTACTACGTCTGAGATTTACGAGCTGCTGACAGAAACCTAACCTCCTCCAGCCAATAATCAAATCACCAAATGCAGTAGCAAATTTTTTACAAGTTGCTGGCAATTGTGCTGAAACAATATCAAATTATTAGTTGCAACAATAGCTATTCACCTGTTAAGCGTCACCAACGAGATATCTCGTTTATGGTCATCTGCTTGGAAATGTCATCAACGAGATATCTCGTTTTTGGTTGTAGACTTCTACAATAAGCTGTCATACACGAAATATCTCGTTTCTCTCGTACAGTGCCAGAAAGGAAAAAGGGCAAATCTGTATGGAAGGCGGTAAGGTCAACTGTGGTCAATTTTGGTGTGATAAAAACATGCTATACACGTGTTGGCCTAATGAAGCTTCTGTTTCCAGTTAGACTGCCAATCAGTGTCTACTCCAGGCTTCTGAAAGTGGGGTGGGGGGTAGCATTTATTTGGTTTGAGCTAATAGGGTATAAATATAGGGTAATGATAACATATATTATAGTTACAAGTGGGTAGGCTTGACATTAGAATGAGGGCTCAGCCCCCCCCTATTACAAGAAGGTTTTTCGTCACATGTTAGATATGACACTTCTCAATTCCTACATTGCGTATAAAGCATTAGGTGGAAAAACTACAAGACGCGACTTATTTTGACACTGAGTGAAAAACTGATATCAAAATATGCTGACGAAATACCAGCTAGTGTGCGTAGGCCTCCCCGACTGTCAGTGAAGCCATTGCGGCTAATTGGAAGGCATTTCCCTGAGTATTGTCCTCCTACCGCAAAAAAGGAAAGACCGACCAGAGTTTGCGTGCAGTGTCGGAAAAGACAGATAAGAAAGGAAAGCTCATATTGGTGCAAAGACTGCCAGGTTGGCTTTTGTGCTGCACCCTGTTTCAAAGATTGGCACACAAAAGAATAAAGGCAAAATTTTATGAAAGAAAGACAGTATGAACTAGTTGTGCAACGTATAAGTGAACTTTTGAATGCTTATTAAGCTCAAGATTTCTACTTAAAATTTTGATAATAAATATTTTCATTAATTTAGTGTAATTTTAACGTTAAGCAAGAAAAGCAGCACGATCTAATCATCTGTGAAATGAACAAACGATATTGAAAGCGTATAATCGAGTGTATGCGCGATGAAAGAAAAACTGACGATAAAGGTGACGCTACGAAAGCGATACGGTTACGCAGGCGTGACGCTTAACAGGTTCAGTTACAAAAATAGTAACAGTCATTTATAGTAATTTTAAATCTCAAAGGCCTTATGTCTCTGTTAATCTGCTATTGATTCTATTTGTTGACCTTTGCCAACAGGTGTTCTGATTAAGATAAAACGCAAATAACTCATTGTAGAAACAATTTGGGATTTTGATATCACTGCAGTAGTAAACAAATAAGAAGTTTTCCTTCGTCGGTAAATGACGCTCAGCTAGCATATAGGGGGCGAGTGCAATCAAACGAAAAAAAATCGATGTTGACAAATGTCAACATATGTTCTGATAAGGGTTAAAATAAAAGTTTTTATGTACGTGAATTTTCCTAAAAACAAGCAATAAGTTTTAAACCTTTGTTGTTCAAATGAATCAGCTTAGAAGCTAATAAATTTCAAGTTTGTTGTTTATTTGTTAACACTAGAAGCCCTAAATTATTTCCCTACCTATAAGGACGGATGCCGTCATTTTTGACAGGTTATCTGTAAATCGGTTTTAATAGGTTCTCTCTTTCACTAATTTCAACATATACGGTATGAAAAGCACAAAGAAACTATTCTTGCGTATTTGACATTTTTTTGATTAATTTTTTGATATTTTTATGATTATAATTAATTAAGTAGAAATACAAGGTATGCAAATTTATTCATACTCAATCATCACAATTTTTGCATTTTACAATTGTTACTTTTTCGGATGTGTGTTTGCCACAGCATACTTTCCCACAGTTTTGGCAAAAAGAGCTAGATTTATTTCTACATGCTACAAATTGGTACTCTATTCTTTTCCGTGCTTGTGTGCTAAACCACTGGTTCCCGGCAATGCAATGCTGACTATGTGATCCTCTGCTGGAGAAGGAGGTATTGAGCGCACTCTATCTTTTGGTTTGCAAAGTTCTTTTATAAGCTCAAGCATAAACTGTCTTCCTGATAATTTCAATTTCGTGGTAAGGCAGTAAATAATGTAAGCATTTATGCGGGCACAGACGAGAATATTAAAAAATACAGCCACAGGCCATCTTCTAAGGGAACTCTTGCTGGTATGGTATCAAGCCATCTGGTCCAGTGCATCCACACCCACCTTGGACTTGTTGTAATACTGTATTGTCTCTGGCAGTTTTTTCTTGTGGCATTGATCAATATTTACGTTTTTGTGCATTGAACTCAGGATGCAAACAACTTTTTTTTTCTTTGCTTTGTATATTGTCAAGCTGCAACCAGGTGGCAAAGAAAATATTTCAGAAGCATATAATTCCTTGTCTTTCATTATCAGCTCAGTGCTTGGCACTTCTCGTCGCTGTTTCCATATAGTGCCAAGGATTTATTTTTTTTTCTGCTAAGTTCTTCCGCTAGCTTTTGGCTGGTAAAGTGGTTGTCGGTGGTGACAGTGTAGCTTTTTTTTAATAAGGTTGTAAAAGGGTCAAGCACACATCACCTGGAAGGTCGCTACATCTGCTTCGAATAGAGTCTCTTCATAAATATGGTTTTCCATTGCACAAGTATTTTGATTGAGCATCAGCCAAAAGCCAGAACTTAATTCCAAATTTGTCTGGCTTGTTAGCCATATATTGTATAAAAGGACACCTGGTTTTGCATGGGAAAAGTTGTTCATCAATTGTCAAATCGAAGTTTGGTGCATAGCATTTCTTACAATTTTCTATGAAGCAATTCCACACCTCGGAAATCAAGCAAAATTTGTCAGTTTCTCTCCTTTGCCTCCAACTAAAAAAGTCATCGAACCTCAAATGTTTCATGATTTCCTGGTACCTATCATGGCTCATTGTATTTCGAAAGATTGGTTGTCCCCATTCCTTGCTCCAAAGTTGCTTTACTGTATTCTTCCCGACCAACACTCCTCGAGCGATTTGAAGATCTGTAAAACTTTCCAGCTCATCAACATGTAAATCAAAATCGTCATTATCTTTCTTTCCATGGTTGATAGTGTGTTTCTGAATACACCTGAGCATATGTTCATCTATAAGTAAATGAAAAGCACTGTAAGGGCTACCGTTTACTACAGATCTGTGACAATAAGACGTTGGGCCAGGACGTTCCGAAAACACATTAGACGAAGATGCTCTTCCCAGACCTGGAGCACCTGTTATGTTTTTCCGCACAGTTCCGTTTCGTGCGTTCACCTGTCCGGCAGTATGTTGAGATACTGATTGATCACTTTCAGAAAGAGAATCTATAGAAACAGCAGCAGAGCTTTGTTCGTCTTCACCGCTGTCGGTATCACTGTCACAACTTTCGACACCAGCACAACAATTAGAAACAAATTCTTTATCATGCAATTCAGTTTCTTCATTCTCATCACAGGAGTCATCAAGCTGATCAGTTTGTAACCGCTGAAGTACTTGCTGGACAGTATAATTGTTGCCAGGATTCATGATTAAAAAAACCAGTTTGTCAAAAACGATAAAAAAACTCGTAACAAAATTCCTATACCTAAAACATTATTTATACAATATGCATTTCTTCAAATCTGTAAGACAAACTTGAGAGATTTTAGGAGGTTGTCAATACGCTGTAATAAACTATCTATTTTATCTGCACACACCACTGATGAACGCTGCGCTACTAAGAAAGACATTAGAATTTTCAATGACCAGCCATTGTTCGAGACAGATAATAAAATTCAACTTTACTTCGATGCAGCCAGCAAAATTACTAATTATTTTAGTTACTGCTTATCAGTTATCCATTGCAGCAGTGGTCAATCGTAATCTTATTGACACGTGAGGCATTGCTTGTAGAAAAACAAACTTTTCTCTCTCTTCTATTATACTTTGATTCATCAGCTCAAAGACAAATTATAACCGTTAAAAGAACCGGTCATTTTTGACCGGTTCGGGCTTATAGGTAGATGTGCAAAATGCTCCATTTACAAAAGCTATAAAAAAAAATTGTTTGACTTACCAAAACATCATCCAAAGTTAGGAAAAGTTAAGGAGTATGAAAAATCAAATAGCAAAAATGCCAGAAATGCGAAGCGTCAAAATTTAAAACCGGTCAAAAATGACCGGTCCGGGCTTCTAGCGTCAAAACTTGAATGAAATTTTTAAAAAGTTTGAAAATAGCAGGTCGTGAGTTAAGATTTTTGTGTGAGCCGATACTTGGTGAAGACATTAAGGTCAAAATATTTCACACGTTTAGATTATTTTGAGGCGTTAAAAGCATTAAAAAAGTTGATTGTTCAGTGAGGAAAATTGTTTACGTTAAGGATAAAACGTTAAAAGTGGCTTGCAAGAAAGTTAATCAAGACTTTCACGAGAAGTAGTACCACATTCAAGACTTTTGTGTGTTGGTCACGGTAGTTACCAACGGGGAAGCTTACTGAGAAAGACAACTCTGTAAGTTTATGTTGGATGCTACGTAGCACTATCAGAGTTTGTTCGCTTCTAACAGAGTATTAGCTTGTACGTTCAATGATTTGAGAGAGCTAGTATAAATACGTTTAGCAGTTGGTATTGTAAGTTCAGGTTTTACATTTTGTAGCTAATTTTTAATTTATGGGTTATACTTAATACAGCAGCATTGAATTTGTTTTAAAGTTTGATAAAATGGATAGTAAGAGATTTTGTAAATTGAGATCAATCAACTTAGCTTAGTTTGAAAAATCTGCAGTTGCAAACGTGTGTTGCTGTGATTAGAGCGGAAAGCGTATAACAAGTGTATAATGGATATTAGTTAATGTATTTATTTTGCGAGGTTTTAGGTAAAATTCTTGATTTAGCTATACGGGAGATAATACTCTGTGAGAAGTTTTATTTTTTTTGGTTGAAGTTGTGAATCACAAGGCAAAATTACAAATAATGGATTGAACTTTTTGTAGATCAAAACTTAGTGCAAGAGTTTAATTGTACGAAACAAAAGTCTTTGTTTGAAAACCAGCTAAACGACTTTTAATTTGTGACAATACAGAAGTATGTTTGCTCAAAATTTTAGATAAAGTACTTACAAATTAACGGTTAGTTGAAATTTTTTTAGTAAACGTTTTAAAGCAATGAGTATTGAATTGGTAACAAGCCACAGTCAGATTTTTTGTTTTGTAAATTACACATCAAATTTTGAAGTATGATGCTTTCTGTTTGTGGTTTTTAGCAAACTTTAACCAAAAGTTAAAGAATTGGGTAAAGTTGATTCTTCACTTATCAATAATTTCTGTTTGCAGTAGATGATCAACACTATAGAAGAGATGTTTAATAAGAATAGGGTATAATTTTTGTGTTATTTTGTTTTTTTGATGCCCCACAAATAATGTTAAAAGTTATAAATATTTAGCTTATTTTTGTTTTAATGTAGGTAAGCTAAGTAGACTGTGAAAAACATGAACTTCATATTGGTGGATTTAGAATTTAAAGTTGCTAATTTTTAGATGAGACCTTAAAACAGTGCAATATTTGCCATATGAAAAATGATTGTAAATTCGATGCATGGGGAATGCTTATAAGTAAAAGTTTAACAAATCATTGAAGTAGTCTTTAAAACGATCTGCACACAATTAAAGTTAAACCTTCTCAGTTTTACAATGTAAAGCATCAGTAATGATTGAAAATTGCTGAATTTGTAATAAGAATGAATTGTAATTTGTGATAAGACTGAATCCATTGTCTATATGTATTTACTAGAATCGACATAAAGACTCTTTTAACTGAAAAACTGATATCAAGATAACGCTATCGAGTAAAAGAAAGTATCTCCAATAAATACATTTAGAAGATCATTCTAAAGACACAACATTCTAGGAATCACAAAAACAAAACAATAAATCAACAAAGAATCGATCGGAACGAGGCTATATGATTTTTAACTACCAATTTTTAAGATACGACGTAAACGCTTCTGAACGACCGCTGCTTTCGCTCACGAGGAAGTTTGTTTATGATATACTACCAAAGCTTCTATTTTCAAGACACGAGATAAAAGTTAATGTTTCCGCTTTACAACAGCTGTACTTACGGGAGAACAAAAGATCGAGATTGTTTAACGGGCTGAAAACCAAAGTGAAACTAATAATAATTGGAGAACTTCTGAAGTGGGGGTATTCTGAAGCGAGGATACAACATCAAATAAAATCATTTTCAAAAATGAACCAAACAAAAACAAATAAAATTACTTTCAAAAACAAATGAAACATTTCCAAGATAAAAATATTATTCCTAAAAAGAATTCAAACAAATAAAATCCAATTGAAAATCAAACTGCAATTATTATCCGGAGAACGATCTAAAGCAGGGGTACAACACAAAACAAATAAATCATTTTCAAAAACTCAAATAATACATGTATAGTAATGCAAGAGGCCAGGGATGCACTTAGCAAACTGCAGACAGTGACACTGTTTCGACCTATCAGGTCTCTTCAGTGCAGTTGGTGACCAATAAGAAGCTAGAGGCTTTTAATAAAGCATAGCTTAGACCGTCACACTTGTGGGACCAAATACTAGGTCCACTGTAGTGGATGGTCTGTCAACCTCTGCGAAGCCGTATCACTCGTGAATGAGTGGCGGTTGTCGCAGGTGCACTATGTCTAACAACTGCTAGAACAATAGTGCTGTCACAGCCGAGTGGTCACAAGGTCTTACATGTATAGTAATGCAAGAGGCCAGGGATGCACTTAGCAAACTGCAGACAGTGACACTGTTTCGACCTATCAGGTCTCTTCAGTGCAGTTGGTGACCAATAAGAAGCTAGAGGCTTTTAATAAAGCATAGCTTAGACCGTCACACTTGTGGGACCAAATACTAGGTCCACTGTAGTGGATGGTCTGTCAACCTCTGCGAAGCCGTATCACTCGTGAATGAGTGGCGGTTGTCGCAGGTGCACTATGTCTAACAACTGCTAGAACAATAGTGCTGTCACAGCCGAGTGGTCACAAGGTCTTACATGTATAGTAATGCAAGAGGCCAGGGATGCACTTAGCAAACTGCAGACAGTGACACTGTTTCGACCTATCAGGTCTCTTCAGTGCAGTTGGTGACCAATAAGAAGCTAGAGGCTTTTAATAAAGCATAGCTTAGACCGTCACACTTGTGGGACCAAATACTAGGTCCACTGTAGTGGATGGTCTGTCAACCTCTGCGAAGCCGTATCACTCGTGAATGAGTGGCGGTTGTCGCAGGTGCACTATGTCTAACAACTGCTAGAACAATAGTGCTGTCACAGCCGAGTGGTCACAAGGTCTTACATGTATAGTAATGCAAGAGGCCAGGGATGCACTTAGCAAACTGCAGACAGTGACACTGTTTCGACCTATCAGGTCTCTTCAGTGCAGTTGGTGACCAATAAGAAGCTAGAGGCTTTTAATAAAGCATAGCTTAGACCGTCACACTTGTGGGACCAAATACTAGGTCCACTGTAGTGGATGGTCTGTCAACCTCTGCGAAGCCGTATCACTCGTGAATGAGTGGCGGTTGTCGCAGGTGCACTATGTCTAACAACTGCTAGAACAATAGTGCTGTCACAGCCGAGTGGTCACAAGGTCTTACATGTATAGTAATGCAAGAGGCCAGGGATGCACTTAGCAAACTGCAGACAGTGACACTGTTTCGACCTATCAGGTCTCTTCAGTGCAGTTGGTGACCAATAAGAAGCTAGAGGCTTTTAATAAAGCATAGCTTAGACCGTCACACTTGTGGGACCAAATACTAGGTCCACTGTAGTGGATGGTCTGTCAACCTCTGCGAAGCCGTATCACTCGTGAATGAGTGGCGGTTGTCGCAGGTGCACTATGTCTAACAACTGCTAGAACAATAGTGCTGTCACAGCCGAGTGGTCACAAGGTCTTACATGTATAGTAATGCAAGAGGCCAGGGATGCACTTAGCAAACTGCAGTTGTTAGACATAGTGCACCTGCGACAACCGCCACTCATTCACGAGTGATACGGCTTCGCAGAGGTTGACAGACCATCCACTACAGTGGACCTAGTATTTGGTCCCACAAGTGTGACGGTCTAAGCTATGCTTTATTAAAAGCCTCTAGCTTCTTATTGGTCACCAACTGCACTGAAGAGACCTGATAGGTCGAAACAGTGTCACTGTCTGCAGTTTGCTAAGTGCATCCCTGGCCTCTTGCATTACTATACATGTAAGACCTTGTGACCACTCGGCTGTGACAGCACTATTGTTCTAGCAGTTGTTAGACATAGTGCACCTGCGACAACCGCCACTCATTCACGAGTGATACGGCTTCGCAGAGGTTGACAGACCATCCACTACAGTGGACCTAGTATTTGGTCCCACAAGTGTGACGGTCTAAGCTATGCTTTATTAAAAGCCTCTAGCTTCTTATTGGTCACCAACTGCACTGAAGAGACCTGATAGGTCGAAACAGTGTCACTGTCTGCAGTTTGCTAAGTGCATCCCTGGCCTCTTGCATTACTATACATGTAAGACCTTGTGACCACTCGGCTGTGACAGCACTATTGTTCTAGCAGTTGTTAGACATAGTGCACCTGCGACAACCGCCACTCATTCACGAGTGATACGGCTTCGCAGAGGTTGACAGACCATCCACTACAGTGGACCTAGTATTTGGTCCCACAAGTGTGACGGTCTAAGCTATGCTTTATTAAAAGCCTCTAGCTTCTTATTGGTCACCAACTGCACTGAAGAGACCTGATAGGTCGAAACAGTGTCACTGTCTGCAGTTTGCTAAGTGCATCCCTGGCCTCTTGCATTACTATACATGTAAGACCTTGTGACCACTCGGCTGTGACAGCACTATTGTTCTAGCAGTTGTTAGACATAGTGCACCTGCGACAACCGCCACTCATTCACGAGTGATACGGCTTCGCAGAGGTTGACAGACCATCCACTACAGTGGACCTAGTATTTGGTCCCACAAGTGTGACGGTCTAAGCTATGCTTTATTAAAAGCCTCTAGCTTCTTATTGGTCACCAACTGCACTGAAGAGACCTGATAGGTCGAAACAGTGTCAAATAATACAAAAACACAAAACAAATGTAATCATCTTTTTTCAGTTATCAAGTTTAACAAACACAAGTACAAATGGAAATCATTCAATGTTGAACGGAAGTTATACAATGTAATCGGAAGCAATACAGAAAGTAATTCATGACGTATGAACGCACCACAAAAACCTGGTGGAAATTCATATCTTATATTACTGGCGGGTGTAAAAGATAATGCGTATGATAAAAAGTAAAGATCTTTACTAAATGTAAATGATCTATACTAAATCTATGTAATATACTAATGCCGTCGAGTCCGGTCAATTGCATAGTCAATTTTCCAAGTCTTTTTATGCGATTAAGCGAATTATGCGTTTAAGCAAAACTGTGAAGTTAATGGTCAACTGACATGAAATTTACAATATTTGATTTAAATTGAAATTCTAAATATTTTTGTCGATATAAACTCATTTTTGCCTTTTTTCGTTTATGTTTTTGTTAGTTTTCTTAGTTTTTGTTTAGTTTTGTTTTGTTAGTTATTTACAGTTCAACATCAAGTTTCTTCATTTTCTGTATTTTTCCCACGATTTCGATGACGTCGTTTTTGAACATTTGCTGGAAGCTTGTCTAAACGAACCTCGATGCTTCTAAATGCAGAGACTGCAATGTTCAAACATTTAGCATATCAGTGATGGAAACAGTAAAGTTATTGTCAGTTTTTCTCAAGTTTGCACTCAGGCTAGCAACTGGTAGACCAGAAATTTGTGAAAGCTGTCTTATATAGCCTAGGCGATTTAGGTTTTATCTCAAAGTTACTTGTTTAGCTGGTTGCCTACCACAGTCATTCAGCAGTTAATTGTTTGCACTATCAGGCAATATGTTACAGTGTAAGTCTTCATAAGGTTATACAGGGTGGGCCGTACGTCTTGCACCAAGAAATTACGTGGAGTGTGATGTGAAACAATGTAAATTAATGGGGTAGAATATCTTTTCCTTTTTTTTGATCTATAATAAATGTGTTTTCATAAAATAATTTACCATTGTTTGAATGTATCAGTCATTATATTTGTCAAATTTAATTATAATTAAAGTTTTTTTAGGTATGATTTGCATTTAAAATTTTTTTTCTTTAATTTTCAGATATGCCTTTAACAATAAATGAGCAAGTTCAGTCAGTATTTATGATCATTTTGAGCATTTGTGATTGTATCAGCGTGTATAACGTGTCATCAGTTCCTTAGATAAGCTTGTTTTACATAAAATAACGTTTATATAATCAAAATTGTCTTAAATGTTTTGGTGCGCGACTTACCGCCCACTCTGTATATTGCCTTCAAGTTGTGTAAATATATTTACATATTAGGCCTGCACTTGATTTACAGCTGTCATGAGAAATAGAAAAAAAACTAGTGTTTCACTTATGATTATTTAGATTTTGTAATATCTGATAATTTGTCTATCTTTTGTGTTTTTAGACCATTTAGTGAGCCATTGTTATAATCTGTTTGTAATGGTAATTTGCTCTGTTGGAACTTGTAATTCCAGGTGTGAAAGAAATAAAAAGATAGCTTTTTTTTCTTTTCCAAAAAACTGGACTGAGACGTATTTGGATATCAAAATGCCAAAAAATGTATTTCAGTCCGTCAACACACTTCTAAAAGCCCTTGCTGAATCAGATTTTGATTTGAGCCGCTCTTTGCTACATCACTTAGACATCAAAAAACCTTAAGATTGCAATTAAAGAGTGAAGCAATACCAACTGTTATTCCAGAGCCCCCAAAACTCTGAAGCTCAAAACAAAATCACCAAGAAAATCTAAAGCTTCAGAGAAATGCCGACAAATAAAGGTTTGCATAATGTATTGTATTCACTGTGACTGTATTTGCTAGGTGTTTGAGTAGCACATTGTAGTTGTTGGTTATTGGTTATCAGTAACGCTAGATATTTTATTTAACCTTGTAAAATCCGTTAGCATAGTTCTCTTAGGTCAGTTTTTATATCAGAAAGCCTGCCATTTATGTGATCATTGTCATGCTTTTGTCAAGGGACTTGTTATTGAAGAACAGCTGTTGTTTTTGTAAAGTTTTTTGGTACTTCGGGTATCAAAGGCGTTGGAAAATGCCTGATAGCAAAGGCCTTCTGTTTAGCCGGTACATTATTTAACTGTATTGACGATAGAAAGCTATGCTCCATTAAGATCAGTGTTAAAGTGTATGCTACAGTAGATGTAAAATAATGCTATCTGGATATGAGTTACTTGCTTTAATTATGTGTTGATTTAGTTTTTTCCAGACTTTTCCTTGCTGTCCTTCACTTTAGTACATTGCTAAACAAAAAAAGATCCATTTCACTTTCAGTAAGTAAACCCATTTACCGTCATTGTGAAAATGTTTGTGGTTGATTTCCTGCTTTCTATCGAAGAAGGTGTAGCTGACAAGTAGATACGACGTGAGTCTTCAAACTCTTAGTTTAAACAGGGACAACTTCAACCTACAATGCAGCTATTTTTTCACCACAATAAGGTTATTATTTCCAACAACTTTAAAGAAGTGTTGTTCCAGATTGCACTATTTTTCAAGTAATGCAGTTTAGTAAACAAAGCTCTTCTTTTCTTCCATGGGGAACAGGGCTGCCAGTAGTAACAGGCGGACTTGATGGTGAAAACCAGCATTTAGTTAAAATGACTAAACTTGTCATAACTTTTCCTCAGCCCTTGTCATCTACACAATTATTTCATTTTTGCTGAATTTTACATAGTAGCTGATGCCGATTGGTCATCCCCAGAAAGATGATCATTAAAAACCGCCACCATTAAAATCATACTTGCCATTTGTACTTCATCTTTGAAGTGATTGTGCTCATGGACCCTATTACCGATCACTTCTGTTTTAACAAACCTTATCAGTGCATTTTTCTAGAGTATAGCAGCAGACTTTCTTATAGATTACGTTGAAGAATTAATGCGCAACGTTACTTTAAGAAGAGAGGCGAATCCTGCATACCAATTGGCTACTGGTTCAAGGTTTTCTTGTAGACCTCCTCCACTAGCTGAAAATTACAAAACAGTCGGAAAAACTGAAGTCTCCGCCGTCACAAATCCCGCTTCAATCTCAATAGCGTTGATAGCAGTGCACTGGCATAACAGACTATTGGAGGCCTTGTTTTGCTATTCTGCCCTGTGCTCGTCTTTATTTGTTTTTAACCTCAAAGAAGTTGTGTAAAATATGTTAGCCAAATTAGAATTTGTTGTATAGCATATTTGCGAGTGTGCAATTATGTTATTAAAAAATAATGCTATACTAAATCTATGTAATATACTAATGCCGTCGAATCCGGTCAATTGCATAGTCAATTTTCCAAGTCTTTTTATGCGATTAAGCGAATTATACGTTTAAGCGAAACTGTGAAGATAAACTAAAGCGCAACGATCGTCAAGCATAAAAACGTCTACACATCATACTTCAAAGCAAGTGCAATGCGATTTTGTCTGATTCTTGCTCAAAAAATAAATAAATGCACCCGAATAAAGGGTTTAAGTGAATTTTATTTGTTTCAAGCAAAATACAGTGCGATTTTTCGTTGTTTAATTTTATTTTGCATGCTGTCTTGCATTTTTCTTTCTAGTCGAAAAAATGTGTCAATATTCTTTCCTTCAAAATTACAGTCGTCGTCTAATTATATCAAGTGCGTGAAGCACTTTTTTACTTATTGGTGGAATCACAACAGTTGCGTCGGCAGAGTTTTCTTCATTAGCGTCGTCGTTCTCAACTTGATTGTTTTGTACAACTTCTTCACATATATGGACATCATCGTGAACACCTGTTATTTCAAAATCATCATCAAGGTTGACATACTGAGTGTATGTTTCTTGCGTAAACGAGGGTGGAACTTCATCCAATGGAAATCCTAGAAAAGACTCATCGGGCGCAGCTGTGTCAAACTACGAAAAAGCAGTTTTGAATTGTGTCAGCAGGAATATCGCTCAAAGCAGCGCTCATAAAATTTACTGCATCTAATGCAGAAAATAGACCAAGCTACTTTCGTCGCCGTGTTGTTTTCATCTGCATCAATTGTCAACCAGGGATGTGGAAGTGGAAGCGGAAGCAGAACCTGGAAGCGGTACTTTTTCTGTGGAAGCGGAAACGCTAAAATTCTACCGCTTCCACTTCCACATAGGGTATTGGATTTGTAAATAACTTGGCGAAGTTTTGTCCATTGGCTGATGTGGGTTAAACGATGAAGTTGCATTATAGGTCTGAATCAACGTGCGATATCAGTAGCGCGAGAGAACAAGAAAAAGTATAACTAGCATCACATTTTACATCGATTACGGGTAAGAAAAGGTAGTTTAGACAATCAAACGTAGCTAATAAAATGATGATTTGTTTAAACTGAACTAACCTTGGTTAGGGGTTGAAAACGATGAAAAAGAAATTACTCATGACAGAAACAATTTGATCATTTCCCATCAGTGCTCTTCAACTGGGGTTTCGCAAAACATGTAGTTGTGTTCCGTGTGTTTTAAGAGTTCCGTGAGGGCACCGCGAAGTTTCCTCGTTTATTACTAGTATTTGTTTCAGTATACTGATTTCCTATATGTAGTGGTGTTCAGTGTATATAAATAGTTTGTAATGGAATCTTGTGATAGCAAGTTGCAGATTACGACGTAATTCTGTTTACAACTTTAAGAACGTCTGAATTTGGTAACTCCCTTTACTATGTAAAAGCGAATCTGTAATTTCTTGCTGTTGTTAATGTTGTTACCCGACCCCTTCCAAGGGATGGGGGCATGGCGGAAGACCATCGGAACCCAGAAGCCGGGCAGCTCCCAAGGGCCTGGATCAGAGGTAGTAGAGAGACAGAAAATTGTCAAAGAGCGAGCGGCGCAAAACATCCGTAGCTGGACAGTGCAAAATGAGATAAGAGATGTTGGGACGGTTGTCCGCAAGCGCTGCATGAAGAATTCTCGATTCTGCCAATCCTAGAGAGGTAAGAACCTAAATGAAGGCTGTGTCCGTTACAGCGAAGACGAGAAAGGACACAGTGAGCATGACGAAAGAGCACAAGCTCCTCGGTGGAAATCGAGGGAACCTGTGTGTCAAAGAACTTCGGTGAGACAGTACGCCTCCAGTCCGAGATAAGACAAGTGTGTATACGAGAGATAAGAGGAAAGAGACTGTAAGGGATTGCTGAGGGCATGAGTAGCATTACCCGTCTGGCCAGCTCATTAGCCGCGTTGTTTCCCGGGAGAAACGAGTGTCCGGGAACCCATTGTAGCCTGATAGTACAGAAAGAGAGAGAAGACGGTTTCTGCCAGAGAAATTTATGTAAAAGGAAAGATGGAGGAGATGACAGAGTGGTGAGGACAGAACGAGTGTCAGATAGGAAAAGAAAAGAGAAGTGGCAGACTTGTTGGTGCTGCCGAGATCAGCAAAGAGCTTGTAGAAAGGCGCAGGTTTCAGCGGAAAAACTTGAGCATACTGGACCTGCTGAAAAGATAAGGGTGGCCTCAGTGCCACGAAGAGAAGAGTTGGTAAGTATACCAGAGCCACCTTTGCCAAAAGGGAAAGGAACAGAGTCGTCTGTCCAGAGCACCAGATCGTAAGGAGAGCATTCAGTTTCAGAGAAGTCAGAGAAGAAGCATAGGAAACAGAAAGAGACAAGTATTCCTTTGCAGAAGAACAGTGAGAGTCAAAGTAAAAAGCAAAGTCATCCCTACGAGCTTTCTAAAAATTAAAGGAAGGGAGACGTTCGTTGGAGCGAAGGACCGGAGAAAGTGGGGCGGTTAGTAGAATTGGTAGATGCTCAGAACCCAGGTTTTGTAGCACCTCCCCGGAGCAAGACAAAACAAAAGAGGAGAGAGCAAAGGGGGTGTCAGGGGAGGAGCGACTGCCAGAACAGCAATGAAGAAGAGTGAGCATGTTAAAGTCATTGAGGGAGAGGAGGTCAGAAGAGATGACCCAGTCGAATACTTCCTCTCCACGGTGGTCGGAAGTACCTTTTGAGTTCTACAGAGAGTGATGGCAATTGAAGTCCCCAGAATAAAGAGATTTCTGGAGGAGGAAAGAATCAAGGGAGAAAAGGAATTGGTTCTGCTATTTTTTGGAGAAGAGCGAATAGGGGAGCATAAATATTAAGGAATGAAAGCAAGGAGGAGTCATTTAGAGAGATGTTGACCCCTACGTAATCAGAGTAGGTGTCAAGCGAAGAAAAAGAGGAGGTAGAAAGTTGAAAGAATGTTAAGCCCTACCTAACGAAAATGATGACGCCGCCGCTAGCGTGGGTGACATCAGTAGAAAAAATACTAGACCGGGAGTGAGTGCGATCAGATCGCAGAGTAGAGAATTCAGGGATCCAGAAAGACAAAGATAAGATAAGGTTAGATTACTGGATTCAAATAAGATCAACGGAATGAGACGATGGGAAAAATTGAACAGTGGAAATATACAAGCTGGAGGTGTCCAGCTGGATCAAAATCTACCTTAATTTTGACTCAGCCCAAACGGGTCGGGGACCGCACCACCACGTTGAGGCGGCTGTTGATTGGCGCAGTTCAATTTTGCTCGCTTTATATGCTGTATATACGAGAGAAATTTCGCACTTCACTATTGAGAAAGATTAGAGTCAATACGTGTTTTGGGAATAAACAGAAGGCCCGTATTGATGATTAGAGTTAAAGTTAACTCAAAATCAGAATTAGTTAAAAATAGAATCCAACAAATTACACAAATCGTGCAATTTCTTGTTGTGACGACAGGTTATTGTTGAGACCTGTATTATGCGATCACACCGTTTAGATCTAAAAAGCATTAAGTGAACTGTTGTAAAAGTGGTTCTAAGTAGTGAATGAGCTTGTAATGATTGTTTATTTGTTAAAGTGTTTAATTATTTTTTGAAGTGTAGCAACAAAATACTTGATTTTCTTGCAACCAATTCGTGATTTCTAAATTTTTGTTAGTGCGGGTTCCGTGACAAACGCGAAAGCTCATCAGGGGTTCCACGATGATAAAAAGGTTGAACTGCACTGTTCTACATTCAACACGAGTTCAAATATCGAAGAAAACGAAACACAGAGTAGTTCGGAACAATAAGCTAAAGCGAAAAGGTAAAGTAATAGCAATATATGGGGGTTTTTGTCTCTTCAAAACGATAAAGTGTAGGAGAAGGCAGGCTACAGACCCACAAAAATTAAAAAAATTGTCAACAGTTGTTTTCTCGTTTATTGTTGGTGGATGCGAAAGCGGTGGAAGCGATAGATGTGGAAGCGGTTGACAAAATAACCGCTTCCACATCCCTGCTGTCAATTTTTTCTTGTAACATTTTACGGTGGTAGAAGTTCTTATTGATGCCCTGGTCAAGCGGTTGAATAGACAAAGAAAAGCCCCAGCCAAGCTGAGAAGAAATTATGTTACCAACCCAATATCTCACCACGCATGGGCCAACAAAGAACACCCAATGCACAGTCTGGTACCTGACCCACAGAGCCTACGCCCACAACGCCGGAAGTCACGCCACCTCTTCTACCGTCACGCAGTAGAACACCATAACTGCGACCATGATATCATTGAGGCCTGGAACGAAGAGTGGACTAAACATCAACGCTCTAAGCAACTGACGATAACCTCGGACACTACTGTACCACCTGGATCCGGCTTACCTCGGAAACTGCAGGTTACCCTAAATTGCCTCTGAGATGGAGTGGGGCGGTTTGGTGCAGAAATGCACAAATGGGGACTCACAACATCAGCCTCATGTGTGTGCGGAGCTGCTATCCAAAATGCGGAGCACATCTTATTCCATTGCAATCTCCTTTGTCCACCTAACACGGTCAAGAACCTCACTAACGTAACTGATAATACAAAGAACTGGCTTCAACATCTAGGGCCTAGATGTAGGCGAAAACCTACGATGAGCCCTCAAACGAAAGAAGAAGAAAATATACAATGTTTTATTCGGTGGCAAAAATACGAGCTCAATGCACTGAATTTCATTATCTTCATTTGTGTGGGCAGAGCAATTGTCCAACAGCAAGCAAACTTTTTTCTTTGTTGCTGCAAGCGATTATCAAATCATTTCAACCACTCTTGAAAGAGCGTTGCAGTCATCCAGGAGTTTTTGTTGGATTGGTAAGTTACCAGGAGTTTTTTGATTCCTATAAAGTAGCCGTGGATTAGCAGATTTTCTAATAACAAACCGCTGTAACTTGTCTGAACCATTCATGTTTGCAGTAAGTAGGACGGTAAATCACTAAATCACTATTTTGATTTCTTGCTATCTGAGAGATTTGCATTTTTAATGCACAAAATTCCCTTTGATAGAGCACGAAAGTAAAGCCCCGTTTCATAGCAATTGTAAATTTCTGAGGCAGAATAACGCTCGTGTGCTTTTGGCCACACTGACACTGTCCAATTTTCAGCTGCTTCAGAATCATGATCTTGTTTCTCTCTATGCTTACGCTTATAAACAATTAAATTACGCTCTGGCCAGCGAGTGACCCAGTTCGGTGATGGATCAAAATCTGTCTTCATTACTTTTCTCAAATCTTTTGCTTTTTCACGTAATATTGGGCCAATGATTTGAAGACCTTTACCTTTCGCTTGTTTAAACCATTGCAATAAGGCGTCCTAAACTTCTTCCTTCCCTTTCACGAGTTGGATTTGTGTTGCTACGATGAGCACACAAAAGTTTTTTTTTGATTTAAGAATTCGCTGCACCAGTGATTGCAATATTTCCAATTTTTTTCCACCGCACTTTGCTATGTTTTCTTTTCAAGTTCATCAATGACAAGGAATTTGTTAGCCAACGATAAATCTTTGTGGTTTACTTTCTTGTTTGTTCCTGCTTTACTCATTTTGAATATTAAAATTTGCCCTGTCTTGTGAACTGTACAAAACTTAAATGAAACAAAAACAGTGCTTAACGTGATATACAGTTTGGTCGAGGATACATTATTTTTTTGTTTGAGATACAAGGCGGAGATAAAAAAAATTTAACATTGTATTTCAGAGACAAAAACGTGACATACAAGCGCAAGATTTACATTACTGAAGATCAATCACATCGCAAGTTGCGTTGTTTTTGATCTCTAATCGCAAGCGGCCTTTTTCATTCTGTGACGTGGGCAATCGGCATCGTTCTGTACCTTTCAGTTTGTTTCTGTTAAGACTTTGATACAATTGTGTTTTTGTCACTGAAATTTCGCAACCTTGTGTTGTCAATTATTCGAATAACTGTTTTCAATTCTATTTAATTAAGCGGATTATGCAATAAACCGCTATGCGAATATCCAAAATATTTTCTTAAATGATTGACTGTGGTTTGGAATTTACGATTTCAATGCGATAAAACGGATCATGAGATTATCCGCTATGCAATTTACCGGATTCGACTGTATATTTATACTAAAAGTACGACAAAGTAAAAGATCCATTCTAAATGTAAATTCATGAGATCTTAATAATGATGCCATACCCTTATTAGGGCTTACCGATATGACTTACTGTCCATATCATGTGCACTCTTTAAATGAAACCTTCTTGATATATGTATTGCTGCATTATACTGCTTTGTATTGCATCTTTTTTTGCACGCAACGGCAAATTTGTTATGACTTTGATTTAGCATTTTTATTGTTGTGTGACTTTTACACCCGCCTGATGAGAACGAATAAGATCAAAACCGGTCGCGGGTTATTGATGTTTAATAAATTATTGCATTGTACAGTATGATGTTGGTTATTTACCCTTAGGCCTACCTTGCGCGTGTTTGTTTTTGAATATTGCTACCTCGTGCTTCTTTTCATTTTCGTAGAAACGTGAGTCATGCATTCCTTCGTCTTTCTATAGTGATTATGTAACCTTTGCCCTCACCTATGCGCATCTGTTTCAAATATTGTTGTCTCGCGTTTTGTTATGTTTTCGTAGAAATGTGAGTCATGCATTCCTTTGTGTTTCCGAATATTACTCCCTCGCGCTTTGTTTTATTTTTCGTAGAAACGTGGCTCATGCATTGCTTCGTCTTCACCCCATGAAATATTATTCCTTGTGCCTTTTTTTCATTTTTTTTGAGAAATAAATATGTCTTAGTCTTTGAAAAAACAGAATAACTTTTGGACTGAAGATGCCGCGGAATTTTGAAATCGTACAATAATTTTTGGTAAAAGGTTTAATAAACAAAACAGAGAAAATTCGTGTCAACTGAAAACTTAAGGATATAATTTGATGTCAAAGATCTTCAGTGAACTAAAGTAATTAAGTGTAGATCAGTAGGCTCGCGGTACAGCACGCCACGCCTCTGGCGCTACAAGATCATAGGCACAAAAGTAAGAGAACTAAAGCTTCGCCCAAACATTTTCAACACCCTGAAAGTTATTGGCAAAAATTTGCAAAAACAAAAAATGAAAAATGTAGCAAAATAGTGATTAAGTTACTCTGAACAGTTTGGAGCAACTTGATAAACAAAAGAATTAATCCTGCACTCGAATTTAGAGCTAAAAATGGCTAAAAAGTCATTTTGAAAAACTTGATCTCCAAAACTAACGTCTTCTTCTGGAAATACAAAAAGTCGATTTCTCAGAACTTAAAAAAACTGCATACTAGGTGTTTATAAAAAACAGAAGAGCCATTTACGGTATATGCATTCAGGAAAAATTGTGTTGTCCAGTGCGATAAGTAAAGCCATGAACGTGAGCTAAAATTAAATTTTAATGTCCCTACTGAATCCGCTCCAGTGTAGCTCATTTTAATTCAAACTGAATTAGTTTTGCAACCACATCAAGCCAGATTACTATTTTCTGAGATACTTGCAATTACTGTTTAATAAAAATGTGATGAAAATATGCATCAGTAAATTTTAGAAAGCAAGTTCTTTCTGAATTGTTGGCAGCTAAAAATTTGATATTTGTGTTGGTCTTGCTTTGAAACATTGCGAAAATTTTACCGGTCGTGGTTTCGGTCTAGCTAGATTAGGATTTTGCTCTTGAGACAACGACATTGAAAACTCCTTGATCTTGGTCTAGAAAAAAAAATCAGGTCTTGGCCGCAAGCAAGCCGGTCTTAATTGCAACACTAGCTGTTGTGTTTTTATTGTGATAACAAATAAGAAATTATCATGGCCTTAACTAAATTCGCAAATGCAACAAAATAGTGAACACATCATTTTTACAATATCTACAGGACATTCGTTTTACTATAATACCTTTTCAAGTAGAACAGCTCCAAAGATTTTATTGAAAAAAAGGCTCGTTATAAAAACCTATCATGAGAACCACTCTTTTGAGCCAGCCCTCTGTTTATGAGGTTGTTGTTGTTGTTTACCCCACCCCTTCCGAGTGATGGGGGCATGGCGGAGGACCATCGAAACCCGGAAGCCGGGCAACTCCCCAGGGCCTGGACCAGAGGTCGTAAAGAAACAGAGAGTCGCCAAAGAGTGAGCGGCGCAAAGAGTCCCTAGCTGGATAGTGCAGAATGGGATAAGAGGTGTCCAGGGACGAATGTCCACAGGCGCTGCAGGAAAAATTCTCGATTCTGCCAATCCTAGAGAAGTAAGAACCTAAAAGAAGAATGTGTCCGTTGCAGCGAAGACGAGAGAGGACACAGTGAGCATGACAAGGCGCTCCCCGTCTGGCCAGCTCATCAGCCGCATTGTTCCCTGGGAAAAACGAGTGTTCGGGGACCCATTGTAGCCTGATAGAACAGAAAGAGAGAAAAGACAGTTCCTGCTATATTGTCACAGAGTTTGAGATAAGAGGAAAGATGGAGGAGAGGACAGAACGAGTCTCAGATAGGAGAAGAGAAATGGCAGACTTGTTGGTGCTGCCGAGACCAGCAAAGAGCGTGCAGAATGGCGCAGGTCAGCGGAAAAACTTGAACATACTATGCCTGCCAAAAAAGGAAAAAGTGGCCTCAGTGCCACAGAGAAAGCAGTTGGCAAGAACGCCGGAGCCGCCTTTGCCAAACGAAGAAGGAACAGAACCATCAGTCCAGAGCACCACATCATGACGGGGGCAAAATTACACTCCCTTCCACTGTGCACTGCCCCGTACATTTACATACCGGGCCTGGCTCTACAGTGTAAACTGCCTTTTCAGCTTAAATAATTTCCGTACCTAAACAATAGATGGAGCATAGTTGACAAACGCCATTTCATTGTTACATTGATCGCAATGGAGGTTATTTCGAATAAGTCCCATTCGAGCACAAAATAACACCCACTCACGCTTTTCACGAAGCTCAAACAAAGTCTGGCGTTTTTAATTTACCGCGCTAAAGTGCAGGATTACCGAAAAAACTCTTATTTTTTAAAAACAAAATAAACAGTAATGTTCAAGATTCATGTTCAGCATTTTGGTTAAATGGTACTGGTACTTGCCTTTTGTAATCAGATTTACGGGGTGGGCCATAAGTTTTGATACTTAGGAGAAATTCTATATTAAACAGCTTTTATTTATATAATGTGCTCTACATGAATAACATTGTTTTAAATACACATATTAATATATTTCAATCAGATCACTTCGTTCTTTCGACAAATTTTCTATTCAAATTTAACGTTTCGCTCCCCTTAGTTACCGGGGAGCTTCTTCAGAACACGGTAGATGTAAATAATGTGACATACAAACTGTACAACATAAAATTACAAAGACTACCTGTATTACTAAACACTAAAAATTATTTATCAACAGGGCAGGCAATCACGTAATAACAAAAACATTGTTACATCACAGATACAGGAGTGGCCAAGTGAAAAGTGTAGTGAGAAACATAAGACATTACTTATTGGAGACGAACACACTATAAACAGTAAATAAAAAAAGTATAAAAAATGTAAAAAATAAAAAATGTAAAAAATAAAAAATGTAAAGTAAAACACACTATAAACACACTCGACATACGAGGAATGCCTGCTATATTTTACACATATTAACTCGTATTTTCCACTGTTGATAAGCATGCATTAGCACAGTTGAAGTTATGCTTGTAACAATGTAATGGCATTGGTGATACATTCGTTGATCTAATTTATGTCCCGTATCTTTTTACCTGATACACCATGGCTATCAAGTGCCCCCAAAGATAGAAATCAAGGGGTGAAAGATGGGAGATCTGGAAGGTCACTCCACAGGACCACGTCGACCAATTATCTTAGGGATATTAAATATGTTAAAAAATATTTAAAATTAAAAAAATATTTATAGTACTTCTCCTATGTATCAAAACCTATGGCCCACCCCTTATACTTTTTGAAAAAAAGCAGTGCTTTGCAGTAATTAGGCTACTTAAAAGCAATTAATGTAAATCAGGATTGACTGGGAGTGTTATGTTTCAAATATTGCTATTCGTCCTGCAGCAACCATCAGCTGAGTTCTAGTGGTAATCAACAAGGTAAGAGGTAGGCTGGTTGGGATTAAAGATTAGCGTTTAAGGTAAATATTAGTGTAAAGTAAAATTTAGCTGTGGTTGTATATATTTTGTTCATTTACTAATTTACCATTAAGTACATTTTTGGTAGCAACCATTTTTACTGGTAACCTTTTGGTTAGCTAATGCAGAGCAGAGATGATTTAGACACCTGGTAGCTTAGAACATCAAAAGCAAGTCTGGAATAAAGTTTGATCAGCCAGAACTACATGTACTGTAACTTAAAATTGTAAAAGTAAAGCTTTGATTTGGTAAAACGTGGGCCAAGATTTTAAGCATTTTTCACTATAAACCATCAGTGTATATAATCTGCTGTGCAGTACGAGCATGTACATATGTAGATCAGACAGCTTATTGTTAACTATGAACAATTTCCATAATTTCTATAGCTTACTATAAAAGTTAATAAAACATTGTTTAAGTTTCATATTTGTCATTGCATGTCGTTAGGGTAAATTGGGATGCTAGTAATTTTGTCACAGTAAATTTGCCAAAATATCTTTGTCACATGGTAAATTCACCCCACATTGTACAGCAATATTCAGTAGCATTCAGAAAAAAATCTAATAAATATCATATGTGAATAAGAAATGCATGCTATAAACACAAAAAAGTAAAAAAGTAGAAATTATCTTAGCCATCACTAAAATGCATAATTGTCTAAGCCATTCATGATACTCCATTGTACAAATAAGTATCGAAGTCTTTATTTGTATGTTGTATGAGAAAATATTACCTGGCCATCTTTTTCGCTTGAGCTAAATTCCATATAATGGCATATATCTTTGCATAAAATGTGCATCTGTGCAGTTGATTCATGCAAGCATGTTTTGATTGCAGTCTTTTGTCATACTGGGCCATCACAATGGGTTCACTGCTTCAGTCACACCATCAGTCTACCATTTAAAGATAGAGATGTTCCATCAATGCTTTATCCAAGGGTACTACAAGCAAACTTGCTGGTTTTTTTCACACTGTCTTAGTGCTGAATGTCAAGCAGGAACTTGTGAATACCTAAGTCTGTTCATGTGTAATACAACTTTTAATGCACTCTCAAGATAATAATATTCTTGATTGTGTAACATTTTTTTGTTGTGATTATTTGAAGGTGCAATTATGTTAAAGGAAAAGAATTTTGCAACTGCGAAGGTGATAGAATGGCAATGTCTTGATGTACAATATAGTATTTTCAAATGTAGTGTTATAATTTCGCAGATGTTTACCTATAAACAAAAACCTAGGCTTGATTTTAACAGTGCTTTTTGAAATTTTGTCTCAGCAAGTTTGTTTTCTGCGAGAAGTTACATTTGAACAGTAAAAGAAGGTGTGTAAATAAAGAAGTAACAGAATTTTATGTAGAAAACGTTTGTCCATCTCAACATTGCACTTCTAAGTTATTTAAAGATAATTCAAACAGTAAAAACATACAGCTGTTACCATCGATTGGTTTTCACTTAAGTGTTCGTAAACAAAACAATTAATTTCACCCCTCACCCTCAAAGTTATGCATCTAATTTTCACTCATTGTTTTGAGAGTGAAACAGAAAATAAGATGTCATTTTTTTCAGTGATGAGACATTCAACAGATGTCTGAAAAAGAACATGATAATTGTCATCTATCTGATAAAGATAAAGAACGAAATATTAGTCATGAAGTTGCTGATTGGGCAACAAAATTTAGACTATCCATGGTTGCTTTGTCAGCTCTTGCATATTTGCGTTTAGATAAGTTGAATGTTCCTAAAGACACACATACTTTGTTAAAAACACCCTTAGATTATGAGATACAACAGATTACTGGTAAGCATTATTTACATTTTGGAGCAGAAAAAGACATTATTTCTGCATTAAAATGGTTTAGTGGATGTCTCAGAGAGGTACAGGGCAGGTGACTTAACCGTATTTGGCGATAACTTGGGGGCTCGTCCGGGAAATGAACCCGGGACCTCTCAAAGTTGTCGCCGAATATGGTTAAGTCACCCTCCCTGTACCCTAGTAACCGGCAGATGACGATTTGACGACTAAGAGAGTAGCTCAGTAGAGTTCAGCGGCTACCTTCTATTCCTTATCCTGCGGTTTAAGGACTTACGCTTGAGAAGCTAGGTTGCCAGGCCACTCGTTTACACCACAACTCTATTAATATACAAGCTTTCGCACGGAGACAATCACCGACACCACACTTATGGCAGCCGATAGTCCCCCTTCCTTACAGTAGTGTTTGGCCCTTGCCTTCTAATTCTCCCTTTTAGCTTGTCTCTTCACCTCCCTTCTTTTCTTTCTTCTCTGTTCTGTTGTCTGTTTGCTTTCGTCTTTGTTTTTTCCAAATAACCCATCCGTATATATACTTTTCATTCCTACGTAATTGAAATGAAGTTTCCAAATATTTTAGCCAATCAAAATTACTAAAAACTAAAAATTAACGAAAAAAGGTTTGAAAACGGGGGAATACCGGAAACTGCTACCCAAAGAATAATCAATAAAAACGCATATAAAATAAATCAGAAAAGTTATGTCTACGGGGGAGTACAGAAAATAACTACCAATAAGATTGCTTTAAGAATAAAATAAACAAGAGACGGTTTGTAAACGGGAAAATACCGGAAATAATGGCCAGAACAGAAAAACTACGTTGACACGGGATAATAACATGAATATTCCAGAGATTATTATTATTACAATGAATAGTATGCGAGCATAATAGAACAATTAGTCTAAAGTTGCATGATGCACATAGCACCTCTGAGTGATGCTTCCTGATTGTCTCAGTCTCACCTATAATTGAATTAAAATTAATTTACGTCAAATATTTAGTTTAGTCTGAAAATCTGTATGGATACATATGATTGTTAGGTATGTACTTAAGAGCCTTTCAACAACAAAAACTTGCTGAAAACCAAACTGATATAAACACTAATTTGCAAAGTGAACAGCCATTAAGGAAACGCAGGTAGCTTTTATTTTTGATGTTTTTCGAATAGCGTAACTAACTTGTTGCAAACACTTTTGATGTTCCTTTTTGTTTTTGCTATCAGTGTAATAACTTTTTTGCAAAGATAAGCCTATTTGGTAGCAGCACAATAGCTCACCCATTTTACCCCAACCTTTCCGATGATGATAATTTGTAGATCTTGTGTTTTTGTCCAACTTTTTCAGAATGTCATTGCATTAGATATGTATTTGGATTTGTAGGATGCTTTGTGCATGGTGTAATTTTGTTATCTCCAAAACCTATCCTGATCATTATTGTATGCAATTTTTAGAAAGATTGACGGTACCTGCATCTGATGGAGGTTGCTTACAAGAATTCGTACCTCCATTTTTATCGTCATCAATAATTAACGAAAGTGGCACCAGCTCAACGTTAGCTAACAATGATTTCTTTGTGAAACCAAATAATTTAAGTTTCGTGGGCTTGCCAATGAGTAAGGAGTTGTTTTGGATTTTTATCTGTATGCTTTTGTATCATTTCAGTAAAGAGTCATCAGTTGATAAGCTTATGTTATTAAATTGTCACCAAGGCCTAACGGTGCGACTGCTGAAAAAAGCAATGACTTTAAAACGCCAATGTGATGTAACCTTTGCCCAAATCATGTGTTGCTAGGTCAAATATATCCACTTAAAGTTAGTTATTTTTTTTCCTTCTCGACTAAACATTCACATGGCTAAAATTCCTGTCTCTGAATTTTTGACTTGTATGGCTCTGGGCACCCATAATTTTACATTTTCAACATTGTGTTGTTCTGCCTCGGTAACGGAAGACCTTAGTCGATTGTCGAATCGGCCAAATCAAACGCAGTGTTGCCATCGACTCGTCACCGATGGGGGATTCATCACGAGTTTGATCAAAAGGATTTGAATTTTTGCTGAGTGATTGCCATCCTAACTGCAGGGTATTTCTCTTGTAAGTCTTGTTTCTGACAATGTTAGTTGAAACGTTGTTGACGATATAAAGAAATTGACCAGCGCGAAGGTGTAGTGCAAGGGTGCACAACCTGCGGCCGTAAAATAGTAAAAATATATTTAAGCAGATATTATGCTAATTTATTTAAATTGTAAAAGAGTAAGAAGTAAAAATTGTAAAATCTTATTGTAAAAATATATTTATGCTAAAATATATTTAGCAGTTTTTTTAGCATATATTTTCGAAATCAAAAATCAAGCATATTTCTTTTGGATCTAGCATTTTCTAGTATATTTTTTTAGCATTTTTTTCGGATCAAACATTTTCTAGCATATGCTTTTCAGAATTACCGTAAATAAGTCGCATTTTTTTGTACCCGGTACTAAAAATTTACCCAAAAAGTAAGGTGCGACCTATACACAAGTGACTTATACAGAGTTTTGTACCGTTTCATCAGATCAAATATGGGGTTGCGACTCATACACGCGTGCAACTTATACTTGATTATACATTATACGGTAAGTTTTAAAATTTGGTAGCATTTTAAATTTACATTAAAATTTGCAAGTATTTCCATGCTATTGAAACGGAAAGAAACACAGAATAAAAACGAGTACTATATTTAAATTAAAATGGGAGCAGGATTACTTTATGATTGAGACAGCAACACATTCTATGATGTGTCTAATATGCAGCCAAGTTGTGAAGACTGTGAAAAGGGATAACGCAAAGCAGCACTTTGTTGTTGTTGTTGGTTACCCGACCTCTTCCGAGTGATGGGGGCATGGCGGAGGACCATCGAGCCTCAGAAGCCGGGCAACTCCCCAGGGCCTGGACCAGAGGTCGTAAAGAAACAGAGAGTCGCCAAAGAGTGAGCGGCGCAAAGAGTCCCTAGCTGGACAGTGCAGAATGGGATAAGAGGTGTCCAGGGACGAATGTCCACAGGCGCTGCAGGAAAAAATTCTCGATTCTGCCAATCCTAGAGAGGTAAGAACCTAAAAGAAGCAGTCCCGTAGCACTCCAACTTCGGCCGCCCCCCCCCCAAAGTAAGCGCAAGAGCCCCTGCGCACAGGTCATATCACTTTAGAGGTGTAAAATTGAAAAGCTGCATTAAGAAAATACACCACAATTTGTACATAAGTAAACAGGCTAATGTCAGAATAAAGCATGCCGATACCGAAGGTGCAAGTCATACAAAATTCGGCACCGATGCCAGAGTTCAGTAGGACATTTATGCAGACACTGCAAAACGAAAGCAATGACACTGAAAAACATGAAAAAGTTATAAAAACACAGTATCATTTAAATAGTCTGGAGCGAACCTTTTTGTTCGCAAATGCTGTTATGACATTGTCATAATCAAGAGATCGGGCGCAGTTATTTTCGATTGACAACATGGCTAATGAAGATAGTCTACTGTCTGTCATAGACGTTCTATTAAAAGTTTTGATCAGTTTCAATTTGCTGAAGCTTCTTTCAGCGCTGGCAACAGTCACGGGGCAAGTTAGTAAGATTCGAAGTGCGATGTACACATTCGGATACAATTCAAATAAATGAGTCTTTAGAAGATAGTTCAGAAAGTCTTGAGCCGTATTGAGATTGCGTTTTTTTTGTAAAATTAAAACAAACCGCTGTAGCTCAGCGCTCATTTCATCAGAATCAATGTCACCGAACTTTTTTTGGAACTCTTTACAGCAAGTAAGAAGAGCATTTTCTTGTTGCACAAGCAAAAGTTTGTCTCGTGTGTACAAAAACGAAAAGGCGGAAGAAACCTCACGTAACAAATTAAAGCGCTCCTTTATTGACATAATAGCCTGGTCTACTAATGGATAGAAAAAGTTGCTTTTAAATTTCAGTTCAGGAGTAGCTCGTTGTTCCTCTTCACCTTGGTAATCAAACAATCTTCTTTTCTTTCCACTTCTTGACGGAGGAAAAGAAGGATCAATATCCAATTCCTGTGCTATTTCAACAGCAGATGTTGCGGCACTGTCATAACCCGTTGTGCGATAGTTTTGCAAAAACTTTTCAGTTGCCTGGATTTCCGTTTCCATTGTATGAAGGGAGACTCCATACGATTGAAGAATCTTGCTTGCTTTATTGACTTGGAATAGGATGTCATACCAAATAAACACCGACAAAAAGAAAACTCCATTTTGATAAATGAGCTATCAACGATTTTGTTTCTGAGGCAGCTCTTCCATCTTTTCTTTCTATGGAAATGGCTTCCAAGTCTTTCAGTGCCAGCAACACCTCTTTTAAATTGTATCGAAGAGGTTTGATGCATTTAATTCTGCTTTCCCAACGAGTATCAGATTGTGACTTTATGGACAGCTCCACATGTTTCTTCAAAATTTCCCAACGCTGAGCAGAGGAAGAAAACAGCACATACAACCTTGTAAGTACTCCAAAAAATGTCAATGCTTCCGTCGATCAATTAGCACTGTCAACAACAACTAAGTTAAGGGTATGTTTTGCACAGGGCACGTAAACAGCTTTGGGATTGATGTCTAGCATTCTTGCTTGGACCCCAGAATGTTTTCCTTTCATGTTAGCACCATTATCATATGACTGACCTCGACAATCAGACATATCGAGTTGCAGTTCGGTCGCTTTTTCTAAGAAAGCGTCCAACAAGCCTTTCCCAGTACCTGTCACTTATTCTCAAGTAGCCAAAAAATGTTTCTTTAACAACAGCAGCTTCTTCATTACATAGTACATAACGGAGAATGACAGACATTTGTTCATGATGTGACATATCTGGAGTGCAGTCCAAAATTATAGAAAAATATTTTGCCAATTTCAATTGCTGAAAATTTTCTTTTTCAACTTCTGTCGCTAGCAATTCAATTAGTTCATTTTGTATGGTAGGACTCAAATAGTGATCTTTAGTGTTTTTATTCTTGATTCTGTCTTGAAGCTCTTTTAGGATCGGATCTCTTCTTGCCAAAAGCTCAAATATACCCAGAAAATTTCCATTGTGAGGAGATCCTAAGACTTCTTCAGATCCTCTAAAAGCAAGATTCCTTTCCGATAGAAACAAGGCAATGTCGATAAGTCTCTCTAAAACATTTCTCCAAAAACGTCTTTCATTGAAAAAAATATTCATCTCGCGTTTGTCGATAGTGGATGAATTTCTTATCCCTTCAGCTAGCAACATCCATTGACTGTAGCATTCTTGGTGGGAAATGCCGTTTTCATGGTCTTTCAGTTTTTTCGAAAAACCCTCCCATGTATTTATACCACTACAAAAGGGGCTTAGTGTTTTTCCAAATAGCTTACAACAAAAGCAAAAAACTTGATCTGATTCCCCAGAATAAACTAGCCACGACCGTGAAACACTTTCACCATTAGGTAACACACGTTTATAATGGTTGGAGGAAAAACGTCGCCTTGGAGTTGTGTTATTATATGGAAAATTCATTATTAGTTGATGTGGTCCACGCTTTACTATATCACATCGTTGAGCATCAGAAATACTTTCAGGCCATTTACATGGGTCATCAGGGATAGGGGTAAATTGAGATTCAGTTATTTTTGATATTGAAGGTTGCGTATTGGCAGGTAAATCACAACTTACATTTTCTGGAAATTTACAATCACTTTGATGCTGATCGTCATAGTCTTCTTTTTCTTGTACACTATAGTTTTCTTCATCCCTCTCGGTACTGGTGCCAGGTCTACTCTGCTCAGTAATCTTGAAAAAATCTGTCATCTTGGGCAATTTCGCTACAGCATCTCGAGCAGTGGCTGCTTCTTTTCTCTTTTGAGCACCACTTTTTGAACGTTTCATTCTATACAATGTCAATAAAATACTTTATCTGCACTCTGCAGTGTATATATATTGTCCCGGTATTTATAGCCAAACAGAATTCCAGACCATTCTATGATTGTTGCGTAACAACGGCATTGTTACGTCAATCGAATATTCAAGATTCTACCAGAAAATCAATCGAAATATTCTAGATTCTGCGAGATAAAATGACGTCGCATTCACTTATGATGTCACAAGCCAATTTCTTCCTACAGTTTAAATCGGTTGTAAACAAGTCTGCTGAACTGAAAATAGTCACGTAGCCAAAAAGCAATTTCAGACTAACTTGGGGCCCCAAAGTTGGCCTGGGCCCCCCCCAATTGGGGGGTTTAGGGGGCGGCTGCTACGTCTCTGAAAAGAAGAATGTGTCCGTTGCAGCGAAGACGAGAGAGGACACAGTGAGCATGACGAGGGAGCACTAGTTCCTCAGTGGAAATCGAGGGAACATGTGTGTCAAAGAACTTCGGTGAGACAGTACGCCTCCAGTTCGAGATAAGACAAGAGTGGATACGAGAGGTAAGAGACTACAAGGGATTGTGGAGGGCGCAGGTAGCGCTCCCCGTCTGGCCAGCTCATCAGCCGCGTTGTTTCCCTGGGAGAAACTAGTGTCCGGGGACCCATTGTAGCCTGATAGAACAGAAAGAGAGAGAAGACAGTTCCTGCCAGATTTGCCACAGAGTTTGAGATAAGAGGAAAGATGGAGGAGAGGACAGAACGAGTCTCAGATAGGAGGAGAAGAGAAATGGCAGACTTGTTGGTGCTGCCGAGACCAGCAAAGAGCGTGCAGAATGGCGCAGGCTTCAGCGGAAAAACTTGAACATACTATGCCTGCCAAAAAAGGAAAAAGTGGCCTCAGTGCCACAGAGAAAGCAGTTGGCAAGAACGCCGGAGCCGCCTTTGCCAAACGGAGAAGGAACAGAACCGTCAGTTCAGAGCACCACATCATGACGGGGGCGAGAGTCAAGGTGGGCGAGAGCCGCATCTTGGCGGGGAGAGGAGGATCAGAGCGAGAGCATGGAGTGGTAACGGTGGACTCCACCGTGAACGATGGCAGATTCCAAGGAGAAAAGGGAGGGCAAGCAAGAAGAGCCTCCCTAGGAGAAGTAGAAGGAAGCATGAGCGGGTGAGTGAATGCAAAAGCTCTCCAGGACGATCTGCAGAGTCTTGGTTTCACTCCAAGTCTGGCCAAACCTGAAATAGGAAAGGGGGTTGGGAGACGAAGAGCCTGCTCATAAGATAAAAGAGTGAAATGAGTCAGAGTGACTCGTAGGGGAGGTAAAGAAGCCTTGGTAAGAAGCAGAGAGATGGGGGAGGACGAGAGGCATCCGGTGATGGCGCGACTGGCCGCTTGGTAGAGGCGTTCCAATTTGGTGAAGTTGGTAGCGCTTAGGAAAGGAAACCATTCGGGTGAAGCCTAAGTGAGGAGGGACCAAAGAAAAGATTTGTACAGAACAGAGAAGGACTCCTTCGAGGGGCCCCATGAGGAAGCAGAGATACAGCGTAAGGCCTTGAGACGTGGGAAGAACTTGGCCTTCAACGAAGATACATGCTTAGAAAAGGAAAGAGTGCGGTCGAAGGTGACCCCAAGAAAAGTTGGAGTGGGATTGAAACGGAGGCGGGAGCCGAGTAGGAGAAGGTTGGGATGGAGGTTAGCCTGGTGAGGATCCACTGAAAAAAAGGAGGCATCACATTTGCTCGAATTGAGAGGAAGACACCAGTACTCAGACCAGCGCTCCAATCGAAACAGAGCTCCTTGTGTGGCCTCCACCGCACTGGGAACCCAGGGAGAAAAGGACCAAATGGCCAGATCGTCAGCATAAGGAGAACAGCTGGCAGAAGAAGGCAGAGAAGCCGGAAGATCATTAATAAAGAGAGAGAAAAGTACAGGACCAAGAACGGATTCTTGCGGAACACCTGGACGGACTCGAAAGGAACGACTTTTGTGATTTTGAAAAACCACACAAGCGCACCTATCACAAAGGAAAGATTGAGTCCAACGAGCAAAGCAAGGAGGGAGGCCAGCCGAAATCAGTTTGTGGATAAGGGCGGATTGCCAGACCGAGTCAAAAGCTTTAGATAAACCGAAAGTAGAGAGGATCGTCTGAGAGCCCGGCCTGGGTTTGTTAAACCCATCCGAAATGGACTGAGAAAGGTACAGAATCTGATCGAGTGTAGACCGTCCAGAGTGGAAACCGGCCTGGCGGGGAGGAAGAATGGAATTAGATTCCAGAAAGAAGAGAAGACGAGATAGAATGATGCGTTCAAAAAGTTTTGAGACGCAGGAGGTGAGAGAGATAGGCCGAAAGAAAGCAAGACAGTCGAGAGGCTTTCCAATGGAAGACTTGGCCGCAATCAGTGCCAGAGAGATAAAGAGAGCAGCAGCAGAGGAAACAGAAAAAGACGAGTATTCCTCTGCAGAGGGACAGTGAGAGTCAATGTAGGAGGCAAAGCCACCCCAGCGAGCTTTCTGAAAATTGAAGGAAGGGGGGCGCTCGTTGGGGCGAAAGACCGGAGAGAGAGAGTTAGATAGAAGAATTGGTAGGTGGTCAGAACCTTATTCTGATGGCGAACTCCTGAAACGATGCTTGATAAACGTTGTTAAGTGCATTCACTCTGGGAAGGAAGCTGAGTATTCTTCATTTGCTCTCTCGCGTGTTACAATGCAACGCAGAGATGATATCGCTCAGCAGGTAAAATTCTCTCTGCAAGCAAAGATAAACAAGAAAGAAAGTTTATTTTCACTTGCTGTTGATGAATCAACAGATATCAACGATTCCGCGCAATTGTGACTCCTCGTTCGTTGTCTTTCTTCAAGCTTTGAATTGTGTGCGGGTTTCCTTTTCATGGAAACACTGGCTACTCGCACCCGTGGAGAAGACATATTTATTGCAGTTAAGAATGCCTGCATTCGCTCTGGATTAGATCTGAAATACCTTCGGGGCATTTGCACGGACGATGCGCCTGCTTACGATAGGTAACCAACAGGGATTTGTTATAAGATTTTCGGATTACGTGTCCAACGAATATGACAATAAAGAACTCTTCAACCTTTACTGCATTATCCACCAGGAAGCACTATGTGCCGAATCCGTTGCTTTAAATACCATTCTGAAGAATATGAATCGCATTATCTTGTTTATTCGCGCAAATGCTTTGCATCATCGACAATTTTGAGAAATTTTATGCTCAAGTGAAACATCTGCTGAGGACATACTTTATCACTCCGCAGTTCGTTGGTTGTCTATAGGAGAAACTTCCCGCCGTGTACTGCAATTGCGAAAGGAAATAGTAGAATACTATTCAACCAAAAACAAGGAGTGTCCCTTGCTCGACAAAGATTTTCTTACGTCCCTTGGTTTTCTGGTGGATTTTCTTACCCAGGTTAACTTCCTGAATCAAATTCTGCAGGGAAAGGCAACAACAGTTTGTCTCGTGTATAAAAAAGTACATGATTTCCGCGACAAATGTCGTCTCAAAAGTCATCTGCATCAGCGTAACTTTTTCCACTTTCCGCGGATGAAAACTCTGATTGACAGCAATAAAATTCAAGTGGATGATATTCCCATGATTCGTTTCTCAAGCGTTTTGATGAGGTTTTGCAGGAATTTTCACATCGTTTCCAAGATTTTGAGAGAATTTCCGATACAACAAGGCTTGTTGCTTATCCACATCTGGTTGAAACCGAAATTGGACCATTAAATCTTCAAATGAAACTCGTCGAGTTGAAGAACGACGAACAGTTCGTCAAAAAATTTAAAGACGAAGAAAATCTGCTAGATACGTGAAGAGGAGCAGTTAAATATCCGCTTCTACAAGAATTTGCCAGAAAAACTCTCGTTTTTTTGGAAGTACTTAGGTTTGTGAAGCAAGATTTTCAAAAATGAAATATTTGAAGAACAAGTATCGAACCCGATTGTCCGACAGCAATCTGGAATGTGAACTACGACTCATGATATCCAGCGAGCCACCAAACTTAGCAAGTTTTTCTGAGGAGGTGCAAGATCAAGGAAGTGATTAAGTACAATTTTGTGATTTATAATTGAATAAATTTTCCAAACTTGAAAATTTGACTTTTTTTAATGTTTAGCATGAGTAGTGAAGACAGCATTTACGGCAGTTAAATTGTAAGGCTTAAAACGTAAATTCGTAAAAAATATTTTTAACTAGTGGCGGCCGTTAGTGCATTTATAGGATGTTTTGCGGCCGGCAGTAGCCAAAAGGCTGTACACCCCTGGTGTAGTGGTTAGAGCGTCCGCTTTGCAGTCGGTAGGCGTGGGGTTCATTCCCTAAGTTGAATCATACCAAAAGATTTTATTGGTATTTATGGTATTCACAGCTTCCCTGCTTGGTGCTCAGCATAAAAAAGGGATAGTGTGGAGAACAAGCCAGCAAGCTTGCTTGTTGCGTCTTTGGGCAAGGCACTCAACGGGACGCCTCCACCTTTATGTAACAGACAGGTGGCCTACCTCGACTTCACCGAGTTACAATTGTGAAGTTGCTAACCCAGCATGTAGAAAGGCGACTCTTTGGTACCCACCAGCGGCAGTCCGCCTTGGTGGTAATTGGGCTACCAGTCACTCATGACTGGTTTGAAATGGGCTGCCATCTTTTCCCTAGCCTAATTTCCATTAGGTTGACGGTCTGAACCTGAATTGCCGTTCGTGGCGTACCTCCATTCTAAGGAAGAGGAGGGCTAATCACAACAACAACAACATATAGAGAAATGATTATCATAAATTTCATTTTAACATTACCTAATTTCTTTAAGAATTTGTTGGAGCTAGGCCTATTTTTCCAGAGCAGTTTTGCATCATTGAAAAATGTTTTGTGCACTGTAAACACTTCCACATAACAAAATGACATCACTGGCTGGTGTTAAGTTTGTTTTTCCTTGCAGCCTCAAGCACTTCATACGTCCTTGGAGAAGAGCTAGTAAAAGGTTTGATTAAAGAAGTTTGGGAAGTAAATGCAAATGTGAAGATTTTGACCGCCGTTGTGCAAAATCTGGCCAGCCAAAATAACAAACCTAGTTCTCATACTCGACCCGATGAAATAGACCTCCCTTTGAGTGCACCTTTTTTCTTTCCAAAGACAAATCTTACAGCAATGAAACATTTCTTCGTTTCAAAGGTGAACCATTTTTGAAGATCTTAAACCTGTTTCATGAGTGTAGATTTGATCATTTTTACCCAAATTGGCAATAATATTTTTTGGAGCTACATATATTCTGATAAAGAACATGTTAGAGCAGGGCTTCTCAAACTATGGGTCGCGACCCCATGTGGGGTCGCACGATTTAATTTTGGAGTCGCGAAACAAATTCAAGACAGATTGGCTGTATTCATCAGAATTAAAAGCTTTTGTAACCTTTACGAGAAAATCAAAAATAGAAAATAATTTTGTGGTGCATTTTTAGGGGGTAACTCCTTCTTTCACGCTTTCAGTTGTATTCTACAATGTCTGCCTGACCCTTCAAGAAAAAAAAAAAAAAAATCGAAACAAATTTTTTATTGTTGTTTCCTGTTTGCTGTAACATACTGACCGATATTGACCTTGTTGACACGGCTTTAACTTGAAAGGAAATTTCCTTATTTGATAAAATTTGACTCTAAAAGTTAGAAATGGGAAAACTAGGTTGAAATGATCAAAAAAAAAATCAGGAGTAAACAGGAAAATTTGCAACAACATATCTCCACAAAAAATATAGTGTAAAATAAAATGCCATGTAGAAATACAGAAATTACGGAAAAAAACGCTGCTAAACTTCATTTTCCGTGGTTCAAACACTTCTAATGAAAAGAAAAATGTTTATGCCTTGAGAAAATTGGTTTGGTTAAGCCGAGCCAAGCGGATTCCAATGTGAAGTGCGTAAGCTATGCAAGTTGCTTACCTCACCAGTAGTGTATTTTGAGGAAGTGTCATGTTTCCTTGCTTTGGCCTTTTCATCAAAATTTAAAAACTATTATGTTAGATACATTTGCGTCAATTCTTGACTTTATTCAAATGGCATTTAAAGACATTACTTTAAGAGCAAGCAATTCTGACGTATCAGTTTATTTCTTTCATAAATCATCATGCGCAATAACCATCCCTTTAGATGCCCTTGATAAACTTTATGTAATAACTATTATTTTGTTAATTTTTTTTGTTTACTTTTCTATTTCTATTGTGTATTCTTTTTTGATACTGTATAGTTACTTTCGTGGATTGTGCGCATTTGCATGATTTCGCCCTAAAAAAAGATACTTGAGATTTGTGATCAGTGGTGCAATTATAGAGGGAAACATCAGAGATAGCTCTCAAAGGATATGACAGAAGTAAAAAATGTAGAAGAACTAATTTTTTGTGACCAAAATATAATTCTTGCTTTAGCAAAGTTTTCTTCGTTTAATCCTTTGCCCTTCGAAAGAAGATCGAGTTTACACATTTTATATAATTGCTTGACAACAAGATAAAGTTTACGTAATGCTTTGCTCCCCGCTTCCCTCTCAAAATAAAGCATGCCAGTGCCTGTAGTGGGAAGTTTATTGCTTAAATATCATTAACGTGTAGGCTAATCATGCAGGGGTCGCGTAGAAAATTCTTTTCTAAAATGGGGTCGCAGAACAAAAAACTTTGAGAAGCCCTGTGTTAGAGTTATGTTTCCGATTGTGTAATCTTGATGTTGCAAACCAGACATCGTTTCAAAATTACCAAAAATTGTGCAAGACTTTAGTTGCTTACTTGAAGATTTTATTTTTTTCAGATGCTGCTAAAAGAAACAAACCCACATCAGCTTGTACCAGAAAAGACGTGGAAACTGCCCTCACTAAATGGTTTCTAGGATCAGGAGACCCTGATGGCAACAGAACCATCCGCGTTAAGAAAACATCTGATAAATGAATGTTCAGATATTTTACTCAAACCAGGCTTTAATCAATGCTTTCGCTCAATCGAATCCGCCAATGCTCGTTATATTAGGTTGTTCACTTTTTTCTTTGCTTTATTGTAATTGATTTGGTTTATATGATTCACAAATCATCTCAGAAAAACATTGCACAAAGAATTTTTGAAAAATACAGACATTTTGATACTTAGGAGGCTCAAAATTTCCAATTTTGTTCCACCTTGACAACTAGTTCATGTATGTGTATGAGGTTTTAATGCTCTATCTCCATCTCAAATTGGTTTATTTGAAAAAAAATCTATTTAAACTATTTTTGGGAAATTATAATTAACACTTTAGTCACGTTTTAATCACTAAACTACTACACATATTTGTTTTTTATGAAACAAGTTAGTTTTTGATGGAGATAGTGCTTTCTTACACTAATATAGCAAACCGGGGTTTTCGATTTATTTACTAACAAAATCATCTTTAATAGATGCTGTACTTTTCAAGTTTGAGTAAATGGCAGCCTTTCGTCCTTTGCTTTCCAAAACACAGAACTAAAGCACTTTAATCAATAAAATATCGGAGACTAATTAACTAAAACTAAAACCACCAAAATAATCGCTTGATTCCTGTCACGATAATCACCACAGAACAACGTCTTTTTACTACACTGCTATCTTTCTCTGAACTACACTCTCTGAATGAATGAAAAAAAATCTTGCCGCATTATATATAAGGCTGGAAAATAATCTAGAAATTGCTAGAACGTCACATGACACAAAAAAACACCGTTAATAAATTACTTAATTGCTAATAATAATAATAATAAAAAAAAAGAAATCTTCAAAAAGAAACAAGAATCACTGGAAAACCAAGTCACGTAGACACCCGTTGTGACGTCAGAAAGGCTTGTGATTACAAATCTGTTTATAAATCCGAAAGAAAATAGGTCTTTCTTTGAAAACAGTTTAGCAAGTTTAGGGCTTCAGAAAATTTAGATTTACAAATAAAAATAATCACTGCAAAATAAAACAACAGATTACAATTACTATACATATATAAAAACTATTCTTTTAACACAAATTTACTTATTCGTGACAGCCCATTAGTTGACATAAGATATAATTTGGAAATGAAGCAGAAATATGGGATTTAATGAAGATTTGAAATTCATTAATTAGATATTACAGTACTTGTTGGCTCTGTTAAGCCAGCTGTCATGATTTTACTGCAAGTGCAATGCAATCCAAAAACGCACAGTTACAAATAATTTTTGGAAACAACATTTTTAACCAGCAATTTTTATTCTGAATTGAATTCGATATTGCAAAAAAAACGTAAAATCACTTGAACCACAATGTCCATATCGCATCGAATGGGAAAAGCTAGAATGAACGCAATTTAATTTGTTAAAACTGTGAAAACAGAAAACATATTTTTTTCAGATACCAGCGTCGTTACATTTTTGAAACAAACATTTTTCCTGCTTATTGGTTCACAACCAGCAGCTTGAAGTAAGATTCAATTCTGCCACCTGACAACGCTTGACAGTGAAACTATAAAGTGGGATTCAAACAAGTAATGAGATTTACGAGGGCAATCGTAAGCATGCTTCCGTTATTGTTATGTCGAAAACCTCGATTGCACACCGAAGTATTAAATGCGCTTGCTTCGGAAAGATTATAACAAACGAATATTGTTTCTGATTGCAATGAAACATTGCGTGAATGATAGTGAGGCGTAGACAACAGCTCTTTCTAGCTTTGTCACAATTTAGCGACAAAATAAACAAATTGGAAAAAAAACAGCATCATTTAAGGCAATAAGACAATTGTTTGTAGTCTTGATATTACAGTGCTTGATTTTTTGTTTGTTGCGTCATTAGGAAAACCAACTTAAGGCAATCTTCTCTGTTTGTGAGAAAATTTACCGTGTCGACAGTACTGGTGACTCCGAAGCATTTCTGAACAAAAGCTGGTTTGGGTAGAGCAAAAGTTTCCACTGATTGAAGGTCTTCTCCAATGACCTTATAAACAGCTGCACCAATCAACAGCCGCCTCAACGTGGTGGTGCGGTCCCCGGCCTCGTTTTGGTTGAGTCGAAATGGCTGTTGGCCTTCCCGAAGATCCCATTTACCCCGGGCACTCCCCTTCATTTTTTTGCTAGGCTGCCCCCTGAACGACCGCAGAAAGGCAGCACACAGCTTCTTTAAAATCGGTCGCTTGTTTTTTCTTTTTCTTTTCTCCTGCCCCTCTCTAGCCCTTCTTCGTCTCCTCCTTCTTTTGACGAGCGGTAACGTTCATCCCAACCCTGGCCCCATCTTTCCTTTCTCTGTGTGCACTGCAAATGTGACCTGGCAGGGCAAGTCAGTGCAATGCTGCGCTTGCTCCAAATGGGTCCATCTAAGGTGCTCACAACTTTCCCTCTCCAAGTTCAAAGCTCTTGGCAGCTCTCACTCTTGGAGCTGCCCCCTTGCCGAATCACTGTGACTCCCTCCTCGGACTCCTCCGACATGTATACCTCCACTGTGCAATCTAGCCCCGCCTCTGCTAACGCTGCACTCTCGCCCAACCCTGGTCTCCAAACCTCTTATCCCCCATCTGCCCATTCTATATTTCCTCCCTCTGCCCCTCCAGCATCGTCCCTTACTCCTGGCTTTCCTTCTGCGTCTCCTGCTTCCACTCTCCCCCCTGACTCTCTCAATGTTCTTCAATGGAATAATGAAGGTCTTCGAGCCTGGAGAACTGAACTACTTCACTTTCTTTCGTCCCATCCTGTCAACCTTATCTGTATCCAGGAATTCAATCTAAATTCATCTTTCCGGATTCCTGGATTCTCTGCTCTGCGTTGTGATCGTACCCACTCCCGGTCTGGCATTCTCTCTTTTGATTCCACGCACGCTAGCGGCGGCGTTGTCATTTTCGTCAGGCAGGGCCTATCTTTCTCTGAACTTTCTACCTCCTCTCTTTCTTCGCTTGATCCCTACCCTGATTATGAAGGAATCAACATCTCTCTAAACAACTCCTCAGTGTCATTTCTTAATGTGTACGCCCCCCCCCCTATTTGCTCCTCCCCAACGGATGGTGGAACTGATTCCTTCTCTCCTTCATTCTTCCCTCCTCCAGAATTTTCTTCATTCTTGGGGACTTCAATTGCCATCACCCTCTCTGGGGCTCAAGAGTTACTTCCGACCCCCGCGGAGAAGAAGTATTCGCCTGGGTCATCTCTTCTGATCTTCTCCTCCTCAATGACTTTGACACACCCACTCTTCTTCATCGCTCCTGTGGCAGTCGCCCCTCTCCTGACATTTCTTTTGCCCTTTCTTCTCTTGCCTTTTCTTGCTCAAGGGAGGTGCTACAGGACCTTGGTTCTGACCACCTACCAATTCTTCTATCTAACTCTCTCTCTCCGGTCTTTCGCCCCAACGAGCGCCCCCCTTCCTTCAATTTTCAGAAAGCTCGCTGGGGTGGCTTTGCCTCCTACATTGACTCTCACTGTCCCTCTGCAGAGGAATACTCGTCTTTTTCTGTTTCCTCTGCTGCTGCTCTCTTTATCTCTCTGGCACTGATTGCGGCCAAGTCTTCCATTTCTTTCAGCCGCATCAAATTCCCTCCTAAAGCCTGGTGGTATGCTGAGGTGGAAGAAGCGGTTAGTGAAAGATGTAAGGTTTTCGCTGCCGCTCACAGAAGTGATGAAGATCGCCAGGCTTACATCACCGCTTCTCCACGCGCCTCGTCAGTCAAGGTCAAGGCATGGCAGACGACTTGCTTTTTCTCTTTCACCTGGGTCTAACCCTAAATCTGTACACTCTCTTCTTCGCTCTATCGCTGGCTCTGCTTCCTCGCCTTCCTTCTCTCTAACTTTTCCAACTGTTCTTCTCCCAGGGATTCGGCTTCGGTCTATGCCGCTTACCTGAGATCTCACTTTTCCATTTCTCAGCCAAACGCCCTGCGCAGCACAACCAGAGGCTACCTCTCTGAGCTCCGCCGAGCCACGTGCCATGTGGAGTCTCACTCGTCCTTTTGCTCTCCTTTCACTCTCGCTGAATTTCATGCGACTGCCTCCAACCTCTCCTCGTCCACTGCCATTGGCCCAATAAAAAGTTGCCTATCCCATGCTAAAGCACCTTCCTCGCTCTGGGATGGATTTTCTTCGTCACATCTTCAATCTGTCCTGGTCTTCTTATTCCTTTCCTTCCATCTGGAAGACATCTTCCATTATTCCCATACACAAAATGGGAAAGCCTCTCGACTGTCTTGCTTTCTTTCGGCCTATCTCTCTCACCTCCTGCGTCTCAAAACTTTTTGAACGCATCATTCTATCTCGTCTTCTCTTCTTTCTGGAATCTAATTCCATTCTTCCTCCCCGCCAGGCCGGTTTCCACTCTGGACGGTCTACACTCGATCAGATTCTGTACCTTTCTCAGTCCATTTCGGATGGGTTTAACAAACCCAGGCCGGGCTCTCAGACGATCCTCTCTACTTTCGGTTTATCTAAAGCTTTTGACTCGGTCTGGCAATCCGCCCTTATCCACAAACTGATTTCGGCTGGCCTCCCTCCTTGCTTTGCTCGTTGGACTCAATCTTTCCTTTGTGATAGGTGCGCTTGTGTGGTTTTTCAAAATCACAAAAGTCGTTCCTTTCGAGTCCGTCCAGGTGTTCCGCAAGAATCCGTTCTTGGTCCTGTACTTTTCTCTCTCTTTATTAATGATCTTCCGGCTTCTCTGCCTTCTTCTGCCAGCTGTTCTCCTTATGCTGACGATCTGGCCATTTGGTCCTTTTCTCCCTGGGTTCCCAGTGCGGTGGAGGCCACACAAGGAGCTCTGTTTCGATTGGAGCGCTGGTCTGAGTACTGGTGTCTTCCTCTCAATTCGAGCAAATGTGATGCCTCCTTTTTTTCAGTGGATCCTCACCAGGCTAACCTCCATCCCAACCTTCTCCTACTCGGCTCCCGCCTCCGTTTCAATCCCACTCCAACTTTTCTTGGGGTCACCTTCGACCGCACTCTTTCCTTTTCTAAGCATGTATCTTCGTTGAAGGCCAAGTTCTTCCCACGTCTCAAGGCCTTACGCTGTATCTCTGCTTCCTCATGGGGCCCCTCGAAGGAGTCCTTCTCTGTTCTGTACAAATCTTTTCTTTGGTCCCTCCTCACTTAGGCTTCACCCGAATGGTTTCCTTTCCTAAGCGCTACCAACTTCACCAAATTGGAACGCCTCTACCAAGCGGCCAGTCGCGCCATCACCGGATGCCTCTCGTCCTCCCCCATCTCTCTGCTTCTTACCAAGGCTTCTTTACCTCCCCTACGAGTCACTCTGACTCATTTCACTCTTTTATCTTATGAGCAGGCTCTTCGTCTCCCAACCCCCTTTCCTATTTCAGGTTTGGCCAGACTTGGAGTGAAACCAAGACTCTGCAGATCGTCCTGGAGAGCTTTTGCATTCACTCACCCGCTCATGCTTCCTTCTACTTCTCCTAGGGAGGCTCTTCTTGCTTGCCCTCCCTTTTCTCCTTGGAATCTGCCATCGTTCACGGTGGAGTCCACCGTTACCACTCCATGCTCTCGCTCTGATCCTCCTCTCCCCGCCAAGATGCGGCTCTCGCCCACCTTGACTCTCGCCCCCGTCATGATGTGGTGCTCTGAACTGACGGTTCTGTTCCTTCTCCGTTTGGCAAAGGCGGCTCCGGCGTTCTTGCCAACTGCTTTCTCTGTGGCACTGAGGCCACTTTTTCCTTTTTTGGCAGGCATAGTATGTTCAAGTTTTTCCGCTGAAGCCTGCGCCATTCTGCACGCTCTTTGCTGGTCTCGGCAGCACCAACAAGTCTGCCATTTCTCTTCTCCTCCTATCTGAGACTCGTTCTGTCCTCTCCTCCATCTTTCCTCTTATCTCAAACTCTGTGGCAAATCTGGCAGGAACTGTCTTCTCTCTCTTTCTGTTCTATCAGGCTACAATGGGTCCCCGGACACTCGTTTTTCCCAGGGAACAACGCGGCTGATGAGCTGGCCAGACGGGGAGCGCTACCTGCGCCCTCCACAATCCCTTGTAGTCTCTTACCTCTCGTATCCACTCTTGTCTTATCTCGGACTGGAGGCGTACTGTCTCACCGAAGTTCTTTGACACACATGTTCCCTCGATTTCCACTGAGGAACTAGTGCTCCCTCGTCATGCTCACTGTGTCCTCTCTCGTCTTCGCTGCAACGGACACATTCTTCTTTTCAGAGACGTAGCAGCCGCCCCCTAAACCCCCCAATTGGGGGGGGCCCAGGCCAACTTTGGGGGCCCAAGTTAGTCTGAAATTGCTTTTTGGCTACGTGACTATTTTCAGTTCAGCAGACTTGTTTACAACCGATTTAAACTGTAGGAAGAAATTGGCTTGTGACATCATAAGTGAATGCGACGTCATTTTATCTCGCAGAATCTAGAATATTTCGATTGATTTTCTGGTAGAATCTTGAATATTCGATTGACGTAACAATGCCGTTGTTACGCAACAATCATAGAATGGTCTGGAATTCTGTTTGGCTATAAATACCGGGACAATATATATACACTGCAGAGTGCAGATAAAGTATTTTATTGACATTGTATAGAATGAAACGTTCAAAAAGTGGTGCTCAAAAGAGAAAAGAAGCAGCCACTGCTCGAGATGCTGTAGCGAAATTGCCCAAGATGACAGATTTTTTCAAGATTACTGAGCAGAGTAGACCTGGCACCAGTACCGAGAGGGATGAAGAAAACTATAGTGTACAAGAAAAAGAAGACTATGACGATCAGCATCAAAGTGATTGTGAATTTCCAGAAAATGTAAGTTGTGATTTACCTGCCAATACGCAACCTTCAATATCAAAAATAACTGAAGCTCAATTTACCCCTATCCCTGATGACCCATGTAAATGGCCTGAAAGTATTTCTGATGCTCAACGATGTGATATAGTAAAGCGTGGACCACATCAACTAATAATGAATTTTCCATATAATAACACAACTCCAAGGCGACGTTTTTCCTCCAACCATTATAAACGTGTGTTACCTAATGGTGAAAGTGTTTCACGGTCGTGGCTAGTTTATTCTGGGGAATCAGATCAAGTTTTTTGCTTTTGTTGTAAGCTATTTGGAAAAACACTAAGCCCCTTTTGTAGTGGTATAAATACATGGGAGGGTTTTTCGAAAAAACTGAAAGACCATGAAAACGGCATTTCCCACCAAGAATGCTGCAGTCAATGGATGTTGCTAGCTGAAGGGATAAGAAATTCATCCACTATCGACAAACGCGAGATGAATATTTTTTTCAATGAAAGACGTTTTTGGAGAAATGTTTTAGAGAGACTTATCGACATTGCCTTGTTTCTATCGGAAAGGAATCTTGCTTTTAGAGGATCTGAAGAAGTCTTAGGATCTCCTCACAATGGAAATTTTCTGGGTATATTTGAGCTTTTGGCAAGAAGAGATCCGATCCTAAAAGAGCTTCAAGACAGAATCAAGAATAAAAACACTAAAGATCACTATTTGAGTCCTACCATACAAAATGAACTAATTGAATTGCTAGCGACAGAAGTTGAAAAAGAAAATTTTCAGCAATTGAAATTGGCAAAATATTTTTCTATAATTTTGGACTGCACTCCAGATATGTCACATCATGAACAAATGTCTGTCATTCTCCGTTATGTACTATGTAATGAAGAAGCTGCTGTTGTTAAAGAAACATTTTTTGGCTACTTGAGAATAAGTGACAGGTACTGGGAAAGGCTTGTTGGACGCTTTCTTAGAAAAAGCGACCGAACTGCAACTCGATATGTCTGATTGTCGAGGTCAGTCATATGATAATGGTGCTAACATGAAAGGAAAACATTCTGGGGTCCAAGCAAGAATGCTAGACATCAATCCCAAAGCTGTTTACGTGCCCTGTGCAAAACATACCCTTAACTTAGTTGTTGTTGACAGTGCTAATTGATCGACGGAAGCATTGACATTTTTTGGAGTACTTACAAGGTTGTATGTGCTGTTTTCTTCCTCTGCTCAGCGTTGGGAAATTTTGAAGAAACATGTGGAGCTGTCCATAAAGTCACAATCTGATACTCATTGGGAAAGCAGAATTAAATGCATCAAACCTCTTCGATACAATTTAAAAGAGGTGTTGCTGGCACTGAAAGACTTGGAAGCCATTTCCATAGAAAGAAAAGATGGAAGAGCTGCCTCAGAAACAAAATCGTTGATAGCTCATTTATCAAAATGGAGTTTTCTTTTTGTCGGTGTTTATTTGGTATGACATCCTATTCCAAGTCAATAAAGCAAGCAAGATTCTTCAATCGTATGGAGTCTCCCTTCATACAATGGAAACGGAAATCCAGGCAACTGAAAAGTTTTTGCAAAACTATCGCACAACGGGTTATGACAGTGCCGCAACATCTGCTGTTGAAATAGCACAGGAATTGGATATTGATCCTTCTTTTCCTCCGTCAAGAAGTGGAAAGAAAAGAAGATTGTTTGATTACCAAGGTGAAGAGGAACAACGAGCTACTCCTGAACTGAAATTTAAAAGCAACTTTTTCTATCCATTAGTAGACCAGGCTATTATGTCAATAAAGGAGCGCTTTAATTTGTTACGTGAGGTTTCTTCCGCCTTTTCGTTTTTGTACACACGAGACAAACTTTTGCTTGTGCAACAAGAAAATGCTCTTCTTACTTGCTGTAAAGAGTTCCAAAAAAAGTTCGGTGACATTGATTCTGATGAAATGAGCGCTGAGCTACAGCGGTTTGCTTTAATTTTACAAAAAAAACGCAATCTCAATACGGCTCAAGACTTTCTGAACTATCTTCTAAAGACTCATTTATTTGAATTGTATCCGAATGTGTACATCGCACTTCGAATCTTACTAACTTGCCCCGTGACTGTTGCCAGCGCTGAAAGAAGCTTCAGCAAATTGAAACTGATCAAAACTTTTAATAGAACGTCTATGACAGACAGTAGACTATCTTCATTAGCCATGTTGTCAATCGAAAATAACTGCGCCCGATCTCTTGATTATGACAATGTCATAACAGCATTTGCGAACAAAAAGGTTCGCTCCAGACTATTTAAATGATACTGTGTTTTTATAACTTTTTCATGTTTTTCAGTGTCATTGCTTTCGTTTTGCAGTGTCTGCATAAATGTCCTACTGAACTCTGGCATCGGTGCCGAATTTTGTATGACTTGCACCTTCGGTATCGGCATGCTTTATTCTGACATTAGCCTGTTTACTTATGTACAAATTGTGGTGTATTTTCTTAATGCAGCTTTTCAATTTTACACCTCTAAAGTGATATGACCTGTGCGCAGGGGCTCTTGCGCTTACTTTGGGGGGGGGGGGCGGCCGAAGTTGGAGTGCTACCGGACTGCTTCTTTTAGGTTCTTACCTCTCTAGGATTGGCAGAATCGAGAATTTTTTCCTGCAGCGCCTGTGGACATTCGTCCCTGGACACCTCTTATCCCATTCTGCACTGTCCAGCTAGGGACTCTTTGCGCCGCTCACTCTTTGGCGACTCTCTGTTTCTTTACGACCTCTGGTCCAGGCCCTGGGGAGTTGCCCGGCTTCTGAGGCTCGATGGTCCTCCGCCATGCCCCCATCACTCGGAAGAGGTCGGGTAACCAACAACAACAACAAAGTGCTGCTTTGCGTTATCCCTTTTCACAGTCTTCACAACTTGGCTGCATATTAGACACATCATAGAATGTGTTGCTGTCTCAATCATAAAGTAATCCTGCTCCCATTTTAATTTAAATATAGTACTCGTTTTTATTCTGTGTTTCTTTCCGTTTCAATAGCATGGAAATACTTGCAAATTTTAATGTAAATTTAAAATGCTACCAAATTTTAAAACTTACCGTATAATGTATAATCAAGTATAAGTTGCACGCGTGTATGAGTCGCAACCCCATATTTGATCTGATGAAACGGTACAAAACTCTGTATAAGTCACTTGTGTATAGGTCGCACCTTACTTTTTGGGTAAATTTTTAGTACCGGGTACAAAAAAATGCGACTTATTTACGGTAATTCTGAAAAGCATATGCTAGAAAATGTTTGATCCGAAAAAAATGCTAAAAAAATATACTAGAAAATGCTAGATCCAAAAGAAATATGCTTGATTTTTGATTTCGAAAATATATGCTAAAAAAACTGCTAAATATATTTTAGCATAAATATATTTTTACAATAAGATTTTACAATTTTTACTTCTTACTCTTTTACAATTTAAATAAATTAGCATAATATCTGCTTAAATATATTTTTACTATTTTACGGCCGCAGGTTGTGCACCCTTGCACTACACCTTCGCGTTGGTCAATTTCTTTATATCGTCAACAACGTTTCAACTAACATTGTCAGAAACAAGACTTACAAGAGAAATACCCTGCAGTTAGGATGGCAATCACTCAGCAAAAATTCAAATCCTTTTGATCAAACTCGTGATGAATCCCCCATCGGTGACGAGTCGATGGCAACACTGCGTTTGATTTGGCCGATTCGACAATCGACTAAGGTCTTCCGTTACCGAGGCAGAACAACACAATGTTGAAAATGTAAAATTATGGGTGCCCAGAGCCATACAAGTCAAAAATTCAGAGACAGGAATTTTAGCCATGTGAATGTTTAGTCGAGAAGGAAAAAAAATAACTAACTTTAAGTGGATATATTTGACCTAGCAACACATGATTTGGGCAAAGGTTACATCACATTGGCGTTTTAAAGTCATTGCTTTTTTCAGCAGTCGCACCGTTAGGCCTTGGTGACAATTTAATAACATAAGCTTATCAACTGATGACTCTTTACTGAAATGATACAAAAGCATACAGATAAAAATCCAAAACAACTCCTTACTCATTGGCAAGCCCACGAAACTTAAATTATTTGGTTTCACAAAGAAATCATTGTTAGCTAACGTTGAGCTGGTGCCACTTTCGTTAATTATTGATGACGATAAAAATGGAGGTACGAATTCTTGTAAGCAACCTCCATCAGATGCAGGTACCGTCAATCTTTCTAAAAATTGCATACAATAATGATCAGGATAGGTTTTGGAGATAACAAAATTACACCATGCACAAAGCATCCTACAAATCCAAATACATATCTAATGCAATGACATTCTGAAAAAGTTGGACAAAAACACAAGATCTACAAATTATCATCATCGGAAAGGTTGGGGTAAAATGGGTGAGCTATTGTGCTGCTACCAAATAGGCTTATCTTTGCAAAAAAGTTATTACACTGATAGCAAAAACAAAAAGGAACATCAAAAGTGTTTGCAACAAGTTAGTTACGCTATTCGAAAAACATCAAAAATAAAAGCTACCTGCGTTTCCTTAATGGCTGTTCACTTTGCAAATTAGTGTTTATATCAGTTTGGTTTTCAGCAAGTTTTTGTTGTTGAAAGGCTCTTAAGTACATACCTAACAATCATATGTATCCATACAGATTTTCAGACTAAACTAAATATTTGACGTAAATTAATTTTAATTCAATTATAGGTGAGACTGAGACAATCAGGAAGCATCACTCAGAGGTGCTATGTGCATCATGCAACTTTAGACTAATTGTTCTATTATGCTCGCATACTATTCATTGTAATAATAATAATCTCTGGAATATTCATGTTATTATCCCGTGTCAACGTAGTTTTTCTGTTCTGGCCATTATTTCCGGTATTTTCCCGTTTACAAACCGTCTCTTGTTTATTTTATTCTTAAAGCAATCTTATTGGTAGTTATTTTCTGTACTCCCCCGTAGACATAACTTTTCTGATTTATTTTATATGCGTTTTTATTGATTATTCTTTGGGTAGCAGTTTCCGGTATTCCCCCGTTTTCAAACCTTTTTTCGTTAATTTTTAGTTTTTAGTAATTTTGATTGGCTAAAATATTTGGAAACTTCATTTCAATTACGTAGGAATGAAAAGTATATATACGGATGGGTTATTTGGAAAAAACAAAGACGAAAGCAAACAGACAACAGAACAGAGAAGAAAGAAAAGAAGGGAGGTGAAGAGACAAGCTAAAAGGGAGAATTAGAAGGCAAGGGCCAAACACTACTGTAAGGAAGGGGGACTATCGGCTGCCATAAGTGTGGTGTCGGTGATTGTCTCCGTGCGAAAGCTTGTATATTAATAGAGTTGTGGTGTAAACGAGTGGCCTGGCAACCTAGCTTCTCAAGCGTAAGTCCTTAAACCGCAGGATAAGGAATAGAAGGTAGCCGCTGAACTCTACTGAGCTACTCTCTTAGTCGTCGAATCGTCATCTGCCGGTTACTAGGGTACAGGGAGGGTGACTTAACCATATTCGGCGACAACTTTGAGAGGTCCCGGGTTCATTTCCCGGACGAGCCCCCAAGTTATCGCCAAATACGGTTAAGTCACCTGCCCTGTACCTCTCTGAGACATCCACTAAACCATTTTAATGCAGAAATAATGTCTTTTTCTGCTCCAAAATGTAAATAATGCTTACCAGTAATCTGTTGTATCTCATAACCTAAGGGTGTTTTTAACAAAGTATGAGTGTCTTTAGGAACATTCAACTTATCTAAACGCAAATATGCAAGAGCTGACAAAGCAACCATGGATAGTCTAAATTTTGTTGCCCAATCAGCAACTTCATGACTAATATTTCGTTCTTTATCTTTATCAGATAGATGACAATTATCATGTTCTTTTTCAGACATCTGTTGAATGTCTCATCACTGAAAAAAATGACATCTTATTTTCTGTTTCACTCTCAAAACAATGAGTGAAAATTAGATGCATAACTTTGAGGGTGAGGGGTGAAATTAATTGTTTTGTTTACGAACACTTAAGTAAAAACCAATCGATGGTAACAGCTGTATGTTTTTACTGTTTGAATTATCTTTAAATAACTTAGAAGTGCAATGTTGAGATGGACAAACGTTTTCTACATAAAATTCTGTTACTTCTTTATTTACACATCTTCTTTTACTGTTCAAATGTAACTTCTCGCAGAAAACAAACTTGCTGAGACAAAATTTCAAAAAGCACTGTTAAAATCAAGCCTAGGTTTTTGTTTATAGGTAAACATCTGCGAAATTATAACACTACATTTGAAAATACTATATTGTACATCAAGACATTGCCATTCTATCACCTTCGCAGTTGCAAAATTCTTTTCCTTTAACATAATTGCACCTTCAAATAATCACAACAAAAAAATGTTACACAATCAAGAATATTATTATCTTGAGAGTGCATTAAAAGTTGTATTACACATGAACAGACTTAGGTATTCACAAGTTCCTGCTTGACATTCAGCACTAAGACAGTGTGAAAAAAACCAGCAAGTTTGCTTGTAGTACCCTTGGATAAAGCATTGATGGAACATCTCTATCTTTAAATGGTAGACTGATGGTGTGACTGAAGCAGTGAACCCATTGTGATGGCCCAGTATGACAAAAGACTGCAATCAAAACATGCTTGCATGAATCAACTGCACAGATGTACATTTTATGCAAAGATATATGCCATTATATGGAATTTAGCTCAAGCGAAAAAGATGGCCAGGTAATATTTTCTCATACAACATACAAATAAAGACTTCGATACTTATTTGTACAATGGAGTATCATGAATGGCTTAGACAATTATGCATTTTAGTGATGGCTAAGATAATTTCTACTTTTTTACTTTTTTGTGTTTATAGCATGCATTTCTTATTCACATATAATATTTATTAGATTTTTTTCTGAATGCTACTGAATATTGCTGTACAATGTGGGGTGAATTTACCATGTGACAAAGATATTTTGGCAAATTTACTGTGACAAAATTACTAGCATCCCAATTTACCCTAACGACATGCAATGACAAATATGAAACTTAAACAATGTTTTATTAACTTTTATAGTAAGCTATAGAAATTATGGAAATTGTTCATAGTTAACAATAAGCTGTCTGATCTACATATGTACATGCTCGTACTGCACAGCAGATTATATACACTGATGGTTTATAGTGAAAAATGCTTAAAATCTTGGCCCACGTTTTACCAAATCAAAGCTTTACTTTTACAATTTTAAGTTACAGTACATGTAGTTCTGGCTGATCAAACTTTATTCCAGACTTGCTTTTGATGTTCTAAGCTACCAGGTGTCTAAATCATCTCTGCTCTGCATTAGCTAACCAAAAGGTTACCAGTAAAAATGGTTGCTACCAAAAATGTACTTAATGGTAAATTAGTAAATGAACAAAATATATACAACCACAGCTAAATTTTACTTTACACTAATATTTACCTTAAACGCTAATCTTTAATCCCAACCAGCCTACCTCTTACCTTGTTGATTACCACTAGAACTCAGCTGATGGTTGCTGCAGGACGAATAGCAATATTTGAAACATAACACTCCCAGTCAATCCTGATTTACATTAATTGCTTTTAAGTAGCCTAATTACTGCAAAGCACTGCTTTTTTTCAAAAAGTATAAGGGGTGGGCCATAGGTTTTGATACATAGGAGAAGTACTATAAATATTTTTTTAATTTTAAATATTTTTTAACATATTTAATATCCCTAAGATAATTGGTCGACGTGGTCCTGTGGAGTGACCTTCCAGATCTCCCATCTTTCACCCCTTGATTTCTATCTTTGGGGGCACTTGATAGCCATGGTGTATCAGGTAAAAAGATACGGGACATAAATTAGATCAACGAATGTATCACCAATGCCATTACATTGTTACAAGCATAACTTCAACTGTGCTAATGCATGCTTATTAACAGTGGAAAATACGAGTTAATATGTGTATTTAAAACAATGTTATTCATGTAGAGCACATTATATAAATAAAAGCTGTTTAATATAGAATTTCTCCTAAGTATCAAAACTTATGGCCGACGTAAATCTGATTGCAAAAGGCAAGTACCAGTACCATTTAACCAAAATGCTGAACATGAATCTTGAACATTACTGTTTATTTTGTTTTTAAAAAATAAGATATTTTTCGGTAATCCTGTACTTTAGCGCGGTAAATTAAAAACGCCAGACTTTGTTTGAGCTTCGTGAAAAGCGTGAGTGGGTGTTATTTTGTGCTCGAATGGGACTTATTCGAAATAACCTCCATTGCGATCAATGTAACAATGAAATGGCGTTTGTCAACTATGCTCCATCTATTGTTTAGGTACGGAAATTATTTAAGCTGAAAAGGCAGTTTACACTGTAGGGCCATGCCCGGTATGTAAATGTACGGGGCAGTGTACACTGGAAAGGAGTGTAATTTTGCACCCCCAGTGTATACTCCCCCACCCTGTATACTCCCTTCCAGTCAGTCCCGTAGCACTCCAACTTCGGGCCCCCCCCCCAAAGTAAGCGCAAGAGCCCCTGCGCACAGGTCATATCACTTTAGAGGTGTAAAATTGAAAAGCTGCATTAAGAAAATACACCACAATTTGTACATAAGTAAACAGGCTAATGTCAGAATAAAGCATGCCGATACCGAAGGTGCAAGTCATACAAAATTCGGCACCGATGCCAGAGTTCAGTAGGACATTTATGCAGACACTGCGAAACGAAAGCAATGACACTGAAAAACATGAAAAAGTTATAAAAACACAGTATCATTTAAATAGTCTGGAGCGAACCTTTTTGTTCGCAAATGCTGTTATGACATTGTCATAATCAAGAGATCGGGCGCAGTTATTTTCGATTGACAACATGGCTAATGAAGATAGTCTACTGTCTGTCATAGACGTTCTATTAAAAGTTTTGATCAGTTTCAATTTGCTGAAGCTTCTTTCAGCGCTGGCAACAGTCACGGGGCAAGTTAGTAAGATTCGAAGTGCGATGTACACATTCGGATACAATTCAAATAAATGAGTCTTTAGAAGATAGTTCAGAAAGTCTTGAGCCGTATTGAGATTGCGTTTTTTTTTGTAAAATTAAAACAAACCGCTGTAGCTCAGCGCTCATTTCATCAGAATCAATGTCACCGAACTTTTTTTGGAACTCCTTACAGCAAGTAAGAAGAGCATTTTCTTGTTGCACAAGCAAAAGTTTGTCTCGTGTGTACAAAAACGAAAAGGCGGAAGAAACCTCACGTAACAAATTAAAGCGCTCCTTTATTGACATAATAGCCTGGTCTACTAATGGATAGAAAAAGTTGCTTTTAAATTTCAGTTCAGGAGTAGCTCGTTGTTCCTCTTCACCTTGGTAATCAAACAATCTTCTTTTCTTTCCACTTCTTGACGGAGGAAAAGAAGGATCAATATCCAATTCCTGTGCTATTTCAACAGCAGATGTTGCGGCACTGTCATAACCCGTTGTGCGATAGTTTTGCAAAAACTTTTCAGTTGCCTGGATTTCCGTTTCCATTGTATGAAGGGAGACTCCATACGATTGAAGAATCTTGCTTGCTTTATTGACTTGGAATAGGATGTCATACCAAATAAACACCGACAAAAAGAAAACTCCATTTTGATAAATGAGCTATCAACGATTTTGTTTCTGAGGCAGCTCTTCCATCTTTTCTTTCTATGGAAATGGCTTCCAAGTCTTTCAGTGCCAGCAACACCTCTTTTAAATTGTATCGAAGAGGTTTGATGCATTTAATTCTGCTTTCCCAACGAGTATCAGATTGTGACTTTATGGACAGCTCCACATGTTTCTTCAAAATTTCCCAACGCTGAGCAGAGGAAGAAAACAGCACATACAACCTTGTAAGTACTCCAAAAAATGTCAATGCTTCCGTCGATCAATTAGCACTGTCAACAACAACTAAGTTAAGGGTATGTTTTGCACAGGGCACGTAAACAGCTTTGGGATTGATGTCTAGCATTCTTGCTTGGACCCCAGAATGTTTTCCTTTCATGTTAGCACCATTATCATATGACTGACCTCGACAATCAGACATATCGAGTTGCAGTTCGGTCGCTTTTTCTAAGAAAGCGTCCAACAAGCCTTTCCCAGTACCTGTCACTTATTCTCAAGTAGCCAAAAAATGTTTCTTTAACAACAGCAGCTTCTTCATTACATAGTACATAACGGAGAATGACAGACATTTGTTCATGATGTGACATATCTGGAGTGCAGTCCAAAATTATAGAAAAATATTTTGCCAATTTCAATTGCTGAAAATTTTCTTTTTCAACTTCTGTCGCTAGCAATTCAATTAGTTCATTTTGTATGGTAGGACTCAAATAGTGATCTTTAGTGTTTTTATTCTTGATTCTGTCTTGAAGCTCTTTTAGGATCGGATCTCTTCTTGCCAAAAGCTCAAATATACCCAGAAAATTTCCATTGTGAGGAGATCCTAAGACTTCTTCAGATCCTCTAAAAGCAAGATTCCTTTCCGATAGAAACAAGGCAATGTCGATAAGTCTCTCTAAAACATTTCTCCAAAAACGTCTTTCATTGAAAAAAATATTCATCTCGCGTTTGTCGATAGTGGATGAATTTCTTATCCCTTCAGCTAGCAACATCCATTGACTGTAGCATTCTTGGTGGGAAATGCCGTTTTCATGGTCTTTCAGTTTTTTCGAAAAACCCTCCCATGTATTTATACCACTACAAAAGGGGCTTAGTGTTTTTCCAAATAGCTTACAACAAAAGCAAAAAACTTGATCTGATTCCCCAGAATAAACTAGCCACGACCGTGAAACACTTTCACCATTAGGTAACACACGTTTATAATGGTTGGAGGAAAAACGTCGCCTTGGAGTTGTGTTATTATATGGAAAATTCATTATTAGTTGATGTGGTCCACGCTTTACTATATCACATCGTTGAGCATCAGAAATACTTTCAGGCCATTTACATGGGTCATCAGGGATAGGGGTAAATTGAGCTTCAGTTATTTTTGATATTGAAGGTTGCGTATTGGCAGGTAAATCACAACTTACATTTTCTGGAAATTTACAATCACTTTGATGCTGATCGTCATAGTCTTCTTTTTCTTGTACACTATAGTTTTCTTCATCCCTCTCGGTACTGGTGCCAGGTCTACTCTGCTCAGTAATCTTGAAAATATCTGTCATCTTGGGCAATTTCGCTACAGCATCTCGAGCAGTGGCTGCTTCTTTTCTCTTTTGAGCACCACTTTTTGAACGTTTCATTCTATACAATGTCAATAAAATACTTTATCTGCACTCTGCAGTGTATATATATTGTCCCGGTATTTATAGCCAAACAGAATTCCAGACCATTCTATGATTGTTGCGTAACAACGGCATTGTTACGTCAATCGAATATTCAAGATTCTACCAGAAAATCAATCGAAATATTCTAGATTCTGCGAGATAAAATGACGTCGCATTCACTTATGATGTCACAAGCCAATTTCTTCCTACAGTTTAAATCGGTTGTAAACAAGTCTGCTGAACTGAAAATAGTCACGTAGCCAAAAAGCAATTTCAGACTAACTTGGGGCCCCAAAGTTGGCCTGGGCCCCCCCCAATTGGGGGGTTTGGGGGGCGGCTGCTACGTCTCTGCTTGCAGTGTACACTGCCCCGTACCTTTACATACCGGGCCTGGCCCTTCAGTGTACACTGCCCTTTCAGCTTAAATAATTTACCGCGCTATAGTACAGGATTACCATTTTTTAAATTTTAGAGAGTCTGGTCATTTCAGTGACAAGAAAGATCGGCCTACCAGCCACTACAATACGGTAGCTTTACAGGCATAGCCTAAGCTACTGAAAGTTTTCTCGTCTGCAAAAATTTACAAGCTTATTCACCGGTTAGTGTATAGATTCCTAGTCGACTAAAAGTTATCAGTCTATTTACCTGAAATAATCTGTGCCAAATACGATAATACAACCAAAAATTCGCTGCTCCATACACTCCAAAGTCAAGAAAACTCAACAAGACGTTGGTTGCTTTTTTACAGTCAAATTGCGCAAAATTTTTTTTCATAGAAATCTACTGGGTGGCGCAAAATTTTTTTTTAATATTATTAGGTCCAATTGATTGTTAAAATCAAAGGACAAGAAATTGAATGCAGCGCATAACCAAGTCATATTAACTTAAACTTTTGAAATCAACTTGGCTTGATTTTGAATAAGCCTAATCAATTTTCAGGTAATGATAAAGAGACAATTTACGGCAATGCAAAGCGCCAGCAGACTGATACTTGAGACCAAGAATATACTGGTTCAACAGAGTAGTTGATGAAGCGATTTAGCGTCATTCAGATCTTAGTATGACTTGGTTTGAAAAATGGCCAAATCGAAAATGTTTGCTCATGACTAAATACAAGTGATGATAACCTGTTGATCATTCTATCAAAGTAGCAAGTCATTATGCCATTTGGCAGGCATTTTATTGTTTTTAGCAACATCGCTAAAAATTTAATAAGGAAAAGATCTTTGGCATCAAATTACTCAAATTCAGAATAAAAATTTTGTTTATAAATGATGTTGTCAGATAAATAGTCAATTGTCCACACAGATTTCGAATGGGGTGCTTGTAACTGGTATATGGGCAGTCGATCAATGTATGTTATAGAATTTTTATATTGCCCTTGGCAGCATAGTGAAAATTTTTATTAGAATAAACATTTTTGTTGGCATCAAGCAATCCAAAATCCAATCGACTCTTACAGATGAATATAGTTTTTCAATATGGATTTCAACTGGGTTTCACATAATTGGTAGTTTACATAGGCAGTTCACATATACGTACATATTTTACCTGATCTGCTCATAGCAATCAGTTTACATTGGCGACCCACATACATTTTAACTGGACTGGATTCCCAACGGCTAATAATTTACCTGGAAAGCCCACACAAATTTTAATTGGGCTGCCCATAGCTAATAATTTTTTTAGGCAGCCCACATAGATTTTAACTGGGCTGTCCATAAACTCGTGAATTACGTGGGCAGCCCAAACAAAATATTACTGGGCTGCCCAGATATGATAATAAACGTGAGCGGTCCAGGTACAACCCATATGACATTGTTAGCTGCAAAAAAGAAAATTTAACACACATTGTTTTTCTGGTGTTTTTTTTACATAAGTAGCACAAATAAAAAAAATATAATCAATAAAAATTAATTTTCAAAATTGCAGGTTTGCCCATATAAGACCCATATAAATAACAACGATTAGCCCACATTTAGCACAGAGGCCCACTTGGCCACTTTATATCACACGTGAGGCCTAGCCTACATGGGATCATTACCAAACAGATCAATAACTCAAGCGTGCAAAAACAAAGGAAAAAAGCACGGCTAAAAACGAATCTTTTGTTGCAAAGTCTGTAAAGCTTAAATTGTTGCAGAATTTTTTGTGTGGTAGCAGCTATGTGATATCTCTCGTAAAAGCTTTTAACCGCATTTTTTACAGTAAGTACTTTTTGAGATTATAAAGAAAACATCTATTTTTTCATAAAATGTCTTTTATGATGTCATCTTTTTGTCTAAAGCAGTACAGTTTTTGCCTGATGCTTTGCCATTTCAATGTATAATTTTTCGTTCTCTCGAACAGTTTGTTTTAGTTCTAGTTTGACGTATTACCTTGCGACCATTTTAGAAGGTGTCTCACAATAGCATTACGTGTGGTATCTAGTTCTTCTTCTTCTTCGTGTGGAGGAGGATTTATTTACCGACAGGATCAGATGCTGGTTGTGGTTGTATTAAGCTAGCATTGAGTATCGTCATTCAAAACCGTCAAACCAACTACCCCTCGAGGTGCTCGATGTATAGGGCACGCTGAGATAACGTGGTATGCAGTTTGATTGGTGGCACCACACTCGCAACTCGATGAAGGATCGAGACCCCATTTGTACATGAACGAATGAAAACGCCCAACGCCAGTGTGTAGGCGATTGAGCTTGTCTTCTGATTGTTGCGTAAATAAAATTTTGGTTCTATCTTAACTTTAATTTTTTTCTTAAAATTGAGATGACTTATAGTATTACTCGAATAATTAATTCTGACAGCAACATAACAATTAGGTGAAGATTGGCTTCTATTAAATACTTAACCACGATACTTTTACCAAGCACTTCTCGATAAAGAAAAGAACAGATGTAACAGCAGCTTATGAAATCAGTCTTTGGAACACTGAGGCTGCTGAGACAGATGTATTGCCGAATTTACGCGCATTCCAAAATCTCACACTTCCAGCCAATGTTATAAGAATTTACTGTATTGAAGTGGTGTTAACGTGGCAAGCGTGAGAAGTACGGTTATATGTAACACGGAGATAAATTACCAAATGAAGCACACACAAGTGAAATCAGAATGCGGGTTCGATTACAACACAAGTTATGCTCGAATTTCACATGCACAAAACGAGACCAGACTACGGGTTCAATTACACACAAGTTAGGCTTAAATTCCATATACACAAAAACGGAATTAGACTACGGATTCAGTTATAACACAAGCTATTGCCGAATTTCGGATTAATAATTTAGATGTTAAACAATCGATGTAAAGAAAAACGAGCGGCATAAGTAGGTAACAAAAAACAAGTATTACAATTAAGCTTACCGCACCATGTCGGAACCGATCCAAAAATATATACAGAACGTTCACTGACTTGTAATCCAAAACAACAGTGGCAACCTCCAACAATTATTTTATGCAACTCTTCCCACAGTTATTTCACACAAATATTTCGACCGTTCTCCCAGTTGTAAATTCTCAATTGTACTCGCTCACATACATTTTTCGACTTGGTCTTCGAATCAAGCACACGTAAATTTTGGAATACTCGGGACAAAAAGGCTCAAATTGTAATTACTAGCAGCACGACGTGATGAACTGAGTGTCAGACTTGTATCGAAAGACTGCGGGTTTAAAACTCAGAACATTGCACATAAAATTTAGACGTGTAAATTCAACAACATATATATTCAAAAAATACTTTGTGACTTTAAATTCCTTCACTTATCGATCACACAAACCAATGTACTCTAATCTAATATATCAATCAGAAACCAATCAGGAAACTATGTCAATGAATTAACCGCTTAATTCTTGTCACGCTAATATTCCACTCAATATTCACAACACACCACCACAGAATACCACGTTATCCGTCTCTCTACACTCTACAATATCCCGCGCTCTCTTCACTCTTTGTACTATCTCTATGTGTAGAAATCTCATCGCATTAAATATGTGAATAGGACGCAATCTAAAAAATTCAAGAACGACATCACATGACAAAAAAGCACCGATGATAAATTACGTCATATCGGAAATCGAAAACTTTCCAGAAAGAAAAGTGCGTTCTAGATAAGGAGTGTCAAACTTGCAGGCTTCCGAGGGCCACATTGGATGTTAGGAATTGTGACGTGGGCCGCATGCAATTTTCGATTTGGAGATCACTACTTCTCCGGGCAACGATCTCCAGGATTCGTGTAATGTAGCCCGAAGTGAAGTTGATCTCCGAAAAAGAGAAAAAAAGGTGTGCACCGCTCTAGTATTTTTATGCTATGACCACTCCTTTGGGTATCGAACTTCCGAAATCGTAAATTGTAACAGGAAGTGGAGTTGATCGCTAAAAAAAAAAGGTCTTTACCTCTCAAGTATTTTCATGCCGTGTTGTCTTTGTTTAAAAAATCAAACATTTATTCGCAGATCTAACGTTGCAACACGGCCAAACTTGATTAAGAATTTAAGAATCATCAGATGTCGAAGCCTGCTTTGCTTGCTCTCACAGGTGGTGAGGATGAAGCTTTTATTTCGGATAATCTCCAAAATCATACGAACCATGTGTTTATCCGGAAGCAGTCTCAGCAGCTTGCAGGTGAGGCCGCGGTGCCAGACAGTGTCATAACCGCTTCAGGTTGACAAACACAGCACCGGCCTTCTTCTTAGCCTCAAAAAAGTTCTCAATATTTTGTGTGAGCGAAACGATTTGGTCCACGGTTGATCTCCGGCGTCGAAATCCAGCCTGCTCTCTAGGTAGCTGTAAATCAATAATTGGTTCCACACGGTTGTGGATAAGTCTTTCGAGCATCTTATAGGGGACACAAAGCAGAGATATTGGGCACTATTTCTTATGGTCCTCCTTAGGCTTCTTCGGCTTTAAGATTGCGACTTCTAGTTCTCTTCTCCAAATTTTGAGAATTTTGAGTCAACGCAAACAGGAAGAAAGAAAGCCACATTGCAAATGCTTTAAAGCAGCTCCAGCATGGAATATAAGCTCCGGGAAAATTAAGTGAGGAGCAGGAGCTTTACCTGGCTTTAGGTGTTGAAGAGTGACAGTGAATTATCTTGATGTAATATTTTCAGAGATATTCACTGGACTTGATGTTGTGGCCCTCCAGAGATCAGACACCTCTTGAGATTTGAGTCGAGACCACGCGCGATTAACTTCCTCATATCTCCCGTTTTTAACCAACTGAGATGCGATGGCGTCAGCTGAGACGGGGCAGTGACGAGGAGAGTGTTGTAACCTGACAGTAAGGTTATTCAAGATACTCCATGCTTTTCGACTGGAGTGTGAGAAGTCAATGCTCTGAAGCGCTTCAAACCATCAGTCCCTCCGTTTCCTGTAGAAAAATTTACTCGTCAAAGCTATGTAGAGGCTCCACTTGGCCTTACGAAAGATCCATCGTTTAACGGGCATGCTTGGGCCAAGCAAACTTCGGTGGTGTGATTAACGATGGTCGATGTTCTAACCTGCGGAACTTGTCTAGAACACCTCTTCCAGATAAGCGGCTTTCTAAGTCAGCACTAGCAAACGCAAGATCAGGGTTAGTACCACTGTTCCAGCGGCCAGAATGGAAGCTGGCAGAATCCTTTGGGTTATAAAGAAGAGTAAGGCCTTTAGTACTTGCCCAAGCAGCCAGGCACTCTCGATGAGCACTGTTGGCACCATAGCACCAGTCAGCATGCGGGCAGTTAAAATCGCCAGCATAAAAAAAGAGTGAGGGAACACTTGGAGATTAAAGATTGCGGTCGCGTTGGTGGAGGTTTGTAGACGTTTAATATTTTATACCCATCAACGTCCACACACAACCATTTGGTCTCCGATTTAAATGGAGATTGCTTTAAAAGAGTGTATTTCAGTCGCCCATGAACAAACGTGGCAAGGTCGTGCTTCCACTCAAAGGGAATCCAACTAATACAAAGCTTGGAAGTATTTGCTTTTCCGAAGAAGTTCAGTTGGTCTCCAAGAGTAAGATAAGAAGAGCCTCTTGCTGTAGAGCAAGATGGTGAAGAACGTTTATCTTGCTTGCAGTGAGGCGTTAAATGTTCAGCTGTATAATGATAGGCCTTTGGAACGTGTTGACGATGTGCCCTGAAAAAGGCAGGTTTGATTCAGATGCATTGCTCCGTCCTAAAAAGAACGTTTGCCGATTGGTGGGCTCAGGCTGAACATCGGGATGGGTAGGTACCCTTCGATTTTGGCAAGTTTGGTTTCGGTTTTGCATGCAAGCTGCAACAATAGACTTACTTACGACCCGGGCTGCGAGAAAACATCTGCCATCTGGGCCAATTGTCTTATCAATGTATGTACTAGTGTCACATCAAAAAATGTACTGGGGTCACATCAACATATGTACGTGTACATGTGTGCTTAACACAGCTAACTAGCCTACAGTTTGGTGATGAGTTCAATATATGGCAGTTTGCGCTAAATCTTTCTCACTTGCTGTGGAACTAGATGCTGGCTTTGTTACATGTACCCCTAGGCAGAAACCTAAACTTGTTAAAAACTAATAAATGAACCTGCGACCACAAGTTTATGACAATGGAACTAAATTAATTTTAACAAAATTAATTTTATAGTATTTCATTTTCTGCGTTATTAAAGCGTTAATCCTTTGTCACAAATTGCTGTTATTCTTTTTCGAATCCAATTTTCGTAGTTACAAACAAGAGAAAATTTTAAATTATTTTTCAGCCAAAATTTTTTTCTTTACGAAAAAATTTTGGCATTGTGCTGACAAACAAAGCTTTGAATTGGGATGATGCTCGTAAAGAATGCAAATAAATAGGAGAAAATTTGACGACAGTTGGTTCAAGAAGCTGTGCTAATCAAAAGAAGCATAACAAGAACACAGTCTGCAAGGTTAAGGAGTATGAGCTTCTTTGCCATAACACTATGTCTCAAAAAATTTGAGGTCATTTTCTAGAAACACACTCAAAACTAACATAAAATTTTGGCCCGTTACTTTACTTTTATTTTATCTGAGTACACACTGAGGAAATGATGCAATGAAAAATATGAAAACAGCGCATGAACAGATTTGGAAGCCAAATAGATCAGCACTATTTAAAACAGCAGCAGTGCAAAATAGAGGACACATTTTGTAGTGGCAACTGGCAACTACATGTATAGCCATCGATGAAATATTGTTTTCGTTTTTTTCTGTTATGTCTTTGATAGCGCTTTATGATGAAATAATCAGCATAAAGGTTATTATAGTCAATGTATTTAACATGCTACCCTATCAAAAGAAGATAATTCTTCAAATTGCGATGGAAATGATAGTCGTTGAAGGCAAGTTTTGACTTAAGAAGTTGGCGTCATGTTGGTGCGGCAGCACCAGGTTTCAACTCTTTGATTCCCGCGCCAAGCGTACCGCCGTTGATTAGCACTGAACCAATAGAGTTGCTTTGTAGAGCTAGTAATATTAGCTTTACGGATCCTTTCTGCTTCGTCAAACAAAAAACAGGAAGCGGTTGAAGCTTTCTTGCAGTGTTTTATTTACAAATATGCGCAGCTCCTCCCAGCGTGCGCAGAACGAAAATTCACGGCGATCAAGGCTACCACACAGCCTTAATAACAATCAAGCAGGACACCAACACTCAGGCCCAAACAGAAATCCTAAGCATAATCAGATCGAAACGAAAATTTACTACTCGTTTCGCCACGTTGACGTTTTGATAAGAAAAGCGAAAACACACGTGGTCACTATATACATATACGAGCAAATGCACCTGTTATATATGAGTCAAACATGTGGGCTTATTCAACCTTAGGGCAAAGACTAAAGAAAGACAATACAACAAAGGAAGGCTTTTAGAAGAAGTCCGTAGAAAGCCCAGTTATAACGTCTACTACTTCTCAGTAGGGGCTAATTGTTCGATTCGCTGTAGGGGTCTAATTTGAAGCTATATTTACTTAAACTCCTAACAAGACAACACGAGATAACTTAATTTACCACAATATCAATCAATTTTGTGGGAAATTGCTTATGAAGTCTTTGCGTCACATTCTCAAGACACTACGCTGTATGAAGTCAAATCGCTGTAAAAAACTACATGGCGATTGGCGGAACGCATGTCACGACCGATGTATCACTTCCTCATTGTGAGGTCTGGTGCAGAATAACTGTTCATTGTGTGCTGGCAATAAGCCAACAAAATTAAAGTTCAAATATTTAGCATAGAGAGCATTTAAATCTAGAGTCGATAGAGCTGGTTTTTGTTAGGGAAGCATTTGATAAGATGAATTTAGAGATTAAAAAGTAAGATAAAGTAAAATAAAAAAAAGTGAAAAAGTAGCGTAATCCCTGGAAAATAAAAAACTCAAATTTAAAAAATATCGAAATATTATGATCTTGCAAAATAGTGTTAACCTTATTGAGTACAGAAACAATGAAAAATTTTTCTCTTTTGCGGTTAAGTGCTCAGGTCATTTTCGTTCCATTGCACTATTTTTTTGAGATCATAAATGAGTTATAACTAGGGCAACCAAAAGTCAATAAAGTCAAATTTTTTCTGCCTTGTTTAGAAGTGATGAAACGTCCACAAACTAAATTTCAGGTTGATGCGATGAGAGGTTTCAAAGTTATTAAATCAAGAAAAAGTCAAAATTCAGCGTTAGGTCAAAAAAAAATTTAGCACATTTTCTTCTCGACATTAATTATTTCAGTGTCACGACTCACAAATAAATTAGGTAGGTTGTGCCTGGCTAGATTTTGCCGTTGAATTAGTTGATTTACCACCATTGCGTTCACATGTCTCAGCTCTCAGTGGGTCTATTGTGCAAATTGTGACGTAATAGTTTTGTATTGCCCACTAATGGGCAATTGAATATTAAGTAGACTTGGCGTGGAAGGCAGGTAATGTGGTCTCTCTTCTAGGTTAGTTAAATGCTCAAGTCATTTGGCATACAGTGTTGAGTTTTAGTTTACTGGTGTTTTCGTTTGCTTCTAGCTATTATGCCTAAGGTTAAGCAATCATATTTTTTCAAAGTTCGTAATATACAGTACTGCATGAATACGATTCTGAGTTTACCTCAACACCTAAAGGTGAACTCTTTTGCAAAGTCTGTGACTGCATAGTGAAATGCGACAAAACGTTTGTGGTGGATTCACACCGCGGCAGTGCAAAACACCAAAGAGGCTTCTTACATTAAAAGGCAAGTACGCAAACATTTCTTAAAACTCCTATACCGGATTTTGCAGAAAAAGTTACTAAGGCGTTTCTTTGTGCTGACATACCATTGCACAAGTTGAGAAATAGCCACCTGTCATCTTTGCTTAAAGAGCTTGGTAATCCATTACCTTCCGAGGAAAAATGTCGTTCGAAAGTTAAGAAGTTAGCTAAAAAGGAAGCATTACGATTGAAAGATTATTTGAAAGACCAAGAAATGTTTATGGTTGTAGATGAGAGTGACATAAATGACAAACAGTTTTTGAATATCTTAGTTGGTAAGTTGACAGCTCCTGAAAAAACGTTACTATTCAACTGTAAGACTCTTTCGCCGTCTGTGGATAGTAACATCGTAACTCGAGAAATTGACGATGCAGTTCACTTTCTTGGTGTTGTACGAGAAAACTTTTGCTTGTTGTTAACGGACGCAGCGAGATACATGACTGCTGCTGGAGTCCTGTTAAAAAAAACTATATCCCAGGCTCTTCCAGGTAACATGCATGGCTCATCTTCTGCATAATTGTGCTATGAAAGTGAGAGCTAACTACCTGCTGTTGATGAGTTGGTTGCCAGGGTAAAAGCAGTCACCATTAAGAACAGATCAAGAAGAGCTTTTTTTTACTTCCATCGGCCAACCTCCACAGCCAGTTGTAACTAGATGGGGCAGTTGGTTGACAGCTGCTTTCTATTACTCAAGAAATCTTCCAGAAGTTAGAAATATTCTGCAAGGCTTCCATGATGGTGGTGTCTTCGTGCGGCGTGCTCAAGAGGCTGCAAAAGCTCCCAACTGAGCTACTCAACTTGTAGAAATAGAGGAGCAGTACAGTGCACTAGTTGACGCAATTCAGAAGATGGAAGACAGCCGTTGCACTATTCGAGAAGCTTATCAAAAAATGACATCCCTTGACTTTGGTGTTGATGGCTGCCAAATTGGAAGATATATTCAAGAAAGAATGTTAAGGAATGACATCAACTGCATTGTGAAAATGGGACGAGGTGATGTTTCGCCACATTTTTACAGCCTGCTAAGCAACTCCCAAACAACCTCTGCTTCAGTAGAGAGAAACTTTTCTATTTTAGGAAAACTTCTGGCGAGAGACAGAAACTTTAAAGATGATAACGTGAGTCACTACTTGATGCTGAAGTACAACACTGCGTAATCCTGACAGTGACTTCAGGAAACTGAAAGATACTGCATACTCATCTCTTGTTCTTTTTCGAGCAACTTTCGTTACCTGTAGTTTGCTTCAGTCTTTCTTGTTTTTTCGTTTTTGTGTTATTTCATTGGAAACAAGTAGACATTCATGCTAACAGTTTGATTTATATAAAATTTTTGCATTTTGCACAGTTGCAAGCGCATGAACTTATTGGTCAAAATAAGGTCAAAATTTGTAAAATTTTAAGTCAAAATTTAAAGATTTTTAGGTCAAAAATTGGTTGCCCTAGTTATAACTGAGTAAACACTGTGACATAACTTACGGTGATTATTTAAGTAATAATTGTAGAGCATTTCATGAATGAGCCCGCGCTTCGTCCGCCAATCTCTTGGTGACACTGCTTGCCTCTATCACATGTCTGCCACTTAAAGTTCAAAGCATGCGGTTTAGTACTCATTTTCGTCTGGTTCTTTACACTATTCTTTTCATGCTGAGCGCCAAGCAGGAAATCAGTGACCTTTTTAAAAGTGAACACCAGATTTTACCAACTGCGACGCCAATGATCTAGCCGTTACACCAACGCGCTGAATTACGTTTGAGAGCAATTCACACATTTAAAATGTAAACTCACGTTGTTCAACATGCATTAAGTGATACAATTTTGAGTCAATTTTCATTGAATCAATAAAAGCTGAACTTGTCGTATTGAGTCAGCAACCATTGAGTAATTGATGCTGAATAAACATATTGAATCAACTTAAATTGTGTAAATTAATAACTAACAAACGTAGAGATATACAAGCATGCAGTTAATCTAACTACAAGCACAACTGCCAACTCTTATCAGAGGATTGATATCAGAGCAATTTAATCAGTTAGCAAAATATGAAAGAAGATTACAAATAGGGTCAATCTACTGTTGTGTGAAAGCCAATATCAAATTTGATAGTATGCAGTACGTAGTTGGACTGATTGCGTAAACTTTCGTTAACTAAGCCCCGTAGTCAACTTTGTTTACGAGTTAGTCACGTCAGTTGGTTAACTTAGTTAACTTTTACTGCTACATCAAGTAAATCTAAAAATGTTTCATAGCACGCCCATCAATTTCGCTCGAGTAAGATGTAGGGAGTGCACTTGTAACAAAATGTTCCTGCGTACGCCTGTATTGCACGCTAGCGTAAACTGTATTAAGGCTGGTTTCCATTAGGCGTAGCGTGAAAAATTCTTTGTTTCTCTATTTAGTTTCATGCGCGGAGCGCGCTCACTCTGCGCATGAAACTAAATGAAGAAACAAAGCATCTTTCACGCGTAGATTGCAGGCGTGGCGCGAAAAACTCTTTGTTTCAGGTTACGCCTGCAATCTACGCCTAATGGAAACCAGTCTTAAAGCTTGTTTTCAATTAAATACTCCGGCTTATTTGCTAGTAGATTGCGCAAGCATAAACCTGTCTTTACAGCTTATTAATAACTTAAGCAATGGCTGGAACTAGTTTGTACATTGCTTTCCTTTTGTGCATTTCATCCTCAATTTTACAAACTTGCTCTTCCCAACTTCTACAAGTAAGTTTCAAACCGATTTTTTGGGAAAACTCTCAAAATCATAAAGATTTTGCAAAAATGCTATTGATTGAGAAATGTTCGAGTAATTTGAAAGATTGTGCCAAAGGCATTCCGTTGGATATTATAAGAAAAGAAATTTCCACAACACATCCGACAGGTATCAAAAATACTTGTAATTTGAAGTGGCTACTGTTTAATACAGTAACACCTATATAGTCTAGTTACTTTTAAGCTATTAATAATGAGAACAATAGAAATAAGTTGTTACGGACCAATCTACCGACATTTTAAAATCGAAATCTTTTTTTGTTGTGAAAGGTTATTTGATGATACGCAGATGTTAATTTTTGGAGAAGTGAATCGGGTTTGGTGGAAATAGAATTGATCATTCAAGTTAAGTCTGAAACATTTTGAGCTTTTCTAGAAAACAGAACTTGCTTTCATCTGGGACCAAATGCTACCTTTGTGTTGACAAACCAGATGTCGAATTGGAGCACAGCTCGAAACGAATGCAAACAATTGGGAGGAGATTTAGCAACAGTAAGCTTAAGAAGCTGTCCAAATCGAAAGTGAGTACCTGCAGACCAAATTTCCTGTAAAAAGTGATTTGAGGAGTAGCCTAAGTCACACTTCCATTACCAAGTTGGTGCTTGCTTATTACATCACGTTTCTCACTACTTGATTTTGGAATAAAGGATTGCAGAAAGTAGAGTATTAATTCTCAAAGCTTTTTGTTTCACACTTTTTAAGAGAATCCGTCAGAAATAGAGTGAAAAGGTGAAGTGAGTCACTTATATAGAGACACAATTGACGAAAAAGGAAAAAAAAGGGAAAAAACCTACATCGTGATTGGTAAAAAGAAGCGACCAATGGAAGGAGCGGAAACTAATGTGTAATTTTTAGACCATAAACGAATTCCTTTTGTTTCCATAAATTTGGTTTGGATGATTTGATGCACGTGGCTTCAAGGGGAGAAAGATGAAAAGAAGTACGGCCACGGGCAAGAATAGAAAATTTGTTATCATTATATTCACGTGCGCACGTAGGGTTTTGTAAAAAATGTTGTCCAACAGCAGAAAAGGAAGTTTCAGCTTCAAAGCTTCTGATTGCCTTGCAAGAGCCGGCTAATGTGCTTCGGTCCTGAGAAATATGCTCCTGGAGAATGGTTTTGGGCACGTGCTGCTTAATCCTCTGTTGTAGCCTTTGAGAAGTACGACCCACGTACCGACTATCGCAATGGCACAAAAATTGGTAAATAATGTTGCTTTGATGAAAAGCGGGTAGTACATCCTTTTTGGCTACAGGCAGAAGTTATCTGGTAGTGTAGGCAATGCATGGTTCAACTGCAAAGTAACAGCATTCGACAGCTGTTTTAATTTGGATTTCGTACCTCATCGAAACATTGCCCAGCCATGGCAAATAAAGATAAGCTGGGGATTTCTTCGGGCCTAATTGCGTTGGTCAGTGAAACTGATTTATTTTCTTGGTTATAACTTATAATTTCAGTTTCTTATAATAACGTATAATTTCAATTTCACCCACCAACGCAATTAGGCCCGAAGAAATGCCCAGCTTATCTTTATTTGCCAGGGCTGGGCAATGTTTCGATGAGGTACGAAATCCAAATTAAAACAGCTGTCGAATGCTGTTACTTTGCAGTTGAACCATGCATTGCCTACACTACCAGATAACTTCTGCCTGTAGCCAAAAAGGATGTACTACCCGCTTTTCATCAAAGCAACATTATTTACCAATTTTTGTGCCATTGCGATAGTCGGTACGTGGGTCGTACTTCTCAAAGGCTACAACAGAGGATTAAGCAGCACGTGCCCAAAACCATTCTCCAGGAGCATATTTCTCAGGACCGAAGCACATTAGCCGGCTCTTGCAAGGCAATCAGAAGCTTTGAAGCTGAAACTTCCTTTTCTGCTGTTGGACAACATCTTTTACAAAACCCTACGTGCGCACGTGAATATAATGATAACAAATTTTCTATTCTTGCCCGTGACCGTACTTCTTTTCATCTTTCTCCCCTTGAAGCCACGTGCATCAAAACATCCAAACCAAATTTATGGAAACAAAAGGAATTCGTTTATGGTCTAAAAATTACACATTAGTTTCCGCTCCTTCCATTGGTCGCTTCTTTTTACCAATCACGATGTAGGTTTTTTCCCTTTTTTTTCCTTTTTCGTCAATTGTGTCTCTACATAAGTGACTCACTTCACCTTTTCACTCTATTTCTGACGGATTCTCTTAAAAAGTGTGAAACAAAAAGCTTTGAGAATTAATACTCTACTTTCTGCAATTTTTAAATTCTGTGCCACAAATCAACTCTTCAAATAAAGAATTGCTTATTTGTAGATCAGGTTGTATTGGCAAGAACGTTTCCAGAAACTACTTTGGGCCGCAAATTCCTCCAGAAATTATCAATATTTTAAAAAAGTAAATTTAGCCAAGTCTTTGATGTTTCAATTCGGATTTTTTAGTTTGTAAAGTAAATTTTGCCTCGAACTAAGTTGCATGAAACACAACATTGCATCATTTATGCAAATCAATTTATAATTTTATGTTGTGGTGATGTCAAATAAAGAAAAATTTGAGGAAAAATTGGAAGTATGCATTTCTGTGCAAAAAATGTTTATTATTTTACACAAAAATTGCTCAAAATCGGGTCAAAACGATTTCAGGGATTAATAAAACTTTTACTCATTTAAATATATGCCAAAGATTGCGCACATGCTTACAAACTTGACTTTTATCTATATCAGTGGTTCCTAAACTTTTTCTAGTCACGACCCACGTTTTAAAATGTATATTTTCAAAAACCACGTAATGTTACATGTACTCTGAAGTACTTAAAAAAAGGTGTAGCAAAAACAGAACTGATTTTCAAAATGATAAATATTTTCAAATTACCATAACATGACTGTGGGATCGAAAATGTTTTCAAGAGGACTCAATTATTTATTTATGAGATGGGCATAAATGATGTGTTTTTTCTTGTCATTGTTTTGGTGGTGAAATGTTTAGAATTCATTTTACCTTTTTAATTGGTGTAGTTTATTAAAAAATTCACTTTACTTAGCGGGAATTGTGTGTGGAGATTTTCTTATCCGACCCCGTCACATTCTATCTTGCATTCAAGCGAAAAGCAAATTATTTGAGACAAAGCGTACAGCAATTTAAGTTTTAAATGACTTTCGTCACTCACTAAAAATCTATACCCGACCCAGCAGTGGGGGCAACTCACATTTTGAGAACCGCTGATCTATACTACAAAGCACACAATTTTGTGTTTGGTGTGTTTTAAATCCTCTGAGACTACTGGGGATACAAGCATCAAATATGCCATGATTGATTACCTCTTTGGAGTGAGTGTCATTACGAATTTAGAACGTCATGATGACGTCATAATCAAAGGTATTGTTTCAATTTGCATTTCTTGACAGAGGAAAATCATTTTTTGCTCAAACAAAAGCCATATTCTAAAATTTCAATCCTTCTAGGATCTATATTGTCGTCACGTGATGCTTTCCTGATTGCATGACTTGTCTGAGTTTTCTCAATAACTAGTGACCTTGGAAATTAAAAGCTTTTTCTTGAGATAGTAACAACATGGTTTTGATAAAATAAATTTTGCAACGATTTAAAATGAATTAACAATGTACAACCGACTCTATTTTTAAGCATTTTAGACACTCTAATATGTGCTTCTTCTTTGTTTTCTTTACCGTTTCAAGCTGGCTTTGTGATGTCAGTATGATGTCTGATACCTCACCCGAAAAAATGTAAAAAAACAAGCAGGCAGCAAGCTACGCGTACAGATTTTATTCACTGTTATTTCAATAGCAAACAATTTGTATGCTGTCTGTTTAAGAAGTTAGCCTATTTGCTTTCGAAATGATGGTGATAGATAACTTTTAGTTCAGCTACTGCCTGCCGCTCTTTTCACTGTAATGTTACCATTAAGGATTATGACATAACAAACAACATTTTGAAGCATAAAAGATACATAAAAATGCGCTTAGAATGCTTAAATTGCTTGAAAAAGTAAACTCTTGTCGCATTGTTGATTCAGCTGAAATGGTTTAGAATTTTTTTAATCAAGAAGCTATTAATCGCGTTTTTACTGTCAGTATTATGAGTGAAAATAGCAAAGCAAAATGTGCAATGAAGTATTATTGTGACGTCAATTCTATCATCTTGCACCTAAAGAAGTGAAATTTTTGCAAATTAATAACTAGTATGTTGGCTTTTAATTGAGCGAAAAGCCATTTTTCTACGTTTTATAATGCAAATTAAAAAAATTATCTTTTATTATGACATCACGATGACGTTACCAACCCCCTTGTGATACTCAATCATTGTCAGTGATTAATCGTGCTAAGTTTCATGTTTGTAGATCCATTAGTTTCAAAGGAGTTGGAGTGCAAGTACGTACTTACAAATGCAGAAAGAGAGTCCTGTTAAACAAAATTAGATTTACAAGTCTTATAGCAAAACAGCCACACAAAAATAACCGGACTTATGCCGTAGTAAATGTTTGACTATAAAATTAAGAATAGCAACTTTATACCAGAAATGAAACAAAAGCGGCGGTGCATGTTGTGCGATTGACTTTTTATATTTTTGTCCTCCATACACAGCAAAACTTTTTAGATTAAATATAAACAACTTTTAGTGAGTCCATTTTCGCAGTTGCCAATATTGGCTGGTACTGGTACTGGTACTGGTACATTGCATTTTTTATTGTAAGCACTGCAGTAGGCAGAATAAATTGCCGAAAGTGCCTTTTTTAAGAGTGCAATATCATAAAATCCATGTGGCCATTGAACTCCAAATTTTACCATTACTAATCGGCGCTTTACGTAAGTACACTGGAATTTCATAAAGGTAGTCTTTGGTTGTACTTCTTAACAGGCTCATCGTTTCCCACTTTATTCGTCACGAAGATCAGGAAGTTGACGTGTGGATAGGACTTACGAAAAATAACGAAAACGGTGAAATTTGGCAATGGCTAAATGGCGAAATAGAGCCAAATATTTCATCAATTTGGGACGAAAATGAACCTAATAATCAACAAAAAAACGAAGAATGCGCAATCTTACTTGAAGAAAAGAAGAAAGTAAATGATGTCCCATGCACATTATCAAAACGTGGTTTGTGCGAATTAAACAAGCCCAGATGTTAAGCACACAAATTGCACAATTCAGACCAGTTGTTTTCAAACATTTTACCCGTAGATTAGTGCGAAGTTATTTAAGAAGCAAAGATACTTCTATGGATGACCTTGCCAGCATTAACATTTTTGAACTGTTGTTTTTATCGATGATTATTTCTCTAGAGCGGTCTTGGTCTTGGGCCATGATCCAATGTCTTGATGTTGGTGTTGAAGCTTTGATGACTAGATTTTGCAGCTCAATCTTAAGACCAAGATTCTTTAGTTAAAAAACGTTTTTTGTTTTGATGACAAATTTGTTTCTCCTCATCAAGTCTTTAACATTTACAAAGAATTTTCCGTTTCTTGCCAACGTTTTGTCAACACAAATTAGTGCAAAAAGCGATTATTATTTTTTATTTTGCAAAACTCTAGACAAGACTTTTTCTTGACAGCAAACCTTATTAAAAAACTGCGCGAGTTCTTACCAATCTATATTTCCTAACTATGCCAGCTGGGGGCCATTAGAAAGTTTTTTTGTATTAGTGAAAAATGCGTTTCTTCTGGTTTGTCAGCAAACATTTACTCTCACTTTTGCAATTTGGTCGGCGAATAACACTTTTTAAGCATTGTCAGACAGTTTTCAGTGAAGGCGCTAATTGAATCAGTGCCACTAGCTGTCTAATATATTTAGGTCACTTACACGGCATTTACGGCTGCAGTTTCAAATCCGTAAGTAAAAGAACTTGACGATGAAACTCATTTGCCGGATGATCAAATGTCACTTATAAAATTCCTACAGAGTAAGTAGAAGAATAGGGTAAAAATAACTTGTGCAATTGTAGTTCATAGATGATCAAGATCTCAACAATAAAAATAACTTGTGCAATTGTAGTTCATAGATGATCAAGTACCTGCAATTACGGCACTTGTTGAAAATAAAAAGATGTTTAGCAAACAAAGTTCTTTTAAATAGTTTTGAGCCAAAATACAATCAAACCACCTTTACCGGACTACTTGGTTTGGTCACAAGATGTCGGTTTCACGAGGTATTTTTATAATTGACATCGACATAGTAATAAGGGGATTTTTCACAGAACGACTGCATATTGCATCAACAAATGTAACGACGTACTGTAGGTAGCAAATGAGAACAGAAAATGTGGTTCATTTACGGTAACCAAAAGTATCTTTAACAGAGGCCAACGACCGCACTTCATAACGTGTGAACGCAATTGCCGTAGGCTACTGTACTTAAAAGTGTGAAAATTCAGTCAAATTTCACAAAGTAAAGTATTCATTCTCGAAGCTTCGAGAATGAATACTCTACTTTCTGCAATTTTCAAATTCTGTACCACAAATCAACTCTTCAGTCAAATTTCAGGAAAACTACAATTTGCAATTAATGACGATATGCTAATGTCAATAAAAGTCATAACAGTAAACAATTCACTTAAAAAGTTTGTTATCCTACGTTGAAGTAGCGACTTCCTATCAAAGTATTCTGCAACATCTTCTATAGCCCAATTACTGTCAAAATGATTTTTGACATTCGGCAATAAAGAATGTTCCTCAAAGTGAACTATCAATGTAGAGATCGCAGATGTGGCTTTTTTGCTGTCACCGTACGTTGGCATGGTTGGGAATATGAATAATTTTTATAAGAATCCAATGCTGCACTAACTGTACTTTTTCAAAATCCAAGCGAATTTTTGGTGCAAAAGCAATAGCAGCAGCTAAGAACAATAAGCCTAGTAATCTTGTACAACACGCGGCTGGTTTGCTAATGCAGTACAGTAATACAGTTAATTAAATGGATGTAGGCAGACACTTTAAAGACTAACGCAGTATGTTGAAAAATATCACTTCCATGACCGATATATGGTATATTAGACTAAGACGCTCGTTATATGAGTGACTGCCCTTTGAGGTTGAAAGTTCAATATTTGAGTCCATCTGATGAGTTTTAAGAGGAACCGAAACCGGTAATGAAAGTAGTATTTTTGAATACATTGAGTAAAACTATAGAGTGCCTTCCTACATCAATCCAATTGACTTATAAAAGTAGGCTAACACCAGCTTCATATGATTGAATTACAATGATAGAGTTTAGCTCAAAGAAAGAATGAAAATATTCTTAAAAACAATAACCAACATTATACTGTACAATAAAACAATGTATCCCATGTTAATCACCCGAGACCGGTCTCACCCTTATTGGGTCTCATCAGGCAGGTGTAAAAGATAAAGCAATTATAAAAAGTAAGGATCTTTATTAAATGCAAACGATCAGTACTAAATCTATGTAATACACTAATATGTTTATACTAAAAGTAAGGTAGAGTAAAATATCTATACTAAATGTAAATTCATGAGGTCTTAATGATGATCCCACACTCCTGTTAGGGCTTACCAATGTGATTTTTTGTCCATATCATGTGCGTATGTCTTTAAATGTAATGTTCTTGACGTGGGTATTGCTGCATTATACTGCTTTGTATTGCATCATTGTTTTGCACACAATGTCAAATTTGTTACGATTTTGATTTGGCATTTTTGTTGCTGTGTGACTGTTACACCCGTCTGATGAGACCCAATAAGGTCAGAATCGGTCGCGGGTTATTGACATGCAATAGATTATTGTATTGTACAGTATAATGTTGGTTATTGGTTTTAAGAAATTTTTCATTTTGTCTTAGTGTGGTGCTGAAAGCCTATCCCTCTTAAATAGGAGATCGCCAGAAAGTTGATAGCTAGCAACTAGCACTATCTATACTAAATACAGTTTAACACCAATCACTTATTACTACATTGTGCGTAGACAATAGGCATTCGCATATCCTTTGTTTTTTCTCACCAAATATAAACGCAGGGGTTTGTATTCATTCCGGTTTATTCGGAGGATTTCTTCATTCAAATGGTACATTCAGCCATAAATTGTCATGTCGGAGTCGGAATGCGGCGTTTGCGGATTGAAAAAGTGAAATGCATTAAAGAATACCGTTCTGGCTAATTTGTATCGGTAAGCGAGGAAACCGGTTGATCAGAGTCAGGATAAACAAAGTTTGACTGAAAGACTGTCTTTATCGGTTCCAAAACAGCCTGAGTGACAATTACAATAGTGCATTTGAGTTCACTGCATACAAACAGCTAGATTGTATATTTATCAGTGTATTTTTGAATCACAGTTTTGGTCAACAAAATAACGCTTTTTATATGTTAAGTAAATGATATTGCTTACATGCGGCATATCAGACGGGCAAACTTGAGATCTGAACACCAACTTTTTCTATTTCCTCAAGATTTTAGTCTTTTGCGTTTTTATTAATGAAAATAGAATCATTGGTGAGTTGTAAGTACATTAGTCAACGCACAGTAAAACGCTTTCTTTGGTATCAATTAAAGGTGGACCACGTCATAAAACTGGTCGTTATTGCTTCACAAATACCAACGCGTTATGTAGTGATTAAAGCATTCGCTTCACCGTCGGTATACTTGGGTTCAATTCCTTTGACGAGTCATAACAAAGACTTTAAAATCTGAGCTCATACGCTTAATTGAAGTGTGCAAATATAGGTGTAACACTTTGTTTTGTACAAAGGGGGAGATGTCTCAATAGGCTTACCATATTTTGTGATTAAAAACGGGACGCTTGAGGACAGCACACCTGATTATAGGTGACGAGGCAAAGTCCAGACACACTTAGCGGCGGCAATACAGATGCTGACCTTTTTTTATTTTTTTCGGAGCACACCTCCATTTCGGGTGCAACTTACCTTAGTCCCGTTACATATAAATAAATTCCATCCACATTGGGGGTGTCCTCCGAAAGGAAAAAGGTCATCACCTGCTTCGCTGCTCCTTTTGTGTTACTTCCGGCCCAAATCGTCATCCAGCTAGAGTTTGTTGTCATATTGTTTTTACTTACCGGGACAAACGTTTAAATACCGTAGTTCTAGCTATGCTGGTTGACTGAATGAAAAACCGGGACTTTCGATCAATTAACCGGGACAAAGCCTGAAAAACGGGACTGTCCCAGCTAAAACGGGACGTATGGTAAGCCTATGTCTCAATCACGTTGAAAACGTACTTTTTTTGGAGATCAAGATTTTAAGCATAGATAATTTTAGGTTTAAACAAAGGACACGCCGCTTTTTTTAATAAAATTTTTGAAAGTGAATATTTTCGCCAACAATCGAAATGTTTGGTAGAACTCGCAACTTTTTATGAGGTGACTGACAACAGTTTGCAGGGCTTCAGCTTCTCTTACTTACAAGGTATAATGTGAATATCGATAGAATATCAGGGTTTTAGCGTGAATTTTAAGCATGTAAAAGATAACTGCATTTCCTCGTTGTAAAAAATAAGTTGCAATCAACATGAAATTTTATGTAGGCACTATTTTGTGTAACTGCATCGCTTTTGCGTCCGCACTTGAATAAATAAAAAACCTGATTGAGATACGCTCAACTGTACCGGTTTTGTGTTTCATCAGTTGGAGATATACAGAAGCGTTTAAGTTTACTCAGAAAGCTGAGGATTCGAATTCCTCCGGAATCGTTTTTGGACTTCCGCCCTGCTCTATGACCCCAATTATTAACTACCGAAAAAGTAAGAGGCTCCTGTTAGTTGATGTTTATACCTAAGCATGACATTGGGGGTAAAATAGCAATTGTTTGCTTAAAATTTGCACTAAATTCGTTATTTACCTTCATTGTATACTAATAAACAACTATGATGCGCCAAAAATCAATACAAAGTAAAGCATTGTATTGTGCAATACCAAATGCACTTGTAGCGCGATATTAACTTGATGAGCAATATTTTAACTGCAAAAAAGAACAAAGCAAAAGTAAAGATTAGAATTTAATGACTTTTAGGCATTTCACATTGTTCTCCAGCCATTTATAAGAACTTAATAAAGGGCATTTTGGAAAAGATATGTCATTCCAATTTTTGGCGATTTTAAACAAAGCTGCTTGAGTTGCGAAAGTTTATTGTCAATATTTTAGTTGGTATGAAGAACATAGGCACAAAAGTATCAGGACTAGAGCTTTGCACAAACGTTTTTAACTCCCTGAAAATCATTGGGTAAAAATTTGCAAAAACAGAAAATGAAAAAAGGAGCAAAATAGCAATAAAGTTACTCTGAACAGTTTGGTGTAACTTGATAAAAAAAGAATTAAAACCAAATGTCTTCTTCAGGCAACACTTAAAGTCGATTTGTCAGAACTTTGAAAAACTGCATACTAGGTGTTTATGAAAAATGAGAGAGTTATTTATATGCATTCAGTAAAAATTGTATTGTCCAGTGTAAATAGTAAAGCCATAGACATGAGCTATAATCAAAATTTTGTGTCCCTGCTTGATCCGCTTCAGTGAAGCTCATTTTAGTTTCAATTGGATTAGTTTTCCGACCACATCGAGTCAGATCATGATCTTCTGAGACGCTTGCAATCATCGCGTATATTAAAAATGCGATGCAAATATGCAACAGTAAATTCTAGCGTGTAAGATCTTTATGGATTGCTTGTAGCTAAAAATTTGATATTTGTGTATGTCTGTTGCTTTGATAAATTGGGAAAATTTTTACCGGTCGTGATCTCTGTCTCGCTAGGTTAAGATTTTGTTTTTGGGTCAACGACCTTGCAAACTCCTTGATATTGATAGCGGTCTTGAAAAAAAATCAGTTCTTGGTCACTAGCAAGCCGGTCTTAATTACAACACTGGCTGATATGCTTTTATTGTGATAATAAATAAGAAATTATCATGGCGTTAATTGAATTTGCAAACGCAACAAAATAATGATCATCTTATTTTTACAGTATATACATTACTTTCTTTTTTCTCTACATCCTTTTCAAATAGAACAGCTCCAGAGATTTTTCAAGGAAAAAGGGCTGTGTACGAAAATCTATTATAAAAATTACTTTTTTAAGCCAGCTTTCTGTTAGTCTGCGTTATGAGGTTGTAGTATTAAACCTTCAATTAGTAGAAATTTTTGCTCTACGCAAACCAGCTTGTGTTCAGAAATGCTTTGAGTCACCAATACTGTCGACACGGTGAATTTTCATCACAAACAGAGAAGATTGCTGTAAGTTGTTTTTCCTAACGACACAATAAGCAAAAAACCAAGCACTGTAATATCAAGACTGCAAACAATTGTCTTATTATCTTGAATGATACTATTTTTTCCATTTGTTTATTTTGTCGCTAAATTGTGACAAAACTAGAAAGAGCTGTCGTCTTTTTATTCACGCAACGTTTCATTGTAATCAGAAACAATATTCGTTTGTATGTTTTTGCGAAACAAGCGCATTTAATACTTCGGCATGCAAACGCCGTTTTTGACATAATAATAACAAAAGGATGCTTACGATTGCCCTCGTAAACGTCATTATTTGTTTGAATCCCACTTCATAGTTTCACTATCAAGCGTTGTCAGGTGGCAGAATTGAATCTTACTTCAAGCTGCTGGTCGTGAACCAATAAGCAGGAAAAAATGTTTTGTTTCGTAAATGTAACGACGCTGGTATTTGAAAAAAATATTTTCGGATGTTTTCATAGCTTTTACCTATTAAGTTGCGTTTATTCTAGCTCTTCCATTTAATGCGATTGAATCTCATTAAATTGTTGAATCTTATTGCACTTGCACTAAAATCACGACAGCTGGCCTAACAGAGTCAATAAGTGCTATAATAACTAATAAATGAACTTAAAATTTTGATTAAATCGTGTTTCTGCTTCATTTCCAAATTGTATTTTATGTCAACTAATGGACATTAGCTTTATATTGGCAGCTTTTTACAAAAGCTACCTGAATCGGTCCTTTTTATTTTTAACTTCGCTAACAAGCTACTTTTGAGGTTTTATAATAATAATAGATGCAGTAGCAAAAACCTACTGTATATCTTGAAATTATCGCAGACTGCATCATGGCGTCATTATGGATCATTATCAAACAGATCAACATCTATAGTAATGCCAGAGGCTAGCGATGCACTGTATGGAAGTCATAATGGAAGTCTGAGCCGTCACTTCTTTTGTAACTAAAGACTTGACTGTGATATCCTTCCGAGCTTGAGCTCTCGTGACCGCAGCGGCACACGTCTCCCCGCCGGAAACAGGATCATCCGGATTCCGTGCTCCAGGAATGTTTCCAATACCAACGTCAAATAAAGGGTCTCGCAAACATATGGCTTGGGTTACTCCCGTATAATAAGGCGTGTCCACTTTAATCTCCGCAATAGGCGCCTCCTTCAATGTCCGGTCGATAGCGATCACATAACCCATGTAATAGTAAAATCATCTTTCTTCACCAACTCTCTCCTGACAATAACGCCATCGCAGCCTGTATCACGAAGGACCTCAACTACATTCTCACCCACTTTTCCGGTCGCAAGAGGCATACAATTCTTGTTTTCATTACTCAAGCAAGCACCATTACGCACGACTTTAATTTTCTCTCCTGATTTGAGCTTCAAATATTCTTCATCTTTCACTTTTGTATCATCCGATAATCTTCCAACTTGTGCAGTGCATCCAACTAGGTACGGTTGTGACGGAGATCTAAGGGTGTTGCCTCCTCCCCGAGGAGCAGCTTGAGGGTGGGAGTTGTTCTGACAGAACCTCTTCTCATGCCCAATTTCACCACTTTGGTAGCAAGTGACTGCGTGTCGAGATGGTCGGTTATATTCATTTCGTCCCCCTTCTGGTTTAAAACGACAGTCAATCGCCCAGTGACCAACGCGATTACATAAGAAACACTTCAGAGTACTCGCAGGAGAGAATCCACTATGATTGTCCTTCACATCGGCTCTTGCGCTATCGCGTTTGATCACTTCCTTACTCGATAGCTTTTGATTGCGTGCTGCCAAATATTGATTAGCCAACCGCAACAATTCATCTAAAGTTTTTGGGTTGCTCTGCTTCATCCATATCGATAGATCTTTGGAGCAGAAGCTAGTGAACTGCTCGCGTACAATCAAATCAACCACGCCCATGAAGGTTTGCTCCACTTCGGCCAACTCTACCCACTTAAGTGAAATAATTTTTTAACCTAAATATAAATTGACTTGGGCTTTCGTGTCCTTCCGGTCTAGCTTCTCGAAATTTCTCGCGATATCCACGCTCAGTAAAATTGTACCTTTCCAATAAAGCAACTTCAAGGCGCTCATAATCTATTGTTTCTTCTGGCGACAGTCTATTATACACTTCTACCGCCTTGCCCGTTAACAGCGGGCTCAACTGGGTCGCCCATGTACTCCTATTCCACTTAGCCACACTAGCGTACCTTTCAAATCTCAGAAGATATTCGTCCAAATTATTCTTCCCGTCCACAAAAGATGGTAGCGGTGGCGTCCTCACAACGTTTTCAACTGATTCTTGATTCAATTGCTCGCCATTCTGCGATTGGGAGAGTCTCCTCGCTTCCAATTCCAATCTTAGCTTTTCAACTTCAAGCTCAGCCTTTCTTTCCTCAGCTGCTATTCGTCGTTCTTCCGCCTGGGCTGCCAATCTTTGCTCTTCAGCCTCAGCTTCGGCGGCTATTCTCCGTTCCTCGGCCTGGGCTGTTAACCTTTGCTCTTCAGCCGCTATTCTCCGTTCTTCAGCCTGCGCTTCTAGCCTTCGCTCTTCAACTTCAGCTTCAGCCGCTATTCTCCGTTTTTCAGTCTGGGCTGCTAGTCTTCACTCTTTAGCTTCAGCGGCTATTCTTCGTTCTTCGGTCACTATTCTTCGCTCTTCAGCCGCTATTTTTTGTTTCTCAGCTTCGACCTCTCTCATTCGGCGCCATTCGTCCGTTATAAGCTTATTCCTCTGCTTCTCATTCAAGCCCAACGACTCTACTTGTCTGTTCAAGTCCTCCAATTTCTTCATTTTAAGTTCTTCCGCAGCCATTTTGAATTACCAACCGATAAAGATATATCCCGGACGAGCCCCCAGATGTTGCATTTTAATATATAATAATATTAATAATAGAATTTTTGGTTCTATCTCAATCTTAAATTTTTTTTTAATTGAGGCGACGTATTATAATCGCTCGGACAATTAGGTCTGACTGCAACTGAATAAAACTTGGAAAAGATTGGCTTCTGCTAAAAACACCTTAAACCACGTTAAGAATAGAATAATGTATTTGCAGAAATAATACTTCACGACTTCAAGCTTCTTCGCTCAACGATCTCAAAATTAACCACTTTACTACATAATCAAGAAATCGCCAAAACTAATTTCACCAATAACTGCCTAATACTCGTCACGTCCACAGAATCCACAATAAATTATCACAAAAAACAATAACCCTTCTTTACTCTGTCAATCAATCAATCTCTCTCTCCCCACTACAACGTTTTCTGCTCTCTATCTAAAGAAAAATCCCGTCACCTTATATATAAATCGAAAAACAATCAGAAAACGCTAGAACAAAATCACGTGAAAAAAGAAAAAAAGCATTTTAACCCATTTAAATCCCAAGTATAGTAAAACGCAATATTTTTGTGTACATTCAATTTTGCAAGGCGAAAATACTTTTAATAACACATCTTTGATAATGAAATATTAAATTTATTTTTTTAAGTGCTTTTTTTTTTATTATTCCAAAAATGGAACATTGGGAAGTGGAGACTAGGCTTTTTTGCGTAATTTATGAGTTCGCTATAGACCGCATTCAGAAAATCAGCGATAGCGCCGGCAAATGATTTTTGTTGCTTTACTCTTTATGCGCCATTATTTCTTCTACCAAAATCTTTTTTTCTGGTGCAATATTACTGAAACTGACATTTACCAGTTTTTCTCGCAATTTCATTGCTTAAACACAATGCTTATAAAACGCGATCAAAGAATCTTACGAAACGCATCAGCACATTTTATGTGAAGCAATACATCACATTGTTTGCACATATATATGGTATTTTTTTTACATTGTTTGCAACGTCCTTGTTTTGCAGCAGGTTCATAAGCATGAAAAACTCCTCCAAATTTTGTTCCATCAACTGGCATTCTGCTGGGACCAGGTATAATCGTTTTATCAGGTGCTTTGCCAAACAATGTTTGAACTATTTCTCGACGAAACTGTAAATGGCTCATTTTTCCTTTCTACTCTTTGTGCAATCGCCAAGCAGCCACAACAGACATGTTGAGAAAGTTGGCAAAAAGACACCACTACCATTTTTTACTACGAAGCCGTGGCCTGTAGTCACTCAAAAATCGATCCAAAAGATCTACGCCGCCCATATGTTTGTTATAGCTTTTGATCATCCGAGATTGCGCAATACTAACTGCGTTTCTTGTTGCTGAGCTCCACCTTCGCACAAGGATTGTTGGGTCAACGCCTTCATGGTTACTAACTACACAAACTGGTCGGTTGTCATTCCATTGGCAGAGGGTTACTTTGCCATCACTAAATACTTCAAAAGCTCCACGTTCTCGTTTTTTCATGGTCGACGGATTAGAGAATGGACAACTTTTTTCAGCCAAGTCTCTGCAAAGAGTTGTAGAGCTAAAAAAGTTGTCAAAATACAAGATTTGGTTTGAATTTTCTTCTAACACCTCAGTCAGCTCATTTACAACTCGTTCTCCTAGTGGCCCTTCTTTTGAATCACTCTTTCCAGTATAAACTTGAAAAGCGAAAGGATATCCTCGAGAAGACGCCAGAAACCAGATTTTCATTCCAAATTTCACCGGCTTGTTTTTCATGTGCATTTTAGTAGAAAAATGTCCGAAATATGGTACCATTTGCTTGTCAACAGAAAGACATTTCAAAAAAACTCCAAACTGAGCAAAATTTCTCTGCATTAGATTTAGATACGGTCTGACTTTTGCTAACTTTCGTTTTTTGCCAACTTGTCGTTGTTAGCTAAATCCAAGTATCGTTTCATTTCCTGAAATCTATTTCTCGACATTTTTCTTTTTACCAAATCATTACCGACATCTTCATCGTTACATCAGTATAGGCGCTCCTGAGGAAGTGAACAATATCCGCTGAAAAGTATGATTCCAAAAAACACATCCAACTCTACAGGAGACAGCTAGAAATCATGATGTAATTTTTGTCGAGCATACCTTTCCGACTCGGACATAATAAGCGAGCAAACATCTTCACTGAAAAACTGTTGAAACATAATGTATGGGGAAAGACCACATAATTCTGGATGTTGTTCTTCAAGGGTACCAGGTTCTTTGTCCGGCAGCTGTATATCAAACTCCTTCTTGCTCCGCCATTTAACCTTACACTGTTTTTTCGAAATTTTTGGTTTTGATGTGATACTCTTATCCTGACCATCTACTTGTAACGCAGGATAAAAAACTTCTAAATGTCCAGCTACATCTTGCATACCAAGATTTTGTTCAACTAAGTTTTTGTCATCCTTTTCTTCGCCTTGATTTTCTGGAGGTAAAACCACTACTTTGCATTCTTCGTCGTCACTTACATCATTGACAAACTCAACTGCTTCATTAAGAGTAATAAATTTTCTTGACATTTTATCATTTACATTTAAGAGTAGCTAATATTTCATAAATCTGCAAAACTAAATTTACTGTTCAAACAGATTCTTGGTGAAAATAAACTACGTGTTAATGATGGAAAGATGGCTGATGCAACTTCAGTTGGATATTGCATCATATAAAACTGTAATATATGTTCACAATGATAAAATCTACAAATGCTTTAAATCTAAATGACTGGTCTTTTGCTAATTACTGTAGTACAATGATATATCACAAATGCCTGAAATCTGAATGACTGGTCGTTTGCTGATTACTGTAGTAACCGCCTACGACCGCTAAAGCGGCGCGGTTCACATCTACTGTCTTGAATAAAGAAAAAAGTCTAGTCTGAACAGTCCAATGTTCCATTTTTGGAACATCCGTAAACAATAGCAAAAAACAACTGCTTAAAGATAAAGTTATGACTTCAAACTTACAGATATGTTAGAATGGAGTATAACCATGAATGTAAACAAAATTTTCGGCTGAAAAAGTGTTACACATCTGTGTTAGTAAAGTTAAACATGAATGTCGCTTATTAGGTCACAAAAGCGCCATAATTCAACCTTGACCAGACTAATTCAACCTACGGCAATTATACGCTCCAGTGCGCAATAATTGATGTCATTGGAAATGGTAAATCAAGCACTTTCAAAATATATTTCGTTTGTAAGAAAATTCCAATTACAAGCTACATTAAATCTCATTTGAAAATGTGTTCCAAAAATGGAACATTGGGCATTAATGGGTTAAGTTATGTAATCGGTTATCGAAATTCTCCGAAGAAGCTAGAATCACTAGATTAATCTGGAATTTTACCATGTCGTAATAACAATTGTGACGTAATAAAGGCGTACTTATAGCAAAATCCAATTGCGAGGAAAAAAGATCTTTTTTTTCTCAATCAGTAGCCGAGCGAACAAATGACACAGCACTTTACACAAATATGAAACAATTCTTACAAGGCAAATTTCCTTATTCGTGACAAGGGTAAATAAGATGTTGCCAAGGACTTTAAAACGTTTGACGGAAATACAGCGGCTATGCTCAATGTTTCTTCACTGAATAACTCTTGAAATCACGGCACTTTCGATTTTGGAACAAGAATTGGGTATGTCAAAACAACTTAACTTTTCTTTATTGTTCACACAACTGCCCAAAGTCTTAGCATTGACATTACTAATGGGGGCGTTGCTATTGTAATAATTGACTGTGGGTGCATCACTTTAAGTTAGTTTGCTCTTTTCCTGGGTGCGTTTGTGCCAGCACCAAGCAACATGCGCCCAGCCTGAGGCTTTAGGTCGTACAAATTCGCCTACAGTTACGAAAATGTGGTAAAAAGTGGTCCTAATGTTTAATAGCTTAATCCTGAAAATACGTATTAATCACCTTGGGGCTCTTTCACGATCTTGAAACTGTGCTTTCTTGCATTTTATCCAATGAACGCATGAAGCTTTATGAAATCTTTGGCTACCCAAACTATAAGCAAAACGAGTTCTTAAATAGGCTTATGTTGGAAAAGAAGCAAACAAGATGCAGCCAGAGTTTCAAGAAACTTTGAGGGAAATATAGCGTCAATGTCCTACCCCCATATATTGTGCTTTTAATCGATTAGATTTAGTAACGAAAATTGGTTCTGTCAAAAAACATCAATTTCCTATACTGTTTTCACAAATATTAATTTGGAGAGGCCGGCATAGCCGTCAGATCCAGTATTTTTAACCTCGACATTACTGATGGGGCTTGCAATTGCAATAATTTAAATGTAAGCGCTTCACTTTGCGTTGATATCCTTCTACCGAGCTGCGTTTATGCCAGGACCAAGCAACATATTTGAAGCTAGACGCTTTAGCTTATTCAAATACCCCAATATTTACAAAACATTTGTAAGTAGTGGGCCTAAAATTTAATTGCTTGATCCTAAAAATACGTATCAATCACTTTTGCGAGCATCTAAAACTTTGATATGCCTTTATGCACTAGCTCCATTTAACGGACAAAAGGTAGGGTTACGATATTTGCAAAAGCAAAATTCCGGGCAGTGCATGGCTACTTTTCATGAGACCAAATATATGCGCTACCACATTTTGTCACATCAAAATTTGACCTATAAAATTGGCAATGCAACACACAAGAAGTTTCTACCAGTGACATTACATACCAGTGAAATTGCTTACCCAGGAAATATAACCACGGACCGTCACTGAAAAATACCCGACTTCAGAGTGAAAAATAAAAATAAAAATAAAAATTAGGTTGTACCGAGAAAAAAAAAAGAACAGCAATTATATGCTTAAAACAAGTTAAAGACACGCTTCTAAATCAAGTCACTACAAATTTACTCTTCTGACCATGCATATTTTTCTGAAGATCTAATTCTCTTCAATAGGACCTTGTTTGATTTCAAAAATGAAAAAAAATCACTACAGCACATATTTTTGAAATTATATTGAAGAGTCAATATGCCTTTCATTGTCACAGCGCTCGACTTGTTTCTTTCTTTAGTCCACTGACTTTGCATCAGTGAAGACTCTCTCTACACTGGCATGGTGGGATGTAACAGCAAAGAAAAACTGTACAATCCTTAAAATTTCTGAGTGGCATGCGATGTTCTTAGACTGATCAAAGCATTTGCACCATTTCTTATGTGTTGGCAGTTTAATAAATTCTTCGTCCTGTAGGTAACTTTCCACAAACTGCTTCAAGTTACAGATTTGGTCAAAGCACTTTGCATCGTCCACATCAATCCCTTTACCAATCAGATATTTCAGGCAAGGCTCTACATCATTCCAACTTGGTATCTCGTTCAAGGTCATCCATTTGAAACAAGCAAACTCTTCCATTGGTTTCATCCATTTGCACAGATACTCCAAGCATCTCTCATAGAGGTTTGCAAATTCGAAAATAAAATTATTATATTCATCTTTATATCCCTCTTCTCTTTTTTTCAACTAGAAGCCTTTTAACTGTCAAGAACATAAAGTTTTCATTCTTCCTTTCCACAAGCACCTTATGAACCAGCTCGAAATTTCCTAGCACTTCTGCAACGGAATTGTTGGCTCTCTCAACCACTTGAATACGTCCATGAAACATGGACATTAGTGAGTGCATATGCCAAAGGTATGACTCGCTCATTTCATTCTCAAAGAACCGTTTAATAACTATTGGTGGATGCTCTTGTGACAAAAAGTAGGACTTCTGGGGTGAAAACATTTCTAACAATCTTGAAATTCCAGCAAACAAGGAGAGCCAGCGAGTCTTGCTTTGAGAGAGAAGTCTCATGTATTCACAATTTTCAAATTCACAGTATTCTTTCAGTTGTTCAGTTCTAACTGTGTAAATATAAAAATATTGATGTATTTTATTGATATTATTTTCAATATCAATGTTCATTCTTTCAGTCCCATGATGGATACAATTGTTCAAAACGTGTGCTGAACAGCCAACCCCAATCAATGACGGGTTTAACATTTTCTTTAACTTTGCAAACACACTGTTTCCTTGCTCATTACGCCGAAGTCCTCCGAACATGGTATTGCGGTTGTCTCCTGTAAATGCCACACATTTTTTCAAAAGCATCCTTTTTTAAGGTGTCTTTTATATAAGTGGAAATTGTGTCGGCAGTCCGCTTTGCAGTCGGTAGACTTGGGGTTCATTTCCCTTGTCGAGTTATACCGAAAGACTTAAAAAAATGGTATCTGCAACTTCCCTGCTTGGCGCTCGGCATTTATGGGAGGTTGTGGAGAACAAGCCGGCAAGTTCGCTTGTTGTGTCCTTGGGCAAGGCACTTAACGGGACGCCCCACCTTAATGTGGAAGACAGGTGACCGGGAAATAGCAACTCCCAAGCGAGTGCGGACTTACCGTCCAAAAACATAGCGATACATCGCTTTCTCGTAAATGGCGAATAAATATGGCAAATAAAAAAAAAAAAAGTCTCGTTTGCTTTGTTTGTAAACTCAATCAATTTTGATTGCAAACCACTTTTCCTCCAGTCAAAATACTGAATAATTATAGAAAATAATTTCAGTTCATTGTGATTGCTGCCATCTGTTGCAACGCAAAAATACGCGATATTGTTTTCTTCAAAACTTTTCAGAACAGCATCAATAGAAAATTGCGCAAGTACGCTAGTAACAACTTTTCTGTTTTCGTGCGGCCACTACTAAACTTCTCCGCTACATTAGAATCAGAGAAAATCTTTTTAAGTAAAACCGATGTACAGTTCATGGATAAAAAACTATGATGAGGCTTAACGGCGTGAAATGCAAGAGTGCCTTCTGCGGCAGTGATTTCATCTTCGCATTTGCTTCTTGCTGTAACAAAATAATTTGTCATTTTCGTTGATGCAGCAGCCCATCTTACTGCTTTGCGATGTTTTTCCGATTGCAGATGTGTATTTAAATCACCATTACCTTTGTGCACGACAGATATATAGGTTCCTGATTTGCATACAAAGCATTCTGCCTCGAAATCATTTCTGCCTTATCTATAACTTGGATGTTTTTCTTGCATCTCGTTTGTGTATGTGCACTTTCGTTTAGCCATTTGAAATAATATCTTTCTTATTAGCAATAAATACAACCCAACTAAAAATGCGTAATCTAAACTGGCAGCCTTGAAACAAACAAAGTAATTTATCACCAGACTAACTGAACCAATCACTAAGTAAACTAACTAACTAACCTATTAATTAAGTGCTAAAGCTGGTAAATATTAATGACAATCCGCATGGCTGCTAAATAATGAAAACGCTACGTCACAATACAGAATTCAATAGGCCTACTACAAAGTTTGTAAATGCACAAATAATGAAGGATCCACGATGCACACCAATCTATGAGCAAAATTATTGTAGCCAAGAAGCAGCGTAGACTACTCCAAATGAATTTCTCGTCTTTGGAAGACAAGTACAATGTTTAAAGTTAAACATAATTTACAGGCTTATAAAATTCCGGACATTTGAGCATTTTTTAAAATTCCTCCCGGACGCAAAATTTAACGCTAAATACCGGACATATCCGGAATTTTGCGGACGGTATGGCAACTGTAGTTTAAGGAAGCCTATGGTGAAAACAGGGCATATAAACTAGATAAACATGCATTGGCAATATGCAATTTCTCGTGATGTCTTTTTTCACTCGATTCTCTTCAAAAAATTGGCTGTGTTTTGAGAATGCGATTGGGCTATGCTAAAAAAAACGAACTCTTTGTTTCTGTTTTCACAACTATTCATTGAGTAAAACCAGGGCAGCATCATGAACCGATGCTGTTAACCTCACCATTAATGATATGGGGCCATGCGGGCGACTGCGGCAGCACCGTCTAATATATGCTATGAAAAGAGCAATTCTGTATGTGGGGTGTTTTAACTCCAACAAAACTACTGGCTGTACAAACACAAAACTTGGCTCTGTTGATTACCTCCTCTAAGTGAGTGTTATAAGCGAGTTTCTGACGTCACTATGACGTCATAATCAAAAAACGTTTTTAATTTGCTTTTGTTGATGAAATGATTTTGCTCAAACAAAAGCCAGCTGCCAACATATCAAATGGCAAAAATTTTGTTCGTTTAGGGTTTAAGATTATGTTAAGTTAACCCTTAATTGCAGGATTTGTGTTCTTAATTTCCTCAAGAAATATTGATCGTAGAAACGTGTTTGTAAACTTTTTTGGGAGTTAGAAAAAAGGTGCTTTTGACAAAAAAATTAATAATGTCGGTGCGAACTTTATGTGTAGTTGTGAGAACAGCAATTAAAAGTAATGGTTTTTCGGCATAGTCAATTTTTTGTGTAGATGGTGCCAACATGTGCAGCATTTTCAATTCATGCTTCTGGGAGACGACGTCAGAACCGGTTTGTAATTGATAGATCAATCACAGTGTTGGAACTAACGGGATAAAGATGTGATGGAAAAGCCAAACGACAAGGAAACTTTGGATAATAATTTGTATCTGACAAAGTAAAATGACTTCAATAATTTCCTGTAAAGTGACTTGATAAAACAGTATAGCTGTTTGCGCATAGCCGCTATATTTTTCCCAAATTTTTTGGAGTTCCTGGCAAAGTGTTGCTTGCCTTGTATCTAGCTAAAGCCTAGTTAGCTACTGGACTTGCTCACAATTGAAACAAACAATAATTTTTCAAAACTTTTGTCCATTTATTTTTTGAAATGCCAGGAAACATAATTTCAAAGTTGGAACAGAACCCCCATTTAATTGATTTGCATTTAAAAAATAAGCTATCAAATATTAAGTTCACTACTTATTTATTACTTTTTTGGATACAGTAGCCTTAATGGATGAAGTAAAGCCTCCGGCATGGTTCTGGCATAAACGCAGGCAGGAAAAAGTAAACTAACCTGAAGTAAAGCATTTGCAGGAAAGTTGTGTCAAGAGTACGGCTCTCCCTCCATTAAGAATGTCGAAATAAGGAATATTGGTTCATAGGGCTGCGCCGGCTTCATTCAATATGAAGTTGTGAAAACAGTAATGAAAATTTAATGCTTTTTTGACATAACCGATTCTTGTTCCAAAATCAAAAGTAAGCGTTTCTAAATGAATCGATTGAAAAATATTATGAGTGGTTGCGCATTGCCACTATATTTTCCCTTAAGTTTTCGAAGTTCATAGCAGCGTCGTGCTTGCCCTATTTACAGCATAGGTGTAGTTAGGGACTGAGCGTGCTCACAATTGAAGTACCCAATAATTTTACAAAACTTATCGTTGCTTACTTTAAGTATTTGGATGGGTAAATTCAGCGTGGTAGATATAGGCACCTCGTGATTGATGAATATCTACAGGAATAAGTTATTTAATAATACACAAACAACTGAAGACATTTTTTGTAATTTAGGCCTAATGGTATTACCTAAAGTTATCATTATCTAGAATTTCTAGCATGTTTGCATTTGGACTTACACCATTTACATCGTTGAATGAAGCGGGACTCCTTAAATTTTTGTGACGTTTTTGAATTTTTCGACAGTTGAAATCAAAGTGGCATTGATCATCAAATTAGTTTGTTGTCGCATTATGATTTCAATATTACGAGCGATACTTATTGATCTCTTAGTCGTCTAATTGGCCTTTATTCGCAGTTTTGTGGACAAGTTTTTTTCTGCTAGTTGTACCACTAGACCATCTTTGATCATTTTTTCCTCAAAATCCTCATAGTTACATCTTTCAAAAACTCAATAAACAGCACTTATGAATTCAACCATATGTACACCAGCTTTTTGCGTTCGCAAAAAAATTTACGAATAGCTCTTTCATAAATTACGTTTTAAAGAACGTCAAAAAATCCATTAATTTTTGCCTTTACGTGGTAATGTAATACTATTTTTCTTTGTTTAATGCAAATGAGCTAAGGGCACTTTCACGCTGATCCCCCACAAGTGGACAAACACATAAATTTACTTCTTTTCTTTTTCTTCCAATAACTAAGATGCTTCTTTATGGCGTTCGACTCGCCTCATATATGATGCCCATTGGGGTAAATTTTCAAAATTGAAGGCATCTGGTGGGATGGTTGGAGAATGTATTTGCTGGTATCATGTACTATCATTCAGATCAACAGCAGTTGCATCTGCTAACTATATTTTCCAATCCCAAGTATCTTTCGAAGGTTTACAACAAGTTATTTTTGAATGTAATTAGCGCACACAAAGAAGGCAGTTGCCCTAATAAGCCATAAGTTTTCACAACACTTAGCATCAATTGCACAAGAGTGCAGCACGTGCTCCATACAAGTTTCTATCGTTACTCTTGTTCATTGTACTAAAGTGTATAATTTTAAATTGTTATGATCGTGATCTCATGAAACCTGCTGTATCATATTTGCTGTGATACGTTTTTACCTGAAGAACATTCCGATATCCTTTTGATACCGAGTTAGCCGCGGATGACAAATACGCCAATTACTACGTAGTGAGGAAACATCAACATGTGTAGAATAGAACTTTATCGTAATTCTTTTTTCTTTTATATTTTGACAGGCTCATTATTTCCTATGCTCAGAATCTAAATTTGCAGAAGGAATTGTGGTTTGGACTGTCGAAAGTGAACAAATCTTGGCAATGGCTAGATCGCTTAAGAGAAGCAGATGATTCTTCGTTTTTTTGAGAACGAGCCAAACAAATTTGAAGTAAACGAACATCACGCGATGTTATTAGTATCGGATAGAAAAGTAAATAATTTCTCATGCAACGAACTTAGATTTGGCTTGTGCGATTAAAGAACACCGGCTGTTTATTGCGTGACTTTTCACAGTTACTCAATTAAGATCAGTTGGCCCGAGATCTTGCTCGTAAATTACTACAAGATTATTTCGACTGCCAAGGAGTTTTACACCTCAGATATCCATGCAAGAAAAAAAGTCATTTATGGCAAAGCTGACGCTTTTACTATAACTTCTTAAAAGGAATAATTAAGAAACCATCATTTAATTAATGGAACTTTGCAAACGCCGCAAAAGAGTGGTCATATCATTTTTTCATTGTATTCTATAGCAGGTCATTGTTCATTTTCCGCCCTAGGATAACAATAGCAAAGATGTTAATCCTTTGCGGTCCAATTTTTTTGATTCTAGTCTGCGCACCAGGTCCAAATTTTTTTTTATTGCATAAATCGCTATCAATTAGCCCAAAACTTGCATTTCTATTAGTTGTTTGGGGGCTGCTGCTAAAATTAGCGAAAAATTTTAATTTCAAATGTTAGTGTTTTCCTACTTTTCATGCGTGGGGGGAGGCAATCACATTTTTAGCAGTTTGTTTATTTCCAAATGCTTTTGCAGTGAACACGAAATTTATTTACAACGAATCACGTCTTCCGCAGGTGTTGTGCAACAACTTCAAAGAAAAACGGTACAAACACAATCAATAGAATATTTATTGTTCAACTACTGTTTGTAGGTCTGTTTTGTAAGATAATTTTTGAAGCACTTTCCATGGATGCAGACCAAGTTTTTGCGAGCAAGTTTCGCAATAGTAGACAGTTGATTTCCTCTGCTGCCGTGTAGAACATACCATGCAGATTTTATTTCGTCCACTGCCGGTATTTGCGATAAAATGTGGTACTTTTTGAAGCCTTTCGTGATCATCTGCCGAACTTGGCTTTCCTCGTTTTTTGGCATTACTGTTCCTAGTTGTTCCAACAAGTTGCAGGATGAGGTTTTCTTGTACGCCCAGTGCCTGGTCCTTGTAGTCCAATTACTTTCTTGTACAGGATGACAGAAATCACCACACACACCTCCACCAGCCAAAAAATTTTTCCTCCACCATCTCAGTTTCTTGCAAGTAAAAGAGCAGGAGGCACAATAGTGGTTAGCACGATCTACAGCACCTACGTGCTCCGTGTAATTGCTGATTACCATTGGCTTCTCCACTTCTTCCTCTTTTCCATCTCGTACCCTGCGCATACATGTCTCTGATTCACAAATATGCCATAAGCGCAACATAAAGATCGAACGCTTATTTTTCCAACAAAGTGTTAACAAGTTGCCTGGATGGCGAAAAACCTTCTTCTCATGATTTTGCAATGGCAGACGTTTCAAGTCTTTTGGAAGACCTTTTTGATTTTTTTGCACCGTGTCGGTGAGGTGCATCTGGCCATCTTGCAGCTTTTTTGCGAAGTGCATACTGGTATAAAACCAGTCTGTATATATGTGGTAACCACTGCCTTGCGCTTTAGCGGTTACTTGGTGGACTAAATGCAAGACAATTCTTGTTGTGAATGGTTGCTCTGGCCATGGAAGTGAACCTGTGGTAGGTTTTCCAAAATATGGCTCAAAACTGTATATGTATCAAGTGTCACATTTGGACAAAACATATATAGGTAACCCCCATTTTGTTCGTTTTTGAGGTTTATTGGTTTCGAAAAGGATTCTGCCTTTGCATCCCTCCGTGCTTTCATCTACAGCAATATTTTGCTGTGGTGTATATAGATCACGGCATTTTTCTTGCAAGTACGTAATGAAGTTGCAAACCTTGCTTCTCCTGGTGATCGCCACAGTACAAGGTTGTAAAGCTTTCAAGTGCAGCATCCTGTGAATTTGTAAAAACCTTCATCGTGAAAAAATATCTGAAAAAAATGAACAGAATTTAATCCAACTTCGGCTGAAGCAAGTTTTGACATATGGCTTCTCCCTGATTGCCATGTCCAGAATGACATCCAAATATGCTTTTACCTCGATCAAGGTAACATATTGCCAGTTGTGCCATATGAAGTGATTGGTAAATGTCTTTCGATGGAGCTTTATAGTGGCAAAGGCATTGCTTGCAGTGATCAATTCATGCAATAGGTTTTCGTGCAATCAATTCATGCAATACTTTGAAAAGCATCTATTTTCTGATCTGGGTGCTCCGGCAAATGAGCACCTGGATTCTAAACAGTAAAAGGATGTTTCAAAAGATCTCTTTTACCAGTCTTCCAGGATCTTCCAGTATCATTGTCACCATCAACATCTCCTTTATTATCAGACCAGTGGCGCAGCCAGAATTTCTTCAAGAGGGAAGCCAAAGTTTTTTTGAACAACACAGTCCAGATGGGTGGTAAAACCCTCAGAATGTAGTCACAATAGGGATATCGAAGTTTTTTCGCCAGGAAATGAGAGGTGTGTGCGGTTTAAAAACAGAACGTAAAAAAGTTTAACACAATTGCACAAATAAAAAATTTTGATCTTACATAACTGTACCCAACCCGTTTACTGATACAAACTGATTGGTAGTGGTGATAAGCGAACCCAAAAAAATTTACTGGTGCTGTGTGTCAAAATTTAATTCAATTAAAATTTAGCGCACAATTTTTACGTGAAAATTTATCAATCACATGTTCAAAATTCATGTTAAGGTCACAGTGAACAAACAGCAATGCCAATCCATTCAAACAATCTTCTTTCGTTGTGAACCGCAAGTAGGTTTTCAAATATATATCTCAGAGCACTAAAGGAACGTTTTCTTTTGTTGCTGTAGTAACCGGACCTGTCGTCAATATTTGAAGAGCTTCCAAAGATGGATACGTATGTATTTCTTTAGCAGACAGCAACACGCCCAAAGTGTTGTACGGTAAAGAATCACCTTGGTGGCGTAGCCAATATGAACACCATGGCATAAATTCAACCTCCACAGCGTCAATGCTGTCATCCGCAAAGGGAAGATAGAAGTTTACAGCATTTCTGATCGAAGCAAATGCTATGCTTTACTCTGACAGATGGTATCAAAAATTGGAGTTTTATGCAATTAAAAAGGTCAGAGCGAAATCTTTCGCTGAGTTACCGAAGCACTGTGTCAACAAAAAGCAAAAAGACAGAACGCCTTAAAAACTGCAATGGTGAGCAAGTGGATTTACTCTATTGGCTTGCGATTCACAATTCGAGGCATGGATATGGATTCCCCGTAGAGACCTTCGGCATATCTGAATAGTCCACTATATATTTCTTGATTGTTTCCAAAAGTCTGTATCACTTCTTTGCAACTGGTAATACTCGTAGCATCTATTGCAGTCAAAATATTTTCTTGGTGCCTTGTAGCTTTTTTGCAACTATTATGGTAAGTTTCGGTATAGCATTGATAACTTCTGGGCTAACCAAAAACCCAGCTATTGTTATCACTTTCAAGTAAGGCATAGCCCTTCCAAAAACTTCTCAATCTCTTGATTCTGACAGTTGATCAAGAGAACCAACAACCGCCAGTTAAACTTCTTGAAAACAAAGACCGCATCATAGTTCTCAATCCACTTCGTGGAACAATGACGCTTCAAACGCGAATGCGAAGAATTAAGATATTTGCCACTACGTAGAGCATGCACTAGTGAAAGATGTTTTCAGAATTTGAAAAAATACCGGTATGTCTTTTATGGTGCTTACGTATGTTTAAATTTTGCGTACGTTGCAAGCCAGAGAATACTACCGTAACTGGTGCTATTTCTGATTGTAGCGGTTCTGCTACTTTTGTCCATTCATTAAACTTTTTATTGCGGTCTTTATAGTCTTCCAAAAAACATTCCAGAGAGAATGTAGAGTTTTGACTTAGCAAATCAATGGTTTTGATTCCTCCTCAGCCCAAAGCATTTTGACTAAAATTAGAAAATTTGAGACGTCAACTATTAATCTCGGCTCGTCAAGATGATTTGGTAAATAACTTGCCGGAAAAATAGATACATGCTCTATTCTTAGCTATATTTCTGAAACTTTTCCAGATAGCACAAAACTCGCTTTCACTCGCGTCAAGCTACTGGTTTTTGTGCAATATGGCTCTACCATATTGTTATTTAGGGACTGCTTTTTTGTTCTTTTGATTTGGAATTGAACCCGAGCTGACAACGCTTGATTAAGACGCTGTTGGTTCAACATTTGATTTCTACGCGCTCGTATTGTATTGCACAACGCACTAAATAACCTAAGGCGTATTTCACTTATTGACGATTTCTACTTGGATCTCTAGTGAGAATTGACACCTTAGCGTTCGGAGTACTTTCGTACCAGAATCCTGTCAGTAATTTGCTATTTGGTCGGGGTTAGTATGATAATGGTACAATTGAAACGTTTTCTTTTGCAAGGCTTAATTTGTTACGTTTATTTGGTCATTTTGTTAAGTTAAAGTTAACCAATATGACAAATGAAGTAGTAAAAGATCGGAAAACAAATATAGCCCACATATTTAACAACCGCTCGTGTTGTTGGTCGACATTGAATCTGGTTTGTTAGTTGGTTTACATCGTTAACGGTTCTGTAATATCGCAAGTTATCTTCAGTATACACCGAGCTTCTCCTTGATTGCTTGTTTGACAGAGTCGGCCGTGGTAGAGACACACGAAGAACATCCGAATTGATCAATTTGCGAGCGCGCTATTGAAGGCACAATGGCTGCGCCTCTGCATCAGACTAGTCACTACTTTGCGAATCGGTCTTTAGCAGTGTTTTGTCTTCATCACTCCCCAAGTCCATTTCTTCATCATCTGAAATTAAAAAGTCTGATTTTGATGATTCTCCCTCATCATCAACTTCCATCAGCACCTCATCACTAGACAAGAATCTTCCAGCCATCATAAATACTATAATTCCTACATTGAAAATATTCAGCATAAGATAAATAAGTTCATTTTAATGGTTTATGCAAAAATACCGATGCGACTACTCCAAAAATCATTAATAGCTGAAATTTACCTCACATATACTAGTGCTCTCACTAGTCTAATTATCCTCTCTAGCCTAACCAGTTGGCCCAGCCATTAGCGTAGCTCCAACTACCACATTATAGGCGTAAAATAGGGAGGCTTGGGGGCTGCAGCTATCCCCAGAGTATTTCAGCTCCCCAGAACATTTTCAGCTCTCCCAGCACTGCCATACATTTCGGCAATCATTAAGAAAAATTGAGATGTTCTAGCTTTGAGATTACCCGCGATTGGTCAAAGTATGTGCAAATTTCCACTAGTAAAAACTTTTTTTGGAGGAAGTCGCTAGTGCATTGAAGAGTATTTTTGTAACCGCAGCCTTATAACGATTGACAGAACTGCTGTTGATGCTCGATTGTGATGTCACTTACGAGATTGTTCGAGTTGGTTTCGCTTTTCTTGCTACCAGCATAAAGAAAAGCGGCGAAAACCAATATCGATTAATCTCTTTTTTTTAAATACAGGCTCTAGGCAAGTAAGCAAGCAATTACGCTTAAGGGGGAATATGGGGTTCGTTTTATCATTTTTCGAAAATTTTGGCCATAATATTTTTTTTAACAAAAATTGTATCCTTTAATGCCTCACGCATTGGAAGATATACAATTTGTGTTCTAATTCTTGGATTTTCATACCCAAAAACGGTTAAAAAGACCAAAAACCCAGTTGCAGACGACAAAAATTGTAAAATTTTCAGCAGACACGAGCAAGAGCCAATTACCTTGAATTCAAATCAAGATACCTGGTTTACCACAAAACCAAAGCCCTTATCATTGACACAGTCTGAAAACTACTCTTTTGGAGCATCATTTGACAAAATTTTAAGCAATATTAATAAAATTTAGCTATTCAAATGTTCAAATTTTTTAGGGGTCTCAAAACCCCCAAACAAATTTGTACGGTAAGTAAAAAAAGTAGATTTAGTGCATATAAAATATGATATGTTGCTAAATACAGATCTCATTTGAAAGCTTAGAAAATTTTCTTTTCAGCAATATATAACTTTAAATAGTTTAAACTAACCAATATGTGATATTTACTGATCAAAAATGTGTGCTGTACATCATATCAGTTCAAAACCCCCAAGAATTTTTTGACTTACCTTCACTAAATTATAATTTTTAGAAAAACTACACCCTTTAAAAAGATAAAATAAATTGAAAACATTTCACCACTACAATTGACATTTTGTCTCAAGTTTCCAAGGAGACAAAAACTGAAATACAAGTTTAAAAGCTAGCAGAAGTTTGGCTTCTCTAAATCAAAGTTTGCTGTATCCCCCTTGTTTCTCAACACATGGAAAGGGTGTAAACAAGCTGCTGTTTCATTGTTAGTGAGAGCATATTCTATTTAAACTTGATATTTTCTGAATCTTGAAGAAATTTCCTGTTCAAAAATACTTAATGTTACATGGTTTAGGCTAACCTGTAGCAGATAATAACTGATCATGTTTTAGATACTACATTTGACTAACAAAATTTGGTACCGGTCAGTACCGGTTAACAAAAAGGTCATTTGCCTCAGAAAGTAGCAAACTGCAGAAAACCTGGGCTTTTTGATAAGTTTTGACTGATGTACTTTGAAAGCTTATGTCCTTAGCATCATCTAGCAATCATTTGCTAAAGAAATTGATAGAAAAATATAATCTGTACTGATCTTTGAGGTAGAGGTACTTTAACTTTGAAGACAACTCAGCACCTGTTGGGGAGGCGGGCTAATTTGCATAAAATTTACATATTCAAAAATAAAATTTTGTTTTTATTGTATTTGAAATCCTCAAGAAATAGAGATTTCAACAATATATTACACTTGATGTAGAAATAAACAGATGAGTAATGATTTACAAACAAACTTGGGTATTTTATGATGATTAATTTTGATTGATTATGACAATTACCCGATCCAATCTCACCGAAAAAAAAATCAGGCAAGCCAAACGTCAGAAACGAAAAACAGCTGAAGAATTGTTAATTCAAAAAGAAGGAGTTGTTTATGGGGCGGGAATAGCTGATTGAATATTACTTTAAATATAGAAACCTTAGAAATGTATAATTCTTCAGGTTAGAAGTGTAAATCGGTGTATGTGCACTTTTAGATGGATTTTCTCAAAATCGCGATTTTATGATGACTATAAACTTTGTGGCATTTGTAATTCTGAATTCGTACGGTCAATCTTTATGAAATTTCGCATAGAGCTAGCTAATAGACTTATGAATGCAATGACGAGGTGAAAATAGGCTAACTATTGTACTTTTTGTGCTATAAATATTTTTGTTGAAAAATATGTAAAAATTTCACTGAAAAAAATGGTAGTGTTGACAAACCCCAATACATTATGATAGCTTAAATTTATATACAAGTTGCTACGTGAATGCGTAGAGTAGTGTTCGACAATCAAGTTGCACCAAACCCCTTCAATTCCATCGTGCAGGGGCCGAGATATGCATGCCAAAGTTTCCTCGTCTGTTGCCATGGCAAAGGAAACATCTTGGTTACCATGGCAACAAAAGAAAAAGAAAAAAATTGTGACAGATTTATTTTTGCGCGAGTATTCAGCCTGTCACATAACATCGATCTTAGCATGCTAAACGCGTCTCTTTTGCAAATTCCCCATAATTTCCCTTAAGCGTGTTTACTAACGGTGGGGCAACAAAACATGTGGAGCTTTACTGGGTTAAGTGTAAAAATCTTACAATAGGCTACTAAAAAATTGGAAATGTGATAACTAAAACGATAGTTATTTATTAATTAAGACAGAGGTAGAATTTAGATGTGTTGTTGGTATTACTACTGCGCTATATTTTAACTAAATGTCGTGATTGAGATACCGTAATTAATGTAATGACATGGAATAATTTGTGGTCAGACTTGGGGGTAACGGAGCACGTGATGCCCAGTTTTCAAATGCGGACCGCAGGCATATTGCCCAAAATGCTTTTGAAAAGACATATCTCCTGCAATAACCAATAAAATTTTAAATGATTTTAGCTGCGGTATTTTTACTAAGTTGCAAAAAGTTATTTGAAAAGCAAAATATTACGCCAATATTTTGGACGAATCTTCGGACGTATCAGATAAAGGACAAATAGGCATTTGTTTCCGTATCACTAAGGACGACTTAGATGTGCAAGAGTTGTTCTGTGGTTTCTATAAAACTATGTCAACTACAAGTGAAGAGCTATTTAAGGTCGTGAAAGACGTACTTCCCAAGTTTCAGTTACCAATTGATAAATGTAGAGGCCAGTGCTATAATGATGCCGCCAATGTTTCCGGACGGGTTTACGGATTGCGTATGAAATTGATTCATGAAGAGGTTTATAGTTTTATTGTAATTTTTTCTTAAATTTGGGATGTTATTACATTGCTTTATATTATAGATATAAACAACTTAACAGGCAGCATATCCGCAAATTAAAACTCATTCTTTTTCTTCGTCGTTTAACCCTCTGTCTACCATGGGGTCCAATGGACCCCAAAGTGAAATTTGCTCTTTTAATACTTAGAACGTATAGCAGATACGGCCTTGAAATTCCTTGACTTTTCTTTAGTTATGTTGATCTGTAGCCAATTGGAATGTTGTAAATCTAACATAATGATATGTTGTATAAAAAAAAAAAATAGCACCTTATACCAGTGGGGTCCATTGGACCCCACGCTTGTACCAGACATGCATAGCGTAATTTGTAGCATCAATGTTGATCTTTACCTTTTGTTTTGAGAAATGCAATTTTTTGTTTAGTACCACAAACAAAAATATATTTGCTTTTATATAAATCCATCTAAAATCTTGTTTGTGGTACAGAATTTTAATATAGCTTTGAAAAAAGCTGTTTGAGCCATAAGCTTTTCGTGACGCTCTCATCAGTGGCGGTATCGCGTCAAAAGGGAAGATCTAGAGTGAATGAGTCTTTTATGTGAATAATTTGGACGTTACGTAATCAAGACAGGCCAATGATTGCGTTTGTATTGCAAAGCGCGTGAAAGAAAGATTTCGCAATTGCGAAAGTTAAAGAAGGCGCGGCAGGAGGCCAAGTGCTACGATTATTGAAAGAGTTTGAGAGTGTAAACAAACTCTTTCTGTATGCATAACACCGGGCGTCTGGTCTTGATATAAGTAGCCTCTAAAAGATTGAGATGGAAAGAGCTGCGCGCTGCGGCAAGGATTGAAAACCGCTTATCATCATAGTTTAATGCGCATCGATGATTATTTAAAAGATGCTGACCAATGGCGGAGTCACAATTCGGTTTGGTGTCGGTTCGTTTGCACGATCTGTGTGGTTGAGATCGGCGTGGACGAGTCAATTGCTGTCTTAACCATTGCGGAACATGTTGCTTGATGCGATCCTGTAGTCGTTGAGATGTTCGCCCTACGTACCGACTATCACAGTGGCACTTATATTCATATATGACAAAACTTTTCTGAATGGCAGGTAGAACATCCTTTTGGGTCACAGGCATCATGCGCTTAGACGTAAAGACCAGGCGGGTGCTGACGGAACCATAGCAGCTTTCCACGGCGGTTTTGAGTTCTTTTTCTAAGTTTGTAGATGGCTTACCTATCCAAGGGACCCTCAAGTACACAGGACACTTTTCCGGGCCAAATCGCTTAAGGGTGGAGAACTGAGCAATTTTCTTGGCGATCTGAGTGTTGATGATGTTTTTAGGATAACCATTGTCCAGTAATATCTTCTTGATCTGTTCTATTTCTTCATTGAGTCTACGCTTGGTGCAAATCATTAGAGCTCGATGCATCATTGTAGATATTAGACTTATTTTGCGTTTGAGAGGACTAAAGGACTCCCAACGCAAATACTGGCCAGTGAAAGTGGGTTTACGGTATACACTGGTCTCCAAGCCAACATCTGTTTTTTCGACGTAGACATCAAGAAACGGTAGACATTTTTCTTTCTCTTTTTCAAAGGTGAACTTGAGGGATGGATGAAGGCAGTTAAGTTTGGTCAGAAATTCATCTGCTTCAGTTTCGTGATCGAAGATGGCAAACGTGTCGTCAACATATCTGAAGTATGTTGGAGGCTTTTGCGTTTGAGAAAATAACTTTTCTTCATAATGTCCAACGAAGATGTCGGCCAAAGCCGGACCAAGTGGTGATCTCATAGCTACTCCGTATGTTTGCTTGTTCAACTACGATGTTCGACCTGTTTTGCGTTTCAAAACAGTGTTAAAAATTTGACGATATCATAAGAATTCAAGTAAAAGAGTTATTTGGTGGAAAGGAGGGACTGGTAGACATCGTCAGAAGCAGTAAAGATTGAAGAAAAGAATAAATATCTGGAAGATGATGAAATACTGAACATATTGGAACAGAGCGAAAGTGGTAGTTGGAGTGCATCATCCGATGACGGAGACAGCGACCATCTCAGTGTTGAAGAATTGTTTTCATCTGAAGTGTCAGATACTGATGATGATAGCCAAAACCTGAATGCTTCTTCGACATGTTTTATTTCACGAAATAAAAAGGAAAATTGGTCATCAACTCCCTGCACAAGTAATGCTGGCCGCACTGCTGCTTGCAGCATTTTTCGCGAAAGAACAGGCCCTTCACGTTATGCAAAATCTCAATGCAAATCAGAATCTGATTCATTCAAACTATTTTTCAGAAATACACTGCTGGACAAGATTCGGGATTAGACAAATTCCGAAGGGTTGCTGGTATACAAAGAAAATTGGACTGCTATAGATCAATCTGAATTTGAACAAATTTTTAGGTGTAGTAATTCTTATTGGAGTATACAAATCAAATAGTGAAAATGTTGCTCAACTTTGGAGTAAAGAGGATGGGAGACCAATTTTCAATAAGCTTATGAGCCGAAATACATATCAGCAAATCCTGCGAGTACTTCGGTTTGACAATGCAATTGCACGGAGAAACAACCGATCAGCTGATAAATTTCAGCCTATTAGATATGTTTTCAAAAAATGGGATCTCAATTTGCGGGATGCTTACACTTTAGGACCCCACATGACTGTTGATGAACAATTGGTTTGTTTCAGAGGAAGAAGTTCGTTTAGGCAGTATATTCCTTCAAAGCCCGGCAAGTATGGAATAAAAGTATGGGCAATATGTGAAGCCAACACTACTTATGCATGGAAGATGCAAGTGTACACTGGAAAAGATCCTACGATTGAAAGAGAAGTTAACCAGAGAGCAAGGGTTGTCAAAGATTCGGTGAAAGAAATTGAAAATTCTGGAAGGAATGTTACTTGCGATAATTTTTTTACTAGCGTGTCACTTGCACGTGACCTGCTTCAAAAGAAGCTTACTCTTGTTGCAACCATTCAAAGAAACAAACCAGAACTGCCACCAAAATTCACACTTGCGAAAAGACGTGAGGTAACCTCAACAGTTTTTGGATTTCAAAGTGATGCCATGATTGCATCATATTGCGCGAAAAAGGGATGTGTGGTAAATATGCTGTCCACGATGCACGCACTCCCTGACATATCTTCAACCTCTTGCGAAAAGAATCCTGAAGTAATCTTGTATTACAACAGCACCAAAAGTGGAGTGGACATTCTGAATAGAATGGTGTGGACAAAGAATGACAAGAAGATGGCCAGTGGCACTATTTTACAATATGCTTGATGTAAGTGCTGTCAATGCGTATGTGGTATGGCAGCAATTACAAGGTGAAAACACCAGCTGCTTTAGCAAAAAGAAGAGAAGAAAGTTTTTGATTCAGCTGGCAAAAGGGATAGCTGGAATGTTACCGACATATATAAATCATGCTGCCCTGCCACAAAACAAAAAGAAGAGAGCTGAAACTGAAGATTAGCAGCCGAAACCAAAGAAGGCAAGATGCCATCTTTGTGACAGAAGCAAAGATAGAAAATGTAAGCAAGCCTGCATTGCCTGCAAAAAGAACGTTTGTCAAGAACATTCGGAAATCATATGTATTCAATGCAGGCGTGCATAAGCTGAACTCGTCACAGCAGTTTTCTAAGTACTGGTACAGTGTTTATTGCTGTGTAATTGGTTTCATTGTATGCCAATTTATGCATTTTTTACTTTCATGTGTCACACAGCGCAGTAAGCTTGAGTACACTCATTTGTGTTCCTGCGAACTGCTCATATGATTCCTCGTATGCCGGTACCTCAACTTCTAGTGAAGGCTATGTGCATGAATATGCTAATAAACGTAGGAGAGAAAAACACTTTTGAGGCCCCACCAACCTGCTTGAAAATAGCATATTTTGCCCAATTTTATAAATTTGCCCGAAATCTTATGAATCTTGCTCAGACTTGTCGAAAATTCTCAAAATTTCTAAATTTGATCAAATATGTCGGAACTTTATCAAACTTTTACAGTACAAACACTGCCTCCAAAAAAAAATTATTACAAATTTTGCCAAAATTCTAAATTCTGCTTATTTTTTTAATTCGTGAAGGGGGGGGGAGTTCGCACCTTTGTCTTCTACCCTCTATGGATAAGCTGACAAACATTTCATGGAATTGAAATAAACTTCTTAAAATGTATAGGCCATCCAAGACTGTTTTAGTAGGCTTATTAGTAAATTGCACCATATGCTGCTCTGTGATTGCGTGTGTTTACTTTTTGTGTATCGGTATTTTCGTTTTTATGTGTGCTTATTAGCAGATTTTTTAGTGTTAACTGCTTTATTTCCCGTTTAGCCAATATTTTGAAAATTTCCATTGCATTGCTTGCCCTTAACATGCCTTTCTAAAATTGGGGTCCAACGGACCCCAATGGTATGAGTTGAATGAGTTTTTTTTGGTAGACAGAGGGTTAAGCATTATAAACCTATACCAATCATCAGCTGAAACTTGAATTTTCCTGATCTTTCAATCAATGTCAACGAAAAACTGATACTTGCTTTTTCCAGCTTTTTTTCAAAATTATTAATAAAAGCTGGAACTTGCTATTTTTTACTCTTTTTTAAAAAAATGTTAAATAAACGTTGAAAATTGTATTTTCTGCTCTTTTAAAAATTAATAAATTTCTAGAATTCTCTAGTTCCTGTTCTTTTTTAATTAAAACAACATTACAAAACGTTGAATTTTTCCGCTGTTTTTGGATCAAAAACGTATTGAATAAAAACTAAAATTTAATTTTTTGCTTTTTTAAAATCACAGGAAAAGTTGAGACTTGCATTTCCTTATTTGTTTGGAAAATAATAATTACAGTAAAACTGAAACTCCCTTTTTCTTACGCTGTCCCTCTGACTTCAACCAAAAGCATAGCATCAACATAGACAACAGTTTAATTTTCTGTTGTAATATTATACTCAGAATCAGGTTGTTTGCTGCAAACCTTGAAACTTTTGGTGACATAGTTTATAAAGGATTGCTGGAAATAGATGGTTCACGTTGTTACAGGAAACTTTGTGAGGTGTATGGCTACAAGAACATGGTCAACGTAAATGAGTCCCTCCCCCAACCTTCTGGTTGCGTCTGTGGTGTTATGCAACAAGAGTAAAAACTTTGCTGGCAGCCAGCAGAAATAATTGAAATTAGTAATCAATAAAAATCTTAAGCAATCGTGTAAATTCTTTTCAAATAATTATTGGCTTTTTGATACAAAGGTAAGATCTTTTTTAACTATAACCGTGAATCATACACATCTTGTGCCCACGTAAATTCATCACTGCTGAGTGATTAGTTTTACTACGACAAGCGGAAGAAATTTTTCATGTCACAGCATTCAGATTTTTGACATTATTGCTATAGGAAAACACGACACTTCCTTATCGAGACGCAATGACGTTTCAATACTCTTTACATTCACAAAGCCATCTCACATTTACATACAGAATATAGTGACGGGATAGACAAAGTTGGTTTTGAGCTCAGTAGCAATGTTCAGTTGTCGGAGCACTTTATGTTGCTTCAGATCTAAGTTTCTGATCACAAAAACTTGCGTTCAGATCTACTTTGGTGTTGCCAGCAATGCCGTCTCAATATTGTAATGGTTTCAGCGCTAAACTTATATGCAATAGCTTGATTGTTCAATATTTGACCCGGTAAAATCATAATTTTTAAGAATTCTTAGTCATAGCTTCTTTGATTTGAATTTAGAACAAAAAACAAGGACCTGGAGAGACGGCCAGGATCAGATATCAAACTTGGGAGGCTGTTGTGTTGATATTTTTTTGATTTCGACATTGAATTTGCTACAGTTATATGTTGCCTTTTCACCAGTTGATGATGTTTCTTAGAGATTAACACTATGAAATTGACTTTTGCTTTTAATTTTATATGCTAGCGCATTGGGATATTTTTGGACTTACCTAAAACGATCAAGAGCTTCCTGCAAATGTTCGCACCCCTAACTATCCACTGAAACCCTTGTCGACTCTTTTTAAGAAAGATTAGGAGAGGAAAACGCCAACAAGCTAGGGTAACACCAATTTAATGAATTCGGAGATGTCGGAATAGTCGAAATAGACACTAAAATGAGAAATTGTCGGAACTGTCGTAATGACGCTTTTCTAAAAAACGGTCTTAAAAAAATTTTCCTAAAAAAATAGTCAAAATGATCTGAAGGCGAAATGCTATGCATATTGTCAGACGCTCAGTTAATTTAATGAATTCGGAATGATCTGTAGGCAAAATCCTACGCATACTGCTAGGTGCTGAGCTAGTTTAGTGAATTCGCAACGGTCGGAATAATCCGATTGCAAAATGCTTTGCATATTGCTAAGCGCTGAGCTAATTTGATGAATTCGGAATGATCGGAATGATCTGATAGCAAAGTTCTGCTCATATTGCTAGACGCTCGTTGATGTAATGAATTCGGAATGGTTGAAATGATTTGAATTCAAAGCGGTACCATGTTTTTGAAGTTTACATTAAAGGAAGTGAAAAGCGCATTATGAAGAAGAATTTACAATTTGTTTCTTAACATAATGACAAATGTGTACTTAAATGCTTTTTATCAGCAGTATCATCCTATTTGTAAATGGCAGAATAGGATATGTTTATCAAGGTATATGGATATTATCTGAAAATGTAATCGTGTTTTGTGGCGTATCCAGAAACAAGTTGTGGAGGCGGTGGAAATATGAATTTTGTTGAATGATTTTTATTGAAGATATCAACTTTTTGAGAGTAGGCTATTTTCGGCCCAAAACGAAGTGAAGATATGTGTTTTAAAGATTAAAGTTTTGAACGGAACTATTTTTTTGATTTTCGGCCAAAAAAACCTGTATGTCTTGAACGCATTCAAAGTATTTTGTAAGGACATGGTGTCTGTGATTCCCTTAGCTATGCCTATGATCGTGTGATTTTTTTTAATTAACCCAGTAATGTTTTAAGTTGACATTTAAGATGGCAGATTTGTCTTTTTAGACGATCCTGTGTACAGTTTCTTTTATATTTTCGCAACGTTTTTATATTAGCAGCTATTTTGTTTGACGGATAATACGACATTTCAGAAAGAGGAAAACTTTATTATTACAAAGCGTTTATTAATTTGTGAAATCTGACGCATTTTAATTGTTTGACCAATCGAAAAGCTTGCTGTTAACCATTGACTAGATAGTGAAAGCAGCCAAACGAAGCCAAAGGTAAACGATTTGCGGGATATTATATGGCAACACTGAAAACAAAACAGTTTTTGTTGCTGCATCAACGTTGTTGATTATAATGTACTTTTTGTGCAGCAATAGTAAGTAGCAGACAAAGAACATTTTTTTTGGTACAGGAACTATGATACAATTTTCTGCATGATGTGCAAAGCAGCTGCTTTATTGTGGGTTTATTTCCTGGGCAATTAACTGCATCACGAACTGTCCACTTCTGAGAGCGGTATTCTGTATTTTGCAATTGATACCACTCTGAAATTGATTGCTCAACGGCGTGGATTTCTGAGATTTCTTCAAACCATACAGCACCGACGGCAATTTTGGCAAGTAGTATTTTGTCTCGAGGTTTAGTTAAAGTAGACAGAATGTCAATGTCGCTTCTTGAAATTAAACTTTTCACAGAGTTTCTCGCTTTATGTCTAGGTAGCACTGTTGGAAGCGCAAGGTTGTTTGCCATGCAGTACATGTTTGTAATAACGTGTACACCACAGTCGTATTGATTTTGTTGTTGTGACACATCTGAGCAACAAATAAATGTCCATTCATATTCCTTGGTGGTCAAAGATGCTACAAGGTAAGTTGCTTTCACAATACGAAAAATGCGCTCAAAGTATGTCTTCAAACTTCGGTGAGACACGGAACTCAACGAATCTACGAAAAAAATGTTTTGACTTTTGATGTTTACAATTACTATATACCAGTGAGCACCAGGATTTACAATAAATACAAAATTATCGAAATTGAGTGCCTCGTTGTTACGGGTATAAGCGGCAATATGGTCATAAAAACCCTTGGCTGCGTATGTCATAAAAAACATATCCCAAAGTAAAAAATGTTTCGTTACTTGTTGCCGTAGACAAAATGCATCGAATGGCATTTTCAACAACTTCATCGGTTAACCAGTTTGTGCCGACACGCAAAATAGCTTATTCTCCGGTTCTCTCTTCAAATCACAAGTTTTAATAGAAATTTCTTTGTGTTCTTCCCAAGGCAATATTGCATGCTTATCTTTTTTCCGTTTTTCGTGAATGCTAGTCTCCATATTTTCATGTTTTCTAGCCATCTCGCAGAATGTACTGCTATAGTCCACATACATTGCTGGCATGCCGTGGGGGTTGTTATTTCTTCTTGAAGTGGATGTTGCTGTAGGGTTTTGTAAGAGCTTTCTATCCGGTGTAGATGGTTCATCTGGAGCTGGATTGACGTCATAATCAAAAGCATTAGGCCACGGACGTTTTAACCCCGATTTTTTACCTTTCCTTTTTTTTAAAGAGCATAGACAATGAATACTTTTCTTTACATTTTAAGTTGGACTTTTCTGCCCCATGGGCCATATTAACAGCTAAAATGTGAAAGAATTGACCAGAACTTGAACATAAACATTTTGAGGGTTTGGGAAAGTATTTTACACTCTGAACATTTCCTGTTAAGGGATTGACAACGGAAAATGATGCTGTTGCAGCAGTGAAACCTATCAAAGATTTTTTAATACACAGACGTGCAATCGCAGGTTGAGTGAGCCGAAAATGAATTTCTTTTTCCACACCCCGAACAACCAGATGCTTTTTTGACATAATATTTTCCACAATTTGCTTCATTGACATAATTGGAGACAATTCGACCTTTTCCAGTGGTTTAAAACACTTTTCAAATTCTTTTTTCAGTTGAAAGTTTCCAAACTTTGTAAGGGCTCGAAGAAATTCATAGTAAAACATGTCTTGCATCTGTTTGAATATTATAATTATGCAATCGAGTGGCATTTCTTTGTGGTCGGAAACACATTTGATGACATGATTCATGCTTTCACTTATGTTGTTTGTCACAACTAGCCCTTTGAGAAAAGCAGCAATGTTACATGTTACAAAGTAGCAGCAATGAGCAATAAAATCGTTATATAAATGCTTTTTGGCATACTCGGTAAACGGCAATGACCAAGTACTGGACAACACTTTGTACGTTGAGACAAAATCTTCTTTTGCCTGATGTCGTCCTTTAGCACCTTGATATCATGTTTTGATCCACTTGATTGTAGCCACTGCTTAATGTTACCTATGATGTAGTTTGTGCTGTAAATATTTGTTAATGTCGGGAAGTTGGTTTGTAAGCAATCGGTAATACCTTTTTCACTGTCTGTGATTATGGGAATGTTTTTAGAATAGGCCAGTCAGGTTTCTTCAAAAATATCAGATAAAAATGCCTTGTAGTATCTTTTGGTATGGATAAGAAAAGCAACAGGAAAAATTGGATTGTTAACTAAACATGTGTTTCGTGCAACTAGTATTGAAGCATAGAAGTCACTCAATAGAAATGTTGTGTCGTATGACACAAGCTGCTTTAGGCTCGAATTTGTACGAGACTGCTTTATCAGATCCTTAGTAAGGGTCAAAACATTATCGCTAGCAAGGTGCACAACTAAGTCTGGGTAAACCGTGAACTGCCATACAAAGTTATCGGTCTGGATAGCCAATTCAACTGAGCTGAAAAACTCATCATTTGTCAGTTTTGTCAGTTTTTGGAATACCGTGTATTTCACATTTTCGCATTGTTTGCGGTCTCTGGGTTGATCAACTGGCATCCAGTCTTGCCCTTTCTAATGACTTTTGATCACATGCATTGTTTCAAACACCATTTTTGTGTTTTTTTTTCCACTTTACTTTCAATTTCTTCCATAACAGTTTTTGGTGTTGGTAAATAGTAATCTGCTTTTTTTGGCGTTTTCTTGTTTGGAATCTAAATGACAACTTCAATTTCCAACATAATGAATCAAACATATTGGGCTCTCTTCTTTATTTCGTAAGCATTATGTAACGTGTAAAAGTGTCTTTGAAATTCAGAAGACACAACTTTGTTTTGGATACCAGGCACCTTGATTTTGTAACATCGTTTCAATACTCCGTTTTTTATGTGTCTTTCATCAGAATAAAATCGATACTGATCGCAAACAAAATCGTTTTTGGCCCTCAAAGTGGGTCCTTGAAAAAGTATCCAAACCCACGGTGCGGTTTTACAGCCGCAACATTTGAAATTTTCTTTTCTTCACTTAGCAATAACGCTTTAGCCTCTTCAAACGACAACGGTTTATTTCCAAAATCTTGTAATTGAGGTGAAGAAATTGATATTTGCATTATAGAACACTATTGTTATTCAAGTAAGAATTTATAACACAATGCATGGGTAAATATTGTTACAACATCTGGCAACATCTAATGCTTTAAATCCATAGTTTCGCTTCGCCAATCTGTGATTTGAACCCGCGTCTTGTCGTTGTTATGTTTGCTTCACTTGAGGTATCATTTTTATGATTAGTAGTTGAATTTGGCAAAGTTGACCCTAAAGTGACGCTGCGAAAATTGCCTTCTTATCACATCTTACTTCATTCTCAAGTAGACACGTAGCAGGAAGGATTCCGTTGTTTTGTAAACCTCCACGTTTGAGCAAACACAAAAACTGTCAAAAAAAACTTGTAAGAAACCAAGTACATAAATTGGATACTCTTTTGTTGATCATCTTTGTGGAGCTGTAGTAAAGGAGGTACTTGGGGTCAAACTAGCTTGAAACCGCTACATCGCTGCACCAGTAACAACACCAACGTCGCCAGCAACGCCACCATCATCCAATCTTGTTTTTCTGTCAATTGTATTATGTTAATTTCAAGTTTCAGTTCTTTACAATCAATATACGTTTATCAAAGGATTAGTGCACAAAAGTTTAGGCGACAGAAGAAAGGAAGTTCAAGAAGGGGAGCGTTTCATCTATTTTGTTAAACAGCTTCACAACAACCTGTCTCGAGTTCGGAGACTACCCCAAGAGTTTCTGTCCCACGAACCCGTTACAGCATGTATTCAAAGCAATTACCAAATTACAAAATAATGAGATTCACCTCCGTTTAAAACTTACAAGATAATAATACCAAATTACACTGAAAAGTAATGGTTACTAATTGGTCCTGTTGATAAACCGCTCATTGGTTGTCCATTTTACCAGATCAGTGTAGCCCAATTTAATTTTATAGCTGGCTATCAGGAAGTGATAATTTGTTCTGCTGGCCACGTTTTAAACTTGGGATGATGCTGGTAAATCAACAGATTTTAAGGGATTTATTACCTTTAATTCTGTATTTTGCAAATAAGGTTAAATTTAGATTGATAAGTTTGTTTCGTTATTTTATGTTAATTTATTGCTGATTTTCGTAATTCGCAACTTAATAAAACCAGGATGCAGAAATCCTGCAACCGGGATCAGACTATCGATTTCAGTTGAAAGATTGCAATACTCTACTGACCAAGATACGATAGAACTCGTAGACTAAAGTTCTACTGATTAGTTTCCTTCCTCCCAATAACTAGTAACTACAGTGCTTCTTGCTGCTAAATTAAATCTTTTTGCGAATTGATATGGAGTATATAGACTATACAGTCTATATATCAGTGGTTCTCAACCTTTTCAATATGTCTCCTCCCCGCCCCACGGAAAGGTATTTCTTTACCTCTTTTAGTTTACTGCACATCTTCATATCTCTTGTGAAGCTAAAATCGTGGATCTTTTGTAGTAAGCCGCAGCCACTAGTTCAAAAATGTGAGATTTGAGAAAAACACCCCCGCTGCGCTCGCCGCGTTTTAAGTAATTATTCGTTCGCTTTTTACTTCGTTCAATGTAAATTTCAAAAACATGGTACCGCTTTAAATTCAGATCATTCCGAATTCATTAAATTAGCTTAACTTCTAGCAATGGGCGTGGCCTTTTGCTATCAGATCATGTCGACCATTCCGAATTCATTCAATTAGCTCAGCGCCTGGCAGTATGAGTAGCATTTTGCTATCAGATCATTCCAACCATTTCGAATTTAATATATTTGCTCAGCGCCTAGCAATATGCGTCGTATTTTGATATCAGATTATTCCGACATTCCGAATTTATTAAATTAACTCAGCGTCTATCGCTGGACGCCATCAGATTATTCCGAATTCATTGAATTAACTCGGCGTCTGGCAATATGCGTAGCATTTTGATACCAGATCATTCCGAATTCATAAAATCAATATGAGTAGCTTTTTGCCATCATATCACACCGACCATTCGGAATTCATGAAATTAGCTCAGTGTTTCGCAATATGCGTAGCATTTTGGTATCAGTTCACTCTGACCATTCCGAATTCATTAAATTAAATGAGCGTCTATGGATATGTGTATAATTTTGCTCTTATATCACTTCAACTATTTCGAAGCCATTGATTGAATGTGTGTTATTTGATTTATGTAATGTTATGATGGATCGTGTTCTGCCTGCACAGCATTTGTCTGTGAATTCATATAGTTCGTATTTTTAAAAAATTTTAACTCTTCCGGCAATTCCGACTGTTCCCTCGTTCCTTTCTTTAGGAAAAGCGCCATTCCGACAGTTCCGACAATTCCGACAGTCCCTCATTTTAGTGTCTATTCCGACTATTCCGAATTCATTAAATTAGCGTTACCCAGCAAGTTCGCTAGTACTGTCATTAAAAAGAGCAATTGACAGTTCGTATAACGCTTTTCCCAGCGTACTCTGAATGAAGACTAACAAAATAAGCACGAGTTTGTTTTCACTCATAAAAAGTCACTAGATTTCTTTCATAAACTCGCTAACCAAACTGGGCATTAAGTTCTGCACTATATTGACAAAACATCGTATCTGTTGACAATTTCACCTCAGTTGTTGTTAGTACATTCAATGTTGTTGCTAATTTATGCTTTTTGTTTTCTCCTATGGTGCCGCAAACGCATTAAAATTTAGTTAGTCACGAGTTACTTTGGTCAACACTTCTCAATAACATTATTGAAACTTGCGTTCTTGAACCACAAGTTAGAATTCAAATCAAGATCATCACTGCTTTGAGCGCAACCTAGTTTACTGTATATGAAAATTTGCTAATAATCAGCCACTGTTTTGGATATCGTTTTAAGTGTGTCTCTGCGATGCATTAAGTTGTTTTATTGGAGTAATGCAAGGGGCCAGCGATGCACTTTCAGCAAACTGCACACAGTGACACTGCTTCGACCAATCAGGTCTCTTAGTGCAGTTGGTGACGGATAAGAAATTAGAGGCTTCAAATATAGTTGTAAAAGATTTTGAATCTTCGATTCTATTTGCTTTGGCTAGGATTTGAACCGTCACCCGGTTTTTTGACAGACGTTCTCAACACCTTGCTGTTTTTCCAGACAGACTTTTAACCACACAAAAGTCTTTCAAGCAGCGATATATTTAGGCGTTTTAAACACTATGTAATAACTCAACAGTGGCAAGGGCAACGGCAACGGTAACGGTTAAATACCTTGACCACTTTACCTTTAAAATAAAACAAGCATCTTGATTAACAACCTGGCTATTTCTATTCTACAAATTAATGAAGTTAAAGCTAATTCCAAACCAAGGTTCAATCTGGCTATTTCCAACTCGTCCAAGTACAAATACAATCGCTAATGCACGTTTTTTCAAACAAAGGATATCCGGGTTCAAAGGTGAAATGTTTCCAATTTGATTTGTTAATATTTAATTTAAAATGTGAAAGGTTTACGCTACAATAGTATAGCTTGGACTAGAGATGGCCAAACCTTTTAGCCGCAGGGCAGCATTGACCATCAAGAGTTGGCCGAAAGCCAGTGCTTGAAATCTTGCAATAGCTGTATGTATTGCAAAAACTTGCAATAGCTTAAAATCTAGCTATTGCTTCTTGCAATGTCATATATGAAAGTTTCAACAAGTGTGGGCGGGGCGCACAAAATGCAGCCTGCGGGCCGTAGTTTGCCTACCCCTGGCTTAGGCCAGTGGCTCTCAACCTTTTTCGTGCCGTGGCCCATTTGACGGGGCCACAAATCTTTGTGGCCCAGTTTCTTGCAGTGATCAACCTTTTCCGTGAAACGTGGCCCACAGACTATTAAAGCCCACTTTGATTATGTTTGTGATGTAATGATGACAAAGTTGCTGGGATTTGTTGTTTGTCCAAAGTTGAGTTAGTGATGGAAAGTTTTCGCGAAAATTCAGAAGAAAATAGTAATTCTTGTAAATGAGCCTGAAAGAACCCAAGTCAGAGTTAATGAAGAAGCCAAAGAAACTATATTAACAAAGATGAGAAATACAGTACCTGTAATTCTACTTCGACGGAAATACAGTATCAAGTGCGACTGGTCTACTGTATTTCCTTCGAAGTAGAATTCACATCATTTTCCTCTACTAAACGATTTTGGTGCGAAATGCGTTTCTTCTAAGTAATACCAAGCATTTCAAATAGGATGTTGAAAGAAGGAAAATTTGAAACAAGTTTGAAATTGTCCTATGCTTTGCAATTTGAACAAAATCGTATCAACATGAACATGTACTGTATTATCATCATTTTTCTCATCATTTTTAATGTAGTTTCTTTGGCTTCTTCATTAACTCTAACTTGGGTTCTTTCAGGCTCATTTACAAGAATTACTATTTTCTTCTGAATTTTCGCGAAAACTTTCCATCACTAACTCAACTTATCAATTAGACAACTTTAAACAAACGATAAATTTAATGCAAGCGGCGACAAATCAAGTGCTCGCAGCGACCAATTTTGTGCACGGCACTGTAATATTCTTTTGATCCAGTAAAAACCTATTCTTATTGCAAGGAACCATTTTAAGAAACTACTTTTATTGCAAGGAACCTTTTTAAGCTCTTGGTAGTTACAAGAATTAAAGTCGAAACATTTACTAGCAGCAATGTCAAACAATTTCTTTGCTTCCAGATGATATATTTTTAACTTTTCCAAATATAACGATTTGTCAGCTCTAAGAATGTAGTCGAATAAATATATTTTGGACTGATTATAGTAGCCTTGTAGCATGTCCTTGATGCATTTTGTGGGTATGCTATAGTAGGAATAGAAACAGTTTCCCACAAGGCTAGTAAGGAACATACCACTTCGATAGCATCATTATACGTTGGCAATGTTGAAGATGGTAATGGTTTGGCCAAACACAAATGTGATTAGTACTTTTTCTTTCAATCTATTCATACTTTTCTTAGTCAATTCTAAAAACGGAAGTGAATTCCTGATAGCATATTTTCAGACTGGCTGAAACCTAGCTTCAAATCGGTGCTACTACAGCGTGAGGTCTACTGACATAAGTAACCTACCGAGATGCAGGATGAGGTCTACCGCTTGACTCGCACCTACCGAGGTGAAACCGCGTGAGGTTTGGGTTAGGGTTAGATGCGCTAACCCTAACTCTAACTCTAACCAATGATTTATTTGTGTCATTCTTAGAAGATGTACGAAGTGTGTATCGTTAGAATAAGTTTACCTTTGTGTGTGGAATGTATGTGTGGTGTTTGGAATTATTATAGCTATAGTAGTAACCGGAGGTAGATCTCAGACTATAGTGTAGTAGACCTCATGCTATAGGAGCACCTTCAAATTATAGTAGGAAAGCTAAATTTTCGAGCCATCAAGGACTCCTGGCTAAAATGCATAGCTTAATTTCCCCACTACCAAACATATTATTAATTCGAAACATTGCAAGCAAAGACTACACTGATGGGTAGAAAAAACCTGTTTGGGACAAAAAACAAACAGCTATCATAATTTTGAACAACTACGTTCATTGCTGATTCGATTTCGCAGCTATCAGTCATATAGTTCGCTTTTATTACAGAAGCTCTTGATGAAATATATTTAGAGATTAAAAAGTAAGAAAAAGTAAAGTAAAAGTGATAAAAAAGTAGCGGTAATCCCAAAAAATATAAAACTCAAATTCAAAAAATATCGAAATATTAAGATCTTGCAAAATAGTCTTCGTCTTATTGAATAAAGGAACAATGACAAATGTAAATTCAGTTAGTAAGTTTTAGATTAGCTCGTCTATTTGTTTTTGCGGTTAAGTGCTTACGCCATTTTCGTCCCATTGCACATCTTTTCTTTTTTTTATTCATAAATGACATATAACTGAGTAAACACAGTGACATAATTTACGATGATTATTTAAGTAATTATTGTAGAGCATTTCATGAATGAGCCCGCGCTCCGTCTTCCATTCTCTTAGCGACACTGCTTGCCACTATCACCTGTCTGCCACTTATAGTTCCAGACATTCGGTTAAATGTCTTGCGAAACGTGAGCTTGCCTGCTTGTTCTTTACACCATCGCTTTCATGCTAAGTGCCTAGTAGGAAGCCAGTGACTACCGTTTTTTTAAATGCTTTAAGCATGATTAAACAAGAGAAGATAACACCAGGTCTTACCGAAAGCGGAGCGAATGATCTAATCACTAGGGGTCTACATCTTGGCCCTGGTTTAAGTTTTAGATCAACTCACACATTTAAAATGTAAGCTCACGGTGGTCGACATCCATCAAGCGATTCAATTTCGAGTCAATTTTCATTGATTCAGTAGATGTTGAGCACATCATATTGAGTCAGCACACATCAACTAATTGATGTTGAATGAGTATGTTGAATCAACGTAAATTGTGTAATTTAATAATTAATAACCTTAAATGTATATAAGCATGCAGTTAATCTAACTACGCTCACAGTTGCAAACTCTCATCAGAGGATTCATATCAGGAAAGTTCAATTAGTGAGCAAAATATGAAAGAATTTTAAAAATAGGGTCAATCTATTGGTGTGTGAAAGCAAATATCCAGTGGTGGGCACTCGCTAGTTGCAAATTAACAGCGCTATCGCTAACGCTAGTCAGCAAAAAATTTATCGGCGCTACCGCTATCCGCTAACCACTTTTAACTTTAGTGCGATAAACGCTAACGCTAGTCCTTTTTAAAAACTAGCGGTCGCAAACCGCTAATGCGCTAAAAGCGATAGTAACAAGTTTGAATCTCAGTCAAAATGATATCATGTAAAAAAAAAGGTAATTTTTATACTGTTACCACCGTACCAGTAAAAAACAGTAAAAACATTTTCAACTGCAGCAGCATCGCTATCATAAAAACAACACAAAAAGCAAAGATGTATTTAAACGCAGTTATTTAAAAAAAACAAGCATTTCAAAATGTTCATCGCTAAGCCCAGATCGTTTTGGTTTAAGCACATCCTTCCCAAGGGAAAGCAGGCGTTCCACTACTGCACTAGAAAGTATAGCTGTGTTGACTTAACAAACAACTCACTTAGCGTCGTGCAGAGGTGGGCACTAGCGACGCTAAAATTAGCGGCCGCTATTAGAGCCGTTAATGCTACGTTAGCGTTCGCTTTGGCGCCGCTATTGTTATCGTGAAGTAGCGGCAACAGTAGCGGGCGCAATTTTTTTGGAAAATAGTGACTGGTTAATGTTTAAGACTTTTTGAAAAAAAAGTGATCTTTGTGTACACTCTTCTCACAATTTTGATATCCAACAATAACGTTTATAGCCAATTCTCCAATCAATACATTATAGCGACGCTGATTCATTCGTATCAGATATGCTTATGTAAAAATAGAAAATCATCAACGGGAAAATAGATTTCAAGGGTAAAAATGCTATCAACGTGAAAACAGCCACTTCCAAATATTTAAGAGCAAATGACCAAACAACGAAAAAAGCATCTAAACTATGTATTTGTTTTGAGAAAACTTCCCAGAGCAAATGAATGATCGAAACGGTGTCGCTTTTGCGGCGGGCCAAGTCATTTCTGTTTGGGCAGAAAACTTTTCACATGCTTTATGTGACCTCTGTGTCAACGACTTCGTATTTTTTAAATGCTCAAGAAAAGCAGCCTAAGAGCTTGCATGAGCACTCTTCTAGTGCACCTTTAGATTGTTGTTAAGAGCGACGATTTACAAACAGTGTTTTGGATATTGGAGGGTACGCCACACACTGGTAAATCACATTTTTGTCATTTTTTTCTCCAAAGCTTTTGAAGTACTTTTTTAGATGAGGCCAGGGATCAACATTATTTTGTCTCTCTTCCTTCTCTTCTGCCGTTACAGAAACAACTGTTTCATCATCAGGAGAAGAATATATTTTATCAGTACCATTATTATTTTCAGTTTTGTTTTTCTAGCTAGATAATGTAAGCAAATAATTAAGTTAACCTTACCGAAAAAATAATAACATGACATCAATCAATCAATTTATTTTATTTTTGTCCAAATCAGCATACATAGAAATAAACTACACAGCAGTGGACAAAAAAAGGAGACGATGGCAAAACGATATACGTTAATACATGCACATGAATAGAATTTAGATTAAATGTGAAGATAATGGCATGGCCATCGCACCTGTAAGATACTAGGTAAAATAAAAAACACACACGAAGAAAAGCATATGCAGTATGTACAAAGTGTTGCTAGAGACAGTAAAAATAAAAAACTGTCAAGTTGTAACTCTAACAGGGGAGGCTATCAGGTGCTACTCCTTGCCCAAGGGTGACCTGGGAGCAACGACAGCTAAGAGACAGCTCCTTTACGTCTCAAGGCACATAAACCCTGTCGCCGGTTGTAGTTTTAAGTCATACACCTAGGACTAGGACATTTTTACTTGCAGCTAAAAATGGAAGACCTGCGGTAGCTAACGCAGGGAATTTGTTTTATTGACATACCATTTATAAAATCTGTTTGCCTGCTGCTAGCTCAAACTGACTTCTTTGAAGCACACTATTCATTCTGTATTCACAGTTGCGCACCATGTTATACTGCTAGTAATTAAGCGCTATGTACCAATAAGCTCACAAAAACCGCACTAAAAATGTAAAATAAATTTTTAAACTTAAATTCAGTAGCTCAGTGTTATTTTGTGCCTACGCTACTCTACATTTCATGCCATACTTTTAGTCTGAGGTTACTTTCCAACTCTGAAGTACAAAAACTAACCTCAGCCCGCTGTTACCAATTTCCTACTGAAACAAACTTCAAAAATGAAAGGACTGCTGCGCTGCTCTAAACTTTAAACGCATACTGAAATCTCAGAAAACACTAGAGCGAAACATTCTGCCCACGTCAAACGAAAATATTTTTATTTTAACAAGGGATTAATTTAGCGCAGGCTGCAACAAATTTTTGGAAAACTAGCGCATCTTTCGCTAGCGCTATTTAAAAAAAAATAGCGCCCGCTACTGTTGCCGCTACTTTACGATAACAACGCCAACGCAGCATTAGCGGCTCTAATAGCGGCCGCTAATTTTAGCACCACTAGTGCCCACCTCTGCCAATATCACATTCGATAGTATGCAGTACGTAGTTGGACTGATTGAGTAAACTTTCATTTTGCCACGTAGTTAACTTTGTTTACGAGTTAGTCACGTCAGTTGGTTAATTTAGTTAACTTTTACTACTGGATCGAGTAAATCTAAAAATGTTCCATTGCACGCCTATAAATTTCGCAAAAGTAAGATGCAGTGAGCGCATTCTCTACAAAATATTGTAGAGAACGCCTGTATTGTACGCTTGCATAAACTGTATTAAGCGTGTTTTCAACCAAATACTCCGGTTTATTCGCTAGTAGATTGCGTAAGCGTAATCCTGTCTTTACAGCTTATCAATAACTTACGTAATGGTTGGAACTAGCTTGTACATTGTTTGCCTTCTGTATATTCCATTCTCATTTGCACAAACTTGTTCTTCCCAACTTCCAAAAGCAAGTTTGAAACAGAATTGTTTGGAAAACTTCCATTATAATGAAGATTTTTCAAAAATGCTATTGGTTGAGAGATGTTTGAGTAATTTTGAAGGTTGTGCCAAGGGCATTCCGTTGAAGAACATAAGAGAAGAAATTTCCAGAACACTACCGACAAGTATGAAAAATACTGATAATTTATTGAAGTGGCTACCATTTAATACAGTAATGCCTATATAGTTGTTTTTATATTATTATAAATGAGAAACAATAGGAATAAATTGTCGCGGACCAATCTTTTTGTTGCAAACGATTATTTGGTGATGATAATTTTTGGAGAAGTGAGACGGGTTTGGTGGAAATATTTTAAGCAAATTTTTAGAAAACAGAACCTGCTTTCCTCTGGGACCAAATACTACCTTTGTGTTGACAAACGAGACTTTGAATTGGAATGAAACTCGGGAAGTATGCAAACGATTGGGAGGAGATTTAGCAACAGTAGGCATAAGAAGCTGTCCAAATCGAAAGTGAGTACCTGCAGGCCAAATTTACTATAAAAAGCGATTTGAGAAGTAGCCTAAGTCACACTTCCATCAGCAAGTGGGCGCTCGATTATTACGTCACGTTTCCCACTATTTGAGTTTGGAATAAAGGATTGCTTATTTGTAGATCAGATTGTATTGGCTAGAAGGTTATTAGAAACTACTTTGGGCCGCAAATTATTCCAAAATGTATCAATATTTAAAAAAAAAATTTAGCCAAGACTTTGGTGTTTTAATCCGGATTTTTTAGTTTTTGAGTAAATTTTGCCTTAACCTAAGTTGTAAGAATATTGCAATATTTATACAAATCAATTTATAAATTTTATGTTGTAGTGATGGCAAATAAAGAAAAATTTGAGGAAAAATTGGAAGTATGCATTTCTGTGCAAAAAATTATATTATTATGTTACATAAAAATTGTTCAGGACCAAAATCAAATCAAAAACATTTCAGGGGTTGATAAAACTTTTACTCATTTAAAAATAAGCCAAAGATTGCAGACACGCTTGCAAACTTGACTTTTATCTATACCAGTGGTTCCTAAACTTTTTCTAGTCACGAACCAGGTTTTAAAATACAAATTTTCAAGAACCATGTAATATTATATGTATTTCGAAGTAGTTGTAAAAAGGTGTAGTAAAAGCAGAATTGATTTTCAAAATTTATATTATAAAGCGCAATTCTATCTGTCTGTCTGTCTATCTACGTGCATGCATGCCTGTCTGTCTTTCTGTTTCAACTAGTCTTAAACTGCTAGAAGTGCAAGCATCAAACTTGGCACGATTGATGACCACCCCATGGTGTGTATCATAAGGGTATTTGTGACGTCATGAAGACGTCATTATCAAAATCATTTGCTTTAGAATTTGCATTACTTGACAGAGGATAACAATTTTCTGCTTAAACGAATATCAGCTTTCGACTTACCACATTTCAAAAACTTTCATTTGTTTAGGGTCTAAAATGACGTCACAATCAACAATTCATTGAACAATCTGTTTTTTGTTCTTTCTCAAAAAGTACTAATTGCACAAACGCCATTAAACGTTCTTTTAGGAGATATTGAAAAGGTGCTTTCGATAAAAACAACTATATAACAATGATTACTTATTTGATTGCGCTACGAGCACTTCTTTTTTTAAGCACTTTAAGCCTTCTAAATATTTTTCTTCTCTTTTTCCTTTGCACGCCTAAAACTGGCTCTATAATGTCATAATATATTTCGTACGATTAACACAAATGCTTGCTACGGCTGATCATAACAAGAAGATGTTTTCAAATATTGCACCTTTTTGCCAAATCACTCCACTTAAAAACTAATTTGTGATCTCATTTCTCAACTGATTTTCAAACTTTGTTCAACAAATTGAAGACCATTTTAAGACGATTGGGATAGTGTACAATATGTACAATTAATATTAAGTTTTATACTGGAGAAGTGAGATTTGCATTGTCTGTCAACGTTTTCAAAAACATCAATTAAAAACTGAAGTCTCCAAATGATTATGAAATGTAGTCTACCGGTTAGAGGCACACAAAAGTTTGGTGCCTGCAATTCACCAATTGCAATTTCTAGAAAAACTAAGTCCTTTGGTACATTTTGTCTATTCTCTCTCAACAGCATGGATGTTTGGCATTATCAACCAAATTATTCAAAATAGTCAAAGTCTACAAATTTTAATATGTAGCCAACTCCAAGCAAAACACTTGGTGATCACCCAAGAAAAAGACGATGGGGCAAAGATGGTCCTTTTGTATAGTTTTCAACAAAATGTAAGGGTCGAGCTACATAGGATGTAAATGATGAAGCAATTTCCTTTGCAATTGGGTAAAGCTGTTGCAGCAGCTAGTTGATTTGATGTTTTTAACCTCGACGTTATTGATGGGGGCTCTCGCTACTGCTATAACTGAAATGTGAGTGCTTCATTTCGGGTTAGTTTGCTATTTGCATGGCGGCGTTTATGCCAGAGCCAAGGAACATGCACGCAGTCAGAGACGTTACTTCATATCAATTCGCTTACATTAACGAAAAAGTCGTTTGCAGCAAACTTAATAGTAATGGCTCAAAACGCATTATGAGGTCATAATATTAAATAACATCGCAATGCTTGCCACTATTTAGTGGAAACAGCAGCGAGCAGCAAAATTATCCACTATCATTTTGATAGCAAACATAAATTGTAAAGCCCATTACTGATGTTTGTAATTGCAAGGATATCTCTACAAAACACTAATCTTCATTTAAAAGTAAGGGAGGTCTGGATTAGGGGCAATGTTAAATGAAATGAAATTCCAAGTTTAAGAAAAAATCAAAATTAAACAATAATAGCATCAATCTGTAACACTGCATTAAGATGAAATGTTTTTGTTTGAAAAGAGCTCAATGGGCGCCTATTACAATAGGTTGTATGATTTAGGGGAAAGGTAGGCCCCTTTTCACGTTATGGCCGAATTAAAGCAAATAGCGCTGGCAAAAATCTTAATATCACATATATTAATACGAAAGCGGGCCCACCAAATCGTCGAACTTAACAGCTCATTTCTTTATAAGTCAAAACGACCACCATTTGAACGACGCCATTAACTTTGACTATGTTTCACCTGCCCCTCGACCCTTACACTATTAAAAATTGCGAATGGTAAATGTGTCATTATTCTTTTTTTCAATACTTTCAGTCTTCATTAATAAACCAACATGATTATGATTACATGTACAGGAACTATGGCTTATATTTACTAAAATATTTTGTTGTGGCTCTAACAAATGTTTATAGGGTTAAGCTGGCGCAGCTGCATTAATTGATGCTTTTAAATCGGCACGGGTGACAATATGGCCTGCCGGGCTAAAATCGCACGATACTTAGGAGAAACATGTTTTTCTATTTTGCTTGATAATAGCTATATAGAGCTACCGGAATCAAACCTGAAAACTTGGGAAAAGCAAGAACTTATTTAACTTCTATGAGCATACCTAAGCAAGGAAAACAAATGTGAATCATAATGCGTAGCCAGCAGGGACTTGAGAAGGTTGGAGGCGAAATCAAAATTAACGTCACTGTGTTAAATCGCACCACATGGATGATATTATTGGTGTTTTGCTTTATAATGGCTTTCTAAAGCTATCGGGATCAAACCAAACATTTAAGGAAAAGCAAGAACTCTTTTCAATCCCTAGGGCACGACAAACAAGGAGAAAAAAATGTGCTACATAATGCGTAGCCATCGAGGACTTGAGAAAGTGTGAAAGAATATCAAAGAAAAACAGCGTCACTGTGTGAAATCGCACCACACGAAAGATGTTTTTGCTCTTTTGCTTTAGAATAGCCTAAAATCAGAAATGTAATCCCTTTTTCCAAACTACGGGAAACCCAAGGCTCCCTTGGGTTAGAGCACCTAGACCTAAGGCATAGCCAGAAACTTGAAATGACATATTCTATTAGGAAAAGGAGCACAAAAAGTCGTAAACATCTTCGGTGCAGAAAACACATAAACTTTTGGTAACTCTTCATACAAGAACCTGATAGGTAAAGCCGGCTGAACCGCCACTCTCAATCCCGACGTCACTGACGAAGTCTCTGCTAGTGACACGGTCATATATACTATAAAGCAAGGATTTTTTGTTAGGCTGATATGCAGCCTGTTATGGTATTTATGTCATTTATGTCTATACTCTACATCAGTGGTGCTCACACTTTTCCAGCCTGAGAGCTACTTTTGACATGACCAAGGCAACAAGATCTACCACCCAAACATATTGTGTATAAAGATATTGAAATTTTCTCAGGCATCCCATGAGTTGGTAATTGCAGAGTACGTGCTGACCTTTTTTTTTCTTTTTGGAGAACGCCTCCAATTTGATTGCTACTTTCTAAGTACAGCCGGGCTGTGATGTCTCATAGATGTGACGAAGTTTTGTAACGAATTGAAAGTGCTCCCAGGCTGTATAGAGTTTGAGAACTAATGCCTTATTCTGATGACTTGCACTATATGGAATCAGCCAGGTGATGCATACTCCAGATACTTTTTTTAATATTCTTTTAAATTTGATTTTTTTAATTGCCGTGCGATCTACCCACAATGCCTTCGCGATCGACCGGTCGATCGCGATCGACGTAATGAGCACCTCTGCTCTACATCATTGTAATAAAGTCCCAAGTTTAAAAAAAAATTAACATAAAGCCATAACCATAACAATTTGTAAAACTGAATATAGAGAGAACAATAGCCGCTTTTGTCGCTATGCCGGAAATAAGACCAATAGCGCGGCCAAATTAGGAACTTAATACCATAAATATAAATAGGAAAGCGGCAGCACCAATTGGCAAAATAGCTTACCATGAAATAGATTTTTTTTCTTTAACTGTAAAAGCAACCACCATTTCGTCGCTACAATCAGTTTTGATTATGTGCAATCCCTGCTCGCTCACAAGTATTAATAATAATTTGTGACAAGATTCTTTGTCAGCATTGCTGGTCATGATTAAGAGAATATGTTGATCACAATATCGTGTACAAGAAGAATGAAAGTGCATAAAATTCATTAACTTTTCGTTACTGCTCATACAAGAGCCCGATGGGTGAAGCCGGCTTAGCCGGTTGAACCGAAATACTAAACCTGGGGCGCCTGATGGAGGGCCTCTGCCGGGCGACGCCGGCAATGCCGGCTAGTCATAAATATATTTCAAATTACCATAACATGACAGTGAGATCGAAAATAGTTTCAAGAGGAATCAATTATTAATGCAATGGCTATGAATGATGTGCTTTTTCTTGTCATTGTTTTGGTGGTGAAAAGTTTGTAATTTGATTTACATTTTTGAAGGGTTTAGTTTTTCAAAAAATTCAATTTATTTAGCGGAAGTTGCGTGCGGAGATTTTGCGATCTGACTCCGTCACATTCGTTGACACACCTCTATCTCAGCACTCACGCGAAAAGCAAATTATTTGAGACAAGCATGTAATAATTTAAGCTTTAAATGACTTTTGTCAACTACCTGTGGGGGGCAATCCATAGTTTGGGAACTGCTGATCTATACTATGAAACACAAAATTTTTTGTGTTTTGTCTGTTTTAAATTCTCTAAAACCACTGAGGATACAAGCGTCAAATTTGCCATGATTGATTACCAGTCCGGAGTGGGTGTCATTAGGAATTTAGGACTTCATGATGACGTCATAATCAAAGATATTATTTCAATTTCATATCTTGACAAGAAAACCGTTTTTTGCTCAAACAAAAGCCATGTCCCAAAATTTCCATTCTTCTAGGATCTATGACAACGTCACAGTTAATGCTTTTTTGTTGTTCTCTGCATTTTCTCAAAAACTGGTGACCTTAGAAACGCGATTAAAAGCTATTTCGGGAGATAGTAACATGATGCTATTAATGAAATAAATTCTGCAACGATTTAAACTGAATTAACAATGCAGCAACCGACTCTATTTTTAAGCATTTTAGGCATTCTAAAGCGTGCTTCTTCTCTATTTTCTTTATCGCTTCTAACTGGCTTTATGATGTCAGCGTGCTATCTGACACCATACAGGGAAAATGTGAAAAAAACAAAACTGCAATCAGGAATTACACAGCAATCACTTTGGTGCGCCTTTCTCTTGCAACTGTATATCTATGCTGCCATGCAAGGAATGAAATAAACAGATAAAAATGTGCACAATTTTTGGCTGTTTTAGTGGTGAGCAAGCCACTTTCTAAGTGTATGCTGCAAACAGGGCAAATAAGATGTTGCTAGGGACTTTTAAACGTTTGACAGAGCTATAATGGCCATGCTTAATGTTTATCAATTGGATAACTCTTGAAATCACGGTCCTTTTAATTTTGGAACAAGAATTGGCTATGTCAAAACAACATTAACTTTTATTTATTGTTTTCACAAGAACCCAAATTCTTAACATTGACATTGCTAATGCCAATGTATTGACTGTGGGTGAATAACTTCTGGTTAGTTTGCTCTTTCCCTGGCTGCGTTTATGCCAAGACCAAGCAACATGCGCCCAGCCAGAAGCCTTAGCCGTACAAATTCGCCTACAGTTTCGAAAATGTCGTAAGTGGTGGTCCTAGTCTTTGACAGCTTAATCCTGAAAATACGTATGAATTACTTTGGGGTTCTTTCACAATCTTGAAAATATGCTTTCTTGCACTTCATCAAATAAATGCATGAACCTTAGAGAAATCTTTGGCTACCTAAATTATGAGCAAGACGAGTTCATAAGTTGGCTTATGCTGGAAAAGAAGCAAACAACACGCAGCCAGAATGTCGAGAAGCTTTGAGGGAAAATATAGCGGCTATGCGCTACCGCGTATAATGTGATTTTTAATCGATTTGATTTTGTAATGAGGAATGGTTCTGTCAAAAACATTAACTTTCTCTACTGTTCTCGCAAATATCGATTTGGAGAAGACGGGGCAGCCGTCAGATGTAATATTTTTAACCTCGACGTCACTGATGGGGCTTGCAATTGCAATAATTTAAATGTAAGGGTTTCACTTAGTGTTAATATCCTTTTACCAAGCTGTGTTCACTCCAGGACCAAGCAACATACCCGCAGCCTGACGCTTTAGCTTATATAAATACACCTACAGCTACCGAAATTCGTAAGTAGTGGGCCTAATATTGAATAGCTTAATCCTGAAAATACACATCAATCACTTTGGCGCGCATCCAAAACTTTGATATGCTTTCATGCACTTGCTTCATTCAACGGATAAAAGTTGGTAAAGTTTAAAGACGCTAAATGGTTAAAACAGGGCAAATAAATCAAATAAACTCGGTTGGCTGTCGCCGAATACGATTAAGTCACCCGCCCTGTACCCTAGTGACCGGCAGATGACGATTCGACGACTAGAAGATTAGCTTGGTAGAGTGCAACGACTACCTTCAATGCCCTTCCTTCGGTCTAAGGACTTACGCCTATGAAGCTCAGTTGCAGCCCACTCTTCAACACCACAACTTATATTAATGCATAAGCGGTTGCACTCCGACAATCACGGACACCACGCTGTAGCGGCCGATAGTCCCCCTTCCTTCTAATAGCACTTGGCCCTTGCCTTCTAATTCTTCACCCTTCTTCCTTCTTTTCTTTCTTCTCTGTTCTGTCGTCTGTTTGCTTTGATTTTTTTCTCTTTCTCTGAGTTTTCAAAATCACCCACCCGTATATATACTTCCAATTCGCACGTAACCGAAACAACGTTCCCAAATATTTTAGCCAATCAAAAAAAAATCTAGAGACTAAAAATTAGCAAGAAAAGGTTTGAAAACGGGGGAATACCGGAAGCTGCTACCCAAAGAACAACCAATAAAAACGCATATAAAATCAATTAAAAAGGCTTGTCTACGGGGGGAGTACAGGAAATAACTACCAATAAAATTACTTTGAGAATAAAATACACAAGCGAAGGTTTGTATACGGAGAAATACCAGAAATAATGACCAAAACAGAAAAACTGCGTCGACACGGGATAATAATATGAATATTCCTGAGATTATTATTGTTACATAGACATGTATTGGCAATGCGCAATTCCCCATAACGTTTTTTTCACTCGATTCCTTTTACAAAATTGGCAGTTGATTTGGGAACGTGACTGGGTTATGTAAAAAAACATAAATTTTTTGTTGCTGTTTTCACTACTATTTATTGGGTGAAGCCGGTGCATCCTTACGAGCCGATACTGTTAACCTTGACATTAATGATGTGGGGCCCTGCTAGCGACGGCGGCAGCACCGGCTAATGTATTTTATGAAAAGAGCAATTCCATCTGTGGCGTGTTTTTACTCCTACAAAATTGCTGGGTGTACAAACATGAAACTTGGCTCGATTAACTATCTCCTCCGATATTACTTTTAATTAATGGATATTTAGGCATATAGGCTAACTGCCATCAGTTGAATAAAATACCACTTCCACGACCGGTTTCGTTCCTATTAGAACTAGTCAGGTGGACTCAGGTATTGAACCGACGGTCACATGAACCGACGGTCACCTGACTAGTTCTAATAGGAACGAAACCGGTCGTGGAAGTGGTATTTTATTCAACTGATTGCAGTTAGCCTATATGCCTTAATATCCATTAATTAAAAGTAATATCTTAAACAGGCTAACACCAGCTCCTATAATTCGTATCTCCTCCGAGTGAGTGTTGTAAGGGAGTTTCTGACTTTACTATGACGACATAATCAAAACTGATGGATCTTTTGTAGAAAGCCGCCGCCACTAATGCAAAATTGTAAGATTTGAGAAAAACACCCCCGCCACTTTTTAAGTACTGCAGATTGCGCTCGCCACGTTTTTTATTTTGATCGGTGATGGGGGTGTTTTTTTTGGCGGGGGCTTTCTACAAAAGATCCAAACCGATTTTTTAATTTGCTTTTGTTGACCGAGGAAAACAAATTTGCTCAAACGAAAGCCCGTTGCCAATATATCAAATGGCAAATATTTTGCTCATTTAGGGGTTTAAGATTATCTCAAGTTAACGCTTGATTGCAAGATTTGTGTTCTTAATTTTCTCAAGAAATATTGACCGTAGAAACGTGTTTGTGAACTTTATGCGAGTTATAAACAAGGTGCTTTCAAAGAAAAACTCGAAAACAATTCAAGCTATTTTTGAAAAAAATCAAGCGAGTTTTTTGCTTTCTCCATAGAGCACGTTTTTTTCTTGAACGTGCTATGCGAGCAATGGCGCTCATCTGTAACTATTCAACCTTGAAGAAAGCGCAGCTTAATCTTGAGCTGCGACTTAAGCCATTAAATGCGTGGTTATAAGTTTTGCTACTGAAAATCTAAATCTTGAGTAAAAGCTATTCTGCTAGTAAACCAGTTGCAATAGCAAAACTGAAAGCCTTGTATTCCAGAAAAAATTTGAGAGGTTTAAACTCTTTCCAGTTTGCGATTTTGGTAAGTTCACACTTTAATTGCAAAATAATAAATTTACTTAAGGTTTTTTTATTTTTGTGCTTTGGGTGATTTACTAATTCTAGTTTTATGCTTTAAGGTTGTTTTATCACCAATACATTTAAGATACTATTTGACTTTCTGATTGCTTAGAAAATAGCTTGTTTTTTAGGACCATTGGCAGACAAAGTACCGTAATCAATTCCAACCATTTGCTTGTTAAAAATGCAGTTTATTTGAGAAGCCTAGGCATTCAAGTAACTGGTACAGGGAAATCCAACAAAACGACAAAATGTCAGCCGAGGAAGGACAAAGTAATGAAAAAAATAAAAATGCGGCTATGTCGATTGTAATTTTGTCAAAAACAAAAAAGATTTGCTCGTAAAATGTAACTATAACAGTGCTGTTAGCATAACTCACCAAACAGTGGAGCTCATTGCGAGTACAAAATAGTGGATAACTGCTTAACATCAAAACTTAACTGTACCAAATCACGGCTTATGGCCAGAACAATTTGTTCATGGGTGGCGTTGACCATCTGGACTGGCTAATACAAAAATACTGTATTGCCAGCCGATCAAAATTTGCTATTTTTATCTATTTCTCAACTGTCTTGACATTGCAGTCCTAAATGACTTGATTCTTCATTCGATCAATGCAGAAGCGCCAGTATCATTGCTGCAGTTCATAGCCATTCATCACCAAAGCATACAAGCAACTTCCATCGCCATTGGAATCTAAATGTGTCGCGCGTCCTAAAAACTTATCAGCAAATGTAGCTACAGCAATAAAATTGGGATCTTTTGTAGAAAGCCCCACAAAAAAAACACCCCCGCCACCGCTCTTATCCAGTTAGAATTTTTATTCATTGATGGAATTCAGCACTGAATTCAACGATGTCAACTAATATTTTGTGCTAACTCCAACCATAAAAACTGCACTACTCAAAACGTGGCGGGGGTGTTTTTTTTCAATTTTCACATATTTGCGTTAGTGGCGGGGGCTTTCTACAAAATATCCTAGGATTCTCTTTGATAAATTATGTTCTTGAAAAAACAAATAATGAAAAGCAAAGAATATTTGCAGTTTGGTAGCATAAGGTTTCTATGCGAAGCAAACGGTGCGACATTGGACTGCACTTGGGAAAGTGCTATGATGACTAGCAGTATTGAATATTGGTGGACCAATATCGTTTTTCCAATTTTCAATTTGTGATTTACAAGTTTGGTTTAATAAAATGTACGATGTATGATTACATTATTTTGTTGCACAGGCTATAATAAAGCCTACACGATTCAAAATTCATGGAAAGATAGCTGTGTGATCAGGAATAAAATATTATCTCTTATTAGTCAGTTCACACGAAGTTTCTATTTCCCTAGTGGCAAAATTAACCCATTAACGCCCAAATTATTTTTTTGGTAAAAACGCATTGATATTCTAACATTTTATTTCAAATTCCATATTTTTTTGATGCTTAGTAGAATTTTTTAAATATTTGTTGTAACTTCGAGAGAAATTGCTGTCCTATAAATAAGACGCTGGGCGTTTGTGTGAAGTAAATGCGCTTATCTAAGAGTTTTAGTAACTGGCGCTATTGCGAAAAACATGCAAAATTTTCTAGTGCTTTTGAGACGTTATTTATTGGAATTCAACAGTTATGACTGAAAAACCTTGTCACGCCATATCTTGTTGCATCACCGGTGATACTTTGGAAAGCAAGATACGCATAAGGTTACTTTACAATTAATGAAATAAGTGAGAGGTTTGCCCTTGCAACTTTGGTATTGGCAACCCCTCTGTTTGTCTCTCTTGCCACGCATATGATTTCGCTGGTCAAGGCAAATGTCATGAGCAACTTGTCTCCTGGATGTTGATGGAAGACTCAGAGGGCGTCCCCTCATCACTCTTAACCCATGACCTAGCTTCAAATAAGCTGTGGCAATTGCTCTGCGAAAATCCTTAGTTGAAATTGAATTGGATCCATGAATAAGTCTGTATAGTACAAAAATATTGACCACTGCCATGTACAGGATTCTCGTGAATATAGACCAGTACCATTTTTTTCCTCTAATCGAAATAGAATGTTTTTCCAGGAGCCAGTCGTGGTGATCTACCCCACCCATGTATTTATTGTACGTTTGAATCACATAAGGCTGCACAATTGGGATGCGTGATTTGCTTTCACTGGACCAGCGCTGAACCGAAACTTCCGGCAGAATTGTATCAAAGTTTGATGCCATTCCAACAGCTTTGTTATCTTTCCATCTAACTATCAGCACTTCATCATTGACCTCAAATCTGTGATCATATGACCCGCGTGTCATCTTTTCCACTTGTTTGGGCGTTTTTAGTGGACATCTCACTAATATCTGAACCAAGTAAATAATCAACTGCATCTTCGACATTTGCAAAGGCTTTTCGACTCATCACAATCAATGACTGTAAAAAAACATGAAAGGGTGAACGATAGAGAAGCTACAGTTCCCTAACTTCCAGATGCACAAAAATATTTTTTATATCGTTATTTTTTGTACCTGTCCGTAAGATTGTAGATGCTTGGAACGTTATACTTGTCACGAATTCAATAAATTTGGTGCAAAGTTTTATTCACTGACTAACACTGTCAAAAACTAAAGAAAATGCATTGAACAGAGTACAAAAGCAAGTACAAGATATCAAAAAAGATGTTTACAAAATCAATTTTTAGCCTAAAGTACAAAATCATGCATAATACGTAGACCTCTCTGAAAGTAGCTACTGTTTAGCAATTAAACCTATTCTCTTGATTACTTCTGATTTCTGAAGTCTATGCCAAATCACAAGGCAGTAAACTGTCTATCTATGCTTCTGTGTTTGTACAATGTCCTTGCTCGCAAAGAACAAAGGCGCAGCTAATTGAGCCAGACGCAACAAATGTAGCTCGTAAATTACGATGAAAGTGCTCATAACCGCCCAGCGTCCTATTTATTGGACAGTGATGTTTGCGTTTATATTACTCGGTAACAATAGTAATTTTTCAAAACCTTTCTTACCAGTAGTCAAAAACAATTCATAAAGAAGCCATTTGTCAAGAAATACTGAAAATTTTCTTTTTCAGATTTTAAATACAGTCCCAAAAAGAACTGAAGGTCAGGAAACCAAAAAACTGCTACTTTTACATCCACAAAATCCACATTTTAAAATCACAAAAATTGATTAAACTTTATTGACGTGACAGCCAGAAGGGTCTTGTCATACAATATATAGGTTAAAAGTGCGAAGTTTAATTATAACCCTGTAAAATCCGGACATGTGTTACTGTCCTATAAATAGGACGCTGGGCGTTAATGGGTTAATATCGAAAACGTAAACGTTGGCATATTGAAACACAATTTATCATTACAAAAATGAGCTGTTTGTCTTCAGGGTCCTAAAAAAAGGACCAAGTTAGTTTTCTAACTTTTTTGCCCACAAGATGATACGCAACAAAAACTTTTGTTGGAACAGTATATTTTTACTCGAAAATCAAATAAATCTTGCAGAATTTTCAAAAAATAAAAGTTGGGCATTAATGGGTTAAAGCATATTTTCTGCGTCGTTTGAGCACTTAACAGCAAAAAATATATGGAACAACAAAAACCTAGGTAGGAACATAAGAAATCTTCCGTGTAAAATTGCACCGTACCGGCCTACGGGGAAGATATTTGCTTGCGTTTCACGACGAAGAAAAATGGGTTTTTGCTCAAAGAAAAGCCACTTTTATTCACATACAGGTTATTGATTGCAAATTTGGTTTCTTTATCTCCTCAAAAGTAAATATTCGTAATCGATAAGTAGCTGGTATGTTAGATTGGTCTTAATTGAAAAGTGGGGAGGTAGAGTTTAGAACTTAGTGGGAATATTTTGCTACAAAATAGCCTACTCGGCGTCTTTGGATAGAATGTGTGGCTTTGGGAAAAGAAATGGCTCCCTTTCTCGCTGTGCCGGAATCATGACAAATATCCCAGTCAAAGAACATAATCATACAATATAAATACGAAAGTAGGCATATCAAGTCGCAAAATAGGCCTACCACAGAGCAGTTCATTGCTGTACTTGTATGAACGACCACCACTTGACTTCAACTCTTTGACTCAGCATAAATGATGTCATGCTCTGCCGAGGTAAAATTGCACGATATTTAAGACATATTTTTGCTATTTTTCTTGACTATAGCTGTGTACTACTACCGATATAGATATTAATTTTTATTGGTAGAAGTGACAAACAAACTAATCGCAGGAGGAGAGGAGGGCATAGGTCAGCATTTCCAGCTGCAGCAAAAAGCAAACATACTGTAGGTGTGACATCTGTTCTGATTGGGTGAAGCGAAGAGCATTGATGGAGAAAAACTTTTGAAGTGAAAATCTTACCAATTTTGATCTTCGAACATACATAAGGGCATTTATTTGTTTGGAGTTCAAGGTTTTTAAACATTCTGTCATACAGCATTGGAACCAATCTTTTTATTTCCCATGATTGCATAAGAAATCAGATTCGACAAGATTGATTCTTAGGGGGATAACTGTCATTAAGGGGCTTGTGACGTGCTAATGGCGTCACATTGGAAAGTGATTTATTTCTAATTCTCTGTTCCTTTGCGAAGAAAACGCATTAGGGCTTGTACAAAAACCATCGTCCGACTCACCAAATTTTAATAATTCCATTTTTGTATTATTTAAGATGGCGTCATAACGGACAAATGATTAAAAAGTTTTTTGTCAATTTTCTCAAAAAATACTCTTCGTAAAAAAACGTTTGAAACCGTTTTAAAGAGATGAAATAATAGGCTGTTTACAAATGGCGGCGGCTTCCATTAAAAAGTATGGAGCGTTTAAAAACAACAATTAACTTATTGTTCTACTTCTTGCTTAATATTAGAAGAGTTATCTTTTTAACTACATTTAACCCATTTGGTACCGTGATCCCCATTCGGGGATCAAAAAGAAATGTTGATTTATTCTAAAAATGTGTCGTGATCCCCATTTGGGGATTAGAAAGAAATGTTGATTTATTCTGAAAATAAAATTAACATTAAAGTTTTTTGCTTTTACTTTTCTTTTAGTACACCAATACACAAAATTCAAACAAAAAAAACGTAAATAAAAATATGGTACTAAATGGGTTAATGTTCGCTTTTGTGAACAATTGTTAATTTAAAGTGTCTCAACTTTAATTTTTTAGGCCGCATAAGAAGCAACACTAGAGCCAGGACTAGGGACAACAATCATGCTAATAATATTTTTGCTTATTATCTCAAGGGGAGTTGCACCAAGTAGTGAAATATACATACCACTAAATAACAGATTTCTGCAATCGTGCAACAAAAACCATTGGCATCCATAACTTTGCGTTGGCACCCCAGACTTTATAAAGAAACGCATCGAATTAGTAAAATGGCAAAGAGTTTCTAAGACCTTTCTTAATTCAAAATACTCGTACGAGAATCGGGATTGAGGGCACAGGAGCGATGCCAACCATTTGTACTAACTTATCGCTTACGGTCTTAAAAATTCAATTTGGTTGGAACCTACGCAGACGATGGATGTTTCCAACCCGACATAACCGGTAGTTAGACCAGCCAGGCGACACCGGCTCGTATTCATATTACAAAAATTGTCGCTAAAGCCTACTAACTTCAATTAGACTGGATATGATTCTGTCTGGCAGGATTTTTACTGATATGATATAAAGTAAACATTTGCGTGTTTTCAACAGACTCATCAGTACATATTTGCGATTCCAGTCCGCATGGATAGGACTTAAAAGAGAAGAAGAAAACATAGAAAATTGGCAATGGCTGGATGACGTAAGAGAACCGAAGAATTCTTCAATTTGGAATCAAGGAGAACCAAACAACTCAGGAGGAGAAAGTTGTAGCGAATTGATTGCCAACACTGCAAGAACCAACGACCTTAAGTGCACAAAAAATAGGCTAGGACTCTGCGAATTGCAAAACCACTCATGTTAATCGTGTGACTGGCACACATTGGTTACGTACTGATTGCTGACACTTCTGATATTTTGTTAATAAGTGCAATGATTGTCTTCATTATTTGCTTAGAAGAAACTGATGCAAACAAAAATGGAGCTACTTTTGTTTCAGACCTGCTTTGGAGTTACCAGTACTGCTGGTAAAGTGCGTTTCACCACAAAAAGTGAAACCAAGCAAAGTGCCTCAACGAGAAATGCTTTTCCCAATAGCGCAACAACGCTTCCTCTCTCGCATCGGGCTTTTCTTTGTAATCCAGCGTACATTTTAAGCTTGTTGGACGACTTGAAAATTGAATGAGGCCTTTATTGAAAACACATAAACCTACTTCTTTAAAAAACTTTGTTTCCTAGTCGCGATCAAAAAATTGGCGTCTAAACTGTTGTAGAAACCTTTGGCTTTTCGCAATTTAAAAAAATTTTTAACACCTTCAGACATTCACACTGGAATCTTTCTCTTCAAAAAGTGCTGGCTCTATACTTGGACAAAAAATTGAATCTCACCCCAAACTACTTGCCATACGGTTGCAGCAAATTAGTCGGTTGCCAAGTTATGCGTGCTGCAGTAAAAATGTCTCCCAATATGTTTGATTGTGCTGTTTACACAAATAAAAATATATGTTAGCGAAGTTAACGGAGCTTTGCATTATAAGCTAATATAAATTAGCAACTGCCTTTTACATGTAGATTCTAAAGCATTTTGTCAAATTTTTATGGAAAACACTGCCAAGAAAAATATTAAAACTTTTGTAAAATCAATGTCCTATGTAAAAAAATATGGCTTATGCTTAAAAAAAAGCGTTTTGACTTAGGCGTAAATAATTCAAAGAAGAGGTAACTAATAGTAATTGAAAGTTGTTAATGCATTTAAGGAGTAGTCAATTGATTGGGATCACTTATGCTAACCATTAAGTAATGAAAAAGATGCGGCGATTCCGGTGGGATACGGAGCAAAAGCTGTTGAGCCATTTACATGATCCATTTTAATTAAAGTTGATCCCAATTATTAACTACTACCCGGCCCTGCCGGCTCGCATGCAGGGCTATTGGTTTTGCAATAAATGACAATCGCTAATCATAAATATTTCACAATAACAGCTAAAGCTACTTCAGACAATATTTTAATTAAAACACTGCAGGTAAAGTTTTAGTTATTTTCTAGTAATACGGTGCTTACTATTTCATAAAATTTATTGATATAAAGCTATGTTAATTGTGTCGAAGAAATAATTCAATTTTGAAACGTTCTACACTCATGAATTTATATTGCTGTTTTCCATTGCATGTGGTGCACTTTGCACTTTGCAGTTTTCCATTTTGAAACTTTCAAGCATGAGAACGCTTTCAGTAACATTGCTTGCTATTCCCATACATTTAGTTTGCCTTATTTTCTGACATGTTTTAGGAAAACTATTTCCAGCCACAGCTAACTGTTTCCGGTGTTCTTGTACATGCTCCCTTTTTTTTAATGATTGTTGATATTTGCATTACGCTACCACTTTTTGCCACTCGTGTATTTGTTTAGTTTAAATAAATTTTGGCACCGTATTTGTAGAATAAAAATGGTTTTAGAACAAATCAATTTATGTAGTTAGCTGCCATAGCGTTTATCGCTACAATTTATTTCTTGCGTAAGTTATGGCTTGAAGCGCAAAATACAACTTGTTTTGTGAAAAATGAAGTCTGCATCAGCTTTGCAAAATCTTTTTAACAAAGCTTGCTACTGATAACATGTCTACACCTTCTTTGATAATCTTACAAATTTGATGCAGAAATTTTGCATTAGTGGTCCACGTGTTATTTGTTAAATAACTAACCGGGTCTGCCGGCGTCGCTTGCAGGATCCCCCATCACTAAAGTCGGGATGAATAATATCGGTTCAGCCGGCTAAGCCGGCTTTAGCCATTGAACACCTGTGCGAACAAAAACCATCAAATAGTATTATTTTTTATGCACTTCCATAATTCTTGTACACCTAATGCGATCATCTTAATCTCTTAATCAAGACTGCTAATGCTCCTCAAAAAATGCTGCCACAAATGATCACTATTATTTCAAAAAATTGTGTTATGTGAAGGGAGCGAAACATAATCAAAAATGATCATGGCGGCCAAATGGTGACTTTTTCCACAACGACAAAATCAGATTATTTAGTGGTAAGCCTATTTTTCGATTTAATACGGCCCCTTTCTTATTTATATTTGTAGTGTTCTCTTTGGTTGTGCTATTTGTCTTGTTTCCCGCATAGCTACAAAAGAGGCTATTGCGTCCTCCAAATTCAATCACCATATTTTAGTAAGAACTCATCAGGCAATGTTATTTTCAAACAAATATTCGCTCTGAATTCAGTATTACAAATTGTTAGGTTTGTGGTTTCATTGTTATTTTTTCTAAATTTTGGGATGTTGTTACATTGCTTTATGTTATAGACATAGATAACTTAACAGGCAGCATATCCGCAAATTAAAACTCATTCATTATCTTCGTCGTTTGAGCTATTCGTTTTGAGCATTGTGCAGGAAAATGAACTCACCTCGGTTTACGCGTCTTCAGTTAGATTGGGCCACCACGACGGGTAGACTGCTTGGCCCCATCACCTGTCTGCCACATGAAAATGGAGGAACCCCGTTAAGTACCTTGCCCGAGGACACAACAAGCAAGCTTGCCGACTTATTCTCCACACTATCGTTATTGTGCTGAGCGCCAAGTAGACAAGCTGTGAATACCATTTTTTGAAGTCTTTTGGTATGACTCGACTTGGGAAATGAATCCAGGTCTACCGACTGCAAAGCGGACGCTCTAATTACTACACCATCGCCCCGGTTAGTCAGTTAAACGTATGAGCTCATGCTCGGTTTGCATGTCTTTCTAGGCCACCACGACGGGTAGACTGCTTGGCCCCGCCACCTGTCTGCATCAAAAATCATTGCTTTATAGTGTATGTAGGTGACGCCCGCAGGACCCACATCAATAATGCTGGGTTTGAGTATGTCAACTCATCCGGCCACCCATCGGGTGCATGAGAGAACAGTGAGGCAAATTTTATGTTTTTTTTCTATACATAAGATTTTCACGACTTGATGCGTTACTTTAGTGATAGAATTTCTGATTCTAAGGTTCTGGCCATGCCTTAGGTCTATGTGCTCTGCTCATTACTTACGTGGACCTAAGGGGTCTTACGTTTCCCCTAATTTGGAAGTAAGAAGCACCTTTGTGATATTAAGCTATTTGCAACCAAAATAGCAGAAATGTCTTTCAGCAGGTGGGATTTCACACATGGACGTTGTTTTCTTTTGATTTTCATTTAAACTTTCTCGAGTCTTTGCTGGTTACGCATTATATGTTGCACGTTCCTTTGTCCTTGCTTGACGTGTCCAGAAGAATTAAAAGAGTCCTTGATTTTCCCCAAATGTTTGGCTTCATACCGCTATCTCTATAAAGCTATGATAAAGCAAAATACCATATAGTCCGATTTGACACATTGACGTTGTTTTCTTTTGATTTCCCCATAAACTTTCTCAGTGCCTCTTGACTAAGCATTATGTTGTGTATTTGTTTTTTTCTTGCTTAGGTGTGCTCAGAGCAGTAAAAAAGTCCTTGCATTTTCCACAATGGTTAGCTTTGATCTCGGTAGTTCTATAAAGCTATTATACGTTCGTATTCGTACATAGGTACAGTGAGAATCGAGCTTTCTATATAATACAGATGAAGTGACTTGCATGAAACGAGAAATAAAATATAAACTAGCAAGTTTTGGACAATGGAAGCAGACTATTTTCAACAAAGAGTTGGCATTGATCACCTTATTTGTCCTTTCTATATTATACTCAAGCAACCGTATAGTATAGTGATGAAGGCACTTGTCTAGCAAGCCAAGATCCTAGCTGAAATCCCGGAGATAATCAGTATTTCTATAAACAAACTTGATACTTGTATCCAAGATGTAATTATACATGTGTGAACATTTGTTTCCGACAAAAGACAGCTAAGATAAAGGTACTACCCTCTCCCCTCATACTCTCATCAGTGGCGCGCACTAATGAAAATCGGAACCTTAAACTTTCCATCTCCAAAGCTCGTGATGAAGTGCGAAGCTACCTAACGTAACTGCCTTAAACTTTGTTGCATTTTATGATGAACATTTTTGGACAAATGTAAATTTTGCATGGATATTTGTCAACTTGGTTTTATTGGCTTTGTGTTTTAAAATACTCGCATTGATGCGTCGCAACTCTTTGAAAAGAATCGCTTACCAAGAAAAATTTTCAGGTGCAAATTACCGAGCCACTCATAACTAGTAGTGGATTAAAGTCGTGGAAGGGCTGGCAAGGATAAAGCTTACTGCTCTGCTTAACTTAAGGGTTTTGCAAAAGTTGTATTTGCGTTGTATTGCAGGTAGACTTGCAAAAATTAAATCAATAACTAATTTTATTTGCAGATATTCTCAACGCAAAAAATCCTCATAAGTAAGAGGTAATCTTTATTACCTACCCCTGTGGTTATCAAACTGTGGTACACCTGCCTATCTGTGGTTATCAAACTGTGGTACGTCAGCTTTTTCAGGTGACACACTAGACGTTTCCGAGCTGCATGTAAAGTTTGGTATCAAATAAATTTATATTGTGTATTGTTGAAATTATCGCTATATCACTCCCCCTTTTAATTTGGACAACAAAGCAAATATTACTTTAATTTACCTGTATGATCAACACTTGTTCAAAAATTTTCTAGACGCTGGTGTAGAATATAAGTCTGAAACTGAGTTTTGAAAAACTTGATTGTATTTGAGCGATCATGTATGGTGCAAGTTTCCTAACACTAGGACTACCGCGTTTTCAAACTACCTAGAACGACCAAAGGCGTCAATTGACGCATAATGTAAATAAACTCTAATTGTTGTTGTTGTTGTTGATTACCCGACCCCTTCCGAGTGATGAGGGCATCGCGCAAGACCATGGAGCCCCAGAAGCCAGGCAACTCCCCAGGGTCTGGACCAGAGGTTGTAGAGAGACAGAGAGTCGCCAAAGAGTGAGCGGCGCAAAGAGTCCCTAGTTGAACAGTGCAGAATGAGATGAGAGATGTCCTGGGAAGGGTGTCCACAGGTGTTGCAAGAAGGGTTCTCGATTCTGCCAATCCTAGATAGGTAAGAACCTAAAAGAAGGCTATGTCCGTTGCAGCGAAGACGAGAGAGGACACAGCGAGCATGACGAAGGAGCACAAGTTCCTCGGTGGAAATCGAGGAAACCTGTGTGTCAAAATATTTGGAAGAGACAGTACGCCTCCAGTACGAGAAAAGACGAGAGTGGATACGAGAGATAAGAGGAGAGAGACTACAAGGGATTTCGGAGGGCGCAAGTAACGCTCCCCATCTGGCCAGCTCGTCAGCCGTGTCGTTCCCCGGGAGAAACGAGTGTCCGGGGACCCATTATAGCCTGATAGAACAGAAGGAGAGAGAAGACAGTTCCTGCCAGATCTGACAAAGAGTTTGAGATAAGAGAAAAGAAGGAGGAGAGGACAAGGTGGCGAGGACAGAACGAGAGTCGAATAGTAGGAGAAGAGAAATGGCAGACTTGTTGGTGCTGCCGAGACCAGCAAAGAGCGTGCAGAATGGCGCAGGCTTCAGCGGAAAAACTTGAACAAACTGGGCCTGCCAAAAAGGAAAGAGTGGCCTCAGTGCCACAGAGAGAGCAGTTGGCAAGAACGCCGGAGCCGCCTTTGTCAAAAGGAACAGAGCCGTCTGTCCAGAGTACCACATCATGAGGAGGGAGAGAGTCAAGATGGCCGAGAGCCGCACCTTGGCGAGAAAGAGGGGAATCAGAGCGAGAGCATGGACTGGTAACGATGGACTCCACCGTGAACAAAGGCAGATTCCAAGGAGGACAGGGAGGGCAAGCAAGAAGAGCTTCCCTAGAACAAGTAGAAGGAAGCATGAGCGGGTGAGTGGACGCAAGAGCTCTCCAGGACGATCTGCAGAGTCTTGGTTTCACTCCTAGTCTGGCCAAACCTGAAATAGGAAAGGAGGTTGGGAGACGAAGAGCCCGCTCATAAGAAAACAGAGTGAAATGAGTCAGAGTGCCTCGTAGGGGAGGTAAAGAGGCCTCGGTGAGTAGTAGAGGGATAGGGGAGGACGAGAGGCAGCCGGTGATGGCGCGATTGGCCGCTCGGTAGAGGCGTTCCAATTCTGTGATATTGGTAGCGCTTAGGAAAGGAAACCATCCGGGTGAAGCGTAAGTGAGAAGGGGTCGAAGAAAAGATTTGTACAGAACAGAGAAGGACTCCTTAGAGGGGCCCCAAGAAAAGGCAGAGATACAGCGTAAGGCCTTGAGACGTGGGAAGAACTTGGCCTTCAGCGAAGATACATGTTTAGTAAAGGAAAGAGTGGGGTGGAAGGTGACCCCGAGAAAAGTTGCAGTGGGATTAAAACGGAGGCGGGAGCCGAGTAGGAGGAGGTTGGGATGGAGGTTAGCTTGGTGGGGATCCACTGAAAAAAGGAGGCCTCACATTTGCTCGGATTGAAAGGAAGACACCAGTACTCAGATCAGCGCTCCAATCGAAACAGATTTCCTTGTGTGGCCTCCACCGCAGTGGGAACCCAGGGAGAAAAGGACCAAATGGCCAGATCGTCAGCGTAAGGAGAACAGCTGACGGAAGAAGGCAGAGAAGCCGGAAGATCATTAATGAAGAGAGAGAAAAGTACGGGGCCAAGAACGGATTCTTGCGGAACACCTCGACGGACTCGAAAGGAGCAGAGTAGTATATAATATGTTTTTCGAGCCGGTTTTTTTGGTGGAATTGTGGTAGACTACGTCATTTCCGAACGTGCGGCTACGTCATTTCCGAACGTGCTGATACGTCATTTCCGAACGTGTTGATACATGAACTTGAAGTACATTGTAACAGCTTGTAAATACAATGTGTACCAACTTGTAAATTACAACTTGTAAATAACAACTTGAAAACAAATGGTAACCTTACCAAGACAACTTGAAAACAAATGGTAATACAACTTAAACAAATGTGAATACAACTTGAAAATAAATGTGAAGCTTGTAAATAAAACTTGAAATCGATTTGTTATAGGCACCCCTCTTGAGAATACCGTCGCTTCGATATTAACTACATTTTTAAACATATGGTTCGTAAGGCAGTCCTTTGCTCGAGTTAGAAATCTATCACGGAAATATAAACATTTGGGCGTGAAAATCTTGAACCAATCACAAGTCGATGCTGAATCTTTGTTTGAATTCTTTTTATTTGTTTGAGTTCTTTTTAGGAATGGTTTTATTTGTTTTTGAAAATGTTGTTTCTTGTTTTAGAAATGATTATATTTGTATTTGGAAATGATTTTATTTGTTTGATTTGTTTTTGAAAATGCTGTTTCTTGTATTTAGGAATGATTATATTTGTTTTTGGAAATGATTTTATTTGTTTGATTTGTTTTTGAAAATGCTGTTTCTTGTATTTAGGAATGATTAGGTATATTTGTTTTTAGGAATGGTTTTATTTGTTTGAGTTCTTTTTAGGAATACTTTGAAAATGTTGTTGTTTTTTGGAAATGGTTTTATTACTTTTTGGAAATGATTTCATTTATTTTTGAAAATGTCCTAATTGGTTGTACCCTCGCTTCAGAATATCCCCACTTCAAAAGTTCTCCAATTGATTTCACTTTTCAACTCGTTTACGATTTTTTGTCTTATTGTAAGCACAACTGCTGTAAAACGGAAACATTAACTTTAGGTCGTGACTGAAGCCTTTGATACTAAATCATAACTACTTCCTTTCGAAGTGTAAGCATTAATCGCGCGTAATCATTTACATCTTGAAATTGTTGATAACATCATAGAGCCTCTGATCGATTTCTCCTTTTGATTTCCTAGAATGTTGTTTCTTTACTCTTCTAGATGTGTTTATTGGAGGTATTTTCCTTTACTCGTGATATTTCTGCAGTTGGTTCGAATTAATTTACATCTATTTCAGTAGAACTAGATAGGTAACGGATTCAGTCTTTCTTCAGTCTTTTTGTCAATAATTGTCTGACCACACATGGCTCTCATCATAACTCTCTCCACTCTCTTTAAAATTGCGTTTTCATTTTCTTTTAAACACCATACCTCACTTAAATCACTACTGTTTACATCGTAAAACTGAAAAGATTTATCTTTAATTGTGTGCAAATCATAAAACATTCACCTCAAATTTACATTCATTTTTCATACAACTAGAAGCCAAAATTGTATCCTATCGTCACACTGTTTAAAGATTTTTTCCGAAATTTAGCAACTTTAAAACTTATTAACACGAAGTTTTACTACCTTTCAAAGTCTACCGAACTCATCTACATAGAAATAAACACAACTTTTGACATTATTCGTAGGACATTAACATAAAATTCATAGTTTTTACAGTTTCCTCAACTCACCTACATAGAAACAAACACAACTTTTGACATTATTTGTAGGACATTAACATAAAGTTCATAGTTTTACAGTTTCCTCAGCTCACCTACATAGAAATAAGCACAACTTTTAACAATATTTCAAGGACATTAACACAAAATTCATGGTTTTCAATATTTACGTTTATTACAGCTAGTCGTTAGTTTTAGAGGAAAATAACCAACAGTTTTCTAGAATATCAGGTTTGTTGGAGAAAAATCACAGGCAGTGACGTTGTAAGTTTGGTGAAAGAAACACTATCAAATTGGACACAATTTCAGTCAAAAACTTGTACCGCTAGCCGTTAGTTTTACACTATTTAAATTAAAATTTCAGTAGATTGACCAGACCTTTGAGTGAAATGTAGAATTGCTTCAGATATGACAGTGAGGTAGTTAAAATTTTATGTTAGTTTCACACTTTCTTGGAAGAAAAATTTTAGTAGATTGACCAGACCTTTGAGTGAAATGTAGAATTGCTTCAGATATGACAGTGAGGTAGTTAAAATTTTAGTACAGTGGTGGAAACATTTTGAAAAGATCAGAACAGTGAAGTTTGTTTCAATTCAGCAGTTTTTAATCACTACTATTATTAAACCAAGAAGATTGAACCTTTATTGTGTTTGGAGACTACTTCAATAATTGTTCAACTTTTACTTGTAAACATTCACCATGCATCTAATTTACAATATCTTTTCATATGACAACTAGAAAACAAAATTACATCTTATTATAAAACTGTTTTCAGTAAAAACTATCAAATTCTTAAGCCACCAACATAAAATTCATATTTTTCAAAGTCAGGAAATCAGCTAAGATTACTATCAACAAAAATCTGATGCAAATGGAAACATCAACATCACGTCAACAAACCTTTAACCAATCACAATCGATGTAGAAATTCGAAAATAGTAGTTTCCTTCAACCCCAGCATATTCATCTGTTCTTCAGTCTTTTTGTCAATAATTGTCTGACCACACATGGTTCTCACCATAACTCTCTCCACTCTCTTTAAAATTGCGTTTTCATTTTCTTTTAAACACCATATCTCAGTTAAATCACTACTGTTTACATCGCAAAACCGAGAAGATTTAGCTTTAATTGTGTGCAAATCATAAAACATTCACCTCAAATTCACATTCATTTTTCATACAACTAGAAGCCAAAATTGTATCGTATCACCACACTGTTTTAAGATTTTTTCCGAAATTTAGCAACTTTAAAACTTATTAACACGAAATTTTTACTACCTTTCAAAGTCTACTTAGCTCACCTACATCGAAATAAACCAAACTTTAAACATTATTTGTAGGACATTAACACAAAATTCATATTTTCCACAGTCTAATTGGCTCACCTACGTAGAAATAAGCATAATTTTTAACATTATTTGTAGGCCATTAACATAAAACTCATATTTTCCGCAGTTTACTTAGCTCACCTACGTAGAAATAACCACAACTTTTCACATTATTTCAAGGACATTAACACAAAATTCATGGTTTTCACAGTCTAATTAGCTCATCTACATAGAAATGACCACAACTTTAGCATTTTTGTAGAACATCAGTAAAACAAAACACAAAAATTATTCTTATTAAAATGAGTATTCACACTCTACTGCAAATAGAAATTATTGATCCAATTCTTTAATTTTTCGTTGTTTGCTAAAAACCACAAACAGAAAACTTCAAAATAAATCTGACTCTGTGCTATCACCAATCTAAAACTCATTGCTTTAACAAAAATTCTCAACTTATCCGTTAATTTGTAAGCACATGAGCAAACATACTTACGTATTGTGACAAGTCGTCTTAGCTGATCAAAGACTTTTGTTTCATACAATTAAACTCTTGCACTAAGTTTTGATCTATTTGAAACCGTTATTTGTAATTTACAACTTTCAACTCGCATCATATTGTCTCCCGTAAAGGGAAATCAAGAATTTTACCTAAATCCTGGCAAAATTGCATTAAGTGATATCTATTATACACTTCTTATACGTAATCACTGCTACACACGTTTGCAATTGCAGATTAGACCAAGTTGATTCATTACAAAAATCTCTTACTATCTATTTTTATCAAACAACTTCAATGCTACTGTATTAAGTATAACTCACACACCATAAATTAGTTACAAAATGTAAAATCTGAGCTTACAAAACCAAATGCTAAACGCTTTTCTACCAGCTTTATCAAATCTAATGCTCTGTTAGAAGCGAACAAACTCTCATAGTAGCATCTAACATAAACTTACAGTTGTCTTTCTCAGTGACCTCATTAGTAATTGCTGTGACCAACACACAAACGTTTTGAACGTGGTCTCGTGATAGTCTTGACTAACTTTCTGACAAGCCACTTTTCATTCTTAAAACAATTTTTCCTCACAACCAACTGCTTCAATGCTTTTAACACCTCAAAATCTAAACGTATAAAATATTTTCTGAACTTTACCTTCATATCTTCACCAAGTATTGACTCGCATAAAAAATAACGAACCGCTATTTTAAATTTCTTTCAAGTTTTTTACCAAACTCGCAATTTGATTCTCATTTGCACAACAAAACTTATCGTTTATTTTCAAGAAACACAACCACAATTTCTGATATTGCTATACATGACTCTGAAGCATAAATAATTCTTATTTCTCAACCTATCAAAATTATATAACCTCGTTCTGATTGATTCGTTTTGGTTTATTGTTTTGCTCTTACTTATTTCATCATGTTGATATTGATTTATTCAACAAAATATTTGCCATTAATCGCTGTAAAAGTTTTATCTGTTCACCTCCATCCAAGATTGAACTTGCACCATTTCAAAATAAAGCTTTTCATAGTTTAGCAACAAAAAAAAAACTCAAACTAATCACGGTCAACAGACATACACTCCACACGTACTAACAAACTTGCATCGAATTACTTTAAAAATTACCCATTTAGGTAGAAATCTGCACAGTACGGTTTATTCTTTCCAATCAAAATTACTATTTGGAGCGCTATTTCGTTGTGATTATGATAAAAGTACAAACCATATCAATTTCTTTATCAACATGCAATTTAAAACTATTTTCATTACATCCACCAAGCTTCAAGTTTAAATTTCTAACACTGTTATACGTAATTGATATGCAAAATATCTAAGTTATATTCAATCATCATTTAACTTTCTCATCGAATTTACTTTTACCCTACACCTCATTGTGCAACAAAGAATTCAATTTCGCCTAATTTACACCAACGTCAATACACTTGAATTCATATCAAAATTTTATAAATCTACCTATATTCTTCGGTTGAAAATGTGGTTGGAGACTTTAAAATTTTTAATAACTTTTTAGATTTAGTCACTTGTTAAAATCTTCACCAAATGTTGAACACGTTGAGACAATAAAAAGCTTTATCTGAAGCCCCCGTGAAATATTTGAGATAAAGACCACTAAGCTACATTTTGTGCAATCAATGTATTGTTTTCTGATTTTAGCACAACCCAGTTCAACGGTAAACGAGTGGACTAATATTTTTCAATAATCACGCATTTTTTGCATTATTTTCTGCACCACACAATACTTTTGTTGTTGCATATCAATTTAATTCAAAAAAATTTTATCTTATAGTGTTTTCAAACTTAAATTTTCCTACTCACTTTATCATCTCTGTACATAACTGTGAATTGAATTTAACTCAAAAATTTTAAAAGTTTATGTATCAAGTCTAATATTTGACACTACATATTACCGAAAGTACACCAATTTTTATCAGATTTAAATCTCTCACAGAGTTGTTTTATGAAACTAAAAAATCAAACTAACTTTTTCCCAATTATCAAATGCACAATATGGTAGTGATTAGAGTGTAGTAGACCTGGGTTCGATTTCCTTGTCAAAGACTTTTAAGTGATTACAGCATAGTGTTCAGCATGTCAGGTTTGTTTAGAGAAAGACTAGTTTGCTTGTTTCATTGTGTTTTACATTACAGATAGGTGGTGGGTTCGATGTGCCAGCTGCAAACTCATAGGAGTAAATAAAAATTACATTGCCACTACACATAATTTCAAAGATCAACTGTTTCCAATCCACACCTAAATCATTTTGTTACTTCTCATCTCCTTTTCGTTTGCCGATTTTTATTTGTTTGCAGTAGAGATTGGTATCTTTCCAGTCATTTTCTATAGCATATTGTTGCATAACATCCTGGTTACATCAATTTTGTGTAATTAGCAACTTCCTGGTTTACAATTCGCGGCCATTTATCTAAGAGTAATAACTTTACCTCGACAGATATTGTTCTTACAGCTGAGAAAATAACTTTTCACTAAACTTTTTGAGATCATACTACAAATTTGAGATGTGGAATAAGTTGGGGTTATCACATGATGCATGTTTGCTAAAAAGAGCTTAAAACTGTTGTTATTGCAAGTGACTTAATAAATAATAAACATCTACAATTTCAAATGTTTTTACTTTTGCAAAGACCTTTTTAAAAATTAAAATCTGTAAATGCGATGTAATAATTTCAAATAATCCAGATAAGATATACAATGTGTCCAAAAAGTTGGTACCATTCAAAAATTTTTTGTATTTTTGTTATTTTTTTCACAAAAAGTCACTATGATTCAAAAAAATTTATATATTTTTCATTATTTTTCATAAAAAGTCACTACGGTTCAAAAAATTTATATATTTTCCATTATTTTTTCACAAAAAGTCACTACCGTTCAAGTTTGTTCAATTTTAAATTCTTGATGTAGAAATAGATTTCAACGTTATTTGCATTACTATCTATTGAGCCTGTGTGATGAGTGTTTTTCTAAATTCATTGTCTAGATATTTAACATTTTTAATTTACAACAATTTCTCATTTCCCGTGTATATAATTGATATATTGCAAAAATTAATGTATTATTTTGGAATATCAAACTCATTGGATAATCTCTTCACTGAATTGTTTGGATCATCGCTGACATCTTGCTGCATGTCATTGATCACATCTCCCATTCAGTTGGTCTTCCACTCCTCAGTTTGTCACACAAGCTACCAATCTCCAGTGACTTATTACTCCAAATCTTCATTATGCAATGTTATTCCAAAATAATACATTAATTTTTGCAATATATCAATTATATACAACTCTGTGAGAGATTTAAATCTGATAAAAATTGGTGTACTTTCGGTAATATGTAGTGTCAAATATTAGACTTGATACATAAACTTTTAAAATTTTTGAGTTAAATTCAATTCACAGTTATGTACAGAGATGATAAAGTGAGTAGGAAAATTTAAGTTTGAAAACACTATAAGATAAAATTTTTTTGAATTAAATTGATATGCAACAACAAAAGTATTGTGTGGTGCAGAAAATAATGCAAAAAATGCGTGATTATTGAAAAATATTAGTCCACTCGTTTACCGTTGAACTGGGTTGTGCTAAAATCAGAAAACAATACATTGATCGCACAAAATGTAGCTGTAAGATACTTTACGCGGCTCCTGGTTAGCCCCAATATCCTACATAGAACTGTCACGAAACGCGCCGGTTCACCCTCAACAGCACGGACGATTTTATTGTCTCTTTCACGAATACAATTACATGAAGCGGATGAACAAAGGCGGTTTCTAAAACATAAAGCAAGATTCAAAAACAATCTCCAACACAAAGCACAAGACTTACATACCGTTTACTTTTGAACCAGGATTCTTTGTTGTTACTGCTAGCCGTACCAAGTATTGATTAAATTGAAAAACTGATATCTTACATAAATCGGTCACACAAAAGGTAATTAGGCATAGTAACGTTCCACTAAATGTTGCGTTTAAAGACGTGCGTGATTATATGATAGTAAGTCTTGGCATGTGTGTAACAATAGCTTGAGTGGCCCGGGTTCGAGGCTCAGTAGAACAAGATACGACGTAACATATCCCCGGGAAAAAATTAAATAAAATTTACATTTTTTGATTATCCAGTCGTACATTAAATTATACACACAACAATACACAAATCACACTTCATCGGAATTTAGTATTAAGCACAACTTTGAGATGGGTCGTTTTAAAACGGTGGTACTCGTCTTCACATTTACAGTTCGTACTAGTCCGTGTTTGTCCGCGAAGGTTTCTACTACGCGGCCTATCGCCCACTTGGAACGGAGCAGGGAATCATCGACGATGAGCACAAGGTCTTCCAATGTCTTCCAGATTTTGACGTGTGACTGTGAAAAGGGTGGTTCATTAACTTGAAGACGGCCTAAAAGGAGATCAGCCATTAACTGCTGACCGACAGAAGCATTTCGTTTTTTGCAAAAGACACAGTTGCCAATCACCCGTCGTACTGTCACACTACCTTTCACAATCCAGTACGACTGCCGCAAGGATGCCCACGTGTGGCCCATCCCTGAATGGCCTACTAATTGGTGATGGTGTAAGATCAAAAGCGCTGTGAAATGCGAGTCGCTTGGGAGTATTACGGGATGCCGAACAGAGAAGTCGACCGGTGTTTTGTCTAATCTTCCTCCAACGCGAAGGTCTCCATCAACGAGAATTGGTTTGAGCTTCAGTAGGTAGCGAGGAGAGGAACCGTGATCATCCACGACACGAAGATAACTGCAGGCACTATACGCGTTCGCAGAAGCGTCAGAAAAATGATGGAGTTCGTATGAGATAATTCTACCAAAGTCGGCTGATTTGTAGCATCTGCTAACAGTAAATTTTTGCAATTGAGTTAATGTTTGAAGCCATGCTTGACACTGCACTGCTTCTGTATCTGATATATCATCATCCCAGTTCAGTCCCTGCTTGCAGAGATTTTGAAGCAAAATCTTGGGGTTCAAAATAATAGGGGACACAAACCCTAAGGGATCAAACAAAGAGCTAAGAGTCGACAAAATGCCTCGGCGGGTTAAGGAGTGTGGCGGTATGTTTACCCTGAGTTCAAAAACATCCCTTTTAATGTTCCATCTTATGCCCAGAACCCGTTCAATAGAGTTGTCAAGATCAAGGTTTAGCAATAGAGTAGATTGTTCTGGACCCGGAACAGCCTGCAAAACAGATGAATTATTAGACGACCATTTGGTTAAATGAAATCCGCCCTTCTGTAGCAGTTGCGGAAGTTGAGTCACAATTTTTACGCCTTCTTGTACAGACGAGACAGAACACAAACAATCATCTACATAAAAGTTGTGGTGCACTACATTGGATATGTCAGGATCAAATTCACTTCCGTAATCGTGAGCTGTTTGTCGTAGACTAAAGGCGGCACAGCTAGGTGAAGATGTGGCACCAAACAAGTGTACCATCATCTGGTGGACCTCAGGTGGTGCTAAAAGATTGCCTTGAGGCCACCACAAGAATCGCAGAGCGTGGCAATGCAAAGTATCGACGCGAACTTGATGAAACATGGATTCTATGTCGGCGGTGATTGCCACTTGTTCTTTCCGAAAGCGAATGAGAACACCGATGAGACTGTTCACTAGATCGGGACCTTGCATAAGAGCATCGTTCAGGGAAACACCTTTGGACTTAGCTGCGCAGTCAAACACCACTCGAAGTTTGGATGGCTTTTTGGGGTTTAGCACTGGGTGGTGCGGCAGGTACCACTTTCTGGCATTAGTATTGACTTCATGAAGCGGAATTTTTCGAGCATGTCCTTTTTTCAAATACAGCTGCATAACGTCGGTGTATTTTTGGTGCAATGCTTTATCGTTTAAGAAACGTTTTTTCAAACTTGCTAAACGTCTCTCGGCAACGCCTCGGTTGTTGCAAGGCAGAATAACGTTTGGTCTCCATGGCAATGGAAGAATGTAATCTTTGTCTTCTTGTTTGACAGATTGCTTCATGAGTTTGAAAACGATTCTATCTTCTCTAGAAGAAGGCACGTCTAATACCGACGTTGCATTGCCAAAATCGGTCTCCCAAAGATTTTCAATTTGGCGATGCACAGTGTCCTTTGTTACTCTGACAAAGTTTGTTGAGAAGTTGTTGGTTGTAGACAAGGAGAGTGATGGCCCAAGGAGTGACCATCCTAAGGGAGTCTCTACTGCAATGGGTTGACCCTTACAACCCACACAAACGTCTCGAGTGCAGAAAATTTCAGGGTTATCTGCACCAATAAGAAGAGTGACCGTCGCACCAGGAATATGTGGGAAACTAAGGTCCTTTAAGTGACTAAACCTATCGAGATCAATTTTTGAAACAACAGGGTTAGGAAGAATAGGCACATCACTCACTGAGTACACAGCAGGAAGAACAAAGTTTTCATCGCCATTCAGCGAAGAAACTGAAAGAGAGACATCGATACCACTATGAGCCTTGGTACCAGTAAGAGTTTGAAGCGTGAATTCATTTGCATCTCCACGCAAGTCAAGAGCATTCACGAGGGCTTTGCCGCAAAAGGAATGAGTAGACCCTTGGTCTAGAAAAGCATAAGTAATCACACTCTTGGTTTTAAAGGTAACGTTTACTGGAACCACACACAAATATACATTTTGTAATGATTTACCATTGCATTTATACACTCCGCTCAGAGAACAGACAGTGCTAGAAGAGCTTTCTGCTTGAGAAGATGCAGAATTAGAAACGCTAGGGCAAAGAGAGTCGGAAGTGTTTTAATGCTTGAAGGTGTAGATCTTTGCTTCCATGGATAAAGCAGAGTATGGTGAAAAGTTCCAGTACAACCGACAACTGAGCACGTATTTTGCTTAGAACAAGAAGGTGCGCGATGATTCGGACTTAAACACTTGTAGCATAACTTGAGTCCCTTAACAAAGCTGGAACGTTTAGCTAGGGGAGTGGCTTTAAACTCGGGGCATTCAAGAAGTCTGTGAGAAGGGCTCTTGCAGAAGAAACAAGCAAAGTGGTCAGATTGTTGAGGATTTTGAGTAAGCGAAACGTTTACATTGTATGACGAGAGTGCAGACTTCCGACGATCACCCGATCGCGAAGTACTAGAAGAATGAGCCTCAGGACGCGCTCTAGAAAGTGTACCAAACACTCTCCGTCCATACAGTGAATTCGCTTCCTCTGACAATTTTACAACGAAAGAAACAAAATGAGAAAAATCTGCTATCTGACCTGATTGAGCTTCTACTGCAACAGATTCCTTTACCCAAATTCGCCGGAATTCAAAGGGAAGTTTGTTGATGAGCTGAGTCATGACATCCAGAGTGTTCAGGCTTCCAAAGTAACCTATGCCTTCCAAAGTAAATTTAGTTTTTTCTAAAAGATCGGAAAAACATTTAAGGCTTTCTGGATCATCAGGTTTTACTGCCTTTGCAGTTCTAAGCCGTTGCTCACAGGCATCGACTATTATACATGGACGACCGTACTCTCGTTCAAGTCGACCCATTGCTAATGCATAGCTTTCGCTTCCTTTATTGGAGAAATGGTTCAATTTCTCTTTTACATTAGATTCGCAATGTTGAAGAAGATAACAAAAGAGCATCTCACTATCCCTTACTTTAGGTTTGACGTGCTTTTCAAAGTTAGTTTTGAAGGTCATAAAATTAAGCGGGTTGCCATCAAACTTTACAAACTCTGGTCGTGGCAAAAACAAATCGTCTTTATGAAAAACACAAGGTGTGACATGAGGGTGTGGGGCGCACACTTGTGGATTAGAAACGGGAACAAAGGACTCAGGAAGATTAGCAGGGTAATAATCTCCTGGCATCCCATGCGGTTGAAGTGAAGCGGGAGGCCTGTACCCACCTTGTCTTAAAGCGTTATTTATTACTGAGGATAATACATAAGTAGAAGACAAAGAGGCGTTGTTGACATCGTACAATGGAGTAGGACGATTACTTGAAGGGATGTTGTAATAAACATTTTCATCAAATCTAACCCGAGGAGCAGTAATTGGTGCTGGAGTAGAAGTAAAGGAGTTGGGCAAATTTTTAGCGTGCTCACTACCTTGAACCAACGCTGAACCGGACTGCTGATTAGTATGATGAAATTTCAAAGGTTTTGTAACATCGTACCTTATGTTTTCATCACTACTCGTCCCAGATTCACCTCCTCGTCCCAGAGCTTCAGTTCCAAGGTAGCTCGTTCTACTTTGCGTTCTACTTCACGCTGAGCACGGAGAGAATCTTCTTGTACTTTACGCTGAGGACGGAGAGAGTCTTCTTTCGTCCTTTCCGCAGTCTGCTGGGCTTCAAGCTCTGCCAACTTAAGTTTGATTAAAACCTCTCGACGCCTTGAAGAAGATCGAGACGAGGTGCACGAACCAGCTTCAGAAGCACCGTCTAAACTGGAAGTATAACGGTTATGTGCAGAAGTCTGAAAGTTGTCTGGTTCAGACAGAGGCTGTCTCGCTTTAAACCATTCACTTAAACGAGTATCGAACTCTGTTTTTTCTTTAGTAAGAGAATCAATTGCCTCCTGGTCAAATGGATCGCCCGATTTAAGATCGTCGGCAATCGTTTGGAAGTCTGAGTCGATCTGTAGTGCTACGGACTCAAGGGCGTCAACGCAGTTTGTTGACCTCAATGACATTAGTCGTTCAGCCTTTAGATAGAGCTGATTTAGGGAAGTCCTCATCTCCATTTCATTTTGAAGACTCATTTTTTTTTTTTTTGGATAGCACCAGAATAGTTATTAAATAGCAGTAACAACAAATTAAACGAAACTTTATGTAAGATACTTTACGCGGCTCCTGGTTAGCCCCAATATCCTACATAGAACTGTCACGAAACGCGCCGGTTCACCCTCAACAGCACGGACGATTTTATTGTCTCTTTCACGAATACAATTACATGAAGCGGATGAACAAAGGCGGTTTCTAAAACATAAAGCAAGATTCAAAAACAATCTCCAACACAAAGCACAAGACTTACATACCGTTTACTTTTGAACCAGGATTCTTTGTTGTTACTGCTAGCCGTACCAAGTATTGATTAAATTGAAAAACTGATATCTTACATAAATCGGTCACACAAAAGGTAATTAGGCATAGTAACGTTCCACTAAATGTTGCGTTTAAAGACGTGCGTGATTACATGATAGTAAGTCTTGGCATGTGTGTAACAATAGCTTGAGTGGCCCGGGTTCGAGGCTCAGTAGAACAAGATACGACGTAACAGTAGCTTAGTGGTCTTTATCTCAAATATTTCACGGGGGCTTCAGATAAAGCTTTTTATTGTCTCAACGTGTTCAACATTTGGTGAAGATTTTAACAAGTGACTAAATCTAAAAAGTTATTAAAAATTTTAAAGTCTCCAACCACATTTTCAACCGAAGAATATAGGTAGATTTATAAAATTTTGATATGAATTCAAGTGTATTGACGTTGGTGTAAATTAGGCGAAATTGAATTCTTTGTTGCACAATGAGGTGTAGGGTAAAAGTAAATTCGATGAGAAAGTTAAATGATGATTGAATATAACTTAGATATTTTGCATATCAATTACGTATAACAGTGTTAGAAATTTAAACTTGAAGCTTGGTGGATGTAATGAAAATAGTTTTAAATTGCATGTTGATAAAGAAATTGATATGGTTTGTACTTTTATCATAATCACAACGAAATAGCGCTCCAAATAGTAATTTTGATTGGAAAGAATAAACCGTACTGTGCAGATTTCTACCTAAATGGGTAATTTTTAAAGTAATTCGATGCAAGTTTGTTAGTACGTGTGGAGTGTATGTCTGTTGACCGTGATTAGTTTGAGTTTTTTTTTTGTTGCTAAACTATGAAAAGCTTTATTTTGAAATGGTGCAAGTTCAATCTTGGATGGAGGTGAACAGATAAAACTTTTACAGCGATTAATGGCAAATATTTTGTTGAATAAATCAATATCAACATGATGAAATAAGTAAGAGCAAAACAATAAACCAAAACGAATCAATCAGAACGAGGTTATATAATTTTGATAGGTTGAGAAATAAGAATTATTTATGCTTCAGAGTCATGTATAGCAATATCAGAAATTGTGGTTGTGTTTCTTGAAAATAAACGATAAGTTTTGTTGTGCAAATGAGAATCAAATTGCGAGTTTGGTAAAAAACTTGAAAGAAATTTAAAATAGCGGTTCGTTATTTTTTATGCGAGTCAATACTTGGTGAAGATATGAAGGTAAAGTTCAGAAAATATTTTATACGTTTAGATTTTGAGGTGTTAAAAGCATTGAAGCAGTTGGTTGTGAGGAAAAATTGTTTTAAGAATGAAAAGTGGCTTGTCAGAAAGTTAGTCAAGACTATCACGAGACCACGTTCAAAACGTTTGTGTGTTGGTCACAGCAATTACTAATGAGGTCACTGAGAAAGACAACTGTAAGTTTATGTTAGATGCTACTATGAGAGTTTGTTCGCTTCTAACAGAGCATTAGATTTGATAAAGCTGGTAGAAAAGCGTTTAGCATTTGGTTTTGTAAGCTCAGATTTTACATTTTGTAACTAATTTATGGTGTGTGAGTTATACTTAATACAGTAGCATTGAAGTTGTTTGATAAAAATAGATAGTAAGAGATTTTTGTAATGAATCAACTTGGTCTAATCTGCAATTGCAAACGTGTGTAGCAGTGATTACGTATAAGAAGTGTATAATAGATATCACTTAATGCAATTTTGCCAGGATTTAGGTAAAATTCTTGATTTCCCTTTACGGGAGACAATATGATGCGAGTTGAAAGTTGTAAATTACAAATAACGGTTTCAAATAGATCAAAACTTAGTGCAAGAGTTTAATTGTATGAAACAAAAGTCTTTGATCAGCTAAGACGACTTGTCACAATACGTAAGTATGTTTGCTCAAGTGCTTACAAATTAACGGATAAGTTGAGAATTTTTGTTAAAGCAATGAGTTTTAGATTGGTGATAGCACAGAGTCAGATTTATTTTGAAGTTTTCTGTTTGTGGTTTTTAGCAAACAACGAAAAATTAAAGAATTGGATCAATAATTTCTATTTGCAGTAGAGTGTGAATACTCATTTTAATAAGAATAATTTTTGTGTTTTGTTTTACTGATGTTCTACAAAAATGCTAAAGTTGTGGTTATTTCTATGTAGATGAGCTAATTAGACTGTGAAAACCATGAATTTTGTGTTAATGTCCTTGAAATAATGTGAAAAGTTGTGGTTATTTCTACGTAGGTGAGCTAAGTAAACTGCGGAAAATATGAGTTTTATGTTAATGGCCTACAAATAATGTTAAAAATTATGCTTATTTCTACGTAGGTGAGCCAATTAGACTGTGGAAAATATGAATTTTGTGTTAATGTCCTACAAATAATGTTTAAAGTTTGGTTTATTTCGATGTAGGTGAGCTAAGTAGACTTTGAAAGGTAGTAAAAATTTCGTGTTAATAAGTTTTAAAGTTGCTAAATTTCGGAAAAAATCTTAAAACAGTGTGGTGATACGATACAATTTTGGCTTCTAGTTGTATGAAAAATGAATGTGAATTTGAGGTGAATGTTTTATGATTTGCACACAATTAAAGCTAAATCTTCTCGGTTTTGCGATGTAAACAGTAGTGATTTAACTGAGATATGGTGTTTAAAAGAAAATGAAAACGCAATTTTAAAGAGAGTGGAGAGAGTTATGGTGAGAACCATGTGTGGTCAGACAATTATTGACAAAAAGACTGAAGAACAGATGAATATGCTGGGGTTGAAGGAAACTACTATTTTCGAATTTCTACATCGATTGTGATTGGTTAAAGGTTTGTTGACGTGATGTTGATGTTTCCATTTGCATCAGATTTTTGTTGATAGTAATCTTAGCTGATTTCCTGACTTTGAAAAATATGAATTTTATGTTGGTGGCTTAAGAATTTGATAGTTTTTACTGAAAACAGTTTTATAATAAGATGTAATTTTGTTTTCTAGTTGTCATATGAAAAGATATTGTAAATTAGATGCATGGTGAATGTTTACAAGTAAAAGTTGAACAATTATTGAAGTAGTCTCCAAACACAATAAAGGTTCAATCTTCTTGGTTTAATAATAGTAGTGATTAAAAACTGCTGAATTGAAACAAACTTCACTGTTCTGATCTTTTCAAAATGTTTCCACCACTGTACTAAAATTTTAACTACCTCACTGTCATATCTGAAGCAATTCTACATTTCACTCAAAGGTCTGGTCAATCTACTAAAATTTTTCTTCCAAGAAAGTGTGAAACTAACATAAAATTTTAACTACCTCACTGTCATATCTGAAGCAATTCTACATTTCACTCAAAGGTCTGGTCAATCTACTGAAATTTTAATTTAAATAGTGTAAAACTAACGGCTAGCGGTACAAGTTTTTGACTGAAATTGTGTCCAATTTGATAGTGTTTCTTTCACCAAACTTACAACGTCACTGCCTGTGATTTTTCTCCAACAAACCTGATATTCTAGAAAACTGTTGGTTATTTTCCTCTAAAACTAACGACTAGCAGTAATAAACGTAAATATTGAAAACCATGAATTTTGTGTTAATGTCCTTGAAATATTGTTAAAAGTTGTGCTTATTTCTATGTAGGTGAGCTGAGGAAACTGTAAAACTATGAATTTTATGTTAATGTCCTACGAATAATGTCAAAAGTTGTGTTTGGTTTTATGTAGGTGAGTTGAGGAAACTGTAAAAACTATAAATTTTATGTTAATGTCCTACGAATAATGTCAAAAGTTGTGTTTGTTTCTATGTAGGTGAGTTGAGGAAACTGTAAAAACTATGAATTTTATGTTAATGTCCTACGAATAATGTCAAAAGTTGTGTTTATTTCTATGTAGATGAGTTCGGTAGACTTTGAAAGGTAGTAAAACTTCGTGTTAATAAGTTTTAAAGTTGCTAAATTTCGGAAAAAATCTTTAAACAGTGTGACGATAGGATACAATTTTGGCTTCTAGTTGTATGAAAAATGAATGTAAATTTGAGGTGAATGTTTTATGATTTGCACACAATTAAAGATAAATCTTTTCAGTTTTACGATGTAAACAGTAGTGATTTAAGTGAGGTATGGTGTTTAAAAGAAAATGAAAACGCAATTTTAAAGAGAGTGGAGAGAGCTATGATGAGAGCCATGTGTGGTCAGACAATTATTGACAAAAAGACTGAAGAAAGACTGAATCCGTTACCTATCTAGTTCTACTGAAATAGATGTAAATTAATTCGAACCAACTGCAGAAATATCACGAGTAAAGGAAAATACCTCCAATAAACACATCTAGAAGAGTAAAGAAACAACATTCTAGGAAATCAAAAGGAGAAATCGATCAGAGGCTCTATGATGTTATCAACAATTTCAAGATGTGAATGATTACGCGCGATTAATGCTTACACTTCGAAAGGAAGTAGTTATGATTTAGTATCAAAGGCTTCAGTCACGACCTAAAGTTAATGTTTCCGTTTTACAGCAGTTGTGCTTACAATAAGACAAAAAATCGTAAACGAGTTGAAAAGTGAAATCAATTGGAGAACTTTTGAAGTGGGGATATTCTGAAGCGAGGGTACAACCAATTAGGACATTTTCAAAAATAAATAAAATCATTTCCAAAAAGTAATAAAACCATTTCCAAAAAACAACAACATTTTCAAAGTATTCCTAAAAAGAACTCAAACAAATAAAACCATTCCTAAAAACAAATATACCTAATCATTCCTAAATACAAGAAACAGCATTTTCAAAAACAAATCAAACAAATAAAATCATTTCCAAAAACAAATATAATCATTCCTAAATACAAGAAACAACATTTTCAAAAACAAATAAAACCATTCCTAAAAAGAACTCAAACAAATAAAAAGAATTCAAACAAAGATTCAGCATCGACTTGTGATTGGTTCAAGATTTTCACGCCCAAATGTTTATATTTCCGTGATAGATTTCTAACTCGAGCAAAGGACTGCCTTACGAACCATATGTTTAAAAATGTAGTTAATATCGAAGCGACGGTATTCTCAAGAGGGGTGCCTATAACAAATCGATTTCAAGTTTTATTTACAAGCTTCACATTTATTTTCAAGTTGTATTCACGTTTGTTTAAGTTGTATTACCATTTGTTTTCAAGTTGTCTTGGTAAGGTTACCATTTGTTTTCAAGTTGTTATTTACAAGTTGTAATTTACAAGTTGGTACACATTGTATTTACAAGCTGTTACAATGTACTTCAAGTTCATGTATCAACACGTTCGGAAATGACGTATCAGCACGTTCGGAAATGACGTATCAGCACGTTCGGAAATGACGTAGCCGCACGTTCGGAAATGACGTAGTCCACCACAATTCCATCACAAAAACCGGCTCGAAAAACATATTATATACTACTGAGGGGCTTTTGTGATTTTGAAAAACCACGCAAGTGCGCCTATCAGAAAGGAAAGATTGAATCCAGCGAGCAAAGCAAGGAGGGAGGCCAGCCGAAATGAGTTTATGAAAAGGGCGGGATGCCAGACAGAGTCAAAAGCTTTAGAGAAATCGATAGTTGGGAGGATCGTCCGAGAGCCCGGCCTGGGTTTGTTAAACCCATCCGAAATGGACTGAGAAAGGTACAGAATTTGATCGAGTATAGACCGACCAGGGTGGAAACCGGCCTGGCGGGGACAAAGAATGGAATTAGATTCCAGAAAGAAGAGAAGACGGAATAGAATGATGCGTTCAAAAAGCTTTGATACGCAGGAGGTGAGAGAGATAGGCCGGAAGGAAGCAGGAGAGTCTAGAGGCTTTCCCATCTTGTGGATGGGAATAATGGAAGATGTCTTCCAGATGGAAGGAAAGGAATGTGAAGACCAGGAAAGATTGAAGATGTAAAGGAGTAAATCCATGCCAGAGCGAGGAAGGTGCTTTAGCATGGGATAGGCAACTTTGTCTGGGCCTGTGCCAGTGGATGGGGTAAGATTGGAGGCAGCCGCAAGAAATTCAGCGGGAGAGAAAGAAGAGCAAAAGGACGAGTGACACTCCACAGGGCACGTGGCTCGGCGGAGCTCAGTGAGGTAGCTTCTGGCTTTGCTGCTCAGGGCCTTTGGCTGAGAAACGGAAAAGTGCGATCTCAGGTAAGCGGCATAAACTGAAGCCGATTCCCTGGGAGAAGAACTGTTGGGAAAGTTAGGAGAGGAGGAAGACGAGGAAGGAGAGCCAGCGATAGAGCGAAGAAGAGAGTGTACAGATTTAGGGTTAGGCCTAGGTGAAAGAGAAAAGCAAGTCGTCTGCCATGCCTCAGCCTTGGCCTTGGCAATGACTGACGAGGCGCGTCGAGAAGCAGAGATGTAAGCCTGTCGATCTTCATCACTTCTGTGAGCGGCAGCAAAAGCCTTGTGTCTTTCACTAACCGCTTGTTCCACCTCAGCAGACCACCAGGCTTTAGAAGGGCGTTTGATGCGGCCGAAAGGAATGGAAGATTTGGCCGCATTCAAAGTCTAAGAGGTAAAGAGAGCAGCAGCAGAGGAAACAGAAAGAAACGAGTATTCCTCTGCTGAAGTACAGTGTGAGTCAAAGTAAGAGGCAAAGCCATCCCAGCGAGCTTTCTGAAAATTGAAGGAAGGGGGGCGCTCGTTGGGGCGAAAGACCGGAGAGAGAGGGATAGATAGAGGAATTATTGGGTGGTCAGAACCAAGGTTCTGAAGCACCTCCCAGGAGCAAGAAAAAGCAAGAGTAGAGGGAGCAAAGGAGATGTCAGAAGAGGAGCGACTGCCAGAGGAGCAATGAAGAAGAGCGGGTGTGTCAGGGTCATTGAGGGGGAGGAGGTCAGAAGAGATGACCCAGTCGAATACTTCCTCCCCGCGGGGGTCGGAAGTACCTCTTGATTCCCAGAAGGGGTCATGGCAATTGAAGTCCCCAGAATGAAGAGATTTCTGGAGGAGGAAAGAATGGAGGGAGAGAAGGAATTGGTTCTGCCATTCGATGAGGAGGAGCGAATAGGGGGGGGCGTACACATTAAGAAATGACACCGAGGAAGAGTTGTTAAGAGAGATGTTGATCCCTACATAATCAGAGTAGGGATCAAGCAAAGAAAGAGAGGAGGTAGAAAAGTTCAGAAAAGGAAAGACCCTGCCTGACAAAAATGACGACGCTGCTGCTGGCGTGTGTGGTATCAGGAGAGAGAATGCCAGACCGGGAGTGGGTGCGATCAGAACGCAGAGCAGAGAATCCAGGAATCTGGAAAGAGGAAGATGAGTTAAGATTGGATTCCTGGATGCAGATAAGGTCAACAGGATGGGACAATAGAAAATGAAGTATTTCAGTGCTCCTGGCTCGGAGACCTCCAGCATTCCATTGAAGAACCCTGAGAGAGTCATGGGGAGAAGAGGAGGCAGAAGGCATAGAAAAATGGCCAGTAGCAAGGGACGGTGGTGAGGGAGCAGAGGAAGAAGGTATAGAATGAGCTGATGGGGGATAAGAGGTTTGGAGACGGGGGTGACGCGAGAGAGCAGCATCAGTTGAGGGGGGGCCAGATTGCACAGTGGAGGTATACGTGTCGGAGGAGTCCGAGGAGGGAGTCACAGTGTTACGACAGTGGAGGCAGCTCCAAGAGTGAGAGCTACCAAGAGCTCTGAATTTAGACAGGGAAAGCTGTAAGCACCTTAGATGGACCCATTTGGAGCAGGTGCAGCATTGCACTGACTTGCCCTGCCAGGTCACATTTCCAGCGCACACAGAGCAAGGAAAGATGGGGCCGGGGTTAGGATGAACGTTACCGCTCATCAGGAGAAGAAGAAGAATGAGGAGACGAAGAAGGGCAAGAGTAGGGCAGGAAAGAGGAAAAAGTGAAAACAGGCGACCGATTTTATAGATGCTGTGTGCTGCCCTCCTGCGGTCGTTCAGGGGGATGCATAGCGAAAAAATAAATGGGGAGTGCCCGGGATAACTGGGACCCTCGGGAAGGCCAACAGCCATTTCGACCCAACCCAAACGGGGTCGGGGACCGCACCACCACGTTGAGGCGGCTGTTGATTGGTGCAGTATAAACTCTGTACAAACTCTAATTCGTTCTTTTTTTTGGTAAAGTAAACATTCTTGAAGTCGAGATGTTATTTGTTGCCCCTTGAAAATAATCAAACATCATGTAATACATAATTAGCAAGAACAAAGTAAAGTTAAAAGAGCAAATTTGCCATACATAAAACACAGATTTTGGATACCTGCAGCATTGATAATATAATAACCCTTTGCGGTCCACCTACATCCCTGGGATGATAAAGGAAATTATGTAATACGGTCCACCTACATCCCTGGGATGACTTTCGTGTGTAGCGGTTTTAACAAGTCCACTTACACCCTAGGGATGCTGTAAGATTTTTTATCAATTTTGGTATACTTCTACTTGTTATTCGAAGGGTATTTCCCTACTTTAGCTTGAAGTTTTGAATGTGAGTGAGAACAGGCTAGTGAGAACAGGCTAAGCCTAGATAAGGACCAGAATAGCCTACTTGTTGTATTCCTAGCAACTGGCAAGCTTGCTTGAACAGTACAAGTGCCAAATAAGTTCTTTCATAATACAATTTTGGTATCACTGATGTGCAATCAGTTACCAGTATAAGACTTGCTTGCTTACTCTTATCAGTTATCACTATAAAAATAAACTCTACCAATATTGTTTCAGAAGGTTTGTGAAGTAAAATGGCTGCTGAAAGGTTTGGTACTGATGATGTGCTTGGAATGCTTGATGAAGATTACTCAGATATGGAAGTTGATGAAGAGAGTGATTTTTTTGATTCAGATATGGAAATAAGTGATGATGGGAACTCTGCTCCAGGTGATGACTCAGACAACGATGTGTCAAGCTCTGATGATGATGCAGTAGGCGGTAATGGGTGGAGAGCATGGCGTAATACTGACAATGATTTTTTTCATCACCCATTTACAGCTAATAATGTGGGTGCCAACTTGGAACACATCCCAGAAACAGAATTGGAATGCTTTCAGAGTTTTATGACCGATGAAATACTGATGGAACTAGTGGTGGCAACAAATGCATATGCAAGTATAAAACTAGGTCAAAGAAGGTTTACAAAGAATTTTGTGTGGTATGGTTGGAGAGATGTAACCTTGCCTGAATTGAAGGCTTATCTTGGGGTCGTGTTGAAGATGGCTTTGATAGAAAAGCCTGATATAAAGGATTACTTCAGTAGAAAATGGACCGAATACTGCCCGTTTTTTCTTGAAGTATTTTCTAGAAGACGGTTTTTGCAAATCCATTGGATGTTGCATGTGAAATCGCCAGAACCAACCACCGCACCTATAACCCGTGGAAGTAAAATGAAAAACTTTGTTTCCTACATCCAAGAGAAATGCCTTCAGAACTTCACTCCCAGACAAAACATTGCGGTTGATGAAAGCACGGTCGGTTTCAAAGGACGTATTGCTTTCAAAACGTACAACCCCCAAAAGCCTAGCAAATGGGGGCTTAGGGTATACGTCCTTTCAGACTCTGAATCAGGTTATGTATCCGCGTTCGAACCATATTTTGGAAAAACAACCACAGACAGTTTGTCGCGGCCAGACATGCCTTTTACATCCAGGATTGTGCTACATTTAGTTTGTAAGCTGCTGGCAAAGGTTGGAGGAAGCGGTTATCATGTGTACACTGACCGGTTTTATACAAGCTACACATTAGCGAAAGAACTGCTTCAAAATCGAGTCCACCTTACTGGAACTGTCCAAAAAAACAGAGTTGGACTACCATCTGAAATCAAGCGTTTGCGATTGCAAAACTTACAGATTAGGGCATACCGTCATCCAGAAGGCATTCTAACCCTCGGTTGGCAAGATCGACGCTTGATACTGATGCTAAGCACATGGCATAATGTGGACACAGTACCCCATCATCGCTGGCGACAAGGTAGGCAAGAAGATGTGGAGAAGCCGGTAGTAATTTGTGATTACACTTCACATATGGGAGCAGTTGATCGCTCCGATCATTACTGTGCTTCTTACTCTTTCACACGAAAAACGCTCCGATGGTGGAGAAAGTTACTTTTCTGGCTGATTGAAGTGTGTATGGTCAACTCATTCTTGCTGTACAAGGAAGTGCACCAGCTGCATGAAGCAAGACACTTACGATACAGAAACAATGTAATTGTGCAACTTGTCGGTGAAATCCGTAACAAGGATTCCAACCGCGGAAGACCAAGTACAAGTGATGCTGCTGAGCGCCTCAATAAAGCACCACATTTTATTGCTAAAGGACCTAGAGGTCATAACAAGAACTGCATGGTTTGCAGCAGCAAAGAAGACAGAAAAACGACTTTGTTCTTTTGTGAAACATGCCAAAGAAAACCTGGACTTCACCCCGGAGAATGTTTCAAAAAATGCCATACACAAGTGAACTATAAAGGATAAATACACAATCTGAGCGGACAGACATGAGCGAAACATACCAATTGTGAAATATTTTGTGATTTGACTACATTTTTTTGTGTTTATGTGAAACATCATTGTAAAATATATGTCCTAATGAATATATTTTGTCTAGAAAAACCATATCTGCACAAATCTGCACAATCTAAAAAATCTGCACAAATCGCAAAAATTGTTAAAAAAGCAAAATAAAAAAAATGACAAAATTTGAGAGGTTGACCAAAAAAAGTTTCAAAAGCATGATCTACACATAAAAAACTACCCAAAAATGCAAAAAGAAAAAATTGGACTTGTAATGACTGAAATGGTAAAAAAAAGAGGACTGCAAAGGGATAATTGAATAATTGGTAATCGAGCTGTTGTTTACAAAATCGAAATATTTCACTTTATTTTACTTATTATTTCACTTATTTACAAAACCGTAATATTTTACAACAAGGAACTTGTTGGTTGCGTTCAATCAACACAGTTTGGGCAAATTTTTGTGGAGCATTCACCACATACTTTGCTCCGGCAAGTGTTGCGCGAATCCATTGTTCTGTTACGGCACTCTGAGGAAGCACTTGTTTTTCGCTTTTTTTCTGAAGGTTCGTTAGTTTCATAGGGATTTCTTTGTGCTACAGCATTTTTTCCATTATCGTCTTCTGAAGTTGCCCCTTCTTCTACCACAACTTGTGCAAACTTTCGGCGACTGACGCCCGACTTGCAGATACAGTAGACGCCGCTTAATATGACCACTTTGGGACCAGACCATTTTGGTCATAATATCCGAATGGTCATAAAAACCGAAGCCATCACAACCGCACCTGAATCGATGCCGAAAGCCACAAGAAATCCAAACACCGTCAAATTCATCGTTTAACTGATGTAACAGTGTGACGTTGGCAGTAAAACAAAGTACAGTACTGAAACAGTACAGAAAAGGCATGCGAACAGAAAACACGCATGTTCAAAAGGTGAAGTTATAAGTGCATGGCGGGAAAAAATACTGTACTATAATAAGGCAAACGGAGAAAATGTTGCTCATATTATTCGAAACGTGGTCATATTAAACGGAGAATTTTAAATGGAGAAATTCCGGACCGTACCAAATTGGTCATAATAAGCGGCTGGTCATATTATCCGTGGTCATAATAAGCGGCGCCTACTGTATCTCGGAAGAGAATCCAGCTATTGATCAGTGCCAGATCATTAATTGTAAAACAAGTGAATGGGCCAGCTTCTGCTGGCAGTTTTTACAGAGTATTTCCTGGCCATCTAATCAGTGACGTCAACGCTAGCCTTTGTTTGATAATTGAACAAAACAGTCTCTGCTTTTTCTTAAGATTGTTGTCAGAAGTAATCTCTACATCAGGATGTAATGTGCTCATTACTACTACCGACTTTTGTTTTTCACACTAATATGAAGTCAAAGTAACAGTAGCTGTTTGAGTAGATGCAAACAGGGAAGTTTCGTGCTGCTGTTGCTTTATTTTTGGATGCTTCTGGCAGTTCTCTTCGATTCTGTCGAACTGTGGCCATATTACTACTTTTTTGATCAGCTAGATGCAGAGCAATATCAAGTCTTGTGAAAGAGTTGTCACAAGTTGCATTGTAGCCACGTTTGAAAATCAGTTGCATCAGTTTTATCACGACATATTTCGGTACACTTACAGAAGTGTTCCTGCTCTCATCTTTCCCAAGATACAGAAAGCTATTGAACAGGGTATTTTGCCTTCGCGTCAACCGCCAACCAGAACTTGATTCCAAACTTATCCCGTTTATTCGGCATCAATTGAATTAACCTGCATCTATGTTTACATGGAAGTAATTGCTCGTCAATAGTAATGTAAGCGCCAGGTACATACTCAATTTAACAGTTCTCAATAAAAAGGTTTGATAACGAAGAAGCCAGGAAAAACTTGTCATGTATCACCGTTTGACGCTTGTTACTCTTTACGTCAAAACGTAAGAATCGCATTATTTCCTTAAATCTGTATCTAGATAGAGTGTTGTTGATCATCGGAAATACCCAGGTTGATTGCCATAAACTTTCCACAGGCAAATCTCTCTGTCCTAAAATTCCTCTCGCAATAATCAGTCCAATAAACTTGTCCAGTTCATCAAGCGTCACATCCCAGTTTATTTTGTCAGAAATGCAAAGGGTTTCAACTACAGTGCATTTTCTTATATTTCTGAGCATTTCCTCATCAAATAAAATGCGAAAGGATGACAGTGGACAGCTTTCCATAGTTTTGCTTGTCGCAAATGCAGATGGGCCAGGCTTGAAGCTCAGTATGTTTTGCTATTGCAAGCGCTCTAGTTGTGCATGGGGAGTAGCCAAAGCTTGCCAAACTCTTTCGTCTATTACACTCAAGTCCTGATTCACCTTCACTTGATTCTGTGGATTGTTCTTATTGCGTTCGCTGGCACTATTGACGTCTGATTCTTTTCCACTTGAATCAAGCTAGACTTCTTCTAAATCGTTATCTAATGCATCATCTATCTCGCTGTTGGAATTTTTACCATCGAAGCAGTCTGCTGAAATATCTTGTAACTGCAACAAAGCCTGTGGAGCAGTAAAACTTCTTAAGGTAATGAATACACTGTAAAACACGTTTCAAAAGCATGAAAAAGCAAAGGCATGTCAACAGCTGCAATATATCTTAAAAAATTCTTAAATCATGAAATAAAACGCTGTTATTAATGATAACAGCATTCACTGTACAACAATAGTGTTTGCTTTTCCTCCTAAATATCTGCCGTTTGCAAGCACGTGCTAATCTCAAATAAAATCACCAAAAATGCCCGAATTTCTACAGCGAAGGAAAACGCCTGCTGTGGCCTCTCAATATTCAATTATTTCTCAAAAAAACTAATTGTCACATTGCCTGGTTTTTCAGGTTGCAGTAATTCTGCAGATTTTTAAACCTTTTGCAAACTCAAGGTGAAATTTTCAGCTGTGTGCGTGAATTGACGTGCTTGGTCATTCTAGGTAGCTATATGACTAAATTTGTTGTTTTAATCGTAAAACCCTCAAAAAACACACAAACTCAACGTTGCAATAATACAAAAAATGTCCAAAAGTTGTAGGAAAAAAAATTAAAATTCGGTGGAGATACAGGAAATTAAATACTTCAAATGCGTCAATTGACCCGCTAGCTGAAACTTGCTATCTTCTACTCTTTTTTAAAGAAATGTTAAATAAACGTTGAAAATTGCATTTTCCGCTCTTTCAAAAATTAATAAATTTCTAGAATTCTCTAGTTCCTGTTCTTGCGTATTGTCAGACGCTCGGTTGATTTAATGACTTCGGAATAGTCGGAATGATCTGAAAGCGAAATCCTACTCATATTGCTAGGTGCTGAGCTAGTTTAATGAATTCGGAACGGTCGGAATGATCTGATAGCAAAATGTGACACATATTGCTAGACGCTCAGTTGATATAATAAATTCGGAATGGTTGAAATTATTCGAGTTCAAAGCGGTACCATGTTTTATAAGTTTACATTAAACGAAGTGAAAAGCACGTTATGAAGAAGAATTTACAATTTGTTTCTTAACATAATGACAAACGTGTACTAGAATGCTTTTTATCGATAGTATCAACCTATTTGTAAATGGCAGAATAGAATAGCTTTATCAAGATATATGGATATTATCTGAAAATATAATTGTGTTTTGTGGCGTACCCAGAAACAAGTTGTAGAGGGGGTGGAAATATGAACTTTGTTGTATGACTTTTATTAAACATATCAACTTTTTCGGAGTAGGCCATTTTCGGTCCAAAACGAAGCGAAGACATGTGTTTTAAAGATCAAAGTTTTGAACGGAACTATTTTTTTGATTTTCGGCCAAAAAGGTCTGTATGTCTTGAACGGATTCAAAGTATTTTGGAAGAGCATGGTATCTGTGGTTCCCTTAGCTATGCCTATGATCGTGTGATTTTTTTTAAGTAACCCAGTAATGTTTCAAATTGATATTTAAGATGGCAGATTTATCTTTTTAGACGATCCTGTGCACAGTTTCTTTACATTTTCGCAACGTTTTTATATTGGCAGCCTTTTTGTTTGACAGTTAATACGACATTTCAGAAAGGAGAAAACTTTATAATTATGAAATGTTTATTAATTTGTGAAATCTGACGCATTTTAATTGTTTGACCAATCGAAAAGCTTGCTGATAGCAATTGACTAGATAGTGAAAGCTGCGAATCAAAGCCAAAGGTAGACGATTTTCGCGATATGGCAACACTGAAAACAAAACAGTTTTTGTTGCTGCAACAACCTTGTTAATTATTATGCACTTTTTATGCAGCAATAGTAAGTAGCAGACAAAGAATCTTTTTTTTGGTATACAGGAACTGTGATACCATTTTCTGCATGACGTGCAAAGCAGCTGCTTTACTGTGGGTTTATTTCCTGGGCAATTAACTGCATCACAAACTGTTTACTTCTGAGAGCAGTATTCTGTATTTTGCAATTGATACCACTCTGAAATTGATTGCTCAACGGCGTGGATTTCTGAGATTTCTTCAAACCATTCAGCACCGACGGCAATTTTGGCAAGTTGTATTTTGTCTCGAGGTTTAGTTAATGTAGACAGAATGTCAATGTCGCTTCTTGAAATTAAACTTTTCACTCAGTTTCTCGCTTTATGTGTAGGTAGCACTGTTGGAAGCGCAAGGTTGTTTGCCATGCAGTACATGTTTGTAATAACGTGTACACCACAGTCGTATTGATTTTGTTGTTGTGGCACATCTGAGAAGCAAATAAATGTCCAATCATCTTCATTGGTGGTCAAAGATGCTACAGCGTAAGTTGCTTTCACAATACGAAAAATGCGCTCAAGGTATGTCTTCAAACTTCGGTGAGACACTGAACTCAACGAATCTACGGAAAAAATGTTTTTACTTTTGATGTTTACAATTACTATATACCAGTGAGCATCATGATTTACAATAAATAGAAAATTATCGAAATTGAGTGCGTCGTTGTTACAGGCATAAGCGGCAATACGGTCATGAAAACCCTTGGCTGCCTATGTCATAAAAAGCGTATCCCAAAGTAAAAATGTGTTTCGTTACTTGTTGCCGTAGACAAAATGCATCAAATGGCATTTTTAACAACTTCATCGATTAACCAGTTTATGTCCGACAAACAAAATAGCTTATTCTCCGGTTTTCTTTTTAGATCACAAGTTTCAATAGAAATTTCTTTGTGTTCTTCCCAAGGAAATATTGCATGCTTATCTTTTTTCAGTTTTTCGTGAATGCTAGTCTTCATATTTTCTAGCCTTCTCGCAGAATGTACTGCTATAGTCTACATGCATTGCTGGCATGCCGTGGGGGTTGTTATTTCTTTTTGGAGTGGATGTTGCTGTAGGGTTTTGTAAGAGCTTTCTATCCAGTGGAGGTGATGCATTTGGAGCTGGATTGACGTCATAATCAAAATCATTAGGCCTCGGACGTTCTAACCCCGATTTTTTACCTTTTCCTTCTTTTTTACAGAGCATAGACAATGAATACTTTTTTTTACATTTTAAGTTGGACTTGTCTACCCCGAGGGCCATATTAACAGCTAAAATGTGAAAGAATCAACCTGAACTTGGACATGAACATTTTGATGGTTTGGGAAAGTATTTTACACACTGAACGTTTTCTGTAGAGGGATTGACAACGGAAAATGATGCTGTTGCAGCAGTGAAACCTATCAAAGATTTTTTAATACATAGACGTGCAATTGCAAGTTAAGTGAGCCGAAAATGAGGTCCCCTTTCCACACCACGAACAACCGGATGCTTTTTTGACATAATATTTTCCACAATTTGCTCCATTGACATAATTGGAGACAGTTCGACCTTCTCCCGTGGTTTAAAACAATTTTCAAATTCTTTTTTTCAGTTGAAAGTTTCCAAATTTTGTAAGGGCTCGAAGAAATTCATAGTAAAACATGTCTTGCATCTGTTTGAATATTATAATTATGCAATCGAGTGGCATTTCTTTGTGGTTGGAAACACATTTGATGACATAATTCATGCTTTCACTTATGTTGTTTGTCACAACTAGCCCTTTGAGAAAAGCAGCAAACTTACATGTTACAAAGTAGCAGCAATGAGCAATAAAATCGTTATATAAATGCTTTTTGTCATACTCGACAAATGGCAATGACCAAGTACTGGACAACACTTTGTACGTTGAGTCAAAATCTTCTTTTGTGTGGTATTGAATTAATCGCCTGATGTCGTCCTTTAGCACCTTGATATCATGTTTTGATCCACTTGATTGTAGCCACTGCTTAATGTCACCTATGATGTAGTTTGTGCTGTAAATATTTGTTAATATCGGGAAGTTGGTTTGTAAGCAATCGGTAATATCTTTTTCCCTGTCTGTGATTATGGGAATATTTTTGGAGCTGGCCAGTCCGGTTTCTTCAAAAATATCAGCCAAAAATGCCATACGGTATCTTTTGGTATGGATAAGAAAAGCAACAGGAAAAATTCGATCGTCAACTAAACATGTGTTTCGTGCAACTAGTATTGAAACATAAAAGTCATCCCAATAGAAATGTTGTGCCGTATGACACAAGCTGCTTTAGGCTCGAATTGTACGAGACTGCTTTATCAGATCCTTGGTAAGGGTCAAAACATTATCGCTAGCAAGGTGCACAACTAAGTCTGGGTAAACCGTGAAGTGCCGTACAAAGTTATCGGTCTGGATAGCCAATTCAACTGAGCTGAAAAACTCATCATTTGTCAGTTTTTTCGTTTGGGATGCCGAGTATTTCACATTTTCGCATTGTTTGCGGTCTCTGGGTCGATCAACTGGCATCCAGTCTTGCCTTTTCTCATGACTTTTGATCACATGGATTGTTTCATACACCATTTTTGTGCTTTTCTTTCCACTTTACTTTCAACTTTTTTCATAACAGTTTTCGGTGTTGGTAAATAGTAACCTGTTTTTTTTGGCGTTTCCTTGTTTGGAATCTAAATAACAACTTCAATTTCCAACATAATCAATCTAACGTATTGGGCTCTCTTCTTTAGTTTTGTAAGCATTATATAACGTGTAAAAGTGTCTTTGAAATTCAGAAGACACAACTTTTTTTTAGATACCAGGCACCTTGATTTTGCAATATCGTTTCAATACTCCGTTTTTTATGTGTCTTTCATCAGAATAAAATCGATACTAATCGCAAACAAAATCGTTTTTGGCCCTCAAAGTGGGTCCTTGAAAAAAGTATCCAAACCCACCGTGCGGTTTTACAGCCGCAACATTTGAAATTTTCTTGTCGTCACTTAGCAATATCGTTCTAGCCTCTTCAAATGACAAAGGTCTATTTCCAAAATCTTGTAATTGAGGTGGAGAAATTGATTTTTGCATCATAGAACACTATTGTTAATCAAATAAGAATTTATAACACAATGCACGTATTCAAAGCAATTACCAAATTACAAAATAATGAGATTTACCTCAAAATAATGAGATTTACCTCCGTTTAAAACTTACAAGACAATAATACCAAATTACACTGAAAAGTAATGGTTACTAATTGGTCCTGTTGATGAACCGCTCATTGGGTTTCCATTTTACCAGATCAGTGTTGTCCAACTTAATTTTATAGCTGGCTATTAGGAAGTGATAATTTGTTCTGCTGGCCACGCTTTAATTTTGGGATGATGCTAGTAAATCAACAAATTCTAAGGGATTTATTACCGTTAATTCTGTATTTTGCAAATAATGTCAAATTTAGTTTGATAAGTGTGCTTGGTTATTTTATGTCAATTTATTGCTGATTTTCGTGATTCGCAACTTACTAAAACTAGAATGCGGAAATCCTGCAACCGGGATCAGACTATCGATTTCAGTTGAAGGATTGCAATATTCAACTGACCAAGATACGGTAGGACTCGTAGACTAAAGTTCTACTAATTAGTTCCCTTCCTCCCAATAACTAGTAACTACAGTGCTTCTTGGTGCTACATTAAATCTTTGTGCGCATTTGTATGGAGTATCTAGACTATATAGTCTATATATCAGTGGTTCTCAACCTTTTCAATATGTCGCCTCCCCGCCCTATGTAAAGTTATTCTTTACCTCTTTTAAATTACTGCACATCTTCATATCTCTTGTGAACCTAAAATCGTGGAACTTTTGTAGAAAGTCGCCGCCACTAGTTCAAAAATGTGAGATTTGAGAAAAACACCCCCGCTGCGCTCGCCACGTTTTCAGTAATTGCGCGCTCTCACCACGTTTTTAGTAATCGCGCGTTCGCTTTTCACTTCGTTTAATGTAAATTTCAAAAACATGGTACTGCTTTGAATTCAGATCATTCCGAATTCATTAAATTAGCTTAACTTCTAGCAATATGCGTAGCATTTTGCTATCAGATTATTCCGACCATTTCGAATTCTTTTAATTAACTCAGCGTCTATCGGTAGACGCTATCAAATATGCATAGCATTTTGCTATTAGATCATTCCGACCATCCCGAACTCAATAAATTATCTCAGCGCCTAGCAATATGCGTAGCATTTTGCTATCAGATCATTCCGACCATTCGGAATTCATGAAATTAGCTCAGTGTCTAGCAAATATCCGTAGCATTTTGCTATCAGTTCACTCTGACTATTCCGAATTCATTAAATTAAATGAGCGTCTATGGATATGTGTATAATTTTGCTCTTGTATCACTTCAACTATTTCGAAGCCATTGATTGAATGTGTGTTATTTGATTTATGTAATGTATGATGGATCGTGTTCTGCCTGCACAACGTTTGTGTGTGAATTCAAATAGTTCGTAATTTAAAATATTTATAACTATTCCGACAATTCCGACTGTTCCCTCGTTCCTTTTTTTAGGAAAAGCGTCATTTTGACTGTTCGGACAATTCCGACAGTCCCTCATTTTAGTGTCTATTCCGACTATTCCGACAATTCCGAATTCATTAAATTAGTGTTACCCAGCAAGTTAGATTGTACCGTCATTAAAAAGAGTACTTGACAGTTCGTCTAACGCTTTTCCCAGCAGTAGAATGAAGACAAACAAAATAAGCACGAGTTGTTTTCACTCATAAAAAATCACTAGATTTCTTTCATAAACTCGCTAACCAAACTGGGCATTAAGTTCTGCACTATATTGACAAAACATCGTATCTGTTGACAATTTCACCTCAGTTGTTGTTAGTACATCCAATGTTGTTGCTAATTTATGCTTTTTATCTTCTCCCATGAGGCCGCAAACGCATTACAATTTAGTTAGTTACGAGTTACTTTGGTCAACACTTCTCAATAACATTATTGAAACTTGCGTTCTTGAACCATAAGTTAGAATCCAAATTAAGAACATCACTGCTTTGAGCGCAACCTAGTTTACTATGGGGCGCCATTTGTTCACCGCTGATTACACATGTTTTAGGACAACATTTATGACTAAATCAAATGCATTTGTTTAAATGCACAAATACATTTAACATTTGTTTAAATGTTTATAACATTTGTTTAAATGTTGACATTTGTTTAAATGTTTTTAACATTTGTTTAAATGTTAACATTTGTTTAAATGTTTTTAACATTTGTTTAAATGTACAAATACATATGTCACTCAACCGTATCATTCACATATGTCACTCAACCGTATCGTATTGTTCTTTAAAGGGAATGTACTGCGAATAACGCTTTTCCGATAGATTTGGTCATTGGACCATCACGTGATAGGTTTGCGACAGACTCGTTTGAAATGGGCAACAGGCGCGACATAGTTAAAATTCTCGAAACATGTGGTCTGCAGCAAATTAAACCACCAACCGCAAAAATCCGAGTCTCTTACTACAAGATATCTGCTGGATAGGATATAGGATGACTGCTGGAAGCAAAAGTGCAACATAGACTGTATAGATTTATGCTGTTAGTCAATGAACTCAGTCTGCCAGTTTCTTGCAGAAAATAATGATACTTATGAAAGACTATGTATGTATATATATAAATCATAGGTAGGCTGGCCATTTTTCGAAATGCAAAACCGGGACGCTTATTGCAGACTGCTATTATGACTAGGTAGGGTGGCCATACGTTCCGATTTAGGCGGGACAGACCTCCAATTGAGCGTCCCGTTTTTGCATGAGCAAATAACGGGACAGTGGATGGCCGCCTTTCACGAAGCCAAATAGTTGGGCTTACTATAGACTCTAGATCAAAATCGGGACGCTCAAGACGGCGGTCGCGCCTACGGTGGGGTGGATCTCCAAAAAAAAAAGGTCACCACCTATTTCGCTGCCCGTTTGTTGTCATTTTCGGCCGGAATCATCATTCAGGTAGGGTTTGCTGCCAACATGCCCTAGTTTATCACGGCTAACTTTGGCATACCCTAGGTCAAGCTGTGCTGCATGACTGAGCGAAAACACCAGACATTCCATAATTTAACTGGGACAGGCCTGAAAAAGCGGGACTGTCCCGCCTAAAACGGGACGTATGGCCACCCTAATCATAGGACAAAACATTAAAAAACCTTTTCAATTTTATATCCTATGATGTATATTTTCTTTATTATCTTGTTTAATCAATTTACTGTAAATGCCGACTCGTTTCGGCCATGCTACATGCAATGTAACTATAAGTGCTAAACTCGCAGTCTTTTTATGAATATAAGTTACAACATCTTTGAGCGATTTATCATTCGCCAAACTTTTCCTCTGCTTTTCCTCGCCCATTTCAAGAATTTTAACTATGTCGCGCCTGTCGCCCATTTCAAACGAGTCTGTCGCAAACCTATCACGTAATGGTCCAATGACCAAATCTATCGGAAAAGCGTTATTCGCAGTACATTCCCTTTAAAGAACAATACGATACGGTTGAGTGACATATGTGAATGATACGGTTGAGTGACATATGTATTTGTACATTTAAACAAATGTTAAAAACATTTAAACAAATGTTAACATTTAAACAAATGTTAAAAACATTTAAACAAATGTTAACATTTAAACAAATGTTATAAACATTTAAACAAATGTTAAATGTATTTGTGCATTTAAACAAATGCATTTGATTTAGTCATAAATGTTGTCCTAAAACATGTGTAATCAGCGGTGAACAAATGGCGCCCCATAGTTTACTGTATATGAAAATTTGCTAATAATCAGCCACTGTTTTGGATATCGTTTTAAGTGTGTCTTGGCGATGCATTAAGTTGTTTTATTGGAGTAATACGAGGGGCAAGCGATGCACTTTCATCAAACTGCACACAGTGACACTGTTTCGACCTATCAGGTCTCTTCCGTGCAGTTGGTGACCGATAAGAAATTAGAAGCTTCAAATATAGTATAGCTTAAACTAGGGATGGCCAAACCTTTTAGCCGCAGGGCAGCATTGACCATCAAGAGTTGGCCGAAAGCCAGCGCTTGAAATCTTGCAATAGCTGTATGTAATGCAAAAGCTTGCAAAAGCTTAAAATCTAGCTATTGCTTCTTGCAATGTCATATTAAATTAGATATATAAAAGTTTCAACAAGTGTTGGCGGGGAGCACAAAATGCAGCCTGCGGGCCGTAGTTTGCCTACCCCTGGCTTAGGCCAGTGGTTCTCAACTATTTTTGTGCCGTGGCTCATTTGTAGGAGCCACAAATCTTTGTGGCCCAGTTTTTTGGAGTAATCAACCTTTTCCGTGCATTGTGACCCACTTTAAGGGGCCCACAGACTATCGTGGTCCACTTTGATTACGTCTGTGATGTAATGATGACAAAGTTGCTGGGATTTGTTGTTTGTCCAAAGTTGAGTTAGTGATGGAAAATTTAGAAGAAAATAGTAATTCTTGTAAATGAGCCTAAAAGAATCCAAGTCAGAGTTAATGAAGAAGCCAAAGAAACTATATTAACAAAGATGAGAAATACAGCACATGTAAGTTTACTTCAACGGAAATACAGTATCAAGTGCGATTGGTCTACTGTAGAGGTCCCCAAAGTGGTCGATATCGACCCCTAGGGGTCGATAAACACTGGGGGGTCAAAAAGGGGTCGACCAGGAGTTTTAAGTATATGAGGTCGTGCTTGACGTCAGCTTCACCGTAGACAGCGGAGATTACTACAACGGCTTCTTCAGCTTTCATTGATAAAGTCAATATGGATATCGCTATTGTTTAAAGGCGGAAGAAGATACAAAACAACAGTTTTACAGGGCTTGGTATGCAGTTTCCCTTACTAATGTATATGGAAACGGCTTATCTATTTAGTTATCATTATTATTTATTTTTTTGTACATGATTGGAGGTCGATGAGAAATCATGAATTCCATAAAGGGGTCGATGGTCTAAAAAGTTTGGGGACCCCTGGTCTACTTTATTTCCCTCGAAGTAGAATTCACATTATTTTTCTCTACTAAACGATTTTTGGTGCAAAATGCGTTTCTTCTAAATAATACCAAGCATTTCAAATAGAATGTTGAAAGAAGGAAAGTTTGAAACAAGTTTGAAATTGTCCTATGCTTTGCAATTTGAACAAAATCGTATCAACATGTACATGTACTGCATTTCTCATCATTTTTAATGTAGTTTCTTTGGCTTCTTCATTAACTCTGACTTGGGTTCTTTCAGGCTCATTCACAAGAATTACTATTTTCTTCTGAATTTTCGCGAAAACTTTCCATCACTAACTCAACTTTAAACAAACGATAAATTTAATGCAAGTGGCGACAAATCAAGAGCTCGCAACGACAAATTAAATGTAGGCAGCGACAAATCAAGTGCTGTTTGTTTGTGGTTACCCCTTCTCTTCCTCGGGATGGAGGTACGGCATGAACTGCCACTCAGGTTCATGCCGTCAACTTAATCGAAATTAGGCTAGGGGAAAGATGGCAGCCCATTTCGAACCAGTCTTGAGTGACTGGTAGCCCCACCACTGACAAGGCGGACTGCCACTGGTGGGTACCCAAAAGTCGTTTGACATGCTGGGTTAGCAACTTCACAATTGTAATCCGGTGAAGTAAGGGTGGGCCACCTGTCTGCCACAAAAAGATGGAGGCATCCCGTTCAGTGCCTTGCCCAAGGACACAACAAGCAAGCTTACCGGCTTGTTCTCCACACTATCTCTTTTTTGTGCTGAGCGCCAAGCAGGGAAGCTGTGAATACCATTTGTTAAAGTCTTTTGGTATGACTCAACTTAAGTAATGAACCCCAGGTCTACCGACTGCGATGTGGACGCTCTAACCACTACATCATCGCGCCGTCTCGCAGCGACAAATCAAGTGCTCGCAGCGACCAATTTTGTGCACGGCACTGTAATATTCTTTTGATCCAATAAAAAACTGCTATTATTGCAAGGAACCTTTTTAAGCTCTGGGTAGTTACAAGAATTAAAGTCGAAACATTTACTAGCAGCAATGTCAAACAATTTCTTTGCTTCCAGATGATATATTTTTAACTTTTCCAAATATAACGATTTATCAGCTCTAAGATTGTAGTCGAATAAAAATATTTTGGACTGATTATAGTAGCCTTGTAGCATGTCCTTGATGCATTTTGTGGGTATGCTATAGTAGGAATAGAAACAGTTTCCCACAAGGCTAGTAGGGAACATACCACTTCGATAGACCGTCCGCTTCGAAGTCGGTAGACCTGGAGTTCATTCCCCTTGTCGGGTCATACCAAAAGACTTAAAAAAATGGTATCTATAGCTTTCCTGCTTGGCGCTCGGCATTTATGGAAGATTGTGGAGAACAAGCCGGCACGTTCGCTTGTTGTGTCCTTGGGCAAGGCACTTAACGGGACGCCCCACCTTTATGTGGAAGACAGGTGACCGGGAAATGGCAACTCCCAAGCGAGTGCGGACTTACCGTCCAAAACATAGCGATACATCGCTTTCACGTGAATGGAGGATAAATATGGCAAATACGTCGGCAATATTGAAGATGGTAATGGTTTGGATTGGCCAAACACAAACGTGATTACTACTTTTTCTTTCAACCTACTCATACTTTTCATAGTCAGTTCTAAAAACGGAAGTGAGTTCCTGGATAGCATATTTTCAGATTGGCTGAAACCTAGCTTTAAGTCGTAGCATGAAAGCTAAATTTTTCAGCCATCAAAGACTACTGGCTAAAATGCTTAATTTAACTTCCCCACTAGCAATCATTTTATTAGTTCGAAACATTGCAAGCAAAGACTACACTGATGGGTAGAAAAAACCTGTTCGGGACAAAAAATAAACAACTATCATAATTTTGAACAACTGCGTTCATTGCTGATTCGATTTTGCTGCAATCAGTCATATAGTTTCCTTTTTTTCTCAAAATAATCAGATACGTGTATATTTCACCAGCGTTTTTGTGCCATCTTGTCTCAGTATCTCTAGTCAACTGAATAAAGTTGGATTAATAATCAGCTAATTGTCTACTTATTACGTCATAAATTGCCGTTAAGCCTATCATTCTAGATATCGGTATCATTTAAAGCGGTTGTCAAGTTGATAAATGATTTAGGCAAAGAGTTAAGCAGTAGGCTTTCAATCAGCAACGGATACATGCTAATAACAAGTAAACGCGTTGGCTGTGATTTGGTGATGCGTGAATGGTTGCTAAGTTTAGAACCTCTTTCTAAAGGAAAAAAGGTGTGTAGGTGTAACGTCGCACATGCTTCAAAAGAGAAAGATTGTAATTTTAAACCACCTTTCCCTCCGTCTAGCCGTGCATACGCCACTGCTCTAATAATAACTTTTTGCATTTTAGTACTTCCATTAAAGCTGGGTTATGAAACGTTATGAAACGAATCAAAATGACAAAATTTTTAAAAATATGCTATACAGTCAACTTCGGATATAAGAGATCCGCCGGGACCAGCTTAATCAGTCTCTTATAACCGAATTCTCTTATAACCGACTTATTAGTTTATATTGAAAATCATTTGGGACCTTTTGCGTAGTCCTTGATAAGCGAAAATCCTTTATATCTGAATCTCTTATATCCGAAGTTGACTGTATTTCGAAAGTTCGAAAAGGCTAAACATAATTTTAAATTGCATTAACAACTTTTCAAAAAAATTGATAAACATATTTGAAAAATTTAACACCTACCCGTTTAAAACTTTATATCACAAAAATTTTGGCAGGCTTTTCAAAAAATGGATTTTTTCGCTAATTTTTGAAAGTTTAGGCTCTTGATGGACCTAAAGATGACAGCTTTAAACGCCCCAATTTCGCATGATCAAGTTTCTCATAGATAGGCAACTTTTTACCGCTACCTCAAACGAATTTGAAAAATAGTTTAAAAAGGAGCCACCCTATTGTGCAATAACCACTTTCAAGGTGCAAACGAATACACAAACAACGTACAATATTACCAAGGACTTCATTCCAGTTTTTATATTCATAAATCAAATGAAAAAGCCGTGAATTCCTTATATATAAAGTTTGTGGTCTGACGCAATTTAAAGTTCTATCCGGTTTTAACCCAAGTTTGTCGACTGTGAAGTAGACTGGTAGAGGTTATTGCTGTTACTTCTTCGATGCAATCAAAAACATCAAGCATGGGGATTTTGTCTCCATTTTGCCAAATATAATAAGGATATCAAGAAAAGACCCCTCAAAACTTGGGAAACATTTAGTGTGATGACTTTTTGTGAGAGCGCCCTCTTTCAATTTTTCTAGTTAAGGGTCAGGAGCTGTGCATATATTATTGATTTAATTATCAATTATGCGCTACTTCGTAGCATTTTGAATTCTTTTCCAGTTAATTTTTTTTTTTGAGAGAAAATTTTAGCTTTGTGCTGACAAACAAAGCTTTCAGTTGGGATGATGCTCGTAAAGAATGCAAACAAATAGGAAAAAAATTGGCGACAGTTGGTTTAAGAAGCTGTGCCGATCAAAAGAAGCAAAACAAGAACTCAATTTCGAGAGTTAAAGAGTATGAGCTCCTTTGCCATGACACTATGTCTAAAAAAGAGTGGAGATTATTTTCTAGAAACACACTCAAAACTGACACAAAAATTTTGGCTTGTTACTCCCCTTTATTTTATCTGCTTACATCCCGAAGAAATGATGCAATAAAAATAACAAAAACAGCAAATGAGCAAATTTGGAAGCCAGATTGAGTTGAAGTTTAACTTCTATTTTCTTTTCAATTCAAATAAAACAGATAAACAAGAATAATGTTTTGCCAAGAATTACTTGTTTTTTTAAACTTGAAACATTTTTATTGATACAAGTGTTGGTATGAGATGTAAAATATGCACAGGCGTTGAGTGAAGTGATGAAAAGAGATCTGGCATCAAAACGAATTGAAAAAATTACAGAAGCCAAGTATGACAAAACTTTTCCTTTTTTTCCTTTTAGAGAACATCACAAAAAGCAAGAATAATTGCAGCCTCGGCCACACTTTTCATTACAAAAATTCTTTACCAATGAAGCAAGAGTGATTTAATATAACTCAATGTGCCGCAAATTTACTGTTTTTATGTTTTCCCATCAATCGTTTTATTTTCTCGGTTAATTAATTCTTCTGTTTACTTTATTATTAATAATAATAATAATTGTGGTTGATTGGTATTTATCCCTAGATCTCCCGGTTGCATATAAGCTCCTTCACTGTTTACCAGTCTTTAGTCAAACTGCGCCACAACCACTGGTGCATTGCTTGGCCTCTGTACTTTTTTTGATCGGCCACTGCCCAGGACCCCCAGCGGTTACATAGTGTTACGTTGTGTCAATATATTTTGTTGGTTTTTATTTTATGTATACAGTAGTGTCGAACCTAAGTTCTGTGATCGTTATTCATTATTTGTTAAATGTATCGGCACGCTGTCAAATTAATTTACTCGCTTTGAACAGCCTACGGCTGCCCTCGTTTGAGCTGTCAAACAATCAAAAACTAGGAGATGATGCTGGCGTTGGTTTCTGGTTAAATTTTCATTCTAAATTTTGATGTTGGTAAAAGAGGCTTGTGAACGCCTGTGGAAGAAAACTTGTAAACCGAATCGTGTGCTGTCGAATCGTGTGCTGTCGAATCGTGTGCTGTCGAAACGAATCTCGAATGAAACGAATCTTGTGCTGTCGAATAGAATTGTGTGCAATCTCTACAATAAAGTCAACGATCGAGTTTACAAAAGCTTATGTTAAGCCAGAGGTGAGCAGGCGCACCAAAAGGAATTAACACATAGCATCGGCTACAAATTTGAATTTACCACGTTAAATGTAAGCAACTTCTTAGGGACTGTTAGTTGGAAATTTTTATGAAACTAGATTGATTATTCCTTCAATTCTTTTTCTTCGCTTGAGCTATTTGTTGTGAGCTTTGTGAAGGAAAATGTATATATAGGCCACACTGCGTTAGCGCTCACGCTTGGTTTGCAAGTCTTCAGTTAGACTGGGGCCACCACGACCGGTAGACTGTTTAGCCCCACCATCTGTTTGCCACATAAAAACGGAGGCATCCCGTTAAATGTCTTGTCCAAGGACACAACCAGCAAGCTGGCTTCCCTTTAATCAGAGAGCAGGAGAAACAAATCTCTCTAATTAGAGAGCAGAAGGAACAAATCTCTCTAATCAAAGAGCAGGAGGAACAAATACGCTTGTTTATTTTTATTATTTTCGGGTATCAGGGCCAAAAGCTTTTAGATAACTGGCCAAGGTTTCTTGTGCAACCTGTCATTGTCTATACACTGCAAAGCGTTAAAGATGATAAAGTAATATATACGGATAATGACTCCGCACTATTTGAAACAGCAGCAGTGCCAGTTAGTAAACATATTTTGTAGTGGCAGCTGGCAACTATAGCCATCAATGAATCATTGTTTTTGTTTTTTTTCGTTATGCCTCTGACAGCGTTATATGGTGAAATAATCAGCATAAGGGTTACTATAATCAGTGTGTTGAACATGTTACTTTATCAAAAGAAGATAATTCTTCAAATTACGCTAGAAATGATACTCCTTAAAGGCTAGTTTTGACCTCAAGTTGACGTCACGTCACAACCGATGTATCACTTCCTCATTGTGAGGTCTGCTGCAGACAAGCAGTTCATTGTGTGCTGACAATAAGCCAACAAAATCAAAGTTCAATTATTTAGTACAGAGAGCATTTAAATCTAGAGTCGATAGAGTTGGTTTTTATTACAGAAGCTCTTGATGAAATATATTTAGAGATTAAAAAGTAAGAAAAAGTAAAGTAAAAGTGATAAAAAAGTAGCGGTAATACCAGAAAATATAAACTCAAATTTAAAAAATATCGAAATATTAAGATCTTGCAAAATAGTCTTGGCGTTATTGAGAAAAGGAACAATGACAAAATTTAAATTTAGTTAGTAAGTTTTAGATCAGCTTGCCTATCTGTTTGGGCGGTTAACTGCTTACGCCATTTCCGTCTCATTGCACATCTTTCCCTTTTTTATTCATAAATGACATATAACTGAGTAAACACAGTGACGTAATTTACGATGATTATTTAAGTAATAATTGTAGAGCATTTCATGAATAAGTCCGCGCTCCGTCTTCCATTCTCTCAGCGTCACTGCTTGCCACTATCAGCTGTCTGCCACTTATAGTTCCAGACATTCGGTTAAATGTCTTGCGAAACGTGAGCTTGCCTGCTTGTTCTTTACACCATCTCTTTCATGCTGAGTGCCTAGTAGGAAGCCAGTGACTACCGTTTTTTTAAATGCTTTAAGCATGATTAAACAAGAGAAGAGAACACCAGGTCTTACCGAATGCGGAGCGAATGATCTAACCACTAGGGGTCTACATCTTGGCCCTGGTTTAAGTTTTAGATCAACTCACACATTTAAAATGTAAGCTCACGTTGGTCAACATCCATCAAGTGATCCAATTTCGAGTCAATTTTCATTGATTCAATAAAGGTTGAGCAAATCATATTGAGTCAGCACACATCTAGTAATTGATGTTGAATAAGCATATTGAATCAACTTAAATTGTGTAAATAAATAATTAATAACCTTAAATGTATACAAGAATGCAGTTAATCTAACTACAGCTATAGTTGCAAACTCTCATCAGAGGATTCATATCAGGAAAGTTCAATCAGTGAGCAAAATATAAAAGAAGATGAAAAATAGAGTCAATCTACTCATGTGTGAAAGCCAATATCACATTCCATAGTATGCAGTACGTAGTTGGACTGATTGCGTAAACTTTCATTAATTAAGCCCCGTAGTTAACTTTGCTTATGAGTTAGTCACATCAGTTGATTAACTTAGTTAACTTTTACTGCTGCATCGAATAAATCTAAAAATGTTCCATCGTACGCCTATAAATTTCTCAAGAGTAAGATGTAGTGAGCGCATTTTCAACAAAATGTTCCAGCGTGCGCCTGTAATATACGCTAGCGTAAACTGTATTAAGCGTGTTTTCAACCAAATACTCCGATCTATTCGCTAGTAGATTGCGCAAGCTTAATGCTGTCTCTACAGCTTATCAATAACTTACGCAATGGTTGGAACTAGCTTGTACATTGTTTTCTTTCTATATATTCCATTCTCATTTGCGCAAACTTGCTCTTCCCAACTTCCAAAAGCAAGTTTGAAACAGAATTTTTTGGAAAACTTCCAAAATAATGAAGATTTTGCGAAAATGCTATTGATTAAGAAATGTTGGAGTAATTTGGATGGTTGTACTAAAGGCATTCCGCTGAAGAACATAAGAGAAGACATTTCCAGAACACTGCCGACAGGTATGAAAAATACTGAGAATGAGAAACAATTGGAATAAATTGTCACGGACCAATCTACCGACATTTTAAAATCAAAATTTTTTTTGTCATAAAAGGTCGTTTGTTGATATATAGATGTTAATTTATGGAGAAGTGAGCCTGGTTTGGTGGAGATGGGAATTGATCCTTCAACTTATGCCTAAAACATTTCACGCATTTTTTTAGGAAACAGAACCTGCTTTCCTCTGGGACCAAATGTTACCTTTGTGTTGACAAAGAAGGCTTTGAATTGGAATGAAACTCGGGAAGAATGCAAACGATTGGGAGGAGATTTAGCGACAGTAGGCATAAGAAGCTGTCCATATCGAAAGTGAGTACCTGCAGACCGAATTTACTATAAAAAGTGATTTGAGAAGTAGCCTAAGTCACACTTCCATCAGCAAGTTGGCACTCGATTATTACGTCAGGTTTCCCATTATTTGAGTTTGGAATAAAAGATTGCTTATTTGTAGATCAGATTGTATTGGCTAGAACGTTAAGAGAAACTACTTTGGGCCGCAAACTCTTCAAGAAATTATCAGTAATTAAAAAAAAAATTTAGCCAAGATTTTGATGTTAATCCGGATTTTTTAGTTTTTGAGTAAATTTTTTGCCTCAACCTAAGTTGCATGCAACACAACATGTAATAATTATACAAATCTATTTATAAATTTTATGCTGTAGTGATGCCAAATAAAGAAAAATTTGAGGAGAAATTGGAAGTATGCATTTCTGTGCAAAAAAATTATATTATTATGTTACAGAGAAATCGCTCAGCACCAAAATCAGGGCAAAAACATTTCAAGGGTTGATAAAACTTTTACTCATTCAAAAATATGCCAAAGATTGCAGACATGCTTACAAACTTGACTTTGATCTATACCTGTGGTTCCTAAACTTTTTCTAGTCACGAACCACGTTTCAAAATGTAGATTTTGAAGAACCATGTAATATTATATTGCTAGTTCCAAATGGCTACGATCGATAGCGAGCGTCTTGTAAGCGAGAAACAAAACAACAAAGCGAGTGCTGAAGGCGCGAGGCTTCCGAAGGGAGCAATGCTATTGAGAGATGTTTTCAAATTTACAAAGCCATCCCTGGACGCGTTTCGTCCTTTTGGACTTCGAAGTACTTGAGAAAAGGTATAGTAAAAGCAGAACTGATTTTCAAAATCTATACTATAAAGCGCAATTCTGTCTGTTTCAACTACTCTAAAACCGCTAAAAGTATAAACATCAAACTTGGCACCATTGATCACCACCCTGTGGGGAGTGTCATAAGGGATTTCGTGACGTCACCATGACGTCATAATTAAAAATAATTTGTTTTGAGAATATGCACTACTTAACAGAGGACAACCGCTTTATGCTCAAAGAAAACCAGCTTCCGACTTACCACATTTCAAAAACTTTCATTTGTTTGGGGTCTAAAATAACGTCACAATCAACGATTCATTAAACAATCTGTTTTTTGTTCATTCTCAAAAAGTACTAATCGGTCAAACGCGATTAATCGTTCTTTCAGGAGTTATTAATAAGGTGCGATAAAAACAACTTTGCAACTTATTGCTTATTTGATTATGTTACGAGCATTTTTTTATTTAAGCACTTTAAGCTCTCTAAACATTTTTTCTTTTCTTTTTCCCTTGCACACTTAAAACTGGCTCTATGATGTCATAATATGTCTCATGCGATTAACTCAAATGTTCGCTATCGCAGATCATAATATGAAGATGTTTTCAAAAATTGCAACTTTTTTGCCAAATCATTTTATTTAAAAAATTTGATTTGTGACCTCATTTGTCAACTGATTTTCAAACTTTGCTCAACAAATTAAAGGTTATTTCAAGGCAATTTGGATAGTGTATAACAGTGGTCTCCAAACTTTTTCCTGTGAGGGCCACATGGCTTTCCTTTTTCTGATGGGGGGCCGGAGTCAGTTTGTAACAGAAAAAATGTGACAATTGCAGGAGTGCCTAAAAGTAAAAATTAATTATTTTTTAAAAAGCACAATCAAATAACCCTTTCTGGATTCATCACAGAACAAAAGACAAAAAAATAAATGAAAACCCTATTACAGTACTGAAAAAAATAATAATTATAAAAAAAATAATAAGAAAATAATAATTAACTTTCTCTCGGTTTTTCACAGAAAAAGACAGAAAAAATAACTCTATTTATGAAATAATAATAACCAAATAACTTTCTTTGAGTCTTTCACAGAAAAAATACTTGGAACATAAATTTTCCGTTGTGCTGTGCACAATCTTAACACGTACAAGTTCCGCTTAGTTACCAGAGCAGAATTTTTTATGTAAATCACACACTTGAACAGTCTCTCAAAGCTATTGTGTAACTTCCTTATAATCTTTTTGTATGTTCTAGTAGGCTTGTAGACATCGCGGTTTGTAGCTTTTTCTCTCCCATCAACTTCCCTGTGAAAACCACAAAACAAGCAGGATGAGAAACCGAACTAAGTGATACAGCACCTTGACAGCACAACCAGTACCACTACGAATGTGGTTAAAGAAAAATTTTATCCCAGTAGATTTTATGATAACTATATTTTTTTATTATCAGAGTGACTCATTCAAATAAGAAAAGTGGGCTTACCTTTTTATGTTCCTCATCAGTGTGAACCGTGGGCCTGCATCTGGCTGGTGAGAAGTTGAATATCAGGTTCCATTCTAGTTACTGCCAGTCTCAAACAATGATGCAAATTTTCATCTGTCAATCTTGATCTCACTGGTGTTTTTATCACTTTCATGCGTGAAAAGGTTTGCTCACAGATATACGTACTGCCAAAAAGAGTGGACATCTTCATTGCGTGCTTTCTAATGCTGGGATATGTGTCTTTTGGGAGGGCAGCATAAAAGTCAATGAGACTGTTTGGCTTGAATGCATCTTTCAGAACATCACTGTTCTGTAGCTTGACTAGCACAAACTGATAAGAACGTTGGGCTTCATCAATGTTGGCGATAAAGGGGTTCTGAAAAAGACGTACTTCTTTTCCATAAACATGTAGTTCACGGAACCGCACACTGAACTCCGTCTTTGGCTTTTCTAAAGCTTCCACACACTTTTCAACTGGGAACACGACCACTGGGTTCTCTGCAGAGAGATTTTGTGTAGCAGGAAGATGGATGAAGCTGTGGTTTTTTACTTGTCTCAAAAGCAATTTTAGTTTCAGCTCGAATGCTTTTATGAGGGAATACATCTCGCAAACAAGTTTACCCTTGCCATGTAGATACAAGTTAAAGCTGTTCAGCATTTCTGTGATGTCTGCTAAAAATGCAAATTGCCATTTCCATTCTGGATCAATCAGCTCTGGCACCGTCTTGTCTTGTGAGTGAAGAAATTAGTAAATTTCAGGTAGCAGCTCGTAAAAACGCCTTAAAACTCTGCCCCAGCTTAACCATTGGACCTCTGTGTAGTATAGCATCTCCGTGTGCAGATTCTAGTTCAAATAGGAATTCTTGAAACTGCGTGTGCTTAAGTCCTTTTGCTCATAAAGTTTATGCATGACAGAATTCCACGTCAAAACTTTGCAGCACAGTGCTTGCCGGTGAATTAGACAGTTGGACTTACAGCAGGGCGGGGAGACCTCCTTCTTCCGTCTCCCGGTTCATGCGCCTTATGAGCCCTCGAGACATGCCCACCATACTGGGAGCCCCGCCGGTTGTCATACTGGCTAGTTTTGACCAGTGCAGATCCAACTCTTCCGTGGTTTGGCACACTTTAGCAAAAATAACCTCTCCCGTCGTAGTCCCTTTGAGAATGTCGAGAGCTGCCAGCTCCTCGCAAATCTCAAAGTTTGCATTTACTCCGCAAATAAAAATTAGCTGCTGCGCGGTTTCCTGCACGTCCGTGCTCTCGTCCAGTGCTAATAAAAAAAAATTGATATTCCTTTGTCTCCAGCAGATGGGCATATAAATTACCCCCAATTTCTTCAATACGTCTGGTGATTGATAGACTGATACTGATAGATAGATACTGATACTGATATGATACTGACACTGACATATAGACTGATACTGATATTACTGATAGACTCACGGTGTTAAATACATCTTTCTTTTCGGGACACACTTCCTCTATTACAGCGTTCACACATTTCTTGACAAACTCGCCATCAGTGAAAGGTTTACGACTACTTGCTTTTAGTTGAGCAATCCAAAAGCTGGCTCGAACAGCTGACTGGTTCACCTGAGTTTGGCGTACATATATATTCTGCTGAGCTAACAGCTCAATTTTTAGCTTTGAGAGTTTGTCTGCTTGCATTTGGCCTTGTAAGCTATCATACTTGTCTTTGTGACGGGATTCATAGTGTCTCCGCAGATTGCTGCTAGCGAAAATCTAAATCTTGAGTAAAAGCTATTCTGCTAGTAAACCAGTTGCAATAAAAAACTGAAAGCCTTGTATTCCAGAAAAAGTTTGAGAGGTTTAAACTCTTTCCAGTTTGCAATTGGTAAGTTCACACTTTAATTGCAAAATAATAAATTTACTTAAGGTTTTTTTATTTTTGTGCTTTGGGTGATTTACTAATTCTAGTTTTATGTTTTAAGGTTGTTCTTTCACCAATACTTTTCAGATACTATTCGACTTTCTGGTTGCTTAGAAAATGGTTCGTTTTTTAGGACCATTGGCAGACAAAGTAATCAATTCCAACCATTTGCTTGTTTAAAAATGCAGTTTATTTGAGAAGCCTAGGCATTCAAGTAACTGGTACAGGGAAATCCAACAAAACGACAAAATGTCAGCCGAGGAAGGACAAAGTAATGAAAAAAATAAAAATGCGGCTATGTCGATTGTAATTTTGTCAAAAACAAAAAAGATTTGCTCGTAAAATGTAACTATAACAGTGCTGTTACCGTTAGCATAACTCACCAAACAGTGGAGCTCATTGCGAGTACAAAATAGTGGATAACTGCTTAACATCAAAACTTAACTGTACCAAATCACGCCTTATGGCCAGAACAATTTGTTCATGGGTGGCGTTGACCATCTGGACTGGCTAATACAAAAATACTGTATTGCCAGCCGATCAAAATTTGCTATTTTTATCTATTTCTCAACTGCCTTGACATTGCAGTCCTAAATGACTTGATCCTTCATTTGATCAATGCAGAAGCGCCAGTATCATTGCAACAATTCATGGCCATTCATCACCAAAACATACCAACAACTTCCATCGTCATCGGAACCTAAATGTGTCGCGCATCCTAAAAACTAATCAGCAAATGTAGCTACAGCAATAAAATTGGGATCTTTTGTAGAAAGCCCCCACAAAAAAACATCTCCGCCACCGCTCTTATCCAGTTAGAATTTTTATTCATTGATGGAATTCAGCACTGAATTCAGCGATGTCAACTAATATTTTGTGCTAACCCTAACCCAAACCCTAAACTCTGCAGTACTTAAAACGTGGGGGGAGGGCTTTCTACAAATGATCCTAGGATTCTCTTTGATAAATTATGTTCTTCAAAAAGCAAATAATGAAAAGCAAAGAATATTTGCAGTTTGGTAGCACAAGGTTTCTATGCGAAGTAAACGGTGCGACATTGGACTGCACTTGGGAAAGTGCTATGATGACTAGCAATATTGAATATTGGTGGACCAATATCGTTTTTCCAATTTTCAATTTGTGATTTACAAGTTTGGTTTAATAAAATGTACGATGTATGATTACATTATTTTGTTACATAGGATGTAATGAAGCCTTCAACATTCAACATTTATAAAAAGATAGCTGTGTAATCAGGAATAAAATATTATCTATTGCAAGTCAGTTCACACGAAGTTTCTATTTCCCTAGTGGCAAAATTAATATCGAAAACGTAAACGTTGGCATATTGAAACACAATTTATCATTACAAAAATGAGCTGCTTGGCTCCAGGGTCCTAAAAAAAGGACCAAGTTAGTTTTCTAACTTTTTTTGCCCACAAAATGATACGCAACAGAAAGTTTTGTTGGAACAGTATATTTTTACTCGAAAATCAAATAAATCTTGCAGAATTTTCAAAAAATAAAAGTTGGGCATTAATGGGTTAAAGCATATTTTCTGCGTCGTTTGAGCACTTAACAGCAAAAAATATATGGAACAACAAAAACCTAGGTAGGAACATAAGAAATCTTCCGTGTAAAATTGCACCGTACCGGCCTACGGGGAAGATATTTGCTTGCGTTTCACGACAAAGAAAAATGGGTTTTTGCTCAAAGAAAAGCCACTTTTATTCACATACAGGTTATTGATTGCAAATTTGGTTTCTTCATCTCCTCAAAAGTAAATATTTGTAATTGATAAGTAGCTGGTATGTTAGATTGGCCTTAATTGAAAAGTGGGGAGGTAGAGTTTAGAACTTAGTGGGAATATTTTGCTACAAAATAGCTTACTCGGCATCTTTGGATAGAATGTGTGGCTTTGGGAAAAAAAATAGCTCCATTTCTCGCTGTGCCGGAATCATGACAAATAGCCCAGTCAAAGAACATAATCATACAATATAAATACGAAAGTAGGCATATCAAGTCGCAAAATAGGCCTACCACTGAGCAGTTCATTGCTGTACTTGTATAAGCGACCACCACTTGACTTCTACTTTTTGTTTCAGCATGAATGATGTCATGCTCTGCCGAGGTAAAATTGCACGATATTTAAGACATATTTTTACTATTTTTCGTGACAATACCTATGTACTACCGATATAGATATTAATTTTTATTTATAGAAGTGACAAACAAACTAATCGCAGCAGGAGAGGAGGGCATAGGTCAGCATTTCCAGCTACAACATAAAAGTAAACATACTGTAGGTGTGACATCTGTTCTTTCCAAATGTGATTATACTTCATGATCTTGCTGGCCAGCACTCTGGTTTCCATACAACTACAAAATGTTAGCTACTTACAATATGATGGTTTTAATCAGTGGCACATTAAGATACAATTTCATTTTAGGGGGAGAGAGAGAATCTTTAAGTAAACTCAATCGTATTTTTAATCAATCTTATAAAATAAGCGGGCACAATCTTATTTTGTGAAGAGTAGAGCAATGATGGAAAAAAACGTTTGAAGAGAAAATGTTACCAATTTTGGTTTTCAAACATACATGAAGATCTTTATTTTTTTGGAGTTCAAGGTTTTTAAACATTCTGTCATACAGTATAGGGGCCAAAGCTTTTTATTTCCCATAATTGCATAAGAAATCAGACTCGGCAAGATTGATTTTTATGCGGATAACTGTCATTAAGGGGCTTGTGACGTGCTGATGGCGTCACAATAGAAAGTGACTTATTTCTAATTCTCTGTTCCTTTGCGAAGAAAACGCATTAGTGCTTGTACAAAGACCACCGTCCGACTCAACAAATTTCAATAATTCCATTTTTGTATTATTTAAGATGGCGTCATAACAGACAAATGATTAAAAAGTTTTTTGTCAATTTTCTCAAAAAATACTTTTCGTAAAAAAACGTTTGAAACCGTTTTAAAGAGATGAAATAATAGGCTGTTTACAAATGGCCGCGGCTTCCATTAAAAAGTATGGAGCGTTTAAAAACAACAATTAACTTATTGTTCTACTTCTTGCTTAATATTAGAAGAGTTATCTTTTTAACTACATTTAATGTTCGCTTTTGTGAGCAATTGTTAATTTAATGTGTCTCAATCTTATTATTTTAGAGTATTGTAATTAATTATATTAATCTCCTAAAAGATCCAGATTTTGGCGTAAAAATGATTGTGGAATATTCTTCGTCCGATTGCCTTTTTATTGACTAACTTGAATTACAATTTGATTTAGTATTATGGGTTTGGCTATGTCACGTTTATTTTGTTCTGTAGATAGGATTATCCAATATGTTTGCAACTAGCAGTTTCCTCAAAAGATAGCCGCATAAGAAGCAACAATATAGCCAGGACTAGGGACAACAATCGTGCTAATAATATTTTTGCTTGTTTAACTTTATTATTATCTCAAGAAGAGTTGCACCAAGTAGTGAAATATACATACCACTAAATAACAGATTTATACAAACCTACGCAGACGGCAGATGTTTCCAACCCGACATAACCGGTAGTTAGACCAGCCAGGCGACACCGGCTCGTATTCATATTACAAAAATTGTCGCTAAAGCCTACTAACTTCAATTAGACTGGATATGATTCTGTCTGGCAGGATTTTTACTGATATGATATAAAGTAAACATTTGCGTGTTTTCAACAGACTCATCAGTACATATTTGCGATTCCAGTCCGCATGGATAGGACTTAAAAGAGAAGAAGAAAACACAGAAAATTGGCAATGGCTGGATGACGTAAGAGAACTGAAGGATTCTTCAATTTGGGATCAAGGAGAACCAAACAACTCAGGAGGAGAAAGTTGTAGCGAATTGATTGCCAACACTGCAAGAATCAACGACCTTTCGTGCACAAGAACTAGACTAGGACTCTGCGAATTGCAAAACCACTCATGTTAATCGCGTGACTGGCACACATTGGTTAAGTACTGATTGCTGACACTTCTGATATTTTGTTAATAAGTGCAATGATTGTCTTCATTATTTGCTTAGAAGAAACTGATGCAAACAAAAATGGAGCTACTTTTGTTTCAGACCTGCTTTGGAGTTACCAGTACTGCTGGTAAAGTGCATTTCACCACAAAAAGTGAAACCAAGTAAAGTGCCTCGAAGATAAGTGCTTTTCCCAAAAGCGCAACAACGCTTTCTCTCTCGCATCGGGCTTTTCTTTGTAATCCAGCGTACATTTTAAGCTTGTTAGACAACTTGAAGTAGGTTCGTAGTCGTGGCCTCTCTTTTTGACCCCGGTCATTGTCATATGCTATTTTGTGGGAGGAGCCAGTTCTTTAAGTGATTTAGACTCGATGGAAAAAAGTCTGCACTTTTGTAAAAAACGAAAAACCGCAAAAAAATCACTCTGAAAAACTTAATCTTCAAAAATAAATTTTTAGCTATGTTTTAAAACAAAGCAACGCAGTGCAACAAATGCGGGAATTTGTTAGGTTGTACGACTTCGTCTGTAATTCGCCAGGGCTGTATCATGCAAAAAACCCTTGGCCTCCTTTTTTTAGCAAAACCTAGCTATGCCACTGATGTGACCTGGTGGGAAAAGCGGCTTACGTTACAGCACAGCTAAGGCTTCATGTAGGATCTGCTATAAAATGAAACTGCAACTAGCTGCTGTTCAGATAATAAGGCTATTTTTCGGGTGTTTCTTTCAATATATTGAAATGTATAGCCTTCTGTTTTAATAAAGTAACCAATCTGTTAACTTAAGTAACGTTACTTCACTGGCCGACTTATCATTACTCCACTGCTATTTCGATACATTAAAAAAAACAGAAAAAACTTCTTTCAGTTAAATTCTTCAGAAAACTAAGGTATTCCCTTCAAATAAAAGCTGAGACTTTTTGTCGGTGGGGTTCAACATTCATTTTATGCAGTGAGAACTATCCTGTAATCTTTCTCTGCCAATTTTATTGCCACAATTTTCCGGGAAGCAAAGGCGAATCTAGGAATACCAAGAGCCCTAATCATCCTTTTTTTAGCCCACACACTAAAAAGTCGTCAAACACTCGACAATACCGTCTGGAAAATTAAATAAGGCCTTTATTGAAAACACATAAAGCTACTCTTTTAAAACTTTGTTTTCTAGTCGCGATCAATAAATTGGCCACTAAACTGTCGTAGAAACCTTTGGCTTTTTGCAATTAAAAAAATTTTTCCAAGACCCTCGGACATTCACACTGCAATCTTTCTCTTCAAAAAATGCTGGCTCCATTCTTGGACAAAAAATTGAATCTCACCCCAAACTACTTGCCATACGGTTGCAGCAAATTAGCCGGTTGCCAAGTTATGCGTGCTGCGGCAAATATGTCTCGCAATATGTTTGTTTGTTCTGTTTACACAAATAAAATATATGTTACCGAAGTTAACGGAGTTAAGATAAGTTACTAGTTTAACAGTTAACGAATTAACTGTCCTCACCACCTTGTCCTCTCCTCCATCTTTCCTCTTATCTCAAACTCTTTGGAAGATCTGGCACGAACTGGCTTCTCTCTCCTCCTGTTCTATCAGACTACAATTGGTCCCCGGACACTCGTTTCTCCCGGGGAACGACGCGGCTGATGAGCTGGCCAGACGGGGAGCGCTACTTGCGCCCTCCGCAATCCCTTGTAGTCTCTCTCCTCTTATCTCTCGTATTTTCTCTTCTCTTTTCTCGAGCTGGAGGCGTACTGTCTCATCGAAATTCTTTGACCCACAAGTTCCCTCGATTTCCACTGAGGAACTTGTGCTCCCTCGTCATGCTCGCTGTGTTCTCTCTCGTCTACGCTGCAACGGACACAGCCTTCTGTTGGGTTCTTATCACTCTAGGATTGGCAGAATCGAGAATCCTTCCTGCTGCGCCTGTGGACACTCGTTCCAGAACACCTCTCATCTCATTCTGCACAGTCCAGCTAGGGACTCTTTGTGCCGCTCACTCTTTGGCGACTCTCTCTTTCTTTACGACCTCTGGTCCAGAACCTGGGGAGTTGCCCGGCTTCTGAGGCTCCATGGTCTTCTGCCATGCCCTCATCCCTAGGAAGGGGTCGGGTAAACAACAGCAACAAGTTAACGGAGCTTTGCATTATAAGCTAATATAAAATAGCAACTGCCTTTTAGATTCTAAAGCACTTTGTCAAATTTTTATGGAAAACACTGCCAAGAAAAATATTAAAACTTTGTAAAATCAATGTCCTATGTAAAAAAATATGGCTTATGCTTAAAAAAGGCGTTTTGACTTAGGCGTAAATAATTTAAAGAAGAGGTAACGAAAAGTACTTGAAAGTTGTTAATGCATTTAAGGAGTAGTCAATTGATTGGGATCACTTATGCTAACCATTAAGTAATGAAAAAGGTGGGGCGATTCCGGTGGGATACGGAGCAAAAGCTGTTGAGCCATTTACATGATCCATCTTAATTAAAGTTGATCCCAATTATTAACTACTACCCGGCCCTGCCGGCTCGCCCGCAGGGCTATTGGTTATGCAATAAATGACAATCGCTAATCATAAATATTTTAAAAAAGCAATTAAAGCTACTTCAGACAATAGCTTTATCAAGATATATGGATAATACCTGAAAATATAATTGTGTTTAGCGTACCCAGAAACAAGTTGTGGAGGGGGTGGAAATATGAACTTTGTTGTATGACTTTTATTAAACATATCAACTTTTTCGGAGTAGGCCATTTTCGGTCCAAAACGAAGTGAAGACATGTGTTTTAAAGATCAAAGTTTTGAACGGAACTATTTTTTTGATTTTCGGCCAGAAAAGCCTGTATGTCTTGAACGGATTCAAAGTATTTTGGAAGAGCATGGTGTCTGTGATTCCCTTAGCTATGCCTATGATCGTGTGATTTTTTAAAATTAACCAAGTAATGTTTCAAGTTGATATTTAAGATGACAGATTTATCTTTTTAGACGATCCTGTGTACAGTTTCTTTTATATTTTCGCAACGTTTTTATATTGGCAGCTATTTTGTTTGACAATCAATACGACATTTTAAAAAGGAGAAAACCTTATAATTATGAAATGTTTATTAATTTGTGAAATCTGACGCATATTAATTATTTGGCTAATCAAAAAGCTTGCTGTTAACCATTGACTAGATAGCAAATACAGCCAATCAAAGCTAAAGGTAAACGATTTTCGCGATATGGCAACACTGAAAACAAAACAGTTTTTTGTTGCTGCAACAACGTTGTTGATTATAATGTACTTTTTGTGCAGCAATAGTAAGTAGCGGACAAAGAATCTTTTTTTGGTATACAGGAACTGTATTACCATTTTCTGCATGATGTGCAAAGCAGCTGCTTTACTGTGGGTTTATTTCCTGGGCAATTAACTGCATCACAAACTGTCCACTTCTGAGAGCAGTATTCTGTATTTCGCAATTGATACCACTCTGAAATTGATTGCTCAACGGCGTGGATTTCTGAGATTTCTTCAAACCATACAGCACCGACGGCAATTTTGGCAAGTAGTATTTTGTCTCGAGATTTAGTTAATGTAGGCACAATGTCAATGTCGCTTCTTGAAATTAAACTTTTCACTCAGTTTCTCGTTTTATGTGTAGGTAGCATTGTTGGAAGCCCAAGGTTGTTTGCCATGTAGTACATGTTTGTAATAACGCGTACACCACAGTCGTATTGATTTTGTTGTTGTGGCACATCTGAGCAGCAAATAAATGTCCATTCATCTTCATTGGTGGTCAAAGATGCTACAGCGTAAGTTGCTTTCACAATACGAAAAATGCGCTCAAGGTATATCTTCAAACTTCGGTGAGACATTGAACTCAACGAATCTACGGAAAAAATGTTTTTACTTTTGATGTTTACAATTACTATATACCAGTGAGCACCAGGATTTACAATAAATAGAAAATTATCGAAATTGAGTGCGTCGTTGTTACAGGCATAAGCGGCAATACGGTCATGAAAATCCTTGGCTGCCTATGTCATAAAAAGCGTATCCCAAAGTAAAAATGTTTCATTACTTGTTGCCCTGGACAAAATGCATCAAATGGCATTTTTAACAACTTCATCGATTAACCAGTTTGTGTCGGACAAACAAAATAGCTTATTCTCCGGTTTTCTTTTCAGATCACAAGTTTCAATAGAAATTTCTTTGTGTTCTTCTCAAGACAATATTGCATGCTTATCTTTTTTCAGTTTTTCGTGAATGCTAGTCTTCATATTTTCATGTTTTCTAGCCTTCTCGCAGAATGTACTGCTATAGTCTACATGCATTGCTGGCATGCCGTGGGGGTTGTTATTTCTTTTTGAAGTGGATGTTGCTGTAGGGTTTTGTAAGAGCTTTCTATTTAGTGGAGATGGGGCATCTGGAGCTGGATTGACGTCATAATCAAAATCATTAGGCCTCGGATGTTTCAACCCCGATCTTCAACCTTTTCCTTTTTTTACAGAGCATAGACAATGAATACTTTTCTTTACATTTTAAGTTGGACTTGTCTACCCCGAGGGCCATATCTACAGCTAAAATGTGAAAGAATCGACCTGAACTTGGACATAAACATTTTGATGGTTTGGGAAAGTATTTTACACACTGAACGTTTCCTGTAAAGGGATTGACAACGGAAAATGATGCTGTTGCAGCAATGAAACCTATCAAAGATTTTTTAATACATAGACGTGCAATTGCAAGTTGAGTGAGCCGAAAATGAGGTCCTTTTTCCACACCCCGAACAACCGGATGCTTTTTTGACATAATATTTTCCACAATTTGCTCCATTGACATAATTCGAGACAATTTGACCTTCTCCCGTGATTTAAAACAATTTTCAAATTCTTTTTTTCAGTTGAAAGTTTCCAAATTTTGTAAGGGCTCGAAGAAATTCATAGTAAAACATGTCTTGCATCTGTTTGAATATTATAATTATGCAATCAAGTGACATTTCTTTGTAGTCGGAAACACATTTGATGACATGATTCATGCTTTCACTTATGTTGTTTGTCACAACTAGCCCTTTGGGAAAAGCAGCAAACTTACATGTTACAAAGTAGCAGCAATGAGCAATAAAATCGTTATATAAATGCTTTTTGTCATACTCGACAAATGGCAATGACCAAGTACTGGACAACACTTTGTACGTTGAGTCAAAATCTTCTTTTGTGTGGTGTTGAATTAATCGCCTGATGTCGTCCTTTAGCACCTTGATATCATGTTTTGATCCACTTGATTGTAGCCACTGCTTAATGTTACCTATGATGTAGTTTGTGCTGTAAATATTTGTTAATGTCGGGAAGTTGGTTTGTAAGTAATCGGTAATATCTTTTTCCCTGTCTGTGATTATGGGAATGTTTTTAGAGCTGGCCAGTCCGGTTTCTTCAAAAATATCAGACAAAAATGCCATACGGTATCTTTTGGTATGGATAAGAAAAGCAACAGGAAAAATTGGATCGTCAACTAAACATGTGTTTCGTGCAACTAGTATTGAAACATAAAAGTCACCCAATAGAAATGTTGTGTCGTATGACACAAGCTGCTTTAGGCTCGAATTGTACGAGACTGCTTTATCCGATCCTTGGTAAGGGTCAAAACAATATCGCTAGCAAGGTGCACAACTAAGTCTGGGTAAACTGCGATCTGCCGTACAAAGTTATCGGTCTGGATAGCCAATTCAACTGAGCTGAAAAACTCATCATTTGTCAGTTTTTTCGTTTGGGATGCCGCGTATTTCACATTTTCGCATTGTTTGCGATCTCTGGGTCGATCAACTGGCATCCAGTCTTGCCTTTTCTAATGAGTTTTGATCACATGGATTGTTTCATACACCATTTTTGTGTTTTTCTTTCCACTTTACTTTCAATTTCTTCCACAACAGTTTTCGGTGTTGGTAAATAGTAACCTATTTTTTTTGGCGTTTCCATGTTTGGAATCTAAATAACAACTTCAATTTCCAACATAATGAATCAAACATATCGTACTCTCTTCTTCAGTTTTGTAAGCATTATATAACGTATCAACGTGTCTTTGAAATTCAGAAGACACAACTTTGTTTTAGATACCAGGCACCTTGATTTTGCAATATCGTTTCAATACTCCGTTTTTTATGTGTCTTTCATCAGAATAAAATCGATACTAATCGCAAACAAAATCGTTTTTGGCCCTCAAAGTGGGTCCTTGAAAAAAGTATCCAATTCCACTCTGCTTTTTTACTGCTGCAACATTTGAAATTTTCTTTTCGTCACTTAGCAATATCGTTCTAGCCTCTTCAAATGACAAAGGTCTATTTCCAAAATCTTGTAATTGAGGTGGAGAAATTGATTTTTGCATCATAGAACACTATTGTTATTCAAATAAGAATTTATAACACAATGCATGTATTCAAAGCAATTACCAAATTACAAAATAATGAGATTTACTTCCGTTTAAAACTTACAAGATAATAATACCAAATTACACTGAAAAGTAATGGTTACTAATTGGTCCTGTTGATAAACCGCTCATTGGGTTTCCATTTTACCAGATCAGTGTTGTCCAACTTAATTTTATAGCTGGCTATTAGGAAGTGATAATTTGTTCTGCTGGCCACGCTTTAATCTTGGTATGATGCTAGTAAATCAACAAATTCTAAGGGATTTATTACCGTTAATTCTGTATTTTGCAATTAAGGTCAAATTTAGTTTGATAAGTGTGCTTGGTTATTTTATGTCAATTTATTGCTGATTTTCGTGATTCGCAACTTAAAACCAGGATGCAGAAATCTTGCAACCGCGATCAGACTATCGATTTCAGTTGAAGGATTGCAATACTCAACCGACCAAGATACGATAGGACTCGTAGACTAAAGTTCTACTGATTAGTTTCCTTCCTCCCAATAACTAGTAACTACAGTGCTTCTTGGTGCTAAATGAAATCTTTGTGCACGTTGCTATGGACTATCTAGACTATATAGTCTATATATCAGTGGTTCTCAACCTTTTCAATATGTCGCCTCCCCGCCCTATGTAAAGCTATTCTTTACCTCTTTTAAATTACTGCACATCTTCATATCTCTTGTGAAGCTAAGATCGTGGAACTTTTGTAGAAAGCCGCCGCCACTAGTTCAAAAATGTGAGATTTGAGAAAAACACCCCCGCTGCACTCGCCGCGTTTTAAGTAATTGTTCGTTCGCTTTTCACTTCGTTTAATGTAAACTTCAAAAACATGGTACCGCTTTGAATTCAGATCATTCCGAATTCATTACATCAACTGAGCGTCTAGCAATATGCGTAGCATTTTGCTATCAGATCATTCCGACCATTCCGAATTCATTAATTTAAAAAAATCGATTGTGTACAAATATTCGGCATTAGTCTAGTTGCCATATTGCAAGTATTGCCCTCCAGTCACTTGAGAACTGACCACGACTTGCTTGAAACTTGAACGGTGATAACCTAACTGTATATTGTACAGATCATCTGGTCTTGTGTATTTTGCATAATAGTACATCTGCGAAAAATAATCAACAACACAAAATAAACATTTTCACAAAGTTGATGAAGCAAACAAGTACAAACAAGACTAAAGTAACGTATTATTTTAAAACATGTCGAAATTGACACCTCCGGTCGTTCTTGGTAAACTTTTTTCACGGTCTTCCTAGTGTTAAGTGGAATTTAATTTTTACTCAGCCAAGAAAGCCTTACAGGCGCATATGTAGTCTCTTTGTTGTTGATAGGTTGCCTCTTGTTTTTCCGAGTGCCATTTTGAGATTGGTTGAGAATGATGATCAGAGACGTTGGTGGAAAATGTTTTTTTATATTCAACATGAAAAAATCCAATCATTGATCAAAAAATAATGCAAAATTACCAAATAGGCCCACTGTTAAAATTTTTTTTTTTATTTTGCCATATTTATCCTCCATTCACGAGAAAGCGATGTATCGCTATGTTTTGGACGGTGAGTCCGCACTCGCTTATGAGTTGCCATTTCTGAGTCACCTGTCTTCCACATAAAGGTTGGGGGTCCCGTTAAGTGCCTTGCCCGAGGACACAACAAGCGAACTTGCCGGCTTGTTCTCCACAACCTCCTATAAATGCCAAGCACCAAGCAGGGAAGCTATAGATACCATTTTTTAAAGTCTTTTGGTATGACTTGACAAGGGGAATGAACCCAGGTCTACCGACTGCAAAGCGGACGCTCTAACCACTACACCATCGCGTCAAATAATAAGTTTTCCAAACAACTCAACTTTTACTTGGAATAGAAGAAAAAATTCTTTCAAAACAGATAAAAACTTGGGTCTTCTGAATCTTTTAAGCTATTAACCAGCTTTCTAGCATCCGCAGAAGTGGAGATACAGAAATTTTGACAATAGTTGAACTTAGATAAGCGAGCCCTTTCATGTGTATGTGGTCAAAACTACTTTCAGGGTTGTTTTTAGGCTTAAAGACATTTGTTACAACTCCTTAAATAATAATCTAAAAATTTAAGATAAATTCACTCCACTCTAGTGATTAGTCGCCATAATGAGTGTTGTCTGGTGACAACTGACTACAATGAGCTGTCTGTCGAAGCACAACAGTGTTTCATGGTAACTTTATCACGTGCATCATTCACTAAAGCCTTTAACTTGATAGTTAATCTAAGGTAAGATACAAACTTAGAGAATAGTTTGGTCTTTAAAAATTACTTCTCATACGCTGTGTGATGTCAGTACTCTCAATTGAGAGCCACCGTTTTAGAAAAATGCAGGAAAAAACTGCTCAAAAATGAAACTATTTTCTACTTTTATTATTTAAGTTGCTTTCGTTGTATTGTTACTTTCTACTTTTACTAGAGGATTTTTAAGCTAGTAACAAGGCTTTTATTCAAATAGCTTTTTAGGTTACTTTAAATACCTGTAGGCAAAGCTGCAAAGGTAATTCTTCTACGTTTAACACCTCTACTGTTGTTATTCTAGGGTGGAGAATAAACGATGACATGCTATAGAATACTATGAAAAAAATTATGGCCACTCTTTTGCGGTGTTTGCAATTTTTAATTAACTCAATGACGGTTTTTTTATTATTCCTTCCAAAAAAGTTATAGTAAAAGCGTCAGCTTTGCTATAAAAGATTTTTTTCTTGCATGGATATCTGAGGTGTAGAGTACCTTGGCAATCAAATAATCTCGTAGTAATTTACGAGCAAGGTGCTTTGGGCCAAATGGTCTGTGAAAAAGTTCACGTAACTGTGAAAAGTCACACAATTAACAATCGGTCTTCTTTAATTCGCACAAGCCAAATCTAAGTCTTTTGCACGAAAGGTCATTTACTTTTCCAGGCGATAGCAATAACGTCGCGCAATTTTTGTCCCCTCCATGATTGTTTGGCTCGTTCTCAAACCAAAACGAAGAATCATCTGCTTCTCTTAAGCGATCTAGCCATTGCCAAGATTTGTTCACTTTCCACAGTCCAAACCACAATTCCTTCTTCAGCAAATTTAGATTTTGAGCAAAGGAAATGATGAGCCTGTTAAAATGTACAAGAAAAAGAATTAGGATGAAGTTCTATCATACACATGTTGATGTTTTCTCACTACGTAGCCATTGGCGTATTTGTTATCAGCGGCTACCTCAACATCAAGGGGATATCGGGTTGTTCTTCAGGTGAAAACTTGTCACAACAAATATGATATAGCAGGTTTCATGAGACCACGATCACAGCTATTTTAGAAATTATACATTCTAGCGCAATGTCACAAGAGCAGTATCAACGATAGAAACTTGTATGAAGCACGTGCTGCACTCTTGTGCAATTGATGCTAATTGTCGTGAAAACCTATAGCGTATTAGGGCAACTGCCTTCTTTGTGTGCGCTAATTACATTCAAAAATAGCTTGCTGTAAACCTGCGAAAGAAATTTGAATCTGGAAAATATAGTTAGCAGATGTAACTGCTGTTGATCTGAATAATCGTACATGGCACCAGCAAATACATTCTCTAATCATCCCACCAGAAGCCTTCAGTTTTAAAAATCTACCCAAATGGGCATCATGGATGTGGCGATTCAAGCGCCATGGATAAGTATCATAATTAATAAAAGAAAAGAAGTAAATTCATGTGTTTGTCCACTTGTGAGGGATCAGGGTGAAAGTGCCATGAGCTCATTTGTATTTAACAATGAAAAAAAATTATGTAACGACGTAAAGGCAAAATTAATGGATTCTTTGACGTTTCTAAAATCTTAATTTATGAAAGAGCTATTCGTAAATTTATTTGGCGAATGCAAGAAGCTGGTATATCTATGATTGAATTCACAATCCTGTTTATTGAGTTTTAGAATGTTGTAACTATGGGGCTTTAGAGGAAAAAATAATCAAAGATTGTGTAGTGGTGGAACTGGCAGAAAAAAAACCTGTCCTCAAAACTGCAAATGACAGCCAATTAGACAACTAAGAGATCAGTAAGCATCGCTCGTAATATTGAAATCATAATGCGACAACAAACTAATTTGATGATGAATGCCCCTCTGCTTAAATTCCTTCTTCAGCAAATAAAATTCAAAAAAGTCATAAAACTTTTAAGGGGTCCCGCTTCATTTAACGATGTAAATGGTGTGTATTTAAATGCAAGCATGCTAAGAACTCTTGCTAAGCAAGATATTTTACTTGTTTTAAATGAGAAAAAGTGGGCATCTTCACTCAATCTATTATTCGAAAGCAAATGTTAAGAGCAGGGATGTGGAAGCGGTTAAAGCGGTCCTTTTTCTGTGGAAGCGGAAGCGCGAAAATTCTACCGCTTCCGCTTTCACATAGGAGGGAAAAATGGAGGGAGAAAAGAAATTGATTCTGCTATCCTTCGGAAAAGAGCGAATAGGAGGAGCATAAACATTAAGAAATGAGAGCGAGGAAGAGTCGTTTAGAGAGATGTTGACCTCTACATAATCAGAGTAGGGATCAAGCGAAGAAAGAGAGGAGGTAGAAAGCTTAGAGAAGGATAAGCCCTGACTGACAAAAATAATGACGCCGCCACTACCGTCTGAGACATCAGTAGAAAAAATACCAGACCGGGAGTGGGTGCCATCGGATCGCAGAGCAGAGAATCCAGGGATCCGGAAAGAGGAAGATAAATTTAGGTTGGATTCCTGGGTACAAATAAGATCAACGGGATGAGACGAAATAAAGTGTAGAAGTTCAGTGCTCTGGCTTGGAGACCCCCAGCATTCTATTGAAGAACCCTGAAGGAGTTAGGGAGGAGAAGAGAAAGCAGGAGATAAAGAGAAACAGCCAGGAGCATGAGGCGGTGGTGAGGGTGCAGAAGAAGAAGATACAAAATGGGCGAAAAAAGGATAAGAGGTTTGAAGGCGAGGGTGAGGTGCGAGTGCTGCAAGAGAAAGGCAGGACAAAAGAGAAGACAGGCCGATTTTAAAAAGACCGCGTGCTTCCCTTCTGCGGTCGTTCAGGGGGATGCAATGCGAAAAAATGGTTTGTGTGAGGAGAGTCCCCGCGGTAACTGAGACCCTCGGGAAGGCCAACAGCCATTTTAACCCAACCCGAACGGGGTTGGGGACTGTACCACCACGTTGAGGCGGCTGTTGATTGGTGCAGTTCAATTTTGCTCGCTTTACATGTATATACTGTATATACGACAGAAATTTCGCATTTCACTATCCAAAAAGATCGGAGTCAATACGTGTTTTTTGGGGACGGACAGAAAGTCCGTAATGATGATTAGAGTTAAAGTTAACTCAAAGTCAGAGTTAGTTGAGGATAGAGAGGGAAAATCAGCGCTATACGGTGTAATTTGTTGTTGTGACCACAGGTTATTGTCGAGAGCTGTGATATGTGGTCATACGCTTTAGATCTGAGAAGCATAAAGTTAACTGTTGTATGAGGAGTTGTAAGTAGTGAAGGGACTTGTATTAACTGTCTATTTGTTGAAGTGTTTAATTATTTTTTGAATTGTGGTAATGAAATACTTGACTTTCATGCAAGCAATTCGTGATTTCTAAATTTTTGTTAGTGGGGGTTCCGTGACAAACGCCAAAGTACATTAGGGATTTTGCGATGACAAAAAAGGTTGAAAAGCGCTGTTCTGCAGTCAACACGAGTTCTAATATCTAAGAAAAAGAAACACAGAGTTGTTCTGAACAATAAGCTCAAGCGAAGTAGGTAAAAAAGTAATAGCAATTAATGAAGGTTTTTGTCTTCTCAGAACGATGAAGTGTAGGAGAAGACAGGCTACAGGCTCACAAAAGTTGTCAACGGTCGTTTTCTTGTTTTTTGTTGGTGGAAGCGGAAGCGATAGGTGTGGAAGCGGAAGCGGTGAAAAAGAACCGCTTCCACATCCCTGGTTACGAGCATCAGCAAGGCACCCATGCACCAATGTTTTTCGGAATGTATGACAGATATTACAAAAAAATGCTAGCTTGTCGTAACGTCGTTTTAATTTATTTAATTGATCTCGGCAGAGATGGCATTTGCATTAATGAAGAAAAAAATATACATTCTCAGTTTGGGATTGCAATGAAAAAAAGTAGCACAATGTTGTACGATCAGCAAAAAAGATTTTGTGGTGGTTGGTAGCTGTAATGCCAACTTGATTGCTTCGTATCGGTGTAATTGTTAAACTGAAATCTAGTTGAGCTTCCGTTTCAAACGCCTCACCGGAAAACAGCCATTTTTTTACTTTAAAATGATCTTAACTTGCGTAAAAATGCTGACTCAGCATAAAGTTTGAAAAAGTTGCATTTGCAATTTTTATAACCCTAAGACCTTAGAAATGCAACAATTTATTAGTTTTGCTCGCTTTTTTTAGGGTGATAATTTTTACATTAAATTTTTTGTTTCTCTACTCTCTACAGGAACAATGGTTCAAAGCGCTGTCAACAGCCAATATTTTTCAAAATATTTTACAGCGCTGGCTTTGCTGAAAGAATGCACTTTTTATTGCAAAAAAACTCCAAAAAACAAAGAACGACAAAAAATATACTAAAAATAGACACAATTTTATTACTTATGGCAGTCAAGAAAGTACATAGGATGTAAGACAACACCATACCCTTGACATTTTTTGTAGTGTTTTTTGCAGTTGGCGCTGCGTCCTTGACACTTACTTTTACAGGTTGGCGCATACCATCATTATTGTTCATGATTCTTCTTCCACTTGGGCCTCAGGACCTAGACCTTGTAGCATTTTGCAACAAACCAGCTACAAATGAATGGATAAACTGAAGAAAATCTAAATGCAATAAAGTTTACCCAATGACGTGAAGCCTTTATGCGGCTACTGTCAGCATCTTTATACTGTTAACAAACAGTGGCCAATACTTCTTTGCTTGAGCTCCAAGTATGCATTAACTGAATTTGTCAAGCAGATCCACGCCTCCCATGCCAGTTGTATTGGCAGAAGCAGCATGGTTGAAGACAATCAATCTTATTCTTGTCACGCCAAACTTTGGGATTAATGTTGTTGAAATTTGAACCAATGTAAACAATCTTATTTTCTTTTCATTGCTCTATGGACAGGTAATTGTCCAAGCAATAGTCAAAGAAGGCATCATTCTCTTTTTCAACAATTTTTGAAGATTACGCAGGGCACTTCATGGTGCGGCCTTGACGTATAGTCCCAAATGCTCTGAAATTCTTTTCATGCAAATCTGTCAGTAAATGACAAAGCGTAAAAAATTGTCAAAATAAAGGCAATGACAAGTAGAATTTTCTACAACAGAAAGAAGAAAAGTTACAACTTGATGTCCAAGACGCTTGCTGCTGCTTTTTGCTTTACATCCTACAATATATGTATCAAATTTGAAATAGTAGCCAACACCGAATTTTTGTAGCCAAATCTGATGAGCTTACCACGAACAAACATTTTTAAAAGTGCTGATTCAGTCCCACAGTGCCAAACGACTTCCCTATTCCCCTAGCCTAAGCCTACTACTCAAAAAAGAAGGTGTTCTAGTTTTAGGGATAGAAAACTACACAAACAAGAAATAAACATAACATATTTTATATCAATTTTTTCAGAATGGATTGAGGAATCATAATCTGACATTGTTCTGCATGTATATGTGATTGTTTTGAGTATGAGTCTATTTGAAGCAGAAAAAAATACTTTACACTTATAATTTTTTTTAGCATTTTTCAACTTACCAAAGGAACCTGTCAGCTATATTCCATCCAGAGTGCTTGGGTATCAGCTAATCCAAAAGAAAATTTATTTTTCAATATGTACACAAAATCTCACATGAATCCATTGGAATTTTTTTTTATGATTTTTTTTTGTATGGTTGCTTCAACCGGTCATCCAGTAAGATTATGACAGAAAAAAGGCAAGATAATACACACACTATATACACACAAATATTGCTTCTAGATCTTTTCTTGCTATTTCTAGATCCAGTAGGCCTATCAGTTTGTGTGCGAGGCCTTGATTCAGAGAGTTTAGCTCTCTTATTAGGTCTAGATCTATTCGTAGGTCTAGATGAAGGGCCAGGTTCGTTGGTTTCACTATCTGATGATGTAGATGATCTAGATCTAGATCCAACGTCAATTTGACTAGCACTATCACCTTCTAGATCTAGTTCTAAATCGACACTTAGATTATCTACTTCTTCTTCACCCACTGAGTCAGTTTCATCACTAGATTCATCCATAATTTGGCTCAAAAAGTCTAAAGCCTTTGAAGCACACAAACGTCGAGACTGCTGTTGTTGTTCGGCCATATTGTTTTCAGTAGCAACGACGAATGATCAGTAAAAAATATCTTCACAAGGTACAACAGATTATAACAAACACATGAACTGTTGATATTTCAGCTTGAAAAGGGTGCCAAAAGCCTACAGAGCTATTTGGTACATTATTGAGGTGGTTTCGAATCTTTAGTTCTTTTAGCTTCGCATAAAATGACTGAGCCGGTGTCACTGGCCCACGGGATTGAACGGTTTTCCAATGAGCCGCTCACAGCGGCTCGCGGGACTGAATCAGTTAACAAATTGTGGTATTATGGCTTGCTAAAATTTATGCATCAATGGAAAGATCTTTTTAAACCAGCAAACTGTTGAAGTAAAGTATTGATTTTATTCTGTAGAGGTCGAATTTTTGCAAGCTTGTCTCTGGTAGGAAGGTTATTAATATCAGCAAAATGTATATACATGTACTTCTTTAAATTATTTTCTTGGAATTGACTTTGATACTACTGGGGAGCTGATATCATCATCTTTGCTCTGGTATAGGCGCTCACGTGGTCGGCTGTTACATTCTGTCAACAAGAGAATTCCGATAAACGTTTCGATTTCTTGCTGAATCAGATGAGAGACGCATATTGCTTCATTTCACAAGCAATAAAACTATATTTCGTCAAAGAATAATAATCGGAAAAGTGTTACTGACCTACATAAGCTGAGATGAGAATGACTTCCAATTAAGTGCACAACATTTGCTTCCGGTATTTCCTTCATACTGTTTTTTTTTTCTTTACACAACTGCATCGGCTTTCTTTTTTTGTTGAACGCTTGTTCATTTTTTTCATTACTCTGAACTGTTTGGTGCGGGAAGTGATTTCGTACTCTTTGTCGTTATGTTTTTATATTAATAAATTCCTGCAACATCGTTTGGTAGCAAATCATTGCTAAAGCCTTAAGCAACACTATAACATTGTGCAATTGAAGAATCAAAGCCAGCTGGCCTCTGGAAAGAAAGTGCCGCGAAAAGTACATTATGTAGAAAGCAGCATCTGATGACAACGCCAAGCATTATTTCGGTAGCTGTGAAACCGACTTCAAATTCCAGTATCAGCAATGAAACAATGCTATCGAGCTCTCGAAGGCATTCTGGCGTGACAAAAGCAATGGGAATAGCCCCCAAATCACTTGAGAAATTCTAACGCGTACTCACTCTCACCAACAAAGGTTTGCACGCTGTGCCTTATAGGGAAGTACGCAATTCTTCAAGCATGCCCAACTGCATTGTTCAACAGGAGAACCAAACTGATGGGAAAATTCCGCCATACTGATAATCTCAAATTAAAAAATTTTTGTGACACTAGTACTTACTGTTTCTCAATTCCGGTTTACTCAGGAGTTCTCAGTTTAGCAATCAATCTTCACTACGTGTTTCATTACCTAATACCAGGGGCAGGTTAATTGCTATCATTCCTTATTTCTGAGACGAGTGGCATTAGTTGCTAGATTTCCATATGCACTGCACTTATTATCGGTTAAACAATTTTTATGCTGTTTTTATAGTGTTTTTATACCGTTTTATAAGCATTTTGCTTCATTTGCAGGCATAACACCTGATGAATCTCAAGGCGAAACAGATTGTTGTAGTTTTAGGATCGTATTCACCAAATTGAAAAGTTTGAGCGGCCGCTCAGTTGAAGTGAGTTTGAGGGAAGCCATGCTTTTGTATTCACCAAACCTGTTTTAACTGAGCGGAGTTTGACCGTAGGTCGTGAACTTTGATCGGCTGTTTTCGTGCTGGCTGACGGCTGTGATCATCCAAACGTATATATTTTTGAGGTAAAAATACGGTCAGTAGGTGGGCATTGAAACGCGGATATTCTACGAAATTTTGAATGAGGTTTAATTATCGTTGGAATTGTGGTTGATTAGGGCTAGATTTACGTGAACTGGCAAATACAAAATAGTGGGGAGAAAACCATGAACTGACATTAGCTCTGCCAGTCCCGTAGCACTCCAACTTCGGCCCCCCCCCAAAGTAAGCGCAAGAGCCCCTGCGCACAGGTCATATCACTTTAGAGGTGTAAAATTGAAAAGCTGCATTAAGAAAATACACCACAATTTGTACATAAGTAAACAGGCTAATGTCAGAATAAAGCATGCCGATACCGAAGGTGCAAGTCATAAAAAATTCGGCACCGATGCCAGAGTTCAGTAGGACATTTATGCAGACACTGCCAAAAGAAAGCAATGACACTGAAAAACATGAAAAAGTTATAAAAACACAGTATCATTTAAATAGTCTGGAGCGAACCTTTTTCTTCGCAAATGCTGTTATGACATTGTCATAATCAAGAGATCGGGCGCAGTCATTTTCGATTGACAACATGGCTAATGAAGATAGTCTACTGTCTGTCATAGACGTTCTATTAAAAGTTTTGATCAGTTTCAATTTGCTGAAGCTTCTTTCAGCGCTGGCAACAGTCACGGGGCAAGTTAGTAAGATTCGAAGTGCGATGTACACATTCGGATACAATTGAAATAAATGAGTCTTTAGAAGATAGTTCAGAAAGTCTTGAGCCGTATTGAGATTGCGTTTTTTTTGTAAAATTAAAACAAACCGCTGTAGCTCAGCGCTCATTTCATCAGAATCAATGTCACCGAACATTTTTTGGAACTCTTTACAGCAAGTAAGAAGAGCATTTTCTTGTTGCACAAGCAAAAGTTTGTCTCGTGTGTACAAAAACGAAAAGGCGGAAGAAACCTGACGTAACAAATTAAAGCGCTCCTTTATTGACATAATAGCCTGGTCTACTAATGGATAGAAAAAGTTGCTTTTAAATTTCAGTTCAGGAGTAGCTCGTTGTTCCTCTTCACCTTGGTAATCAAACAATCTTCTTTTCTTTCCACTTCTTGACGGAGGAAAAGAAGGATCAATATCCAATTTCTGTGCTATTTCAACAGCAGATGTTGCGGCACTGTCATAACCCGTTGTACGATAGTTTTGCAAAAACTTTTCAGTTGCCTGGATTTCCGTTTCCATTGTATGAAGGGAGACTCCATACGATTGAAGAATCTTGCTTGCTTTATTGACTTGGAATAGGATATCATACCAAATAAACACCGACAAAAGAAAACTCCATTTTGATAAATGAGCTATCAACGATTTTGTTTCTGAGGCAGCTCTTCCATCTTTTCTTTCTATGGAAATGGCTTCCAAGTCTTTCAGTGCCAGCAACACCTCTTTTAAATTGTATCGAAGAGGTTTGATGCATTTAATTCTGCTTTCCCAACGAGTATCAGATTGTGACTTTATGGACAGCTCCACATGTTTCTTCAAAATTTCCCAACGCTGAGCAGAGGAAGAAAACAGCACATACAACCTTGCAAGTACTCCAAAAAATGTCAATGCTTCCGTCGATCAATTAGCACTGTCAACAACAACTAAGTTAAGGGTATGGTTTGCACAGGGCACGTAAACAGCTTTGGGATTGATGTCTAGCATTCTTGCTTGGACCCCAGAATGTTTTCCTTTCATGTTAGCACCATTATCATATGACTGACCTCGACATCAGACAATTCGAGTTGCAGTTTGGTCGCTTTTTCTAAGAAAGCGTCCAACAAGCCTTTCCCAGTACTGTCACTTATTCTCAAGTAGCCAAAAAATGTTTCTTTAACAACAGCAGCTTCTTCATTACATAGCACATAACGGAGAATGACAGACATTTGTTCATGATGTCACATATCTGAAGTGCAGTCCAAAATTATAGAAAAATATTTTGCCAATTTTAATTGCTGTAAATTTTCTTTTTCAACTTCTGTCGCTAGCAATTCAATTAGTTCATTTTGTATGGTAGGACTCAAATAGTGATCTTTAGTGTTTTTATTCTTGATTCTGTCTTGAAGCTCTTTTAGGATCGGATCTCTTCTTGCCAAAAGCTCAAATATACCCAGAAAATTTCCATTGTGAGGAGATCCTAAGACTTCTTCAGATCCTCTAAAAGCAAGATTCCTTTCCGATAGAAACAAGGCAATGTCGATAAGTCTCTCTAAAACATTTCTCCAAAAACGTCTTTCATTAAAAAAAAAAATTCATCTCGCGTTTGTCGATAGTGGATGAATTTCTTATCCCTTCAGCTAGCAACATCCATTGATTGCAGCATTCTTGGTGGGAAATGCCGTTTTCATGGTCTTTCAGTTTTTTCGAAAAACCCTCCCATGTATTTATACCACTACAAAAGGGGCTTAGTGTTTTTCCAAATAGCTTACAACAAAAGCAAAAAACTTGATCTGATTCCCCAGAATAAACTAGCCACGACCGTGAAACACTTTCACCATTAGGTAACACACGTTTATAATGGTTGGAGGAAAAACGTCGCCTTGGAGTTGTGTTATTATATGGAAAATTCATTATTATTTGATGTGGTCCACGCTTTACTTTATCACATCGTTGAGCATCAGAAATACTTTTAGGCCATTTACATGGGTCATCAGGGATAGGGGTAAATTGAGATTCAGATATTTTTGATATTGAAGGTTGCGTATTGGCAGGTAAATCACAACTTACATTTTCTGGAAATTCACAATCACTTTGATGCTGATCGTCATAGTCTTCTTTTTCTTGTACACTATAGTTTTCTTCACCCCTCTCGGTACTAGTGCCAGGTCTACTCTGCTCAGTAATCTTGAAAAAATCTGTCATCTTGGGCAATTTCGCTACAGCATCTCGAGCAGTGGCTGCTTCTTTTCTCTTTTGTGCACCACTTTTTGAACGTTTCATTCTATACAATGTCAATAAAATACTTTATCTGCACTCTGCAGTGTATATATATTGTCCTGGTATTTATAGTCAAACAGAATTCCAGACCATTCTATGATTGTTGCGTAACAACGGCATTGTTACGTCAATCGAATATTCAAGATTCCACCAGAAAATCAATCGAAATATTCTAGATTCTGCGAGATAAAATGACCTAGCATTCACTTATGATGTCACAAGCCAATTTCTTCCTACAGTTTAAATCGGTTGTAAACAAGTCTGCTGAACTGAAAATAGTCACGTAGCCAAAAAGCAATTTCAGATTAACTTGGGCCCCCAAAGTTGGCCTGGGCCCCCCCCAATTGGGGGGTTTGGGGGGCGGCTGCTACGTCTCTGAGCTCTGCGCCTGATTATGAGTCATTTTCCTTGGTCCGCAGTTCTGTTCAAAAAACAATTAATACAGAGGAAGGCTTGTTTTGCTTATTTGTTGTGACCAAGATCGACTCATACTCAGAAAACAAATTATGGATGCTACTTTCTCTTATAACCACGACCGACTCATACTCGAAAAACAAATTATTGATGCTACTTTTCTCTTATGACAGTATGACCACGATCGACACATACTCGGAAAACAAACTACAGATGCTACTTTCTCTAGTTCGTAAAAACTACCCAAAATCTTTATAAAAGCCGTCAAAGTAACACTACTTTGGGAATTGTTAAAGAAAGCTATAAAGCTATTGTTTACAATATAAAGGTTATAAAGCTATGCTGCAATCTACGTTGGTTTTGACAAAAAGTTAATTAAGCTTAATGAATGCGGCTTTGAATAAAATGATGCTTTGCATTTGTAGAAGATATTCCAAATTTAAACATTTCATTATCTGGTGCTTGGTGTTCCCTTTATTTGCTCTTAAGGTCCATTGAATGAGTAAGATAATATATTCCAATTTTGTGACAAATAAATTAATTGCTTGCTTAAGCCTGTTGTTGGGCCATCAATTACTGAGAGGCCAAATAAGTGAAGTTCAAATTTGCATCTGGATTTGTTCTAGTAGAATTACTTTGGTTTGTAAAGTCATTTGGTAAATCGAAGCTAGCAGAATAGGGTTAAGTTGAGTTTAAACTGAAGCGTTAATAGCTTACAAGTTCAGTCGAGAAGTTTAATTTATGACTTGTGCCAAATGCAACATGTATAGATTGCATGTTGGCTTTTGAATTAGGAAACCCTGTGGCTACTTTGCAATCTCCTAAAATCTTTTATTCCACATATCTTTGATAAATTAAATAAGTTTTTAACCTTATAATATTTTTTTGTGCAAATTGCTGGTGTTTTTAACAATCCTACTAAAACAGCATCTTTTTGCTCAGTGTACTACATTTCCTAGCCCAATGAATCGTTCAAAAAATTTTCGGTTTAGTATTTCGGTTCAACCGGCCAAGCCGGCTTCACCTATCCGGCTCTTGTGTGAGCAGTGGCAAAAAGTTAATGAATTTTTTGCACATTTACAATCCTTCTACAGGAAATTATGATCATCACATTCTCTGAATCATGACCGGCAATGCTCACAAAGAATCTTGCCACAAATTATCATTAATACTTGTCAGGCAGCAGGGATTGCATATAATCAAAACTAATTGTATCGGCAAAATGTTGGTTACTCTCACAATTACAGAAATAAACTATTTAATGGTAAGCCTATTTTGCCAACTGGTGCTGCCGCTTTCCTATTTATATTTGTGGTGTTAAGTTCCTAATTTGGCTGCGCTATTGGTTTTGTTTCCGGCATAGTGACGAAAGCGGCTATTGTTCTCTCTCTCTATATTCAGTTTTACAAATTGTTCTGGTCATGGCTTTTTGATGATTTTTTCCTTAACTTGGGATTTTATTCCAATAATGTAGAGTATAAACATAAATAACATAAATACCATAACAGGCAGCATATCAGCATAGGAAAATGTCCTTGCTTTATAGCATATATGACGGCGTCACTCGCAGAGACTTCGTCAGTAACGTCGGGATTGAGAGTGGCGGTTCAGCCGGCCAAGTTGGTTTCATCTATCAGGCTCTTGTATGAAGAGTTATCAAACATTTATGTGTTTTCGGCACATAAGATGTTTACGACTTTTTGTGCTCCTTTTTGAAATAGAATATCTCATTTCAAGATCCTGGCTATGCCTTAGGTCTATGTGCTCTGCACATTGCTGACACAAACCCAAGAAAGCCTTGCGTTTCCCGTAGTTTGGAAGTAGGGATTACATTTCTGATATTAGGCTATTCTAAAGCAAAAGGGCAAAAATGTCTTTCGTCAAGTACGATTTTACACAGTGACGCTATTTTCTTTTGATTTCCTATTAAACTTCTCAAGTTCTCGCTGGCTACGCATTATGTAGCATATTCTTTTCTCCTTGCTTGACGTGCCCTGGGTAGTTTAAAGTGTCCTTGCTTTTCCTCAAATGTTTGGTTTGATCCCGGTAGCTCTATAAAGCTATTATGAAGCAAGATACCAATAATATCATCCATGTGGTGCGATTTGAAACAGGGAGGTTGTTAATTTGATTTCGCTTCCAACTTTCTCAAGTCCCTGCTGGCTACCATTATGATTCATATTTGTTTTTCCTTGCTTATGTATGCTCATAGAAGTTAAAATAGTCATTGCTTTTTCCCAAGTTTTCAGGTTTGATTCCGGTAGCTCTATAAAGCCATTATCAAGCAAAATGAAAAAAATGTTTCTCCCAAGTATGGTGCGATTTAAACCCGGCAGTTCATATTATCACCCGCGCCCATTTAAAACAAACTAATTAATGCAGCTGCGTCAGCTTAATCGTACAAACATTTGTTAGAGCCACAACAAAATGTTTTAGTAAATATAAGCCATAACTCTTGTACATGTAATGGTGATCATGTTGGTTTATTACTGAAGACTGAAAGTATTCAAAAAGAAAGAACGATTACACAAACTACCATTCGTAATTTGTTTGAAAGCGTATGGTGGGTGAAACATAGTCAAAAGTGATGGCGTCGCCCAAATGGTGGTCGTTTTGACTCATAAAGAAATGAACTGTTTGGTGGTAGGCATGTTTGACGATTTGGTGGGCCTGTTTTCGTATTGATATTTGTGACATTAACATTTTTGCCTTTGCTGTTTGCTTTGTTTCGGCCTTAGCATGAAAAGGGGTCCTGCCTTTCCTTTAAGTTATACCACCTATTGCAATAGACGCCTATTAAGCTCTTTTTAAACAAAAACATTCCCTCTTAACCCTTTGAGGATCATACGATTCTAATTCATAAAATTTGAGACAATTCCTTTATTGTTTGGAAAGAACAAAATTACAATCAATTTCAGAAAAACGGTTGCTACGTCATAATGATATACCAATTAACAATCATGTAACATATGTGTTACATTATCTCTCAAAGGGTTAATCAGTGTTACAAAAACATTCCCTCTTAATCAGATGCTATTGTTGTTTAATTTTGATCTTTTCTTAAATTTGGGATTTTATCACATTTAACTTTGCCGCCAATCCAGATCTCCCTACTTTTGAATGAAGATTGGTGTTTTGTACCAATAGGCCTATCCTTGCAATTACGGATATCAGTAACGGGCTTTACTATTTGTGTTTGCTATCAAAATGATAGTAGATAATTTTGCTGCCTGCTGCTGATTTCACTAAATAGTAGCAAGCATTGCGATGTCATTCAACATTATGACCTCACAATGCGTTTTGAGCTATTACTATTAGGATTGCTATTTACCACTTCTCCGCCACTGTAGGCGAATTAATATGAACTGACGTCTCTGACTGCGTGCATGTTCCTTGGCCCTGGCATAAACACCACCATGCAAAGAGCAAACTAACCCGAAATGAAGCACTCACAGTTCAGTTATAGCAGTAGCGAAAGCCCCCATCAATAACGTCGAGGTTAAGAACATCTAATCAGCTGGCTGCTTCGACAGCCTTGCCCAATTGCAAAGGAAATTGCTTCCACGTTTAGATCATATGCAGCTTGATCCCTACGTTTTGTTGCAAACGATACAAAAGGACCATTTTTACCCCATCATCTTTTTCTTGGGTGATCATCAAGTGTTTTGCTTGGAGTAGGCTACATATTAAAATTTGTAGACTTTGAGTCTTTTGAATAATTTGATTGATAACGCCAAACATCCATGCTATCGAGTGAGAATAGACAAAATGTACCAAAGGACTTGGTTGTTCTAGAAATTACAATTTTGTGAAGTGCAGGCACTAAAATTTTGTGTGTTTCTAACCGGTAGCGTACATTTCATAAACATTTGGAGACTTCAGTTTTAGATAAATCTATTTTGAAACGTCAACAGACAATGCAAAAGAACCACGCTTGTGAGGAAAAGTAGTCAAAATGTGCCTAAGAACTAAATTTGTTTAACAATTGCAAGTTTGTTAGCTCTAGTAGGATAATTGTACAACTGAAAATGGAACATCATGTATGGCAATCAAGTTTTGATCAGCCATTATAAACTAATCCATAGCCTCGAGTAATTAGGGCCGCATATTACGGGAAAGAAAATTTCCTAAGCTTTCAAGGGGTAGTATGTTAGTACTTTATTATGAGGTTATGGTATTAAAGTCAACTGTTTTTACTGAGCTTACCAGTTTTGGCAGGGGAAAAAAGTAACACCACAGGTGTTAAAGTTCAATTTTTTGAGTATAAAAACTAATATTAATTGTACATATTATATACTATAGGACTCGCCCTGAAATAACCTTTAACTTGTTGAACAAAGTTTGAAAATCAGTTGAGAAATGAGATCATAAATCAGTTTTTTAAGAAACTGATTTTGCAAAAATGTTACAATTTTTGAAAACATCTTCATATTATGATCAGCGACAGCGAACATTTCTGTTAATCGCACCTGACGTATTATGACGTAACCCAGTTTAAGCAATCAAGCGAAATAGAGAAGATAAAATGCTTAGATGGCTTGAAGTGCTTAAATAAAGAAGTGCTCGTAACGTAATCAAATAAACATTAATTGTTGTAAAGTTGTTTTTATCGAAAGCAGCTCATTAATATCTCCTAAAAGAACGTTTAATCGCATTTGTGCGATGAATACTGTTTGAAAAAGAACAGAAAACAGATTGTTCAATGAATCGTTGATTGTGACGTCATTTTAGACCCCGAACCAATAAAAGGTTTTGAAATGTAATAAGTCAGAAGCTGGTATTCGTTTGAGCAAAAAGCGCTTGTCCTCTGTCAAGTAATGTTTATTCTAAAAAAGCTATTTTTGGTTATGACGACACCAATACCCTTATGACACTCACCACGGAGTGGTAATCAATCGTGGCAAGTTTGATGTTTGTACAGTACTTACAGCAGTTTCAGAGAGGTTAAACAGACACACAGAATTGCGCTTTATACAGGGTGTTTCAAAAGTCACGCCCGATTTTATACAGTTAAAAAGTCAATGGATATTTTGCTATGATATTTTCTATATCTATGTATATTAGATGTTCGAGGCAGGTTAAAGTGACTGAACGATTACAATGAAAGATGACAAGAAAAGTTGGTTATAGATCTATGAAAAATGACCTTTTAACCTCAAATGGAGCGTTTGGAGTTATACTTTGTAATACGTTTACATAAATCTATATTTATCAAAAGCTGAAACTAGAATTTCCCTGTTCTTTAAGAATCATATCAATGAAAAGCTGAAGCTTGCTTTTTCCTGGTTTTTTAATAACTTTCATAAAAGTTTGCTATTTCTTGTTATTTTTTTAATCAAAAAATTCTTGAATATAAGCCTACACTTTCGTTTCTTGGTATTTTTAATTAAATGATTGTTAAATAAAAACAGACACTTAAAATGATCAATAAGAAACCGAAACTTTCTATTTCCTGATACTTTTTGACTAAAATGACCCGAAGTACAAGCTGAGGCTTACTTCTTTCTGCTCTTTGTTAATTATAAACGTATCAAGTCACAGCTAAAAGTCGCTTTTTCCTGCTTATTTTTGAAAAGTTTTAATTTTAATATAGCTTTGAAAAAAGCTGTTTAAGCCATAAGCTTATCGTGACGCTCTCATCAGTGGCGGTATTGCGTCAAAAGGGAAGATCTAGAGTGAACAAGTGTTTTATGTGAATAATTTGAACCTTAGGCAATCAAGACAAGCCAATAGTAGCGCTAGTATTGTAAAGCGCGCCAAAGAAAAATTTAGCAATAGCGATATGCTAAAGAAAGCGCAGCAGGAGGCCAAATAAGAACGCCGCAATTATCGAAAGAGTTTGAGAGTGTAAACAAACTCTTTCTGTCTGCATAACACCAGGCGCCGAGTCTTGATAAAAGCAGCCTCTAAGAGATTAAGATGGAAAGAGCTGCGTGCTGCAATGATATTATCATTCTTTCGTAATCTGTTGATTGCACGAAAGCACTCTCTGTGCATTGTGAAGTCACGTGAATCTATCGTGCTGTCTTAGTACAAATGAGTAAAGTCGGCGAGTCTGGCTTTCAAAGCAGTGCGTTGTTCAATAGAACTGGCACTGTCATGTAAAAGCTGTGCCCAGAGTGACTCAAATTTGGCGAAGATTTCTTTGCACAAATGCCTGGGTGGCAACCCAAAGTTGAGACCATGCGACAGCACGAAACTTTCAGTGTCAGACAAGACATGATCTGAAAGATTCAGAACATGCCTTGTAGTATCACTGAGAGCATTGCCGAAACGGTCACGCCTGAGCGAAGCAAGCAATCGCTCGTTTATGATCTTGCATTTTGATTCCGTTCTTTCATCAAGTAGTGCCAGGTATCTGCAGCATCTGATTGTGTCGAAGAATGTTAGAAATTCGCCCGCCGCCCGCCAATGTGATTTGTTAATTGTGCGAAGTTTTCTTGATTGTTTTGTTAGCTTTTCAGCATCATCTGTTAGAAAAGCGCGTTCCATCTCTGGGCTGTGCCTGGCTCGTGATCGTTCAATACGAGCCACGATGTGCTTAGCGGCAACTCTTTTAGATATGCAAGCCTTGAGAAAGGCTGCAGAGAACTTAAGAGTTCTGATTTTTCCTCTAGTTCTTACCACAATGTTTAAAACAGCTATTTGCTGTTTGGTGTACCGAAGGCGAAAGTACACAAATTTTAATTATAGCAAAAGCTGAAACTGACATTTTTCGCGTTATTTGTTGAAAATTAATGATTACGGTCAATTTGAAGCTTGTTTTTTCCTCCTATTTTATTCTATTGTGAATCATGTTGATCTACATAACATCAACATTACAAGCAATATATTCTTCTATTGCTCCGGATCAAATATTATAGGTTGCAAACCTAGCAATTTTTTAGAGGCATAATTTATTAAGGGTTTCTAAAAAAAGAGTTAAAGTAAGGAGGTTGTGTCACCTCCTTCCTGGTTGCGCCTTTAGGAATATGCAGTGATAGTACAATTGCAAATATCAGGGCTTTTAAACTGGAGCCAGAGCCAATAAGGAGGGCATTTTTGTAGGAGCCAAAGCTGCACTTGGTGCTCCGTTTAAAATTCAGATGGAGCCGAGACAGATTCTCCTCTAATTCCGACTTTTTTCTGAGCTGCTATTGCTATTTAGTTGAAATGTCTTTTAGTATGCACACACGAACATGTGCGCTGTGCTGTCACGTGTCATTACTTAACGCACGACTTTATAGTCAGATTAAATCAGGCTATTCGCGTAATGCGCTGGCACACTCACAACAACGCATTTTGCACAGTGGCTGTTTCGAGGATAGTTAGATTTCACAGTTTGCAATACATTAGCTGAGCATTTTTAAGTTCTTTTACTGTGTTGTTGAACATACATAATTATGTTGTTGAAACAAAAACTGAAAGGAAAACCGAAGTCCTAGCTGTTGATATCAAAAGGCTCCGGAACGGGAGCTAAATCTTGAGAAAAGAGAGCTCCCGAGTCGGAGCAGGAGCAGGAGCTGGAAAAAGTTCAAAGAGACCTGCTCCAAGGTCTCGGTAAATATAGTTCAGCGTGTAGTACCTAGGCAAATAACAAAAAGAACTTGAGTTTATTACTTGCAGCGGGTCTGCGTTTTTTTGACTTTGCAGTAAAAAAAAGTTTTAACACTGTTTTCGCTCGAAGAATTCATTGCGTGAGTATGTTAAAGCCAGATTAATTTTGTAGAATAATTCATTGTACTGGATAGACGTCCAATGGGTTGCAGCATACCAAAAACTTGATAAGCAGGGTCTACATTCGAAAATCTTTCTGTTACTTCCAATAGCATAGCCACAACTAGTATTTGGGAAGGACTATAAATAAAATTTTTGGTCTTGGCGCTTCTCAAATTTTGTTGGATAATCTATTTTTGAAAATTGACGTTTTCTGGTCTTTATATTCGAAAACACTTTTATTCGTTGATTAGACTCAAAAAATTGGTTGGAGACATTGCCTCTGTTCTCCGCTCCTAGCTGCTTCTGAAGTTGTTGTCCTACCAAAGATTTATATTCAACTAAGATTATCAATTACTACAAATTTTGAACTAAAGAAGTAGTAGTCGGCAGACATTTCAGGAAGAGTTTACTAAAAAGAAGTTTTTTTATTTGGTTCGCCTATGGCTGGCAGTGAATTGTCTATTTTGTCGAATTATACTTTTTTTGTGTGTGGCAAATACTACCCAATAACTCTCTTCATCTGTTTGGACCTAATGTATGCTACAAGCATTTAACTTCAAAGAGTTGATCTACAAAGAAAGATTTTCAACTGAACAATAATCAATAAACATTGACGAAAACTAGTTGAATTTCTAAAAAATAGCTTTTATTCGCTCACTCAAAACTTTAAGATTGTTGCAATGTAGCCGGAATCGGAAAACTTTGAGCATCCCTGATATAAAGCATTTTGTTTCCATGTAACAACAATAAAGTCTTGTTATTCTGGGTAATTTAAAAAATTTGTCACTAAAATTATCAAGTACTGGCCGGCTTTGCCGGCGTCGTCCGGCAGAGGCCCTCCGTCAATTATTTTGGGGTTTAGTATTTTGGTTCAACCGGCCAAGCCGGCTTAACCCATCGGGCTCTTGTGTGAGCAGTAGTTAAGAGTTAATGAATTTTATGCACTTTCTTAATTCTTGTACACGAAACTGTGATCAACATATCCTCTTAGTCATGATTGGCAATGCCCACAAAGAATCTTTATATATGAAAGTTATTAAGCGAAGAGGGAAATTGTAAACCTTGCAACTAATTGGCAAAGCAGCATACGGGCGTAAGGGGCATTAACAATTTATTAAAATGAATATGCCAGGAAACAATAATGAGTATACCACCCAACCAATTTAGACGAGACCATCCCTGGACGCGTTTCGTCCTTTTGGACTCATCAGCAGGGCCCGTTCCGTCACAAGCAAAAGTAACCCACTCATTAACGTTATCCTTAAAAAAAAAAAAATCCAACATGCAGAAGCACTGAGACTTCAACCGACGACGTATTGCTTTGCTTAGCAGGGCGGGTTGACAAATTGGTTGATTTTGGTTGCATATCCATTGGGAGATCAGTTTACACACTGATCTGCAAAAGCAGATTAAACGCTGCATTTATAGCCTAGCGCCTTGTCTTTGCAATGCCATCACGCTCGAGGCGAGTGCGTTGACAATTCACAAGGTGGGAGCCGGGCGACAGGCCCGGTTTACTGTGAAGTGAGATAGAGTGAAAATTTGTTGGCATGGATTTGCTCGACACGTCTATCAAAGGTCGCCCGGCTCCCACCTTGTGAATTGTCAACGCACTCGCCTCGAGCGTGATGGCATTGCAAAGACAAGGCGCTAGGCTATAAATGCAGCGTTTAATCTGCTTTTGCAGATCAGTGTGTAAACTGATCTCCCAATGGATATGCAACCAAAATCAACCAATTTGTCAACCCGCCCTGCTAAGCAAAGCAATACGTCGTCGGTTGAAGTCTCAGTGCTTCTGCATGTTGGATTTTTTTTTTTTTTAAGGATAACGTTAATGAGTGGGTTACTTTTGCTTGTGACGGAACGGGCCCTGCTGATGAGTCCAAAAGGACGAAACGCGTCCAGGGATGGTCTCGTCTAAATTGGTTGGGTGGTATACTCATTATTGTTTCCTGGCATATTCATTTTAATTAATTGTTAATGCCCCTTACGCCCGTATGCTGCTTTGCCAATTAGTTGCAAGGTTTACAAAGAATCTTGCCACAAATTATCATTAATACTTGTGAGGAAGCAGTAATTGAAACACTATCAAATCTGATTGTAGCGGCAAAATGTTGGTTGCTTTCACAATTACAGAAATAAACTATTTAACGAAAAACTTATTTTGCGATGTGGTGCTGCCCCTTTCCTATTTATATTTGTGATATTAAGTTCTTTGGCTGCGCTATTGGATTTGTTTCCGGCATAGCAACAAAAGAGGCTGTGGCTTCCCCAAAATCATTCCCCCTGTTTTAGTTGGGGCGCATTACGCCGAAGTATTTTCAAACAAAACATTCTCTCTAAATTCTGTTTTACAAATTGTTATAGTTATGGTTTTATGTTAATTTTTTTCCTTTAACTTGGGATTTTATTTTAATGCTGTGGAGTATAAACATAAATAACATAAATACCATTACAGGCAGCGTATCAGCATAGGAAAATGTCCTTACTTTATAGCATATATGACGGCGTCACTCGCAGAGACTTCGTCAGTAACGTCGGGATTGAGAGTGTCGGTTCAGCCGGCCAAGCCGGCTTTACCTATTAGGTTCTTGTATGAAGAGTTACCAAACATTTATGTGTTTTCGGCACATAAGATGTTTACGACTTTTTGTGCTCCTTTTTGAAATAGAATATCTCATTTCAAGATCCTGGCTATGCCTTAGGTCTATGTGCTCTGCACATTGCTGACACAAACCCAAGAAAGCCTTGCGTTTCCCGTAGTTTGGAAGTAGGGATTACATTTTTGATATTAGGCTATTTTAAAGCAAAAGGGCAAAAATGTCTTTCGTCAAGTACGATTTTACACAGTGACGCTATTTTCTTTTGATTTCCTGTTAAACTTCTCAAGTCCCCGCTGGCTACGCATTATGTAGCATATTCTTTTCTCCTTGCTTGACGTGCCCTGGGTAGTTTAAAGTGTCCTTGCTTTTCCTCAAATGTTTGGTTTGATCCCGGTAGCTCTATAAAGCTATTATGAAGCAAGATACCAATAATATCATCCATGTGGTGCGATTTGAAACAGGGAGGTTGTTAATTTGATTTCGCTTCCAACTTTCTCAACTCCCTGCTGGCTACCATTATGATTCATATTTGTTTTTCCTTGCTTATGTATGCTCATAGAAGTTAAAATAGTCATTGCTTTTTCCCAAGTTTTCAGGTTTGATTCCGGTAGCTCTATAAAGCCATTATCAAGCAAAATGAAAAAAATGTTTCTCCCAAGTATGGTGCGATTTAAACCCGGAAGTTCATACTATTACCAGTGCCGATTTAAAACCCATCAATTAATGTAGCTGCGCCAGCTTTATAGTAGAAATGCAGGGTGATTGGAAAGTAACGCCCGATTTTGAATTCTACGTAATGCGATCAAATGTCAGATTACAGATTCTGAAAAAGTTATGCAAGGACGAACACAGGTGTAAAAAATTAAGAATGTATTTAATAATAACGAAGAATACATGAAAATTTGAATTGCGAATCTCAACCTGTTAAACTGAATGGCTCAAACTGCTGACTTTCAACTGCCAAGCATCGTCGCAAACGATCAGTCTCCCAGCTGCACACCGTTTGACAAAGATTGGAATTGATGGTCGAAATCTCCCTTGTAATTGTATTTTTCAATTCTTTGATGCTTCTCGGCTTCCTCCAGTAGACACGATCTTTCAAAACGCCCCATAAGAAGAAGTCGCATGAACTAAGATCAGGTGATCTAGGTGGCCATTCAATGAAGCCGCGACGGCCAATCCACCTTTCGCCAAATTTTTCATTTAACCACTCCTGCACCACTCTACCACAGAGGGCAGGGGTGCCATCTTGCTGAAACATTATTTCTTGGTGTTCTATATGAGGCCAAAACTTTTCTTTCAGCATCTCCAGGTAAGATTCTGAAGTTACTGTAAATTTTGGGTGTGTCAAGCCCCAAACTTTTGAAATCAAAATCGGGTGTTACTTTCCAAATCACCCTATATTTGAGAAGCAACAGCGATATGTTTTAGTAAATCTAAATCATAGTTGCTGTACACGTGATGATGATCATGTTGGTTTATTAATCAAGACAGGATATATTCAAAAGAAAAGAATGATGTCACAAACTACCATTCGTAGTTTTTAATAGTGTAAGGGGGGTGAAACATAGTCAAAATTGATGGCGTCACCCAAATGGTGGTCGTTTTCATTCATAAAAAAATGAGCTGTTTGGTGGTAGGCATATTTGACGATTTGGTGGGCCCGCTTTCGTATTGATATTTGTGACATCAAGATTTTTGCCTTCGCTGTTTGCTTTGATTCGGCAATAGCATGAAAAGGAGCCATGTCTTTCCTCTAAGTTATATAGCCTATAGCAATAGACGCCTATTAAGCTCTTTTTAAACAAAAACATTCCCTCTTAATCCGTGTTACAAATTGATGCTATTATTGCTTAATTGTGATCTTTTCTTAAATTTGGGATTTTATCACATTTAACTTTGCCGCCAATCCAGATCTCCCTACTTTTAAATGAAGATTAGTGTTTTGTACCAATAGACCTATCCTTGCAATTATGGATATCAGTAACGGGCTTTACTATTTGTGTTTGCTATCAAAATGATAGTAGATAATTTTGCTACCTGCTGCTGATTTCACTAAATAGTAGCAAGCATTGCGATGTCATTCAACATTATGACCTCACAATGCGTTTTGAGCTATTACTATTAGGATTGCTACTTACCACTTCTCCGCCAAGTTATAACAATAGCGGGAGTCCCCATCAATAATGTCGAGATTAAACACATCAAATTAGCTGGCTGCGCCAGCCGCGTCCAATTGCAAAGGAAATTGCTTCAACATTTAGATCATATGCAGCTCGACACTTTCATTTTGTTGCAAACGATAAGAAAGGACCATTTTTACTCCATCGTCTTTTTCAAGGATGATCACGAAGTGATTTGCTTTGAGTAAGCTACATGTTAAAATTTGTAGACTCCATTTTTGAATGAATCTTTTTAAATACTTTGGTGGATGATGCTAAAGATCTATGTTATCGAGAGAGAAAAGACAAAATGTAGTAAAGGACTTAGTTTTTCTAAACCTTACAGTTTTGTAAAGTGTAAGCACCAAAATTTTGTATGTTTTCTAACCGGTAGATTACATTTTGTAAACGATTGCAGATTTCAGTTTTTGATGGATCTTTTTGAAAACGTCGACAGACAATGCAAAAGAACCACGCTTGTGAGGAAAAGTAGTCAAAATGTTACAAAAAACAAACTTTGTTTAACAATTGAAAGTTTGTTTGGTCAAGTAGAATAATTGTTTTACTTCAAATGAAACATGATGTATGGCAACCAATTTCTGATCAGCTATTATAAACTAATTCTTAACTAGGGTTGTAAATTTGGGACCAGTTTATACAATCCCGGGATCGGGATTTCCCGGTATTTTAGACTTATAATCCCGGGATTATTCGGGATTGAGCAAATAATTAAAAAAAGTAGTATGGAAAGAACAAAAACCTCTTTATTTCTTGTAATATTGACGCTGAAATATAAGAGCATCTAGAGTGGCATCATTCATTTGGCTCCTGATTTTGTTAGCAAAATAGCCAAGGGCAGAAAAGGCCCTTTCGGCCTCAACTGATGTGGGCTTAATAGTTTTAAGAGCAGTAAACAACCTTTCAAGATTTTCAGGCCTTCTTTTGCTTGTCTCGTACAACAACATCTCTTTTTGGACCACATGAGCGCTCAGGTCAGTGTTTTTGGTATCTTCTGTTTCGTCATCTTCTACAAAAGCATGAAGCTCCTGAGCTAAAGTCATTGGCTTTTCTTGGTCAAGTACTACCATGGCACCATCAACATTAAGGTTTTCAGGGTTGTCTTCATTGCCATCATAATGAAGAAATAGTCTTTGCAAGATATTGGTGGCTAGAGCAGCAATTTTGGGACGTTTAACTTTGTGTCCAAATTGATCTTGAGGTTGATCAAGATAAGAAGCATTCTTCAAATATTTCAAAAGATGGACAAGTTCAGCATTGCGGCGTTCCTTAATTCGAGCTTCAAATCTGCTCTTCAATTCCTGGCCAATTTTAGTTCCTTGCTCACAAAGCTTTTTCAACGTAAATGCAATTACTTTTTCTGCCAAAAGAATGTCTGCATCCTCACTGGAGAGTGCTTCTACAGCAACCTTGATAGGAGCCAAAGCATCACACAGCTCTTTAATAATCATCATGTCCTCCTCAGTCAATTCAAACTGAATGTCCAGCTGAACTAAAGCCATTTTTATCTCTTTTCTAAGTTCATAAAACCTCTCTAGCATTGATAGCAAACTGTTCCACCTTGTCTTGCAATCCAGCTGTAGCTTCTTTTCTTTGCCTAATGTCTCCAGGATAAATGGCCGAAGAGCATCATCATTTTTCACAGGAAATCTTCGGAATATTTTTACAATTTTTCGAACTTTCTTGACTATGAACTGAATGTCCGGAGACAAAGTCGGAGCTTTGTCAACCTTTTCAGCCTGTTTTTCATCATCTGTTCCTTCCTCCTCAGCACTGGCACTGTCAGAGTCAAGGTCATCACTGAATGCTGCACTTGGTTGTCTTTTGTACAAGACATCACAAATGGCCAAATGGATCGCATGAGCATAGCATATCACATGGAGTGGACTTGTTTCTTTTCCAAACTTCACCATCAAACTGGCACCATCAGTGATCATAGCAACAATATCAGTATTCAGGTCAAGGCCAAAGCAATTTAGTCGATCCTCAACCAACCTGATTGCTTTTTTTGTGTCCATGCTGCCATGAATGCGGACCAATCCTAGTGAATGAAACCCTCCTTGAAAATGGCAGTTTATGTTCATATAACGTCGACTCCTTGCTGATGTCGACTCGTCAAACGTGATAGAAAAACGACCATTGTTCAATTTGATTTCATCAAGCTCTTCCTTGACCAACTTCTTGACATTTTCAAAGTTTTTGATCACCAGATTACGAACATGTTGGTGTGTTTTGGGCAGGACATAACCATCAGCCTTAAATGCTTGATGCAGTCTTTCACTTCTGGCAATTTGATTGAATGTGAGTCCATCCACGGCAGTTAGCTGGCTCAGTATTTCTTCCAGGCTGGGTTTTTTTGACTTCAAGAATGAATCAATTTTCCTGATTTTGGGTTTTGGCCGATCCTCAATGTCCAGGCAAGACTTCACCTCAATCTTATGCTTTGACTTCAAGTGAATTATAAGTCCCTTTGTGCTGGACCCAGAAGCTTTTAAAATTGTTTGACACAATTTACACTTTGCTTTTTCTGTGCTTTTGCAAAACAAAAAATGCTGCCACACCTCTGACTTTCTTTTAGCACCGACTTCTTTAAAGTTCGACATTGGAATTGTAAAATTGTAAAAATTGCGACAAGATAAGTAGTGATTCGTAGCACTGAAGCGTAGTAAATAAAGTCTGTAAAGTTATTATACAAACTGAACTAAATAAAAAAATAAATATAAAAAGGAAGTCACGATTTTAGGTTAACTTGAAAGCTAGGGAAAACTTAGGAACAGTTGTAATACACTATTATCAATCTACTGGTCGCTGAATGAAAAAGGCAATGAATTGAATACATTGCAGTACGCTTTTTCCTTAGGTTTCCTATCATAGTTTCCATCCCAATACGTTACACAACACTTTCTACCCATTTGCTTAAATGAAACTTTAGATGTGCTTTCTTAACAAATATGCTACTATTGCTTGTTTTTTCTTTGCGTTTTGTTACTTCATTTATATACCTGAAAGCACATAACTCTTAATTTGCCAGTGACCAACTAAACTACTGTAACTGTAAGTAAGTGTCTATGCTTTCCTATGCTCAATTCCGCAAAGCATTGCGCAAGGGAACACAATTGTTCCAATTTCATTAAAAATGTGGGCCACAAACAATGCTGTATGACATCACAATTTATACTGCTAGTTAACAACACAGTACAGAATACAGACTTCTTTACACTGTGTGCGCTCGTGTCTTGCACTCGTTCTCTGGGCAGAAGCTGAGCTATCAGTTAGCTGCTATAAGTATTAGAGGCATTAGAGCACATCATACTGTTTCCATCAGCAACTTTATCGAGTGTAGAAAATAGTAACTTCATTTAGTCTCTCTCTGACTCCACTCATGTAGAGCAGCATGCCAGGAAAAGGGTTTTGCGCCAAGAATATGACTGTAATAATTGCAATGTCGGATATCTTACAACTTCAAGATGGTCATCGTATCCAATTGTATAAATTCCGAAAATAAAGAATAGTGCAAATAACAGGTCGTAAATTTACGAAATACAAGTTTGGCGCACCTAGCTAACCCTTGCGGTGCACCATTTGAGAAACGCTAAGCTAGGGTACGTAAAACTTAATTCTGTACTTTAGAATTGTAACATTACATGATGCTCACTTCCGTAGGCTGACATAAAACGGTCAATCAGGGGTATAGTAAATTTAATAAGTCCCGGGATTTCTAGACATATAATCCCGGGATTGGGATTGGAAAAAATACCCCAAATCCCGGGAATTCGGGATCGGGATTTCCCGGGATTACAACCCTATTCTTAACCTTTAGTAGTTGGAGTCAAATACTACTGAAAAGGAAATTTTCTAAGCTTTCAAAGGAAAGTAATTATTAGTACAGTACTGTATTAAAACGTTTTTGTACTAAAGTTACCTGTTTTTACTGAGCTTACCATTTTTGGAAGGGTAAAAAGTTACACCAGAGGTCTAAAAGTTTATTTTTTTCTCTATGAAAATTGATATTAATTGTACATATTATACACTATTGGACTCGCCTTGAAATAACCTTTAATTTGAGGAAAAAGTTTGAAAATCGGTTTAGAAATGAGATCACAAATTAGTTTTTAAGTAAACTGATTTTTCAAAAAGGGTGCAATTTTTGAAAACATCTTGATATTTTGATCTGTAATAGCGCAAGATTTGTGTTAATCGTACAAGACATATTATGACATCCTAGAGCCAGTTTTAAGCGTGCAAGCAAAATAGAGAGAAAAATGCTTATAGGACTTAAAGTGCTTAAATCAAGCATTGCTCGCAGCATAAACAAATAAGCTTTAATTGTTGCAAAGTTGTTTTTATCGAAAGCACTTCATTAATATCTCCTGAAATAGCGTTTAATCGTGTTTCTGCGATAAGTAGTTTTTAAGAAAGAACAAAAAACAGATTGTGCGATAAATCGTTGATTGTGAAGTCATTTTAGACCCCAAACAAATGAAAGTTTTTGCAATATGGTAAGTCGGAAGCTGGATTTTGTTTGTGCAAAAAACGGTTGTCCTCTGTCAAGTAATGCAAATTAAAAAAATAATTTTTGGTTATGACGTCATCATGACATCACCAATACCCTTATGACACTCACCACCAGATAGTAAACAATCGTGGCAAGTTTGATGCTTGTAGTTTCAGAAGAGTTGAAATAGACAGACACACAGACAAAATTGCGCTTTATAGTGTAGATAATTCGAGACTACATGAAATCATGAGTGATGGGGCGGAAGAGTATTGCGAGCTATTCAGATCACTCACACAAATTTTGAAATCTATACTTTGCCTCAATTTAAACTTTTATCCAGACCTATGCCAACGATCAGTGCTTTTCTTTGGATCAAAAAATTTGCTGCCATTTGTTCTAATGAACATGTAGGAATGAAATGCAACATATTTGGGGAAAGCATGTCATCACATTTTTTTACAGATTACTTTTACTAACTGCAAGATATAATATCATTTCAACCGGTTTTACTATAAGGTGACGTAATTAAAGATTTTAAACAAGAGCTTTTTGCAGAGGCATTAGATTGGATCTAATGAAAAAGTTATTAAGTAGGTCTGTCACGACGTTAATTTTTGCATATTGCATTTTTGTATTTTTGGCAGATGCTCAATATTTTTGGTTTGCAAAACTGTTTTGTTAAAATTTTGACTAAAGATTTTTTTATGCTTTAGCAAGTAGGCGTCTCAAATAAATGCAAAGTTTGTTAATTAGTTCAGGCCTACTTGCCATAGACGTAGCTAAAAGGCGCCACAGGGTCATGCTTCTCAAATACTTCAAATTTGATTGAGGAATAAAGATACGAGATGATTTTGGGCCGCAAATGGGAAAAGAATCACGTTCTAAAAGTTGATCCTAATTTTCAAATTTTGTGCCCACCCATAACTTGCTTCTGCCTACCTATACGCATACAATCAATATTGAACTTACTGACTTTTCATTAAACTTGGCTGACAACAAAATGATGACAATATTCGTCAAAGAAACAAATTATTCTTATTAATTTTTGGCTAAACCTTGACAACCCCATGTTGCCAGTCTTAAGTAGGCAATTAGTCTAAGATGAAAAGTAGCGGTTTTGAGTATGAATGGCGACGTATTAAAACGTTTTCTCACAAGATGGTGTTTATCGCCAAACTTATGCAGTTCCTAAATCAATTAAAAAAGGTTTTTATATACGGTTTTGATTTGTTAAACTGGAAATAATTTTTTCAAATATTTCCAAAAATTTCTAATTTTCGTCAAGTAGTTCTCCAGTTATTTAAACAAAACAAAATGTGAATCGGTACAGTAAATAGTTTGGCAGTCAACTGAAAAAAACTAAGGAAAAACAGGGTTTAAAAAATATCTTTACTTTGAAGTCAATTTTTCTTAAAGTTAAACGATTTTTCTTAATAAGCATTTATTGTGTGCAGTGACATTAAGCCGGGGTAATTTGGTCCAGCAAACACAGGCCTACACCTGCTAAATCTAAAAGCAGATTTTACAAATGGTGAGCACTGTTTTGCCCTCAAATCTGAAATGGACATAGGCAAAGCTATGAGAATCATTTAAGTTTGTTACACCCTGGAGGGCTTCTGAAAGTGTCATTCCAAACATCACCCTTAATCGTCACCGCCCGCTCACATTTCAAAGCCGCTGTCTTGTATGATTTGTGGTTCTGCTGATCGTGAGTCTTGATGATAAAATCACAAGTTATGTACAGTAATCGCAAGATCGACGCTAAAACTTCTCAGTAGAACCAATTAGATAAATATAAATGCAAAATAAATTTTTCAACAAATGGGTGACGAGAGAAAAATATTGTGAGTAGCTGTGGTACTCTAAATTCTAAACTTGCGTGAAACCAAATTACGAAAAGAGCAGCCAGGCACAAAGCTTGCTTATTCATAAATGTACGGTTTTAGAGCTGTTATTATGGCACAAACCACCGTTTCCTACTCTTGCTGCATTAGTCGGCACCTGATACAAAACTAGAGCATTTTGGTCAGACACAAAATTCACGACCACTTGATTACTAGTCTACAATATTATCTCTTGGCCAATAACTACTTTTAAACTTCTAAACAAATAGAACTTTTTGCTTCTTCAAAGTGATGAAGAATCCCAACTATTACCGCACCGTAGTAATTTTGAAAAAAAGGAGCTGGGGATGGGAGAGAATTTTTGGTGTGTTGTCAAGGTTTGCTTTGTTTTGGTGATTTGTGCTGTTTTGATGGAGTTTATTATGCATATGTTTTTGTGATGACGATGACGACTTATCTTTTTTCCAAGATTCGCTTCTGGTGCAATGTGATGACTAATAGGCTGCAATTAATAATAATTATCAGTCAATATGCTCGTTACAAAAACAACTAAGTTATATTTTTAACTTAAAATCAAAAGATTGTAGCGTACCTCTACAAAACTCTTTACGGACCTAGTTTGAAAAATACCGCACTAGGCCAATGGTTTTCGAGCTATTTTAAGCCAGGGCTAGATGGTAAGTGAGCAGTTTCCTGGTCATACGTAAGATTTAGTGCTGTATCAGGTTATAAAATATATTTTGGTCACTATGGCAGGAAACAAGTCTCTTTTCACCTGATAGTTACATTTTTTAAGATACTGTAACATCTTTTGCTTAGAAGCAAAATAATAAAAGACAATTACTACGTATGCGTCTGTGACATTCGTATTCGAAAGTATGTTTGAAGAAATTGAATTACTCTTGATAGCAAGAAGTTTGAAGCAACAACAACAAAACGAGGTATTGAGCAGAAAGGAAAAGCCTAAAGACATCTATACTAAAATTCGCCACCTAAGAGTGGGTGGATGGATGGCTTTGACTTTTCTAATTCTGATTTAAACACTAAAAGGGCATTGAGCGAGGTTAATTGCATAAGACAGTCTAATTTCACTTACAGTTCAAATTTTCGCTTGCAGACCTGTGCCATTTGCTACTACAAAGTAATTCCATATCATTGCCGACCATTTTTTGGAATGACGTTGGGAAGCTGTACTGCTCTGAAAGCTTTGTGGTCGATAATTTTGAAAGGAAAATTATTTAATTAAATTAATTTTGGGTTTTGTGTTTGATTTCGAGTACCCCTAACAGCGAATATTGTTCCAGATTTTCCCTCTTGTTTAGAATGATGCAGACCTGCTTTTACGAAAAGAATTTAAAAATAATAGGGATTCTGAGCACTAGGGCTGTGACGATAACTGAAAACTATCCAGCTCTTTTTCCACTCTCCGGATGCCGAATTGAAACTGTCAAAATTAGCCAATTTTATAGTGGTTGCATTTTGTAATTCACTACGACTTAAAATAAGTGATAACCCAACTGCTAGCGCAATACCAAGTAGTAGAATCAAAGTCAGCTTGTAAATGATTGCATCCAGGCCTGTGTTACGTTTCTTTCCTATAGTCTTAATTTGTTCCTGGCACAACCTTCAACCAGACTAAAACAGATGAAAACGTATATTATTTTAAAAGTTAGTGACAGGACGCCGGCGTCTACTCTTCAGACACGTACCAACTTAACTGTCTTTTTCCGTACTTCTCAAAGCCGTGCAATGCATTCCTTATCAGCATAATTAGAACACCGCACAGAGAACCCGCCCGAAGGCGGACCACCCTATCAAGGCAACCCGTGTTCAAAACCAATGTGAAACACCTGTAAAGATTTCAATGAGACATTAAAAGCTTGTTTTGCGTGCTTCGCTTAAATATTCATCTACTAGCCCGGTTGTTTTTGTTTTGTTTTACGTAATAATCCAAAAAGACATGCTGTGCTTTGATCAAAATTTCGCGAGGCTCTTTTTGCGGTATCTTAGTTTATCACTGTAACTGTAGCACCCTATAGCTTTATAATTTATTGATCAGTTTGATTAAAATCTTTTGTCAAGCAAACCAACAGAAAACAAACTTTAGCAAATGCTTGTAGAGAATGCAGGCTTAAAGTTGTCTTAACTTGGGGTTTAAATACGGTACGGAATGGTTTCCCGCATTCCGTACTTTCAAAAATGTCGTGCCGGAATTCCATATTTTACTAAAATATTGTACGGAATAATACGGTACGAAATTATTTCCGTACCCTAATACCGCACTTTTCTGTACCAATGATTTTGCTAAATTTTTGTTCTTACGCAACAGCAAATATTTGCTGAGATAAATATCAGCAGAAGTAGAGAGGCTAAGCTAGCAGAGAAATTAGGTACGGCACGGAGTACTTCTAGGTTCGGACAACAGTTGATCACTCACTCTTGAGATAACTAAATCCCCTCAAACAAAACTGCCCTCTTCGCACTATCCCAGCATCCCATTGGATTCTCACGCCAAACCATTAATAGAATTTACAATTCAAAATAGTAGAACTCTTCCTGGAGTAACAAAATCACACTGGGGTTACCTAGAAGAATTAATAATCGTAACAAGGCTCTATCTATAGAAAACGTCAAGTTTTTAGAGAGTTCAGAAGATCATTCTGTCCATTTCTAACAAAACAAACAAAGACTATCACATGATTACTGTATTGTTGCAAAACGTAATTGTTACATCACAGAACGAATCTCCTAGAAAAGTTTACAGAGCTATCGTAATTCAAAACATGTTTGTTACGTCATGAAATGCAGAGTTTAAAAAAGCTCTAGGTCAATAAATTCAAGAAAGGTCAAAGTTGTAGCAATTAATTGAATTGAACGCTGTAATAATGCAATTTTTGTCACAGCTGTGAAATTGGAACCTCGTGTGACTTTTGGTTTCAACAAAGCCATTCTTTTAGAGACTTTAGATTAAGCCTCCGGAAAGAGTATGCTATACAAAAAAATAATACCGCATTTCCATACCGTACCATAGTATGTCAGAAATTACCGTATGTAATTTCGTACTATCAATATATTTTTCTTGAAAATTTAACCTTATTATACCGAATCAACAGCTTATCAGTAACTTTTATAATGTTCGGATTTGGCTTATTGTGTATTTTTCTGTTTTACTTTCCATCATCATTTGCTCAATCATGTTCTTCTCAACTACCGAATCCAAATTCAAATCCGATTATTTCGGTTAGATTTGGCACCAACTGGCCCATTGCAAAACTGATACTGGAAGAATGTGTAAGTAATTTGAAGGATTGTGCCAAAGGCATTCCGTTGAAAAAAAGGATTGAAGAAAATACAACAACGTCAGGTATACAAATTTTCATTAATTTTTGTGAATGTGGTACGGCTAGTAACAGTTTACGCAGTCCCGTAGCACTCCAACTTCAGGCCCCCCCCCAAAGTAAGCGCAAGAGCCCCTGCGCACAGGTCATATCACTTTAGAGGTGTAAAATTGAAAAGCTGCATTAAGAAAATACACCACAATTTGTACATAAGTAAACAGGCTAATGTCAGAATAAAGCATGCCGATACCGAAGGTGCAAGTCATAAAAAATTCGGCACCGATGCCAGAGTTCAGTAGGACATTTATGCAGACACTGCCAAAAGAAAGCAATGACACTGAAAAACATGAAAAAGTTATAAAAACACAGTATCATTTAAATAGTCTGGAGCGAACCTTTTTCTTCGCAAATGCTGTTATGACATTGTCATAATCAAGAGATCGGGCGCAGTCATTTTCGATTGACAACATGGCTAATGAAGATAGTCTACTGTCTGTCATAGACGTTCTATTAAAAGTTTTGATCAGTTTCAATTTGCTGAAGCTTCTTTCAGCGCTGGCAACAGTCACGGGGCAAGTTAGTAAGATTCGAAGTGCGATGTACACATTCGGATACAATTGAAATAAATGAGTCTTTAGAAGATAGTTCAGAAAGTCTTGAGCCGTATTGAGATTGCGTTTTTTTTGTAAAATTAAAACAAACCGCTGTAGCTCAGCGCTCATTTCATCAGAATCAATGTCACCGAACTTTTTTTGGAACTCTTTACAGCAAGTAAGAAGAGCATTTTCTTGTTGCACAAGCAAAAGTTTGTCTCGTGTGTACAAAAACGAAAAGGCGGAAGAAACCTGACGTAACAAATTAAAGCGCTCCTTTATTGACATAATAGCCTGGTCTACTAATGGATAGAAAAAGTTGCTTTTAAATTTCAGTTCAGGAGTAGCTCGTTGTTCCTCTTCACCTTGGTAATCAAACAATCTTTCCTTTCTTTCCACTTCTTGACGGAGGAAAAGAAGGATCAATATCCAATTCCTGTGCTATTTCAACAGCAGATGTTGCGGCACTGTCATAACCCGTTTTGCGATAGTTTTGCAAAAACTTTTCAGTTGCCTGGATTTCCGTTTCCATTGTATGAAGGGAGACTCCATACGATTGAAGAATCTTGCTTGCTTTATTGACTTGGAATAGGATATCATACCAAATAAACACCGACAAAAGAAAACTCCATTTTGATAAATGAGCTATCAACGATTTTGTTTCTGAGGCAGCTCTTCCATCTTTTCTTTCTATGGAAATGGCTTCCAAGTCTTTCAGTGCCAGCAACACCTCTTTTAAATTGTATCGAAGAGGTTTGATGCATTTAATTCTGCTTTCCCAACGAGTATCAGATTGTGACTTTATGGACAGTTCCACATGTTTCTTCAAAAATTCCCAACGCTGAGCAGAGGAAGAAAACAGCACATACAACCTTGTAAGTACTCCAAAAAATGTCAATGCTTCCGTCGATCAATTAGCACTGTCAACAACAACTAAGTTAGGGGTATGGTTTGCACAGGGCACGTAAACAGCTTTGGGATTGATGTCTAGCATTCTTGCTTGGACCCCAGAATGTTTTTCTTTCATGTTAGCACCATTATCATATGACTGACCTCGACAATCAGACAATTCGAGTTGCAGTTCGGTCGCTTTTTCTAAGAAAGCGTCCAACAAGCCTTTCCCAGTACTGTCACTTATTCTCAAGTAGCCAAAAAATGTTTCTTTAACAACAGCAGCTTCTTCATTACATAGTACATAACGGAGAATGACAGACATTTGTTCATGATGTGACATATCTGGAGTGCAGTCCAAAATTATAAAAAAATATTTTGCCAATTTCAATTGCTGTAAATTTTCTTTTTCAACTTCTGTCGCTAGCAATTCAATTAGTTCATTTTGTATGGTAGGACTCAAATAGTGATCTTTAGTGTTTTTATTCTTGATTCTGTCTTGAAGCTCTTTTAGGATCGGATCTCTTCTTGCCAAAAGCTCAAATATACCCAGAAAATTTCCATTGTGAGGAGATCCTAAGACTTCTTCAGATCCTCTAAAAGCAAGATTCCTTTCCGATAGAAACAAGGCAATGTCGATAAGTCACTCTAAAACATTTCTCCAAAAACGTCTTTCATTAAAAAAAATATTTATCTCGCGTTTGTCGATAGTGGATGAATTTCTTATCCCTTCAGCTAGCAACATCCATTGACTGCAGCATTGTTGGTGGGAAATGCCGTTTTCATGGTCTTTCAGTTTTTTCGAAAAACCCTCCCCTGTATTTATACCACTACAAAAGGGGCTTAGTGTTTTTCCAAATAGCTTACAACAAAAGCAAAAAACTTGATCTGATTCCCCAGAATAAACTAGCCACGACCGTGAAACACTTTCACCATTAGGTAACACACGTTTATAATGGTTGGAGGAAAAACGTCGCCTTGGAGTTGTGTTATTATATGGAAAATTCATTATTAGTTGATGTGGTCCACGCTTTACTATATCACATCGTTGAGCATCAGAAATACTTTCAGGCCATTTACATGGGTCATCAGGGATAGGGGTAAATTGAGATTCAGTTATTTTTGATATTGAAGGTTGCGTATTGGCAGGTAAATCACAACTTACATTTTCTGGAAATTCACAATCACTTTGATGCTGATCGTCATAGTCTTCTTTTTCTTGTACACTATAGTTTTCTTCATCCCTCTCGGTACTAGTGCCAGGTCTACTCTGCTCAGTAATCTTGAAAAAATCTGTCATCTTGGGCAATTTCGCTACAGCATCTCGAGCAGTGGCTGCTTCTTTTCTCTTTTGAGCACCACTTTTTGAACGTTTCATTCTATACAATGTCAATAAAATACTTTATCTGCACTCTGCAGTGTATATATATTGTCCCGGTATTTCTAGCCAAACAGAATTCCAGACCATTCTATGATTGTTGCGTAACAACGGCATTGTTACGTCAATCGAATATTCAAGATTCTACCAGAAAATCAATCGAAATATTCTAGATTCTGCGAGATAAAATGACCTAGCATTCACTTATGATGTCACAAGCCAATTTCTTCCTATAGTTTAAATCGGTTGTAAACAAGTCTGCTGAACTGAAAATAGTCACGTAGCCAAAAAGCAATTTCAGACTAACTTGGGCCCCCAAAGTTGGCCTGGGCCCCCCCCCAATTGGGGGGTTTGGGGGGCGGCTGCTACGTCTCTGAGTTTACGGCAGGGGCGTCTATCCCGTGTCACGCAGAAGGGTTCCAAGTGGTTCTCACAGGATCTTTCAAAATGACGTAAAGTAAACTTAATCGCCAAATTAGCAAAGGGTTCGTATACAAATCTTAAGTCAGATAGTCAAGTGATTCGGGGTGCGAAAACAAGAATAAAAGAAAAGCTTTATTTTAGTGTATTATGGTATTCATTTATTTGACTGCATGTAAAGTATTTTGGTAAATATCGGGAACGCATTTATTGTTTGCTTTCAAACATTTTCTGGTAGAAAAGAGCACAATCTCTGCTATTTTCGGCTAAAATACAGACTTCATTTTACGAACGTTTTTTAGTGATTGTTTAAGTTGTTTTTTGACGTCATAATCTAAATAGCTGTTTTTTGCAGTGGGGGTGACAAACCTATTTGCTGTCGAGGGCCTCTTTGTCAGTTCCAGCTGAAAAAGCGGACCGCACAAGTTTTTAGTCATACTATGATGCATGCTTAAAGCAAAATGAGAGACTTAAAATGTGCCCTAATTAACTAAACTGCGCAAACAAAGAAATTAACCAAAAGCGCTGAAAAGATAGGATGATATAAGACAACTTAGGTCAAAAACACGTTTAACATAAAATGCGGGCTTGAAATTACTACAACACCACCAATATTTTTTCCTACCAAAAAATGCTATTGTTAAGAATAGCTTTTTGTATATACTTACAATATTTTCGCTATTTCCAAGCACATCATCTTAGAGAATAAAATGGGCTCGTTTCTAAATTACGAGCATAGTTTATCTTGAATCTAGATTTTGTCTTAGAATTTTATGGGTCAACAAGCCAGCTTCGCCGGCATCGCCCGCAGGACACTCATCATTAAAGTCAGGATGAATAATATCGGTTCCACCGGCCAATTCGGCTTCACCCATCTTGCACTTGTGTAAACAGAAACGAAACTACGGTGTTTTTTATGCACATTCACATCCATCCATCATCCATAATTCCATAATAATTGTGGTAAGCCTATTTTTCGATTTAGTGCGGGCCCCTGTTCTATTTATATTTTTGGTGTTAAGATTTGGTTGCGCTATTTGCCTTGTTTCCCGTATAGCGACAAAAACGGCTATGGCTCTCTCAAATTCAATCACCATATTCTGGTAGAAGCCCATCAGGCAAGGTTATTTTAAAACAAAAATTTGCCTTGAATTCAGTTTTTAAAATTGTTAAATTTATGGTTTTATTGTGATTTTTTCTTTAACATTGCAACATTGATATAAATATGAAAAATATTTATATGTCCCAATATAAAAATTGGAATATATATGTTCCAACATTTGTATTGCAACATATAAATACCTTAACAGGCAGCATATTAGCAAAGCAAAAATTATCGCTTTATAGTATACTTGCCCGGGACGTCCGGCAGAGGCTCTCCATCAGCAATGTCCAGATTTGGTATTTCGGTTCAACCGGCCAAGCCGGCTTCACCTATCCGGCTCTTGTGTGAGCAGTAGCGAAAAGTCAATGTCTTTTATGTACTTTCACAATTCCTCTACAGAAAATTGTGATCATCATATTCTCTTAGTCATAACTGGTAATGCTCACAAAAAATTCATTTTACTTAGCTCTTCTGGTGATGATAACGTTCATTCAAGTTGATACAAGTTCTTACGGAGCATGCAAAATAACTTCAATGTCCGTCATCGTTTCGAACAGCTATACAGCTGTTCTTCATTAGGACTAATAATAATAAACGAAAGCACGAGTGAAGCAATATAAATAGTGTGCTACGCAATCAAAAGAAAAAAGCAAAACAAAAAGTTTAAAAGCGAATAATAAACAACTGTAGATTACGCCAAATTATCATAAATTTCACAATAAATACAATTTTCCTTATCATCGATTGCATTTTCAGAATTATGAATAAAAAGAGATTCAAGAAATCGGTGTTTGATAAAATCTCTTTCAAAGATTAAAATTTTGCTATGATCCCAGTCAACTCGGTGATCTTTGGTGATGTCCTGATTAACCAACGCCGTTTTTTTATTAAAATTTTTGTCATCAATTTTTGCCAGATTTGCTGGCTTTAAATCCCTTTTATGCTCAGCCAATCTTGTTTTGTAAACCCGTCCAGTTTCCCCAATGTAGATACCAGTGCAATCTCGACAAGGAATCTGATAAACTACACCGGATCTAGATGACCTTTCCACCGAGTCTTTTGCCTTTGGTAAAATGTCTTTTGAAGTTAAATGCGGTTTGCTACAAACCAAAATTCCTACGTTTTTTAAAATTTTGGACAAAGCCTCAAAGTATCTTGGAACATAAGGCAGCACAACACGTGTTTTAATTTCCTTGTTATTAGCCAACGACGAATTTGTTTTTCTTTTCAAACTGTCAACTGTGCGTTTTAGAAACCAATGGGGATAATCAATATTTTTTAAAGCTTCCATTATTTTTGAAGTTTCTAATGTTTTATTTGCCCGCTTGGAATTTAATTGTGATTGAGCTTTTTTTAAAAGACACTTTACCAGTCCTTGCTTCTGACTCATGGAATGCGCTGAGTTGAAATTTAGATATCTGTTGGTGTGCGTTGGCTTTTTATAAATCTTTGTCATTAACCCCGCACTAGCTTTTCGAGTAACACAAACATCCAAAAAAGGTATGGAATTGTTGGTTTCATGTTCTATGGTAAATTTTATACTGGCTTCAATGTCATGAAATTCATATGATTCATATGATTATGAAATTCATCAACTTCTGTTTTTTAATAACAACAAGCGTGTCATCAACATATCTCCTCCGAAATTTAGGTGGGTTAAAAAAGGTTGACATTGCTCCTTCCTCTACATTCTCCATCACTAAATTTGCGATTATGATGGAAATAGGTGAGCCCATTGTGAGATCAAATATTTGACGACAAAACTTACCACGAAAATAGAGATACGTATTATCAAGACACAAATTAATGCAGTCATAAAATCAGTCAGGGTAAGGTCAGATCTATCATCATCAAGAGTGTCATCCTTTTTTAATTGTTCTACTACCAATTTGTGTCAAGACCTATTGTGTCTTGATAATACGTATCTCTATTTTCGTGGTAAGTTTTGTCGTCAAATATTTGATCTCACAATGGGCTCACCTATTTCCATCATAATCGCAAATTTAGTGATGGAGAATGTAGAGGAAGGAGCAATGTCAACCTTTTTTAACCCACCTAAATTTCGGAGGAGATATGTTGATGACACGCTTGTTGTTATTAAAAAACAGAAGTTGATGAATTTCATAATCATATGAATCATATGAATTTCATGACATTGAAGCCAGTATAAAATTTACCATAGAACATGAAACCAACAATTCCATACCTTTTTTGGATGTTTGTGTTACTCGAAAAGCTAGTGCGGGGTTAATGACAAAGATTTATAAAAAGCCAACGCACACCAACAGATATCTAAATTTCAACTCAGCGCATTCCATGAGTCAGAAGCAAGGACTGGTAAAGTGTCTTTTAAAAAAAGCTCAATCACAATTAAATTCCAAGCGGGCAAATAAAACATTAGAAACTTCAAAAATAATGGAAGCTTTAAAAAATATTGATTATCCCCATTGGTTTCTAAAACGCACAGTTGACAGTTTGAAAAGAAAAACAAATTCGTCGTTGGCTAATAACAAGGAAATTAAAACACGTGTTGTGCTGCCTTATGTTCCAAGATACTTTGAGGCTTTGTCCAAAATTTTAAAAAACGTAGGAATTTTGGTTTGTAGCAAACCGCATTTAACTTCAAAAGACATTTTACCAAAGGCAAAAGACTCGGTGGAAAGGTCATCTAGATCCGGTGTAGTTTATCAGATTCCTTGTCGAGATTGCACTGGTATCTACATTGGGGAAACTGGACGGGTTTACAAAACAAGATTGGCTGAGCATAAAAGGGATTTAAAGCCAGCAAATCTGGCAAAAATTGATGACAAAAATTTTAATAAAAAAACGGCGTTGGTTAATCAGGACATCACCAAAGATCACCGAGTTGACTGGGATCATAGCAAAATTTTAATCTTTGAAAGAGATTTTATCAAACACCGATTTCTTGAATCTCTTTTTATTCATAATTCTGAAAATGCAATCGATGATAAGGAAAATTGTATTTATTGTGAAATTTATGATAATTTGGCGTAATCTACAGTTGTTTATTATTCGCTTTTAAACTTTTTGTTTTGCTTTTTTCTTTTGATTGCGTAGCACACTATTTATATTGCTTCACTCGTGCTTTCGTTTATTATTATTAGTCCTAATGAAGAACAGCTGTATAGCTGTTCGAAACGATGACGGACATTGAAGTTATTTTGCATGCTCCGTAAGAACTTGTATCAACTTGAATGAACGTTATCATCACCAGAAGAGCTAAGTAAAATGAATTCATCAAAAATACCTATTAGCCAAAATAACAGTATGCTTACAAAGAATCTTGCCACAAATTACTGTTAATACTTGTCAGGCAGCAGGGATTGTACATCATCAAAACTAATTGTAGCCGCGAAACGGTTGTTGCTTTTACAATTAAAGAAATATATTATTTAATGGTAAGCTTATTTTGCCAATTGGTGCTGCCTCTTTCCAATTTATATTTGTGGTATTAAGTTCCCTTATTTGGCTGCGCTATTGGTCTTGTTTCCGGCATAGCGACAAAAGCGGCTATTGTTCTCTCTATATTCAGTTTTACAAATTGTTATGGTTATGGCTTTATGTTGATTTTTTCTTAAACTTGGGATGTTATTACAATGATGTAGAATATAAACATAAATAACATAAATACCATAACAGGCAGCACATCAGCATAAGAAAAATCCTTGATTTATAGTATATATGACGGCGTCACCCGCAGAGACTTCGTCAGTGACGTGAGGATTGAGAGTGTCGGTTCAGCCAGGCAAGCCGGCTTTACCTATCAGGATCTTGTGTGATTCAGAAGTAATAATAATTAATAGCTTAATATTAATAGCTTAATAAATGATTAATAGCTTAATAGATAATTAATAGCAGAATTAATTGCTTGATCCAAAAAATACATGTCAATTTCCTTGGCGCCCTCCCACAATTATGGTATGCTTTCAAGCGCTTGCTGAATCGAACGAACGAAAGTCTGTTTAGTTAATTAAAACACGTCTATGGTGATAACAGGGCAAAAAAGACGTTGCCAGCGTGCGATAAACTTAGGAGACATGTATTGTCTATGCACACCCGCTCATAAAGATTGTGTTTAAAGAAACGTTAATTTTTTCCTTCAAGTAATTCTATTAACATTTTACGCTGTATCAAGGTGCAACAAGCAACTGTTTTTTGGTTTTTCAAGCATGTATTTTTTTCTGTCTTAAATTCTTATACAAAGCATGACATCACAACGCTTGCCGCTATATGGTGACGAAAATAGCAACCAAAAAAATTATCCACAATCATTTTCATAGCAAACATAAACAGTAAAGCCCATCACTGATATTTGTAATTGATAGGCTCTTTGTATCGGTACGAAACACTGATCCATATTTAAAAGTAGGGATGTCTGGATTAGGGGCACAGTTAAATGTAATAAAATTCAAAGCTTAAGAAAAGACTAAAATAAAACAATAATAGCATCAATTTGTAAAATTGGATTTAAAAAGAACGCTTTTGTTTGAAAATAGCTTAATTGGCGCCTAATGGTATATAGATTGTATGACTTTGAGGAAAAGCATGGCCTCTTTTTATGCTATGGCCGAATTAAAGCATACCTTGCATAATTAATATCACAAATGTAAATATGTTAGTGGGCCCACCAAATCGTCAAACAGGCCTAACACTAGATACCATATTTCTTTAATGATCAAAACAACCACCATTTGGGAGCCGCCATTATTTTTGACTATGTTTCACTCTTTTTGTTACAGCTTCAAAAAGGACGAATGATAGTTTGTGACATCGTTCTTTCATTTTGAGTACTATTAGTCTTGATTAATTTGAGTACTACCAGTCTTGATTAATAGATCAAAATGATCACCACTATGTGTACAGGAACTATGGCTTAAATTTTCTACAACATTTCGTTGCTACTCTCACAAATGTTTGTACGGTAAAGCTGGCGCAGCTGCCTTGGATACCTTTTAAATAAGCACAGATGATGGCATGACCTGCGGGGGTTAAATCGCACCATACATACGGAAAGCATTTTTTCTATTTTAGTTAATAATACCTTTATAGATCTATTGGGATCAAACCTCAAAAAATTTGGGGAAAAGCAAGGGCTCTTTCAACTTTTCTACACGCCAAGCAGAGAGAAAACAACATGCAACATATTACGTAGCCAGTAAGGACTGGAGGAAGTTTAAGAAGAAATCGAAAGAAACCAACGTCACAGTATGTAATGGCACCACATCAAAATATTATTGTTATTTTGCTTCAATATAGCTAAATATGAAAAATTTGTTTTCTACTTTCAAACTTAAGAAAACGCAGGACCCCTTTGGGTTTACGTAGGCAATGAACAGAGCACATAGACCTAAGGTATAGACAGAACCTTAAAATTAGAAATTCTTTCAGCAAAAGAGCTCACCTAGTCGTGAAAATCTACCTAGAGAAAAAACATAAAAGTTTTGTCACAGTTCACTCCAGTGCTTGATGAGTGCCGCATGGGTAAAGGTAAGCTTGGCTTGGTAAAGGTAAGCTTGGCCGACTGAAACGATATACTCAACCCAACGTTACTGATGGGGGTCCTGCGGGCGACACCAACATCTAATATATAAAGCGCAATTCTGTCTTTCTGTCTGCCTGTGTATCTGTCTGTCTGTCTGTTTTAACTCCTCTGAAACTGCTATAGATACAAGTATCAAACTCGGCACGATTGATCATCACCTCGTGGGAAGTGTCATAAGGGTATTCGTGACGTCATGATGACTTCATAACCAAAAATAGTTTTTTTAGAATAAACATTACTTGACAGAGGACAACCGCTTTTTACTCAAACGAAATCCAGATTCTGACTTATCACATTTCAAAAACTTTCATTTGTTTGGGGTCTAAATGACGTCACAATCAACAATTCAATAAACAATCTGTTTTTTGTTCTTTCTCAAAAAGTACTCATCGCACAAACGCGATTAAACGTTCTTTTGGGAGATATTAATAAGCTGCTTTCGACAAAAACAACTTTACAAGAATTAATGTTTATTTGATTACTTTACGAGCACTTCTTTATTTAAGCACTTCAAGCCATCTAGGTATTTTATCTTCTCTATTTTGCTTGCACGTTTAAACTGGGTCTATGACGTCGTAATAAGTCTGGTACGATTAACATAAATGTTCGCTACAGCAGATCAAAATATGAAGATGTTTTCAAAAATTGCAACATTTTTGCAAAATCAGTTTATTGAAAAACTGATTGGTGACCTCATTTCTTAACTGATTTTCAAACTTTGTTCAACAAATTAAAGTATGGCGACCTAGCGAGATACGGACTTTGGATCATTGATATTTTGCAGAAACTATCTGGGTGACTCATAACATTCTCGTTCTGTTCGTACGCTTGTGGTTGTACTGTGCATCGTTGCTGTAAATCATTCGTTGGCCTAAAACTGGTCATAAAAGAATAACCATAGTTACATATCATGCTGCAACAATACTGGGTGACTAAGCCGTATGACAAACACGGCGGAGTGACCTAGTAAACAAGGATATAAAAAGAATCATTGTTTATTTCATTCATATTCGAAAAAATGCAAATTTAATTTCAAATTCAATTAAATTAAATTCGCTTCAGGACTCATCGCAATTTCATTTGTGCTTCGACGTTGCGTTTATGATTTGAAATATATTTGTTTTTGGACTCCGATGTGATCGACGTTTCATTTTCCCAAAAAAGGTTATTTCAAGGCGAGTCCGATAGTGTATAATATGTACAATTAATATTAGTTTTTATACTGAAAAAACTGAACTTTAACCCTGCTCTGGTACCATGGGGTCAATATGACCCCAGGCTTATTTGATCGGCAAAATATTTCAAACTTTGAGATTATAAGCTTTCATCTCGCTTTGTATTTTCTTTGCAAGTTCTTGTCAACTGTTTCTATTCATTCAATCTTAATTTCAATGTTACCTTTTTTGTAAATTTCACATTTTATTTGTTTGAGGTCATATTGACCCCATGAAAGAACTATTCATATCGTTGATTGTTCTTCAAGCTAAGCGCAGATTGATGACCCCGCAAACACCTCAGGTTGTGAAACAAATCATTTGCAGCTGTGGAATTTCACCAGAAGCATCTCTAGCTGTTCAAAACATTACCCAGTATTGTCCATCAGGGCGCAAGAGATGCTTTCTTTGTCCGAGATTGAAGGACACAAAGTACAGACTCACCTGCAGTAGATGTCATAACACCTCTTGCGAAGACCGCAGCTAGATGGTCTGTAACCAGTGTCAGAAGTAAAATATTCGTGTATTGTGCACTCCACTACATTTTTCAAGCAATAAACACAGACTGATAACAAATTGAGTTTTTTTACTGGTGGCAAAATGTATTTTTAGTAATGGGGTTATATTGACCCCAAGGTACTGCTAACGTGATTTTTTTCATGGTACCAGAGCAGGTTTAAGTCCTGTAGGGTAATCTTTTACCTCTCCCAAAACTGGTAAGCTCAGCAAAAATAGTTGACTTTGATACAAAAACGGTATAATAAAGTACTAACATGCTATCTTTTGAAAGCTTAGGAAATTTGCTTTCCAGCAATATGTCACTCCAATTACTCAAGGCTATGGATTAGTATATAATGCCTGATCAAAACTTGGTTGCCATACATGATGTTTCATTTTTAGTTGTACAATTATCCTATATGACCGAACAAACTTGCATTTGTTAAACAAATTTAGTTCTTTGGTACATTTTGACTACTTTTCCTCACAAACGTGGTTCTTTTGCATTGCCTGTCGACGTTTTTAAAAACATCTATCAAAAACTGAAGTCTCCAAATGTTTATCAAATGTACGCTACCGGTTACAAACACATAAAATTTTAGTGCCTGCACTTCACAAAATTGCAATTTCTAGAGAAACTAAGTCCTTTAGTGCACTTTGTCAATTCTTTCTTGATAGCATGGATGTTTGGCATTATCAATCAAATTATTCAAAATACTCATCGAAAAATGAAGTCTACAAATTTTAATATGTAGCCTACTCCAAGCAAAACATTTGATGATTACCCAAGAAAAAGACGATGGGGTAAAAGTGGTCCTTCCGTATCGTTTGTAACAAAATGTAGGGATCGATCTACATATGATTTAATGTTGAAGCAATTTCCTTTGCAATTGGGCAAGGCTGTCGAAGCATCCAGCTGACTTGATGTTCTTAACCTCGACATTATTGATGGAGGCTCTCGCTACTGCTATAACTGAAATGAGAATGCTTCATTTCGGGTTTGTTTGCTCTTTGCATGGTGGCGTTTATGCCAGGGCCAAGGAACATGCACGCAGTCAGAGACGTCAGTTCATATCAATTTGTCTACAGTGACGAATAAGTGGTAAATAGCAATTCTAATAGTAATGGATCAAAATGCATTGTGAGGTCATAATGTTGAATGACATCGCAATGCTTGCTACTATTTATTGAAAACAGCAGCAGGCAGCAAAATTATCTACTATCATTTTGATAGCAAACACAAATAGTAAAGCCCATTACTGATATCCGTAATTGCAAGGATAGGCCTATCGGTACAAAACACTAATCTTCATTCAAAAGTAGGGAGGTCTGGATTAGGAACAAAGTTAAATGTGATAAAATCCCAAATTTAAGAAATGATCAAAATTAAACAATAATAGCATCAATTTGTAACACGGATTAAGATGGAGTGTTTATGTTTGAAAAGAGCTTAATAGACGTCTATTGCAATAGGTTGTATGACTTAAGTAAGAAATTTTTTGAAGTTCATACAGCAATTTTATTGCAGTGAGTAAAGACTGGTTTCCATTAGACGCAGATTGCAAGCATAGCGTGAGAAATTCTTTGTTTTTTTATTTAGTTTTATGCGAGGAGCGATCTCGCTTGGTTTTATGCGCGAAGCAATTTGCGCCTAAAGGAAACCACTCTTAAAGTTAGAAATGCAGCTAAACTCCAAGAAAAGTGAGAAATGCAGCCAAACTCCAAGAGAAAGATATGCGAATAACGACTTGATTAATGCCATGCCATTCTTCAAAGCAATGATTGTGGAGTCTACAGACACATTTCTTTCACCCCTTTCTAGTGTTCTTCTTGCAAACTTCGCAATTGCGTTGAGACCTTGGATAACTTTGATAACGGTCGACTCTATCCAATCGCACGTTCATGCTAAAACGACGATGTGTCGGAAGTATTCTGCCGCGTAGTCTTTCAGCGCGATATAGAGGTTGCATATATTTTTTAAATAGGTTTATACAGCCTCTCTCCGAAACGCCAACAGGTTGAGTGTAGAATTTTCTTTCTTGTTCTCTCCATGCAAGAGCCAGTAGTTTGGCATTACCATGTCAGATATCAACGCAAACAACGCCCACCACCACTTCTTATATAGCTGGTGTTGCTGGTGTTTTGGTTGCATCTATCTACTTCAACCATAGTCACAGCATTCCCATAATTTACGTGGTATTGTGCTTCCGCTGAAAATTGTCGACCGGAAAGGTGGTTGGCAGAAACCGTTTCCTCGCCATTACTGTCTTCATTACACCACATACCACCATTTTGGAGAAGTCAAAATTATATCAGCATTCAAATAATAATTATTACCTTCTGGCATTACAAGAATTTCGTTTGCGTTCCAGGTTTGTTTCTTGGGTCTAAACGAGAAAAACAAACAGATAAAGCATTTCAATAGAGCAAGAGTTTGAGGTAGCATCAGAAAGACTGATTAAGAAGTAGTTGTCAGAAAAATTGTTCGTCAACACTAGAGCAACTCTGATATGGTCAGGTTGGAGCTCAAAACCATACAAATTCAGACGTGATGCTTTAGCCATTACCCTATCAAGCCGATAACGCATCGAAGAGTATTTCTGCAGTATAAACTAGCATAATCATGCGCCAATGCTAGGTTGGCAATGATATATCAGCATATGAAGCAGACTAATTTCTGCCTGAAAGTGGTAACATAAAGACAAGAAGTTATTTATACGTATTGCCTTGTTTCCTTTACAATAAAACACTAAATTGAATAAATTGAGTTGTAAAAAATATGTGAAACTTGTATAAACTCAGTAGAGCAATTGATGTAGGCTTTTGTGCCTACAGTACCCTATTGGGGTACTTGGCTGATTTGCCTCTAGTTACTTCAAGTGAACAAATTTTGAACGTTTTATTGCAGTTTAATTATCTTTACTACTTACTTTACAAAATTTAACAAAGCACTTAAGATTTGCATAACAATATGCAGAAAAAAGGCTTATCGATTTTTTTTGAGACGTGCTAGAGGTCATTTTTCCTCGGTCTGCCTCTTAAGTCACTATATAACTCAAACCAAAAAAAATTTGAACTTGTAAGTAGTCTATTTCCATACTTATTAACTGGTCTATTTCCATACATTGTTGCTCAGGAAAAGAGCAATTGGACGTCATCAATCATTGAATAATACGATTTTTGAATGATACCCTAATAGGGTGCAGTAGGTACGAATGGGTTAACAATAGCATTCCTTGTTTGGAAAAATATCGGTGGTGTTGTAACGGTTTCGAAATCGGATTGTGTGTTAACAGTGTTTTTGACCTAAATTGACTTATATCACCCTATCTTTTCAGCGCTTTTGGTTAATTTCTTTGTTTGCGCAGTTTAGTTAATTAGGGTACAATTCGTGTAAACCCGGCTTTAAGCCGGGTTTACACGAAAATTGTTGAAATTGAGTTGAGTTGAGTGGAGCGGCGCGATATAAGCGTCGCTGTTTACACGCGTTTTGTGACCAAGCATCGTCGAGCGTCAGTCTAGCAACAGAAGCATTACATAGTTGTGTTTTTATGGGGGACAGCATTTATCTTGTACAAGCTGTACCAATAGCAGTGAAATAATCGCATTGTTGGTCTTCTGTGTAGGTTTAATTAGTCTATTTAAATATGAAATACACGTTTAATAAGTTGTTGGTTCCTCATTTTAAAAGTAGTGCTATCAAGAAGAAGAAATAGGAAAATAAGAGTGAGACAATATCGTTACAAATTGAAGTTGTTGTTGTTATTTGCCCTGGCAGGTAAGCGGCAGCACAAACAACGTCTATGGGTACATCCCATTTTGAATAAAAACTCTAAATTTATTGTCCTTGATAAACTATTCATGAACTAATTTATGATATTAATGAACTATTTATAAACCAATAACCTAGTAGTGCTTTCCTTTGTGATTACCTACAACAAATGTATCTTAACAAAATTTATTTGCCATTGGCTGAGCTAATTTCATTTTTCCGTGTCTATAAACTAGATAGATATCCAGCAGAAAACAATATTTTAAGTTTAACGTTAATCTCTCTCTTTTTTTCATTTCAATTTTACGGAAAATTTATCTCACGTTAAGCAAGACAAATTAAATAAACAAAAGTCTAGCTGGACCATCTTAGAACAGTTGAGCCTGAACCTCACTGAACAATCGCTCGCAGACACTTTTGACGCTCATTTTTTTCGGTGCACGAGCGTTAGCGAGTGAAAAAAGTTGAGTTAAGTGGCGCGAATTTGGCGTCTTGAGCAGCGATGACGAGCGTCAGCGAGCGTTAACGAGCTACAATAAAACAAACAAAAACGACGCTCGCCGCCACTCAGAATTCGTGTTCGTGTAAACCCGCCTTTTAAGTCTCTCATTTTGCTTTAAGCATGTTTTGGAATTGTTTAAATCATTTGACTTTGCTTTTACGGTATTTAATTGTAACTAAACTGCGCAAACAAAGAAATTAACCAAAAGCGCTGAAAAGATAGGGTGATATAAGACAACTTAGGTCAAAAACACGGTTAACATAAAATCCGGGTTCGAAACCGCTACAGTGTCTACAAAAAATGAAACGTTTCTACCTTATTTTTAAGATGGAATGGCAGGGCTAAGTGTCACGCAACAGAGCTTTGGTTTTATCTCAATAGTAGCATTTCAAGTTTGAGGCGACATAATGTAACCCTCAATGAATTTCTTAGAACTTGTAAATTTAATACCAAATGTTCAATATATCAGCAGTAGATCCACACCACTTGTTGTTCGAAAAAACAAATACCGGTATACTTACCAACAAACTTAATCTCAATCGCATTACCGACCACAGCAATCATTAATTCCACTTGGCTTTTACGGTTTGCAGCAAGAAATAATTTTTTAGCGATTGAACTGACACAGTTACACATCAACTCGACTAATTTGTTTCTCTCTCACTCTCTCTCTCTCTCTCTCTCTCTCTCTCTCTCTCTCTCTCTAAAGACTTTTGTCATTTAAGTAATACAGTAGACGCCGCTTAATATGACCACCTTGGGACCAGACCATTTTGGTCATAATATCCGAATGGTTATAAAAACCGAAGCCTCCATAACAGCTCCTAAATTGACGCCGTAAGCCACAAGAAGTCCAAACACCGTCTAATGCATCGTTTAACCGAAGTAACAGTGTGACGTTGGCAGTAAAACAAAGTACAGTACTGTAACAGCACAAGTAACCGTAAAACTAAGTACAGTATGTAACACTATGTTGAAAAAAATACTGTACTGTAACAAGAAAGATGGAGAAAATGTTGATCATATTATCCGAAATTTGGTCATATTAAACAGAGATTTTGAATGGAAAAATTCCGGACTATACCAAATTGGTCATAATAAGCGGCTGGTCATATTATCCGTGGTCATAATAAGCGGCGCCTACTGTACTGTATCAGTCAAGCTTTCTAGATGGTCTGGAAGAGTCCAGCAAAACTAACAATGAGCATTACTTGAGTGGTCATAAAAAAATTTGGAAATTCGTCACTGGTCAATGTCTCGTCCCAATCATGATCTTGCAATTAAAATGTTCTATACAAATTTAGCTAAATATACAGGGTGTTTCAGAAGCCTTGGGCACATTTCAAGTCCTCATTTCTGCTGATCTATGAATGGTAGTTGAATGAAATTGTTGTCATTTTTATGCTAAATTCATTGAGTTTTTTTTGTCATGCTGATAATTTTTTCATATCTTTTCATGTAGCTTAAATAACTGAGATAACCTAGATCCACCAATGGCTTTCGCTCAACCACAAAAAGTGTTTTGTGTCCTTGAACTTTCAAAATCTGATTCAGCGACACTTGATGATCGCGTTCTCTTGCCCTGATATCCTAGGTCTCCAGATGTCACATCTTACGACTTCTTTTTGTTGGTTTCGTGAAAGCACTGGTCTATGCGCCTCCCCCTTCCAAAAGATGTAGCTGAACTCAAGGCCGAATAGCGGAAGTTGTTGCAACTTGCAACCATAGACAACACAATGCTGGAACGCATTTTAGCAGGAATTTGACTATCGGTTTGATATGTGGCGTGTGACTAACGGTGTTCACATTGAACATCTTTGAACATTCTATGGAAAAATTGAGACTGCAAGCTTTCAGAATATATCAGATGCATTGTTATTTCCTTCATAGTTTTTGACATATTCAACGTCAAAATGTGCCCAAGACTTTTGGAACACCCTGTAGATTCAATTAATCTACCGATAACATTGAAATAACAACTAAGCTTCAGTTACCTCAATCCCAAGGTTGCACTTCTGCAAACAAGATGTTGCAGATAAAACCACAAGAGGAACCTGTAAGTACTTGCCGGGTTCATTCTAAAAAAAATATGCGGAAGAAACGCATTCAAGTGTTTGCTTTTACCCCACATCCATGTTTCGGGTGGTTGCTGCTAAGGTAAAAAAACAAAGCGACAATAAACTATTTTATTTTCAGCAAATAAAACCTGCCTTTTCCTTGGAACAAATTACACTTACGCGCTGACATCTAAACCTTCTGATTGGAAAGTTGCACAAAAAGAATGTGAAAAAAAGGGAGGAAATTTGGCGACAGTTGGCCTAAGAAGCTGCAGAAGTCGAAAGTAAGAATGGAAAGGGTCTTGAAACAGACTTGAATGGATGGCCAGTGATTGACTTATCAATTGTAGCTCTGTCCTAACCGCGATTTTTTCATTAACAGGTTAAGTTCATGCCCTGTTTGCTAGTCTTCATTTAGACTGAGCACAGCGACGGGCGAGCTGCTCGGCTCCACCAAGTGTCTGACACATAAGTCGAGGAAACCCGTTACGTGCCTTTCCAAGAACTCGATAAGTAAACATGACAAATTTTTTTCCAAATTATCTCTGTGAAGTTGGTCCCATGCTGGTTGACAAGGGAAACGTTTTCAAACTTTGATATGATCAGGGTGACAACATGTTAATTTGCTTTTATAAATATTAATTCAATTCTCTCAAAACTTTCTATGTGTTGCAATTACAAAAAGCTATTTTCCTCTTATGGTGGCAACGCTTGAGTTTGAAAGATACTGGAAGACTACGGGATAGACTGCTAGTCTACCACAGTAGAAAACTAAGAATAAAATGTGTAGGCAGTACTAGTCTAAATTGAGGTTGCTATACGTTTGAAATTTTGAGTAAAATTGTGTGTCCGGATATAGCGCTTAAAATGCTCTAATATCCAAAATTTTAGCATTAATTTATGGTAGTTTACACATTTTTACTCCAAAATGAGGTTGATCAATGAAAAACATTTAAATAATATTTTGAAAGAAATGGTGTCCTAAAAAAGGTTTTCGCGGTTGTTTCGAGACCAAAATAAGCAAATGACAAATAATTCGAAAGTGTTAAAAGTGTAAGCGTGACCGCTATAAATGTATTGGAAATTGTGCCTCATCAGATGCGGTACTTTTGTCTAAACCAGTGTTTCTCAACTTTTTTCGTGCCGTGGCCCACTTCAAAGGTCTATAAACTTTTGCGGTCCACTTCAATAAGAGCTTTAATGTAGTAATTGCAATGTCACTGGGATTAGCATAAGATAACGTGGCAGCGAAGTTGATCACCAAAACATAAAATAAAGGTGATTGCCCCTCCAAATCTCAGGATGGCCTCTCCAGTACACAGGTACTAGTCCATATGACTATTCATCTGGTCCAGTATTTCTCAACGTTATTCGGCATCCAAACCCATATTCAAAATATACAGAGGTTTGTGGCCCACCGACTTACGTCCTGTGGCCCACTTTTGCATTGCAATACCAACATAGTATCAAATATGTAACCGACATCAGAAAGTTTTTCTGTAAACCGCTTGAAAAATGTGGTGCGTTTGCCTTCTACTGTATAAACTTGAAGACAGTGTTCGCATATGAAGCCTATATAGAACAACTTTTCAAAAACGGTTTTTTGAAAATCAGCTTTTTCAAAACGCTTTGTTTTCTATTTCTTTGCTTTTGCTAAACCGTTTAAAAGGAGTCATTGTCCTTTATTCGCTTCCTGAATACGACACTAAAAGATACATATCATTTGAAATCGTGTGCTAAAGCGGGCTGTGTAACCTTGTTTGGTACCTCACGGCGTTGAGTCTTTGATAGAGTGTGGTACAACTACAGGCCCCTGGAGGCATTTTTGCAGCCTTCAAGCGCATTTTAAAACAGCTTTTCGAAATTAATAATTATAAGTAAATTTCTTAAGCTGAAGGATCACGCATTGTAAATGCTTTCGATGTTTAGAGGAGCAATATCTATACGAGAGTACATTTTCTGTAACAAAACAAGTTACGTCTGAATATAAAAATTGAATAGCAACAAAACACTGAACAACTGATTTTAACTTGCTTTCACTAACTTCATTTTTAACACACAGGCTATAGCATATGTCAGGAATGGGCAAACTTTTTGCATGAGCGGGCCGAATGCAATGTTGACATAGTAAGGGTGGACCCAAACGATGCTTATGCAATCAAATAAAAGCATGCGTAGTTAAATTCAAGTATCTTAAATAATATTCTTTATTTGACATGAAGCCCGTTTCCATTTCGCAATGCAGGAATGTCGCCATGGCGTTTTCATAGCCTTGAAACAGAGGGCAAATTAAACTTGCATTTACTGAAAGAATTACAATTTCCTAAAAAAGTGGCACAGTCCAAAGAAAAAATAACACAACCTGATAACGTGAACAATGTAATTACAACGATTTTAGCATAAAAAATTTTAATCCGTGTCGCCAATAAATTTTAGCTATGGATTGATCACAGAAAGATTTGATGATGTTTGATACCACATAACATTTTAACATTGGGTGGCAAATTTTTGATGCTTGCAGCAGTACTTAACCTAAGCGTCATCGGTAAATTTTGTTCTAAAGTGATTCTTAATCTATTTCATTCTTAAGCACCTTGCTCACATAAGTATGTGCTGCCAAACAGTGATGCCATCTTTTTGGGTGCTCTGCCAAGTTTGGAAATTTTGCAGATGGAGGAAAATATTTCTTGTAAGAATAAATCAGAAATATATCATCTGCATCGCCTTTGCTTTTTGAAAGATTGTTGCACTGCATTACAATGACTTCCTTTTCAAAGCTGTGTGAAACGTTTTCAGTGTCCGCATATCAAGGAATCCCAAATAAGAACAAGCCACCTGGATACAAACAAAAGTCATCAAAACATGACTCAAACTCAGCTCTCCATTCGCGAATTACCGTAACAACAATAAACGGATTGGCTGGTTGGCTTCTTTGAAGATTTGGAAAATGAATGTAATTACGGTTTTGAAACTGATGTTCCTCCATGCAAAATCTTTGTTCAAAGGCTGTAATCTGTTAATGCAATTCATAGCAAAACTGGTTTCTCCCTTGAAGTTACAAGTTCAAGTCGTTCAGGTGCGATGTAATGTCTACCAAAAAACCTACGCTTGAAATCTGCAGTGGGTGGCGAAAATGTAAAACGCCCTCATTTTTAAGTGAACTGCAGAGACACTGTTTTGACCTATCAGATCTTTTCAGTGAAATTGGTAATCGACAATTAGCTAGAGGCTTTAAATAATGCATAGCTTAGACCACCATACTTGTGGGATCTATACTAGGTCCATTGTAGTGAATAGTCTGTCAATACTCTGCGAAGTCGTACTACTCGTGAATGAGTGGCGGTTATTGCAGGTGCACTAAGTATAACAAGTGATAGAACAATGTGTGATGTAGATTAATTCTTTTTGATTATTTTAATTTTTGGTTTGAAATGCCATTGGCCTCTGCTCAACAGTCGCCCTTGCGATATGCTTGGTGAGCTGCTTCATTATTTTATTTGATGAACCTCTTCGTTTCGTCCTTTTAGATTCTTCAGCAAAGCCTGTCTTCTCATTCAAAAACAAAACGCAAAAACGAGCATAGACTGTCAAAGCTGGGCATTTTATGCAAAATTTCTTTTTTCTTATTTGCGATCAGCTGTGCATGCGAAAAACGCAACTGGAACGTAACAAAAAACAACAAAAACGTAACCTTCTAATATGAAGATGGGCCATCTCGCCTGGGTTTTGACATCAAAAATACTCTCTGGATAAAGAAAGCCCTCACTTATCATGCGCTATTTCGCATAGCTGTTGACACGATAAATGGTGGAATTAATAAAAGTTTAATATTTTTAACTTTAAGTGGAGAGAATTGGGAAATTGCCGTTACGGTCGATATGCATAAAATTAAAACTTGTAAATTGAACATCGGGTATTTCTTTGTTTCTGCGTTCTTCTTTGTACAAAGTAAAAACTGTTGCTGCAAAGACTTCATGAATTTACAAACTTCATCTTTTCTGGTCTTCCCACTCAATTCCTCAAATTCTGCTTGCTTGGTTTCGTAGTGCCGCTAGACGTTGTACTCTTTGTTCACAACAAGGCTGTCACATCAGATGAGGCGAACCGGCTTCCCCAAATGCTGCTTTCAAAAAATAGTTCAAAGTCTAAGATTCCTGAAAGCTTTGACACTCAGCATTAATTTTAGCCGAAATTATATACAACTATTAAATAAACTGCTTGCTCGTTTAAAGTTTAATTTTGAACATATTTGCTTGGCCTACCAATAATCAGGATAGGCACTATTCAAACTTGAACCCATCTTTATGATGAAGTTGCAATTTTGGTGCTGACGTAATAATGCTTGTTTCCAATTCAATAGACCATATTAATGGTTAATTCATAACTTCCTGCTGTGACCTACTTAAGCTAAAGCCCGAAAACACTGCATAGAAGATACAAGCAATAAATCACCAAAATTGCGTCCTGTGGGCCTGGGAAATCAAAACTATTTAATGCGGCCGCGGTCTACGTTTATAGAACCATTTCAGATACGGTCACGATGAAGAGGTAGAACGGATCCAGCCCGCATGCTTTAAGATGCCTTCCACTCGTATATTCAGAGAAGCCTCAACCACAGCAATCCCACTCAGTCTTTATATTAAGCGTCACCCACTGTGCCCCCAAAAGTAATGTTGAGATTGAGAATATCGGCTCAGCCGGCTTCACCTAATGAATAGTTATGAAAACAGTAACAAAAGTTTAATCTTTTTGTGTTTGACATAGCAATAGCTCGTTACCAAACAAAACCAAGGTTTTTTGAAACGCAAATGCTTAAAAAAACATTATTTGGTTGCGTATAGCCTCTACTGTTTCTCAGGATTCTCGAATTCCTGGCAACGTCTTATTTGCTCTGTTTTCAGCTTGAACATCCTTAAGCACTTACAGTTTTGCAATAGATTCGGTTGTTTTAATGATAGTCGACTAGGTTTTTGAGCTAAAGATGCGGATAATTTTTGTGATTATAAAATGCAAAAACTCACATAAAAAATTGCCTATTGCGACACTAACTGCAGTACAAAGCTCTTCAAACTTGCTGCTGCATTAATATAAAACAAATCCTTTAGCCTATTAGTATGTTAAAACTGCGAGGTGTCGTTCTTCTTTAACAGGTGGCACATCAGTTATTTGCTGCCGAAAAAACAATGATTAAACTTGAACCTCTGCTACTACCTGCCGCAGTTTTCGCTATGATGTTACCATAAAGCATTATGAAGAAACAGCCTACATTTTAAAGCACAGAAGAAAAAAAGCATCTTGCAATACTTAAAAATATAATCTCTTTATCGCGTTCTCAATTCAGCTCAAATACCTCAAGAACTTTTTTCTTCTAAAGTGTTTAGTGGATTTCTCCTGCATAAGCTTCTAAGCGCGTTTCTGCGGTCAGTCCTTTTTGTTGAAATAAAATGTGTAATCAAGCGTTAATTGTGGTGTTAATAGTGTCATCTTTCACCCCAAAGAAGTAAATATTTGCCAAGTTAATATGTTGGGGGTTGGCTTTCGTTTGAGCAAAAAACATTTTACTTTGTCAAAAATGCAAATTCAAAAAATTGCATTTGATTATGACTTCACCATGACGTCACCAACTCCTTATGACACTCAGCCAGTGTCACTGATCAATCGTTCCTAGTTTAATATTTGTACGTCCAGGAGTTAAAGCGCAAGCACGTACGTACAAACGTACAGAGAAAACTCTGCTTTACAAAATTAGATTTACCTATTTTATTGCCAAGCAACCACAGAAAAGATAACTGGGCTAACAACCCAGTAATTTTTTGACTATAAACTCAACAACAGCCATTTGACCCGAGAAAAGAAATGAAACCAAAAGCGCCGGGGTTGCTGTGCTGTTGACTTTTTCCTCCATACCCAGCAAAACCTTTTCGGTTGAACATTAGCAACTTTTACTAAGACCTGATTCAGAGTTACCAGTGCTGCTGGTACATTGCATTTCTACAGCAAGCACTGTAACAAAGAGGATAAATTGCTGAAAGTGTCTCTTTTAAGAACGAAATATCATAAACCCAATACGGGCATTGAACTCAAAATCTTACCATTACGAATGAACGCTTTAGGTAGATACGCTGAACTCTTACAAAGGATTAGCTTTCTTTTTATTTCTTAACAGGAAGATCGTTTCTCACTTTGTTCGCAACACAAATCCGACATTTAACGTGTGGATAGGTCTTGTGAAGAAAAATGATGAAGAATGGCAATGGCTAGATGGCTCAAGAGAGCCACATACTTCATCAATGTGGAACAAAGATGAACCAAATAATTATGACGGAAATGAACATTGCGGAACCTTAATTCTAAAAAACGGAAAACTAAATGATATTCCATGCAACTATCCAACAATCGGGTTGTGCGAATTAAAAAATTCCGGATGTTAAGCCTACGATTTTGTACAGTTATTTCAGACAAGTTATTGCCAAACATTTTACTCTTAGATTACTACGAGGTTGTTTAGGTCACAAAGGAACTTCTACAGACGACTTGGCAAGCATAAGCATTTTTTTGAGCTGTCGCTTTCATCACTAACGTATTTTTTGAAATCAGTCTAATCTGGAGACTAGTCTTGTGACCACTATTTGAAGTCTTGGTGTCTGCCTCGGGCCTCCATTCAATATCTTGATGTTGATGTGGAAGTCTTGATGTGTTCGCTTTGCGGCTCGATCTCTAAAGATCATAACACATCAATTCCAAAAAATTTCTTTCCGCACCATCAAATTTTTAACACCAACAAATGATTTCTTGCTTCCTACCAACTTTTTGTTAACACCAATTAGAGCAGCAGGCGGTTATTGTTTTTTATTTTGCAAAACTCCAAATAAAGCTCTTTCTTGATGCCAATAGTAAGTAAAATTCTGCGCGCTCTTTTAGCGATCTTCGTTTGCTAACAATATCAGTGGACGGCAAAGTAATTAATTTTTTTGTATTGGAAGGAAAATGCATTTCTTAAGGTTTGTCAGCAAACACTCGCTCTTACTTTCGCAGTTTGGTTTGCCAACAACATTTTTTCAACATCGCAATAGAATTTTCAGAAAAGGCGTTAATCGAATCAGTGCCAGTACCTTTGCAATATATTTAAGTCATTTATACGACATTTACAGTTGCAGTTTTCGGTGCGTACATCAAAGAAGATGCGATTACAAAACTCAATCGCTCGTTGATATAAATGTCACTTATTTCAAATTCCTGCTGAGTAAGTAGAAGAACAAGGTCAAAGTGACTCGTCATGCAGTTGTAGTTCAGAGATGATGAAGATCTCAGTGTTCAAGCAACTGCATCGATTCCTAATTGGTGTTACGCAAACAGAGCAAAAGTAACTTAACAAGATTGGTTTCATTGACTCCAAAACAGCCTGAGTAACTGTGACAGATCATAATTGAGTTGAATGTACATCAACAGCGATATGATATTTATATAACTCTATTTTTCGAATAGAGGCACTGGTCAATATAAGAACGCTTTTTTATGTTGAAGAAATAGAATTGCTTACATGATGTGCATATTAGATGCGTAAAATTGAAATCTGGACGCAATTTTTCTCCATCACAATGAGTTTTTAGTTATGTAATAGTAGAATCATTAGCAAGCTGTAGGTGCACAGTGACGTGCGGTGAGGCACAATTAATTTTTAATCAACAACAAATAGCAGTTACCTACAAAATAAAATAAAAACCAGCATGCTTTCACATTTATTTGAAAATAAAATCCATTCACCTATCCTTTTGAACAAAAATATCTATGACGTTGTTGTAGAAATTCTCTTTATTTTGTCGCAACTTTTGTAGTCGCTCCTCAATTGCGGTTATTGCCACAATGAAAGGCCCTTTTTTCAGTTTGATTTCTATTATATGGTTTGATCCTCTTCAATGCAGAAAAGGATCTTTCCACCGATGATGTTGTAGCGGGTACTGTGAGCACTAGCTTCAGTAACTTTGTCGCCTCCGGAACTGTCTGAATTAACCGTTCTGGTACAAAAAAACTGAGAAGTTGTGCTGGAGTTTTACATTTATTTCTAACCGTTTGTGAGCTGTAGAGTCCAATGAGATCTAGCTTTAGTTTTACACAGTCCAAAAATTTAGCATACTTTTCTGACAGGCTCTGTAATTTGGTGTCATCAAACTCTTGAGCCATTTCGGAAAATTTTGAACAATCGACCAAACCCAGAAAGGACAGCTCACTGAAATTTTCAAACCTCAATTTGAGTTGAACAAGAATATCATCCAAAATATTGTAAAATGTTTGTTTTCTTTTGTCTTTTATTTGATGCATATTGCCGGTGTCAGTAAAATGAAGTGTTGCACATTTCTGCTTGAATTGCTGATAGAAACTGTCACACTCTTGTCTGTGCCGCTCAACAAAATCGATCGTGTCGCGTATTTGCGCGCAGCAAAATGCAATGTCCATCAATTGTTTTGTAGCACTCTCAACAACGCATCAGTCTAATTAAAAATTTCCTCATAAGCCATAATCAAAAAGCAGGTATTCGTCTTTAAAAGTCACCGCTCAAATCCAGCTGCCTTCATTACCGAATCATTGTGCCACTTGTTTTCAGCGTCACCAATAACACGGAAAACCATAAGCAGATTAGAGTGGTACATGGTGACCGTTTGCAGCAACCTAAATTTTGAGCTCCGTTTTGTGGATGATGCCCTCGGCAACCGACGCTTCACAACATTATCCAATAAGTGGGTGCGTTTAGTCGATTTACTAAAAAGTGCACTTAAACCCTCAAGCGTTTCAAAAAATGCTTTACACTCAGGCATACGTTTTGCTGAATGTAAGAGCACCAAGTTCAGTTTGTGGGCATAACAATGCAAAAACATTGCTTCGGGCACATCTTTCTTTATCTTGGCTGGCACCCCATTCAATTCAGATGACATTACAGATGCTCGGTTATAAGTCTGCGCTACCAGCTTTTCCACAGAGTTGAACTTTTGCAATATTCCCAAGACATATTGAGCTATTGCAGAAGCTCTTCTGTCATCACTCACATCATCAAACCCAAAAATAGCTTCCTTGACTATATATGAAGTCACACATGCATAACGAAAAATAACAGAAATCTGGGCCTTTTGCGTAACATCTGTCGCCTTGTCAACTTCTACAGCAACAAAGGAGGATTTATTTATATCTTTTCCGATATCAGTTCCAATAACCTCTGCCACTACTTCAATTATATCGTTCCGTATTCGATTATTTCCGCGAAAGGCCGACTCTTGATTAGCTAGGTAGCATGCTCCGTTAGTGAGAACCTTCAAAAATTTCTCAGTTTTCTTTAACTTTGGAGTTGTGAAGGCTCATATTAAGTCTCTGCTGTTCATTTAAAGCCAAATCAATTCTTGAAGTTCCAAACGCTTTGAAAGAAATTTGACTTTGAATGTGAATATTGGATTTCTCATGCATGCTAAGACTTCTCGGCAAACAAGAGACAGGGATAGCAGAAAAGACGATTTCTTAAAGCACATCCACACAGCCATTCCTTTCTTGTGTACCATTTCTTATAAAAGGAGCAATTTACCTTTTTTCGTCCAGTTGTCTGAAGCAAATTTTTTAGATCTGGAATAGGCTTACCTTTTTTTAAGGTGTTAACTTTAGATTGAAAGCTTAGTTTTGAAAAGTTTCTTTGCTTCAATATTAAATCTTCCTCGATTATCCTTAAACTTTAAACTTGTACTGTAGTCGGAAACTTCTGCAATGCGCTTATTCAAACTTGGCGAGAAAAAAACGAATTATCTTTTTTTTATGACGTCAGATTTGAGGCATGCCTCAAATCCCTATCTTGTCAGCATAGATTCGCGGCGATTTTGCCAATAAGAAAAAAGGCACACTTCATTTAGTTTACGGAACTTTCGCAAGATCGTCAGTGCCGCACCTTGCCTATATCAGCAATTTTGACCACAAAAACGCGTCATTGGCATAACAACGATTGTAAATTACTGTTTGGCTGTAGAAAAGGCAACAACAAAACTGGTGCTAGAAAATAATTTTGAGAAAAAAGGCACAAATCACATTAATAAAAACACCAAAAATGTTATATTTTTACCAAGTTAGCAAATAATATTATCCTTCAATAATCATCATTACAAGGGCAGGTGAGGCACTGCCACAACTGCAGATCCTTGTAGGCACATCAGTTAATGCACAATACAGCAATTTCTTTGGCATCAATTAGCTTGTGTAATGTCATAAGATTGATTTTATTGCTGGCCAAATATTAATGAGGTATGCAGTGATTACAGCATCCGCCTCACAATCGGTATACCTTGGTCCAATTCCTTTGACGAAGGATACCAAAGACTTTAAAAATGGTATTCACATTTCTTTGCTTGGTGGTTAGCATGAAAACGAAAAAGTCTGGAAAAAGCCAGCAAGTTTCCACTCAATGCTTAAATCTAAATTCATAAAATTATTTTTTTTGAAAGGAAAGAGGTAAGGCTTCTTTATGTGACTGGTTTTCGGTCGCACACCTCTCCTACTATCTTTACACCAGTACTGTGCCTATTTATAACTACCCCAAAACGTCAACACTCGCTTGGAAGTTGCCATTTTTGACGTGTCTGGGCTCCACAAAATGGTGGGGCGTCCCGTTATGTGCCTTGCCAAAGGACACAACAAGCAAGCTTGTTCTCCACAAACCCCTCTAAATGTCGAGCGCCAAACAGGGAAGCTGCGGATACCATTTTTAAAATTCTTTTGGTATGACTCGACAAGGGGATTGAACCCCAGGTCTACCGACTGCGAAGCAGACGCTCTAACTACTACGCCATTCGGTTTGGTTGGATCATCTAATCGTTGGCAATTTTTTGGTCTCCACAAGCCAACGTTGAGTACAGACCTGCCTGAGTCACTGCTGTTGCAAGTGTATTTCTATCGCGAATAGTGCTATCGAGCACGGACATTACCGTAGTGTCTTTCCCGAGGACACAACGACGTATAACCAAGTTAGGATCTCGAATGTTATCTTAAAACACTGTGTCTTCAAAGTCCGTTTTGTTTGATTATATTTACAAAAACTACAAACAATGTTAACGACGCTGGTATTTGAAGAAAAATGAATAATAAAAATATTTGTTTTTAATAGTTTTTCAGAAATTTAGTCGTACTCATTTTAGTTCATCCCGATTAACGCAATCTCACCATTGATGAGCGTATTCATTTAAGCTTCTGGCCAATCAGGGTTTGCAAAGATAAAGCAAAGAATTATACAACCAATTAGCTACATAAAGCTTTTTTGAAAACGCAAGTTAAATCTATGCAAATAAAAATCTTTTCGTAAAAATGAAACGGTAGAGAAGATGTTAAAAACAAAGGGCATAAGTGTGGTTAAAAGGTAGCACAAATTTTTAATGAGTACAGTACATTACTATAAATTCTTTGACGAGCCAATTAGCACCAAACGATATTTTGATAGGCACACTATATCATTTCCAAATAGCAGTATCAATAATACTGTCATTTATAGTCTTTCCAAAATAAAATAAAATAGCTGTCTCTCTTTCAACCATTTTCGGTCTTCATAGCATTGTTGTACATGAAGCAGACAGTCTTTTCCTAAACCATTGCTTATCCGTTTTGCAAAAACAAAGCAAGATTTTTTTTCAAAGCAATAATTCAACAAAAAACAAAAATTAAAATGACGTCGTACATATATGTTGACTAAGGTTCAAGTCTCCTTCGAATTGCATAAACACAAAAACTCTTTGTTTACCTGCAGTACCTGGCGCAGGAATCACTCCAGTAGCAGCCGTGTAGATTAACAACATGGTGCTAGGAGCTTGCTACCTGTGCAGCAATCATTGCAGTAGTAGCCGGGTAGATCAATGCACAACATGCGTTTGGCTAAAAAGATATAGATCACACAGAGTTTTGATATATTTGATGGGATTGCGTTACATTTTGAGGTAGATGCGCGTAAAGTGTTTTGATGCATTGACAAAAATTGTTTGCAAAATTTATCTCCGGTTTCTTTGAGTCTTGCTACTCCTATGACTCTAGCATACTGGTAGTGCTTTGTTTCTGACAGTTTCTTTTTGTACCTCCATCCGTACAAGTAAAAACTGCAAGCATTTCTTCAATAAATATAGAAATAAATCAAGAATTAAAACTCAAAGCAATGCAAAAAAGAAATAACAAGGTTATTGTTCTCGAGACAATAAAAAAGTCAAAAAGATTCAAAGCAGAGTTCTCTGGGTTTCTGCCTTTCTGACTGTTTAATTTTGGCTTGGTTGCTTCTGCTAGCGGTGGATTTGTAGAGCTGTCATCTTCCGCTGGTAGTAGGTCCCGAATCACTTCATCGAGATCGATTTGAACGTTTTCAGATAGGTTTTTGTGCTTTGGACGTTTTGTTTTCCCATTCTTTCCTCTTGTTTTCTTTTTTCGATCTGTTTTTTTTGTTTCTTTTAAATCTAATAAATGCAATTTTGAAAATTATAGGCGAAGATAGAAATTGTAAACCTTGCACCTGATTGGTAAAGCAGCATACGAATGAAAGAGGCATCAACAATTTGTAAAAATGAATATGCAAGAAAACAATAAAGAGTATATCACCCAACCAATTTGGACGAGACCATGGTCTCGTTCAAATGCCCCTTTCGCTTGTATGCTGCTTTACCAACTAGGTGCAAGGTTTACAAATGCAATTTTGTCAAATACTATCTCGTTACTTCACATACAAGCTTTATCCCGCTTAAACCAATTTTGTTAAGCATAATTGAGCTTAAGTCGAATTGAAATAACATCTATGACAAAAAAATTTAAAGTTTATTGTTACAAAATACCACACAACATACATACGAAATAACAGGCCATGGATTCGAAACACCATATGGTATTTAGTTTTCGGTACGTATAATGCTTCAGTACCAAAGCCAGTGCTAGCCCAACGCGAAAAGCTGGCACTTTTGGTTCAAACTACACATAGATCCGCTGCCTGTACATAAATGGCTGCTGACTGAGCGAGCTTGCTTCTATTATTACAGACCTATTACGCAATAGCTATCTGTGTGTGCACAGCAAGCTAAGCTAGTTGAATTTGGGAAGAAACAATCCATTACATAAGAAAAGTTTCACGTTGGTAAAGTACTTAAAAGATGCCTAGAAGCAAATACAGATGCAATCAAAAAATTTATATTAATTTTCTGACTTGAGCAATAACGCAGGAGCAAGGATATTATTTAAAAGAATAAAACATCTTTACATTTCACGTTACAGTTTTATTATGGCTGCACCTTTTCTAGTTGGTGGATTTAGAATTAGCATTTTGCTGCCACTGCCTTCAGCACACAAGTCTTCATCATCATCACACGGTGGCTCTGATTGGTCAGTAACACTGACATATGGGGGCGTGGTTAGAAGCACATCAGGAATATTTTTTTTCCCAGCTTGTACCATCAGAAACTAAAAAAAAAGTTAATCTTCTTTTATTGAAGCTGAAAAGGTTTCAGTGTAGCGAAGAGTACCATGTTTGGTTGACGGGCTTGGGGTACTAGTGCACTGTACCAACAGCATCGGGACAACAAAGCGGACCTGAACACAACAACGTTTTCTAGTAATAATTTATATCCCCTAGATGGCTCTACTAGAGTACTCTGGATACCGCTGAAGTACGCGAGCTTACGCCAACAATATATCTGCGAGCCGATTTGCTTGTAACGAGCTCAATTGAAACTTGTTGTGCCTTAAGAAAAGACAATTTAAAATACATTTTTCTCTTTTTTTAAATTCTCTTTGTGACCAATGTGGCGAAGTGGGTTAGAACACCATTTTACTGTAACAATGATCGAACGGTCATGCATTCGAATCTCAACTTGACTCAATAAGTTGCTTAGCTCTTGAAAAAATGGTTACCGATGATTTCCGCTGCTTGAGAATTTAACAAGCATTAAATTTATTTGAACTAATATCAATCAATTCAAGCTGAATGTTGAAACCTTATAATTCCGAAGTAGATCCGACGGGGCCTCAGCTACTGCCCCGTGAGTCTGCTGGATAAAAGCGCGAAACAATGAAAACAAAAGTTTTAAATTATAAGATAAAATTTCATACTTTCGAGATAGTTTGTAGCTTTTTAACCACAGCTATCACTCCATCTTCAACGCCTTTAACATCAACTTCTGGATTGGTAAATTGACTTTCGAGATGCCGAGATACCAGGGGAAGGGTATAACTGCAAATATATGGTAGAAATTTAGTTTTATCTTTAATGCGGGTAAATAAGCACGTATTTATTCATAATTCTAGAAGACACTTGCCTTCTACCAAGACACCAATTGACGTTTTTATGGTTTTTTTTCCGGTCATTGATTTAACCTTATCGCGGAAACTTGTCTTATGATATAGATTTTAAATTCGAAAGGTAAAGAAGGCAGTCCCTATAATTCAAGCACAAGTTTTGTTTAGTCACAATAAAAAGCGTTTTTAACGGTTTCGCAATGAATAACATCAGAAGGTGGCACATGCAAAAATGCAATAAACAGACAAATGTTTGCTGAATCTTTAATGTTGTCTGGTGTAAGAATTAATGTTGGATCACCTCTACACTTTCGTGAACCCACAGCCACAAAATTTTGCAACTTTGTGTCCGCTGCTACCAAGCATAAGCCGTACTGCACCGCACTGAGTTCGCAAAATTTTAGCCTCAGCTATTCCGCGCCACACTGCGCAGCATATTTTTCACAAGTGGATCCATTTTTATACATAATACACGTACTGAAAAATTGGTGAGGTCAACAACTCCGTTAGCTCATCGTTTAAGTTTTAACTTCAAATTATCATATTTGCACTTGGTCAAAATTACCACACAAGCATCATTCTTCATACAATCCTAAGTTCCAAACCAAACTTTTACCGGACATTTCAAAGCAAATTTCACAAACCGGTTTGGACCAAGCACAGTATGGCTGATCCTGGTGCTTTAGAATTGAAAATCTCAATAGAGCTTCGGAGTAGTTGACCTAGCTACTACCACACACAGAAAACTGCCTTGAATATGTAAGCTAAGTTGCTCAGATTTTTTCTCACTATTAACGTTAGTTTTCTTTTAATCTTACGAGTCCAGTTATCGTACCTTAACCACCTGACCTCTCATATAAGTAACCAGGTGTATAAGGTGACTGTGTTTAAATATTATCAAAAAGGTTTTAAAAATCTGTGGCCCAACATTTCAGATGCTGATGTGATAAACATAAGTCACGAGCCAGACCAGGGGTGCCAAAAGTTTTAACGGTTTGGGCCACATTTCACTAATTAAGTTTTGACGGGGGGGGAGAAAAGTTTCATTTTTGGGGGTTCAACTGGCCTAAGTTAGAGTTACCATATCTGAAAATACAAATCAGCATTCAGAACTTAAATTTTGTTGCAGATAATTGTCCCGAGACAAGTGGCGAATTGCACTTTTTGAACCTCTGTGCTTGACTGTAGTGTCGGCTATCTCCTTAAGAAATTGAAAACACCAGCTCAGTTCTGAAGCAGCCATGCTATCCTGGCTTACACAACCACCTCAGCAATGAGATTCAGGTTCAGAAACCAAGTTTTCCTTTCTAACTCAACTAAATAATCTTTTTCATTTAGTAAACCCACAAGTGTTTTGCCAATTTTTCTAATCCTATCTGTAGCTGGCAGAGTAGCAGATTTATGCTTACTTTTTAAGACCTATGATTACAAAACCAATTACTTACTCATTTCGTCACACACCCTAATTTTGGAGTCATAAAATCTGATTTCGAAATCAATCTACAGCCAAATTTGCACCCAAAAATTTTTTTTTAATACACTTGATGCAATGCGACGCGGTAGGCTGCAAGAACAACCAAAACAGTACGAAGCTCTGCCCAGCGTGGCGGTACTATGCGCGGCTGATATTACTACTAGACCTCATATAAACAGTGCTGGAAGTAGGATTCGAACCCACATTCATGCGAATCATCGTTGGTTTGCGAGCAGAGAGCTCGACCAAACCAATAGCAATAACACCAGTTGCAGATTTAAAAAGTCATCCAAAAATTAAAAAATGAGAGTTTTCACTAAATGAACATCTTCGTTTTTGTGATGTGTCTGCTACAGTGTCATCTCTAAAATAGTGTCCCGGGGTCCGATCCCTAGTAACGTCAATGGTGTTTGACAGGAAGTATTATAGATTGTATGATAGAATTCATTGCTGACCAAGAGTTTCAAGGACACTTAAACTCCAATTCATTGAGCTCATTAAGATGCGATAAGACAATAATACGTGATATTTGTTCGTAAAATTTATGACGAAATTCAAGCGCCTATACAAAGGTAATGATGTAATAAAGCCAGCAAAGTATCCATCTACGCAAATTTAATATTGTCTAACGGAGAATAAATTTGCAAGTTTTTAATGTTCTTCTATTGATCATGTTGCTGAATTCTCCCAGGATTAAAAATTGCTCGCAACAAACATGCCACATCAATTAAATGTGCAGCTTTGATATGACAGCTGAGATACGAAGGTAACACATCAGTAATGTGGCTTCGAAACAATAATTAAATTAGATCAAAAGCCAGAATAACAGTTGTACAGATCAATACGTATAAGAGTGGAAGTGCCTGTTTATATTGCTTTTTTGGCGGGACACCAGAAAGTGTAATACAAAAAGAATAAGTTCGAAGAATTTTGGCCACGCATCCAGCAAAATCTACACTTTAAAACCATTAGCCCCTTTCCTCCATTTTAAGATCTGCAAGTATTTTTAACTTAAGTAGCGCTACGCAGTTTAATTACAAAGCAGATCTAGCTTTAAAGACAGGCTAATACAATGGCTTTTGTAAGGGATCCCTAAACGATGTATTGGTCATAACACAATCGAACAAAACTGAAAAGAACTACATCTGATACAATATCGCTAATGATGAGTTTGCCAAGAAATGCTTTAAAAACGCAGCTTTGATGTTCTGTGCCGCCAACAAATTAAATAGGATTCCAACAGCTTAGCTTTTGCGATAGGTGAAAACGTAAATGAAATTAAACCGATTTAAACATCAAAGCCTGATATTAACACCCCACTCGCAAGGCCCTCGATGCAGATTGAAAGCTGTTAATCGATTCTGATGCATTACCGTTCTTTGATCGTGATCAAAGATGTGATTTCTAAAACCCATATAAAAGCTGGGATAAAAGCACAGACTGTTCTGCTGCTATTAAGGTGGGCAGGTTTTCATTGGTAAGCCGGAGGAAAAAGCTCTACACATAAAAAATTTTACATACGGGTTGCAACTGAGGCAGCAATCACCACAGTAGTAGCCGTGTATATATCATCAACCCCAAAAAATCACTTCGACAAAGAAGGTAAATCTTTACTTGTCGGTAATAGCAATTCCATTCCAGCAACTTCGAAACGTAGACACAGCGAAGTCAGATTTTGAATGGCGATCACACATCTCATCAGATAGAGTAAGAAAAAAGTCAGAAGAAATGTTAAGATGGCCGATAAATCTAAAAACATGGACACATTAAAAATACATTTTTCAGTGACACAAAGAAAAGACTTACGCTGTGTTGCTGCGCCCCTGAATTTACGACAAGTTACATTTGCTTGGTTGTAGGCTAGTAGTAGAAGCGCACTGCACCAGCCGGCAAGTATTGTTCTGCGAAAAACTGTACCGATATCCCGTACCATTCAGAATGCAGAATCGCTCCGAGTTTTTCGAGCTATCCGTGTGAGAAAAAACTGTGAAGTGTTTTTTGTGTTACATGTTTTTGGTTTAGGGATTAATCCTTTTTTGATAAAGCTAGAAGGAAAGCTTAACCGACACCAAAAAATAAAGGATACCATTACAAAGATTTCCATGCTCGTATTGTACTCCCAAAATCAACAACACTTTTCACAAGTTAAAAAAGGTTTTGAATAAAACGTTATAAGCACAAAACAATTTAATTAGTACCAATACAAAACGATTTCACGCCGTGGCTTTAAATATACAATGAATGAAAACAACTTTGATTAGTAACAGTGCTTGACATGAACTATCTTTATCAGCCGTTCTCATGAGAACTTCTGAAGTGATATACAGAATAAACTGCGCTCAACCCTGTTTCGGAGGTACTAGTACAGCTGGCACAGTACATTTACATAGAATAAACTGCGCTCAACCCTGTTTCGGAGGTACTAGTACAGCTGGCAGAGTACATTTACGCAGAATAAACTGCGCTCAACCCTGTTTCGAAGGTACTAGTTCGGCGGGCACAGTACACCACACCTACACCACAAGCACTGCTACCAGGCAAACGCATATGCAGAAAGCGTTTATCGTCTTTTCATTTTCTGTCTTTTCTTGTTACAATTTTACTTCAATCATGTTCTAGCAAGATTCAAATAAGTATTTGAAATTGGATTAGATTCCTCTGTCAAGTCTAAACAAAGATTTTAAAAATTGTATTCATAGGTCTCTCTGGCTTGGCACTTAGCAATGGGAACAATTAAGTGGCAAACGAAGTTTAAAACCGAGTGTAATCAGTCATGATCAAAAATATGTCGTAGTGTTAAGAACCGTTGCAGTGAAAGAGTCAAAAGCACATGATCTGTTGTTTCGGTTTAATAGCACTGGAAAATAGTTTTTGCCAAAGCACAGCCACATACTATAACGTGGGTTTTCAACAAGCAACCTCTCAATTATGGGACAACCATGTCTTGCTGAGCACGAAGTTGCCGGGCGTGAGTGATAAAAAAGCAAAAACAAACTAATTAAAAAAAGTTAGATAACCCGAAGAAGTTATCACTAATTTGCTATGGTGGCAATACCACCCAGAAGCCAATATTAAAAGCTGGTGATTCTTACCTTTATTTTCTTGGTAGGGCTTGGACTAAATGGACGCAATTAATTTCAATTTCCTATCTTTTTAATGACAGCTGAAATAAGCCCTTAACCAGGCCAATTATGACGTCACAAACGATATAATAAATTCAAAAGAATACTATTAATAGAAAGATTTAATTAAAAATCGAATGTCAGTGACTGAACTCCAATGTTGAAAACGAGAGGACTGGAGTTCAAAGCCCACATCAGCTTTATTGCTATGCACACAAACGAGATTCAATAATTACGCCGAATAACATGAGATATAGAAATTGTGTATTGCCTCAAATTTCCCACAGGTCAAGAAGATAATGACGACTCAATAAAAAAGAAGTGTAAATATGTACTAGACAAAATAATCTTAAAGACCCAAATTATCTGTACACGCAAGTACCTAAGTCGATTATTCTATTGCTTACTGTGTCTACGCAAAGTCATTATTGCCATGATTCTTCGATTTGTTTACAAAAAAATTAAACTTCAAGAGGCTTCTTGTTGACTTTTTGCTCAAAAAGCAACTATCAAACACACTTGGTAATTTAATTCACTGACAACGCAAAAATGCTGGTTATAGATAAACTTAAAGAGTTCTTTTATAAGCCCCTGTAACCTAGTACGCTCTTTGACCCCACTTTGATAACGAAACTAATTTTGTTCAGAAAATGAAATTTTGAACTTTAATTGGTCTGAGACATAACGCTACTTCGACTTAGGGAGCAATCAAAACATTTTGATGAGGGAGGGAGGGAGCAAACCAAAAATACAACGGTCTTAATTGTGGCCTGGCTGCTATGTGCTTCTAAAAAAAGCCTTTGCATTTTTCCACGTCTTTTTGGCGACAAAATGTCAAACTACCAAGGAACTTCAGGCTCCGGTTGCGATTTTGCTCTCTCAAGTCATTTCTGATGATACAAGACTAAAAAATTAATTTGCAAGCGGAATCTGCATTTCTGTGCCTTTGAAAAAGGCACTACACAATAATCCCTCTTCGATGATTCATGGCAAACAATTTGAAGTAAATTCGATTCCAAATAAGAGTGGCGTCGAATTTAAGAAATGAATAATTATACCAGGCAACAAGAAATAGCCCATGTTTCTCAGCCACAGTGTGTTCAAATGAGAATATGAAACGGAAATGCGCCTTCAAAACGATGATATTTTGCAAAATATGTTTTTCTTAACAAAAAAGTGAATAAATCAATTGGTCTTCTCTTGTTATAATACAGTGGTTTTTGCGCCTCTTAAAGCTAATAAGTAAAATTTAGTTAGCTCTAAATTACGGAAAGTACGTAGGATTTAACTGCAGTTGTATAGCAGTTAATTTGTTTTGAATACATACCTCTTCACTTTCACTTTCATGGTCATTTCCACCAACTCTTGCTCTATTATTGACTCTTCTGACTTCAATTGTTGTATTGTTTCTTTGTCTTTTCTTTTGTTCTTCTGAGCGTGACCGCCACGTGATGGCCCCCATTGCAACATTTTATGAGGAGGGGGGATGATTCTTCTAGGGGTGAATTGTTCTCCTTCTAAGTCAGGTTCGACAGAAAGTTCAAAGTTTGTGGTTCGATGACGTCGTCGTTGACGGCGTCGTTGATGGCTTAATTTTAGTCTGACGTCATCGGCAGGCAAAGTAGGATCTATAGATATTTCAAAGAGTTAATAAATGGGTTGTTTTGTAACGAGTTTTGTTTATAATTGTTTGACAGTGAGCAACAAGTCAAGTGATTTTCCATGTAGCAACTGGTCATTTTAAGATGCCCGACAGCGACACAAATTTTTCCCCCATACTTTTTTGTGATTATGTCGATAAAGATAAAGATTTTATATTTGTATCGATAAAGATTTTATGTAACTTTTACATATAATGATGGAGAGAATGAGAGAGAGAGAGAGAGAGAGTGAAGATATATATAGTTAAGTAGTCACACACGAACAATAAAGAAGCACCAAACCGGTTTTGTCATTATTTGGGACTCTTTAGTGGCGTGTATTCGACCAGCAAGGAATCGAACCTTCGAGATGTAGACCTTCTATTTATGATAAGTATCATTTGACCACCCGGCTAGACGCTGTTGCTGATGTTATGGCTGCTTTTGTAAGTGAGTGGCCGAATTTCCTGGCTTTGCCACTTGTGGAGTGCATAGAATCCGCTATGCTGTAACTCCACAGCAGCACCTCACGACCAAGATTTCCCCACAAGACGTAAGCATCGCGCTGTACAAGTACATTGATAGGATCCCTCCTATCTGGGAACAATGCGCAACTAAAAGTTACACAATATAAAGCAATCGGAAAACATTAGCGGTGATATGATTAGCTGTTACCTGAAGATCTTTTTGGACGGTTTGATGGAAGTGAACACTTTTCTGTTATCTGATAACAAAATACGAGTGTCAGTCAATAAATTTTTGTAGCTATGAAACTCAAATTTTCTTTTATGATTATGAAAGGAGTTGTCGACTTTACTACTACCCTTGTTTATTTATAGCTTACTGTATGTGTGACAGCAAATTGAAATGACCGCTACGCTAGCAAACTGCCTACGCTTGGAACAAAGAGGTATTATCAGACTTCTGCTGGCTGAGAAAGTAAAACCATGCGAGATTCTCTCCAGAAGGGAAAACATTAAGGTTCTTTTAGTATGTCAAGTGCTAGCTTTTGTAAATGGGTGACAGCATTCACAGATGGATGAGAAAGCAAAAACGATGACTCGAGAAGTGGGAGACCTGAGGATGTTTTTACTCCAGATCAGTACAGGCCGTCGAAGACATGATCAGATCTGTAAAGGGTTACTTAAGATGAAATTGCCACAAATTTGAATATGTCCCATTGCACAGTTTATGCAATCGTGCGTGAGAAGTTATACTTTTCAAAAGTCAGCTGCCGATGGGTTACGAAGATGCTAATGGATGATCATAAGATGCAGCGCTAGATAGTTTCCGGAACATCACTACGCACATACAGAAAGGGGGGAGTTGATTTTTGTCAAGAATAGTAACAACAGGCGAGACCACATCCTCCCTACTGCCCAGACTTTGCACCGTCTGATTTTCATCTTTTCGGTCTACTCAAGAAGAATATGAGGGGTGTTCGATTCCGGATGAAAAAGTAAAGTTTGCTATGAGCAACTGGCTCCGGACTGAGCCCAAGGAATTCTAGGCCAAAAGAATAGACAATCTAATATCAACATAAGGCAAGTGCGTGGCAAGGGAGGAAAACTGTGTAAAAGTAAAATGCGTTTTTTCGATTGCGAATCAACATAAACTTGAGTTATTAGAAGTCTGATTACTTATTGACTAGCCAGCGTACGTTAGCTAATTGCGTTAGTATCACAAAAAGTATCAGAGCCCATACACATTTGAGTGCACCCTGTTTAATCATTAGTAACTGTTCGTACGTTCACACATTCACTTAGCCCACGGCTAAAATAGCCGAAGCCAATTTGAAAAGCAGGCTCTGAGGCCTCTTGCCACGTTGCGTTTACAAAAGGTGTATACAACGCTAACCCCAAATAAATGGATGGAACTATGAAATGGAAAAGACACAGCGCGGTCAGCAGGGTCTGGTTTTCAAAGTGTGAGTTACCAATATCTAAATCGTCGGCTAAATATACAAGGTAATGACCCACATGTTTTTTGAATTAAAGGTTTCAATATGCTATAGGTCTGCTTTACGTGTTGATCACCAAACTTGATTTAGATCAACGCAACTCGAAATATTGGACTGTAGGTTAGTTTCGCTTACGACACAAAAAGCAGTAACTTTGTGCATTTTTGCAAATGCGAGGCCAAATGCGCTACAAAACAATAAGATCAGATTATCAATTTTGGCTCTTGCACGGTGATGACGTCATATAGTTTACGCAGAACTTCCTGCAGCAATGCTTCCTCAAATGCTGCACGTTCCGAATTCTTCAAAGTAAAATATTTCAAAACGTAAAATTTAAGTGTAATTGTAAAAAAATCGAATCTTTTTTGCCGGTTTATTGTCGCTTTTGTGGCGATAAACTTATTTACCTAAATGTTTACGTAATATTTACACTGAAATTAAAGAGGAATTTTAGTTTTAAAATCTTTATAAATCCAAACAAACATGGACTATTTAGAAAGTGGGCCAATACCACCTAAATTATAAAAAAATTTTTAATTGTGCTACCGTTTAATGAACGAAAATGATAACAATAAGTGCCACTAAAAAAGTTAGAGTAATATAAACTATAAATCGAATTATAAAAACGCAATAAAGAGTTAAAACGATGTTTCAACAAACAAAATAAATTTTATGTCAAAAATGCTTCCGTGCTGTGGCTGCAAAAACGATATTTCAAAACAAGATTTGAAAAACTAACCACTGTTGGAAGAGAGAGAGATTCACAAAGTTTAATTTTCCAGTTACTGCAAAAAAGGCTTTACAGTTATAAATTAAGCAATTTTAGCTCAGTCTTTGAAGTTACCTACAGGCGCAGTTTATTTTCTCCCTAAGATGGTAGAACTGCTTCAAATGGCCTTACCCAAGGAAACAACAGCACAACTAAAGTGAGATTTGAACACACGCAATTCCAAACCGGATCAGCGCACAGGCTAATAATGTGTACTATCTAGGTTTAAAAATTTGACAAAAGCGTTTTTCAGGTCATCAGAGGATATAAAACATCATTTTTGTAAAATTATTCTATAGCATTTAACTACGGTTTGAAACTCAACATTAATCACACTGGCGCGTTGGTTTAGCAGTTACAGCATTCGCTGTAGTTTATAAACCTGGGTATAACTTCCTGGTCGAGTCATAAGACTTTAAAGAGTGGTACTCACAGCTTCCTCACATGGCGCTCTGCACGAAAAAGATTTTGCGGAGAAAAAAGCCGATAAGTTAGCTTGCTGTCACTTTGGAAAGGTACTAAATGGAATTGCTTCTCTTGTGGCCGCCAGGTAGTGGGGCCAATCAGTCTAGCCGTTGACGTGGCCCAGTCTGACTAAAGACAGCAAACAACGTGAGTTCTTGCGTACAAATGAAGCTTATTGTTGTGAGAGTGAAAAAAAGAAAGTACCTCTGACACACTTTCTTTTTCTAGTTTGAAGTTTAACATCAATTTGACTTGATTCACAAATCCATTCAGAGCAATTTGTGGATCTGCGTCGTTCGAAAATATGAGCTCTGTGACGTCATAAATGGCGCTGACGTAATGGCTCCAGAATCGATCTATTTCAGAATAACCAACCAGACAACTAAAAAGTTATAAAAATGCTTTTAACGTGTTATAGCAATTAACTTTGTCAAGATTTGAACCAAAAGCGTGAACGTGAAAGCATGCAATGGTTTCTCTGGAGAATCCCTCTTGAAACGTAACGCTTTGAACACCGACACACTTGTCGTTCAACAAATGTAATTGCGCTTACAACTGACGTGACACTTACCCAGACATCACATTCCGGCAGTAGTGAGAACATGGCTTTATCAGGGTCATGCCATAACAATGAGAACAATACTGCATTTTTACCAAACTCTCTTCACATTCTTTACTGATCATGTGTTCTGGTGAAAATTTCAAGATCTCCAACCCTGTCTCAGCCCCCTGAAAAATATGGTAAAATCGATTTTATATCAAAGAAAAATAGGAATCTTATATCTTATGGGGAAGAGATAGTGAGGGATGATAGGGGGGGGGGTGTTTACAATCAAGTCACTCTTTTCTCAATTCGATTAGCTGTGTAAAGTCGGATGTGTGTAGCGTCAACCGTTATCTCCTTCTTTCCGTTTTTATTTTTTTAGCACCTCAATAAATCTTGCGTAACTGGGATCCAAAACAAATATCAAAATTATTCAAAACTGAAATTTCAGAGACGATGGAATCATCATGAGGGGGTAAGACAGCAGCGACTTGCACAAACAACTGCGGTCACCCATAGTTTAAACTGAAACATTGACAGAAATTGCTGTTTCCGCTTAACCATGCCGTACACAACGTAACACTTTGAGCATTGAACTCGCAGTGTTTGACTTGAAGTTTGTTGTTCTGTTCAATGCGCCAGTAAACTAGCTCCTTAAAAATGTTCTTTCGAATAACAAGAGAGAAGTATTGTGAGTCTCACACGAGCATTTTAAACTTGTTTTTGTTAATGCCTGCTCTTAAAATTGATTGATTATTCTCTCAGGTATTGTAACTCATTAATATCAATCATTACTGTCGGCGAAATAGGAAATCCTATGAATCAATAAATTCCGGTAAGACAAATAGGTCTGACATTAATCTCCTTTCGTTTGTACAAGTATTCCTACTTTTAAAGATCTACAGCAGCGTTTTTCGACTGGTAAAACTCTGGTGTTCTGAGAGACGTCGACGTGAATTACAAAGAACCAAATATTGTTGGAATTAAATAGACTTCAGTGTTTGTGATCTTATACGATATGTCCTGAGACACATTTATCAAAGCTTTGCTATACTCTTCCGCTTTTAATCAACAATCTAAGAAACTCTGAAAAGAACGTCAGCTTTAAAATTCACTTTAGCGCAAAAATTCGCCTTCTTTTCTCTGAAAACATTTGTTTGATTGCTCACTGAACAATTCGTTTTGCACATCTCCATTTGCGGACGTTTTCCAAAATATTTTAAGTTAATTTCAATGTTTGGCAGATCAAAAAAGATTGACAAACCTTTAAAGTTTTACGCCAAAACCTGACAACATTGAACTGTCATGAGCGTATATAATAAAGCACTTTTATTTGTAAATAATGTGGCTTTTGCAGTAGTAGTAGGAAAATACTTTTATAGACCGCTCGGATCTCTGATTGGCCCTACGCATGGTGAATCACACCTATCACTGCACGAGAAAATAATGATGATAAAACAAATTATATTTACCCGCTAATTGACTTTTTAACTTTAATATCCCTACTATAACATTAAAATTTGTTGAACCGCATAAAACTTCATAGGTATTATCCCACGCCTCTGCAAGAGGCAAAAAGCTTTGAAAAGTCAATATATATTACGTGGACTTGTTAACAAAGAAGCATTTAACTTACATGAACAAACGCTGATGTTAAATTAACGGAATTTGAGATTTGCCGCAGAACAAGGTCAACTATGGTGGAGTAATAGGGTATTTTCTTAACTTCTTGTTTTACACATTCTTCATTAGCAGAATCGAGTTCATTTTCGCTTTGCTGTTTGAACGCTTCCACAAATAGAAATGAAAACAACCTGCAATCAGTGATGCTTGAAGTCGATACGGTTACACAATAGGTACCAAGGATTTAAAAGTCGATACGTACCATGAATTTAAGAGGAAGAGCATAAATCATCATTATTTTTAGCATGCCCTCTTTTTAAATCCGCAGCTAAAAAAGTGGATTTAGAGTGGAGAAGTCACGAGTTTGAAATCTGTGGGGATCTGCATTTAGTGCCCTCGATACAGTCAGTTTACAGGAATTTTTCTTGCTTGTCTGCATTGCTTAATGCAAAACAAGTTAAATGGGCAAGGGTGCGAAGCGAATCTGAACACAAGTTGCTTTTTATTTAACAATAAACCTGGTCTACACTGAAGAGAAAATAAAACAATGAAAGAGTTAAATGGCGCTTTGCTGAGCTTAAAAGATTTTCCTGTGACCCGAGGAAAAATGATAGTAAGCCAAAAAGTATTAAAATCCTGATCATAAAATACTGAAGGTATGCTAAAATTAAGTTTGTTTTGGCTATCATTAGCAGCGGAAAATAAGCAAAAATCGAAAATACTATTGCAGTGTGAAGAACCGACATTTTGAACGCATCAATAGGTGTTTAATAAACCAATGCGGCTTGACTGAATGCTAAGTGTAGTCTATGTTAGCATAATTTTTTTAATCCCAAAAATCAGCTAAAATCACCTATACCGACCAATTACCATCTGTTTGGTGTAAGGATGAAGCCAATGCAGCCATACAAACCTGGGCTTGATTTCCTTGTCGAGTAATATCAAAGATTTTAATAATGTTGTTCATGAAGCTTTCACTTGATGTTCATTTGTATATTGTAAACAACCCGGTGCAGTGAAAAAAAAATTCAGGAGGGAAAAAGCGTTTTGCTTACAAAGCAGCTCTGATACAAGCAGAAATTTTTGGAGTCGCGTTTTCCCATACTCTTCCCAGTAAACACCATCGCATATCAGCAATAAAATTAGAAAAATTTAAATCAAATACACAGTAATTGAAAAATGAAACTACGAAACTAAAAGCAGTCAGCAGCTCTCTTACCTTCCTAGTGCTGGCTTTAGGTTGGGTATGACGTCATTTCTATTGTGTTCTTTCTCAAATTCTAATTCACTGTAGAAGGTCTCAAGATCAATTCTCAAACTGCTGCCATCGTTCATATCCAAACTTGTCGAATTCAGAGCCAAAAATACGTCTCCTCTTGACGCTTGGAGCAAATTATTGTAGTCATCTGTAACAGCAATTAAATCCGTAATACAGTTTCACAAAAAAGAAGCTTTCTGGCACGAGAAAACAAACAGTAACAGAAGTAATTGAGTATTCGGAAATCGCCCTTCAGCCTTGCCATTTTGAATTAAGAAAAGATAAAGACATTTTTAAACGCCCAACAATTATGCACAAAAACTCATCAACCCCTTCTGGTAGCTCGTCTGGTCATACATAAAATACAAATAAATTCTTTGGCTATTTTTTGTTCTTTAAATTAATTTATTTTACAGATTTTCTACAGCCAAATATTCCGATTCACAAAATGATTGCTGGTTATAATTGCAGTGCTGTAGGCCCAACTGAGTTTTCAACTCAGGGAGACACTCTTTTGAGATTTAAAATAAACTCTCCACAGTACCAAATGGTTGATACCCACTTTTCCGATTAATATGACGTCACAATACGATACGGCGACGTCACAATTTTTTCCGGCAACCAGGACGGCTGTTGCCTTTGAAGTGTTCATAAAGGCGAAGCAATAATAAATCATACTTTGGACGGGATCAATATTATGAGTAAGGAGAGGCAAAAACACATTACGGACGTTAAGCGTAAAGTATGAACAAGCGTGAAGTCTGACCTCCAACGGTATGGTAGGTCTGAGTTTTCAAAAAGGCAATGCTGAAGAATATTGGTTTAAAATGGAAAAAGCGGTCTGCGTCGGTTTCATTCTTTTCCATCAAGTTCTACTCTCACACCTAATTGTCAAAAGATTGCTTTGCTTCTCCCATAATGATGGTTTTGAATAAATTTGCCCTACATTTCGTGTTTACTTGGTCACTTCCGGCCGGTTTATAAAAATCACTCAGAATGTTTTAATCCAGGTGATGACTACACAAAAAGAGCTTCAATGCAATTTGGGGGCGAATTCTTGTTCTATTTTTTTGATAATTAAAAGTCTAGTTGCTTTTAGTTTAATGCTACAATACATGGAAGCCTAATATTAACGCTAGACGCCTGCCGGAGAAAAGAAGGCATCATACCAATGACTAAGTAAGAGTAGCTTCAAACCGTCAGCATTTTCAGAGACTTGGGAAAATTTTGTGGCAGCTACACATTAAAGTGGAAAAGAATCCGTTCACCTCAATATAAAGGCAGTAATTCCGTTACACCCACGCAGAAATAGGTATTCAAAGTATTGTTGAGATAGTTGAAAAAATAAAATTTTCCAATGATCAGCTATTTTCAGCACTCATAATGACAGTAGGTTAATATTTGAGGGTGTGTGCTTGCGCAGAAATCACAAATTTTTCTTTTAGCCCACTTTTCATGATGGATGAGCTGATTTTATCGCCACCAAAGCCAGATTTTATCTTTCAAAATTGAATTTTGATGGCAAAAATTAACCCTTACTAAGCTTGCCTTTCTTTGATTTTGATAAACACCATCTGTTGTTAGTTTATGCTTAAAGGTGGTCTTATGCATGCGTGACGTCACACTGATTATGACAAGACCGAACAGATGTCAATCAAAATGACGGGTGGTAATCGCAAAAAATCTTTTTCAAAAGTTATTTTTCACACATGCGTAACAAGTTAAATTACAACCTCCATTGTCAACAAAGTTTGCAATAAGCTCATCAATAATTTTGTTCGAAAAACAATTTTAGAATGGTGTGTACCAAGCACATCATATCTTGTCTTCACCTGGCACCCACATGTTAAGCCTTTCATGAAGTCTGTTCTTCAACACCGCGAGTACCGTCAATGGTACTGTAAACCCTGGGCATGCTCTTAAAAATTTGTTTTACTTTTATTTTGCATAAGCTATGTCTATTTAAACAAAAAGGGAACGGAGTGCAGCGAATCGTATCATTCCCATCAGCCCATGGTAAAATTGCTTGCGCACTAAACACTTTTGGTAACGCTAATAAAAAAAATGACGTTTCAATAAAAATTCATAGATGTGTTACCTGATAACTATGCTTAAGAGCAATTATTTCTTAATAATGCTGAAAACAATAATAATCATACAGTCGCCAGTTAAAATGTTAAAGATTTTTAAATTAGTGGGTTTAGAAAAAAGCAATTTTAAAAAAATGAGATTTTGCAGACGCGAAAAACGGATGCGGCTATCATCAAAGTTAAGATTCGGTCTGAAAATTGACACTTTGCCAACAGTAAAGCAGCATTTTTGGCGGAAAACGCGAAGAAGTTGAAACCAAATGATCGAAATTAGCCCAGACTACTTAACTTATTCAGCCAACCAAACCAAAACTAGTATCGCGCATATAGGAAGCTTATTGTTCCTAGATCCAGTTTTAGCTCCAAAAACATAAATAAACCAAAGATGTGCAAGATAAACAAAGCGCATATACACAAGGGGTAACCTGTAGTTCAAGAACTATTCAAGAGTAAACCTACCCCATTAAAATATCATCACTGGTTTTCATGTTTTTCTTAAATTTACCAAAGTTTGAGAAAAATTGTCTACCCATACACTGTTTACACAGCTAAGTAAGAGCACAATTCCACTTTGAAAGATTTAACAATTAGCGACGACGGCCATGTCATGTACGGGTGTCTGCCGAAGTGAGATCACTTGTGGCAGTCTTCCAACCTCAACTTTCACCTTTTTCTTGATGAGTTAAATAACTTTACACAATTACTAATATTTAGAGTTGCATTTCTCGGTCTACTTAAAAAGTTTATGTCATAAACTGCTTCAAGAACAATTGTATTTTGTAGAGAAATTTATGACGTCAAACTGACCGCTTCTAAATAAATCCAAAATGAATTCAATAAAAATGCTGCAAAATTAGCAAGCTATGTTTTGTGAAAGGCAACCCTGTCACGTGTTGAACATACGACAACAAACAGATGAAGAGCATCAAAGATATGCTGACTGTTGATCATAAATTGGTAGCTACTGTGAAATAATAACCCATACAAGCACTAAGCAATCCCAGAAAATTACTTAGTATCTTATTTAAACTTTTCTATGAAACCACTGTTCTGTTTTGGCAATTGGCTTTAGAAAATTTACATTGGCTTAAAAAGTAATCCTTGTCAGGGCCACAGCTGTATTTTTATTCAACAATTTGGCAAAATAGCCCAACCAGGATTAAGGGCTTGACGAGTCAATACACTTCAAAGTTGACAGTTTTTGTGACTCGCTTTTTAACACAGAGACATTTATTTTTTACCTTCTACCAGACGTGTAATCTCTTAATTGTTGGTCTTAAAAACTAAAATTTCTTGTGACCTTAACATATTTTTGTTTGGTGATACAATGATTAGATGACACATGTTAATTTGTTGCGATCGCCTTTGTGAGCACATAAACCCTCATTAAAAAAGGATTTGAAGTAAAAGAAAATGATTGGCAGTATAAGGTGACAATTTAAAAAATAACACGCGGGAATATTTTGTTTGAGTAGTGTTTTGAGAGTCCGCTTTGCAATCGGTGGATCCAATTCAATTCTCTTATCCAGTCATACCACCGATTTTGAAATTGATTTTCACAAATATACTATTTGGCGCTTAGCTACTGCAGTGATACACAGGAAACCGCGCAAATTTGACAGAGTAATGGTAAAAAATGTCCTGGTACTAAAAAGTGTTTTACTGCATGTAGATTATTTCATGATAGTTTGTCTAAAATTTAGTGGTTGTCATCTAAGGTTCACAATCTCAGTGGAGATTTAACGTGGATAGAGTGGTATCAAATTGTTCTCTTCATATTAGTCTTCACTATCTCCTCGCTCGATTACTTTGTTTTTCCTCTTCTCACATTTCCAACAATTGTCCTTCATCACGCCCTATTCGTCAAACTGTTCATATTTTTTTGCTCAAGGTGCTCCAACAATCTCATACGGTGTCCTCAAAGATGTTTAACAATCTTCTTTAATATGTGTTCATTTTCTTAAGACCTGTTGGCCAGTTTGTCCAGAAGTGTTTTCTCACACATTATCTGAATGACCCTTGTTTCTGTCGTTTGAAGTTGTTTGATTCCGCCGTTTTTTATTGTCTCACACTTAGCCCTACAGCTCAGCATGCTTCTGACACGTGCTGTACATAATCTGCTTTTTACTTTGCAAGAAAGCATTGTACCACAAACTGTACCCAAAAATTCTTTACACTTTTTCTATCCTGTACCAAACTAAATTATAAAAATCGCTTTTACCTTTTGGGGGAAATTTGAATCCTCAGCTAATTTATTCGTAAATAAAGAAAAAAATAATAATTTGTCCTGTATAAAGTGAGAAACTTTAGCAAAGCCTTCCAAAATAGGTGGATACTAAAAACCATAAAATTGTCACGAAAAGAATGTTTTTAATGAAAATTGTTTTGTATTCTTTTTGGGAGAGGAGGTAAAACATTCTTGGCTAAAAATGGATTGAAATTTTTCATTCACGCTAATGAGCTCATGCTTTGATTGTTTGTTAATCTTTAGTCAGACAAAGCCACTCGACAAATATACCACTCCACCCCACCACCTCTCTGCAACGTAAAGATGAAGAAATTCTCCAATTTTCTTTCGCAAGGGTACAAACAGCAAAAGGTGCTGGCTTTTTCTCACACTTCCTCTTTCGGGTTGAGCGACTTTAACAAGAAGGCTGCGAATGCCGTTTGTAGGAAGTTTTTGGCATGATCCGGTTGAGGTTTAGAACAAGCAACCTAATGCTTTTAAAGAAAATGCTCTACCCGTTCCACCTTTAAGGCAGATATGAAAGCGAATGGATTAAATAGCCGTCCCGCTTAACGCTCGTGGCTGAGCCTGACTTTCACATCTCAAAGAACTGCTAAGCGTTTGTTGTGCTCGATCCGTCAATTACTTTAAATCTAAAACAATCTGACAATATCTTAGTCATTGGTATTACTGGTTAAAAGAGACAGATAAGGTTGCTTCGATCAAGGCAAATTGGCTGTCTTGTTTGGATCCATACAGCTGATCGGGTTACAAGTAGTTGTGATATTACAAAAAATCACTGAGGAAAAAACACATTTTCATTATATTTTAGTGTAATTTTATGATTCTATCGCTTACTATTTTTTCGGTTAAAGTAACAAGATATACTTATCTTTTATCTCGTCAAAACATGGTTTCCTTCACCTTTAACTAGAAACTCATTAGCAGTTGAAATTTTCTCAGTCTCAAACGCGTATAAATCCACCAAATCACAAAGCATTAACTGAAGAAAATTGTTTTGGGACGGGGGGATTTGAACAAAGCAAATCTTTCACCAATGATAAAATCGCACACTCAGAAAATATACGTTTAGCGCTTTCACAGCAACGGCATTTTGACACGTGACCGCGCAAAGTTTTACATACTGAGTGAAATTTAGTCTAATTTCATCTTTTACATTTCTTTCATTACTGAGCACAAGAACATCGGTGTATGCTATTTTAGGGTTTTTTTGGTAAGACTTGACAGGGAAATTGAACCCAAGTCTATTGATTACAAAGTTGACATTTTCGCAACGGCAAACAACGATAAAAAAAATCATCTTCACGCTTGAATAAAGTAATACAAAGGAATGCCAAAGCAAATAAAGATAAGAAGTACAAAATTGGCTTCACACGAAATGCAAAAGCTAATTGCTGGAAACAAACAAAGCACACTTTTAAAATATAGTGTTGAACGCCCTTGAAAAGGTCTTCACGGTTATATCTCGTACTTGGCTGCATTCTTGTAGTAGTGATGCACTACGCTAGCAGTACCGTTTAACTCCGAAGCAGGCCTGGAGAAACTTGCTCTTTTCTTAAATATCAAGTCAATCTGTGAATGCAGAATACGGCTTGTAGCTACCCACCTTTAAAATCAGTTAAAAATCTCTTAAAATGCGATTTCAAGTAAGCAATTTTTTTTCGGAGGCTAACTTCAAGGGTATTATAAGCTGCCACTTGATATTTCTTTTCCATTTTCCGATTGCAACAAGTTGGCATCGCGTTGGAACAAATCTGCAGTTTGTTGGCTGCAAAGTAAAGAGAATAAAGTTTGTGACAAGTAAATGTTTTAACAGTCGCATCTGCGCTTGCGTGGCAAGCGAGGTGAAAGGTTGACAGAGAGTTTAATTTTTGTTTTCACACGACATTCAAGTAATGCATAACAAACTATCTATAAACAAACAATAATGAGAAACAGTGGTTGCACAAGCCTGGGAGCATAGACGAATCTTTTGAATACCGAGTACAGGTTGAGTGCAGAACTCTGCAGATAAAAAAAACTAATAAATAACATTTGTCCAATTGAAAATAGCTACAAGTTTTCATAGAACAAAGAAAAAGAAGTGAACGATTAAGCCATATAATCAGAAAAAACAATAAAATGCTAGTAAAATGAGATATTTGTACATAAATAAGTGGAAGAGTTAACAAAATATCTTTCAAGCAACTTTTAAATGATCTAAACCATATGAGGTCAAGTTTTGACCTTTACCTTTGAATTTGTCGTTAGTTTATTAAGAATTATTCATATTAAACAAAGATAGGACTCGAGTAAGCTTCTAAACGGTCAAAAAGCCCTCAAGTGTTGGAAAAACAAAGTCAAAGTGCTCTTTGGCATATATTAAGCTTAACATTTCTTAAACTGCAAAGAAAGAATGCGTCCTAAGCTTGATGTGCAAAAGCAATGAGATAAACCTGGGCTTCCACAACACCTCAAATTCGTTTTTTCGTCCTTGCTCTACCCCATCTAAAAACAATTTTCAATTTCGGTTGCGCTGGTAAAAGTGGACTTAATGACACTGCAGCCCCAAAATCAGCTTAAAAAATTTGGTAAAGTCGTTAGGCAACGTTTCCATGTATTCAGCTTAAACAAATATAGGGTATGGTGTATAGCAGTATTTTTTCTTTATTGGTACGTTTCCACCGATACAAAACGCGTTTTGGTTTGTTTGACGTATTTGAACAGTTCGCTCGTGTGAATTATTGCCTCAAAATGATCCTAAAGTGACAAAACATGTAAAAACTTGTACGTAAAACCTCTTCTCTACCTGGTCTACAGTCTGATTCACAACCCTGAATTAGAAAATCTTAAATCACTTTCAAGAATAATTGTTTGGCTTATGACGTCATGTCGTAACACAATAAAAATAGACAATAAACCTAACGTGACACCTTTAAAACAGAGCGACTAAAGCGCGAAAGGTCCATCGTTTAAAAGGCGTAAAATAACGCGTTTTGAGAGCACGTGTCCAAAACATATCGCTACAGATCAAAAAGAGGTCTAGCTGACTTCACAGAAAGTAGTACAAACAAATGACGGTTTATGTTGCTAGTTTTAGAACTGCTGTCGCAAGGAAAACATTATTATCTGACAATGGACATATTTTCAACTCTTTTGTTTCACAATTATAAAACGCTTTTAAGATTAAAATTTCGCCTCAGGGGCTTAGCAAGTTGCTTCGATTTTAAATCATGCCAAAAACTTTAAAGTTGGTTGGTTTCCAACTACATATTTTACAAGGGCAAGCAAGGGTAATTTTGTTACAAGTACACCCACTAGGCTCGGGTACTGAAGTCTGTTATCAATAAGGCCTGAAAGAAGCAATTTCATCAGTTTTCGGCTTTTACATTAACCTTGTAAGCTAGTGTGCGTTTCATACATTTTGCATGGAGAGATCATTTTTAGCGAGTTTATTTCCAGATCATGGCTAAGCCGCGGCTTGCAGCGAAGCAAGTCAATAGTCCTGAAACAAATCGAGGGTGATTCCTTATCATGATCTAGCTGGCTCAGTCAGGGATACAGCTACACCCTGCTTGCATTTGCACAACATATGTTGATAAGTCTGTGTAAACAGTCTCGAGTCTGTTAGAGAATCTGCAAAAAGTTTTCAGCAATGTGCTTAGTCTTTAGACGGTTTCCATCACAACGGCGCATTTGAGCTTTGGCACTAGCACTGCTGTTTCTGTGGCAGCCGATGGTCTTCGCCTCTCCTGGTAATCGGATACCTACAACCGGAGTGAAGATCGAGAGGTTAACAACTTGTGATTTTTTTCTTGTTCTAAATCATTTTTGACGAAAAGTTTTCGACCAAGTCGTGCTACTATGGCAACACATCAAGAGTGCGCGATGAATTTTGAAAACAACTACCATTTCTGTCTTAGTGCATTATCAGCATCGTTTTTGCAACGGTAATGGCTTTAGTTAAGTTGATTTTATTCAACTTAGAATTTTTTTTCGCTTGTGGAACGTAGCTAATTCTCCAGATCAAAAGCATCAATGCATGCTCGTGAATGCGTTCGATTTACACACATTACGTGCAGTATGACTACATTAACCTTTCACAAAAGCAAGGTTATATCAACATAATATTAATCGACTATAAATCGCCACAGGCACCATTAGGTTGATGATAATTGGTAAATGGTTAATTTAGCGAAGAGATATCGAGCAGCCATTTTGACACATTTAATTTTATGAAAGTTAACAAACCTGGTTGAAGTCAGGTTTCGCAGTAGATAATGCGTCTTCTGAGCCTTGAACTAACAACTTTGGATCTTGCTCAAGCGCTACCCCTTTACTAGTAGCCAAAAACAGCTTGCTCGTACACTTACAAAGCGCTACGGTAAAGCTATGTTTGAACCAATATGAGGACACAACCTGACTCTTATTACATATCCATTGAATGATGAGTTAAATATTTAGCACAGCAACATTTCGGTAAAAAATACTTTTCTTATACTACTAAGTTGCAAAAATCAGCAGACAGTTTACGTTATCTGCATGATGCTGCTCAAAGGTTCTTAAATTCTGAAAATTTGACGAAACCCATGCCGCCCATACAAAGAATAAAGCTTACGGAAATTTAGCAACATCAAGCGATGATGACCAGATAAGCGTCAAGGTATTTTTATTTCGGGGGAGGTGGCATTAGTCGATTGCATGGTCGAAAATATTGAAGTAAAATTCAAATACAATAGTCAAAAGTCTCCAGTGACTATAGGATAACAACCTAGAATTCAAGTAATCATATGTCGGTTGTTGCAGAGAAATTCCAGTACATCTTTACACTTGAAATATTTCACACTGTAAACCACTCAGCGAAATTTCAAGTGGTTTTAAACTTATTGTTATTCAAGCGCAAAATTATAACGTAAACAGCAATTGAAGGATATTTTGCAAGGTGTTAAAAGATGACAGGCTTGCGTAGCCCAAACCATTTGGAATCATTCAGCAAAGGAATACAAATCACAAAAATTTAATTTGTTTGCAAGTAGTTAAAAATTTTACAAAGTAGGTCATGATTTTCAAACGCATTTTCCAACCTCGTTTTCCAACCTCGGCTTCCAACTTCCCTTTTGTCAAATATCCATTACCCTGCCTAATTATTAATGCTAATATGGGGTGTTTAAACAGTTGGCCATCTCCAAGAAACAAAAACAAATCTCGAAGAAACATAAATAGGCTCAAATTGCATATTTAGAGAAGGGCTGTTTACGTAAACGCAATTTACTGTACTTTTTCTCCCCGTATAAAAATTATGATGCGGCCTTGTATGCCACAGCAATCCATTCCAACCTTGATGTTCAATACATAAGCATAGGTTGTAGCAAACTTCAGTTTTATTAGTTCAAAAATCAAGTATATAGTAATTAATATTTTGATTGCATGGTGTCAAGTGGTTATTATAACAAAAATACGATCTCGACACTAGAAATTTGCATCATGGCCTAACAACTTTAACCTTTTTAGAGCGACTGGTCAGCGCCAATCGTCGTATTCACACTTGAGTTTTACAGCTATAACTAAACTGAGGTTAAATATACAATATCTGGCAATTTTTTAACAGTAGCGATTTTTAGTGGCAGGACAAACAAGCAATTTCACTTAAAATTATATTTCTCATTCTCCGCGGTTCTCCTGTCGCTGAACGCAAAGCAGATCTGTAAACGCCATTGAGTTATTGGCGTGACTTGAATAAGAAATCCATCTCGAAGTAGAGTAATTGCTGAAAAAGTGGTAGGTACTTGGTAGTCACTTGCAAAGAGCTTTGTTAGTGAGAAAAGGCACACTTGCAAAGTTATAGTTTCAAGTTCAATTCTCTAATCGCGTCATAACAAAGATTTTAAAAACGGTATTGATACATCTTCTCCACTTTACAGCTGCAAGAGTAGCCCAATGTGGAGAACGAGTTGCGAAACGGAATTTGTGAAGTCATAACGAATATGTATCCTGGCGCTGAAAACCGTTGTCAAGAAACGCAAAAAAAGCACGTTATTTCTTAATCCACATTGTTATAAAATGTACCTCTGAGTAAAGGGTTATCATAACACACATACTTGAACATTAGTTAATGGTTAATCGCAGTAAATCAAAATCATATTTCAAATACTCCAGCGAGATTAGCTTAGCTTCTTGAAAAATTTAACAGTGACGTTATTAGGGGTACTTGAAAACTTAAATATGGTTTACAGACGCCACAGTTACTACCAAACATTCAAGCCTAATTAAATTATAGGTTTTTAATCAGTGACCTTAAGAACGACGAAGGAAATCTCGACTTTGTTTCAGATAGAGCAAGAACGATTCTAGGAGGCTATTTTTGGAGTATGGCCGTAGCTAGGAGTAAAATTAGAATCCAACACCAAGTTGTGGAAACGGAGGAACAAACAAACTGAAACTCAAATAGCTGTCAAAAAAAAAAATTTTAAGTAAACCTCCAAAAAAACGGAAAATTTACATATTTCAGTTGCTCCTGCTAAATTTCGATTAAAAAGCTGTCAACGGTTGAAGTGCCAAGATTAACACACATTTATAGTTTTGGTAAAGCGGTGACTTCGAGTCCCCAGGCCGTCATCATGGCTTCTACCAATACACCATCAATCATTTCCAAAGAAAAGTCATGGCATTAGGCTATGAGAGAAACTAAACTCGTATAACTAAATTTGTTTTTCTTAAAAAACGTTAATGGTGAATTGCTGGGAGCCATGTTGAAGCTTTAATACATATTTGATGTGAAGGATGAATCTTTTATGAAAGTATCTTTACTTAGTGCAGAGTAAAAAGAATCAAAAAAGCACTCACTTTGTATTGCTCGATAAGGGACCAGCTTCAATGGACCAACCTTCTTCGAGGCAAACTCTCGCCGGACTTCTGTGCACGCGGGTCGACCTTTTGCATGAGATATGCCCGATGTTAGTAGAAGCAAAAAAGCAACAATGGCCGCCCAAGCCACTTTCATAATTACCAGGTAGACAAGACTCAAAATTTTTTATACACTTTAAGACAAAAACACAACTACAAAAGCAAACTCCAGAGCATTCAATATTAGTTTGGCCTAATTTAGTGTCGGCAGATACGTCCAGTCTGTTTACACTTGAAACTCATGGGCGATGGGTTACGATTAAAACTTAATGCTAAAATAAAATCAACTTTTATATCTAATAATTTTGCACTTTCTCGATAAAGGTCACTCTGCTCAAGCCCATTTAGCCTCAGTTCAATCAACTTGTATCAAATGTATACTTTTTCCCGATGCTCAAGAACAATGTTATCGTCAGCTTTGCTGCTCTACCACTGCGCGTTTCTACCTCTAACATTGCAACCACGCAGAGGAAACTGCTGCGAAGTACCTTAAACTTTAAGCGCTCGACCGCATTTTGACAACTGGTTTTCAAAATATGCTTGGCATGCACAGATTTGATCTGCTTGGAAGGTGTGAAAAGTCTAAACTTTCTCGCTCAACTATGTTTCCTCGTCTCACACCTGACCACATTTGGTTCAAGCTCGTGCAGACGAAAACGGCAAAGCAAAAAAAGCGCCGATCTCGATGACGTCATAATCAAAAAGACTTTCTAATTCTGAACAAGCACGCAGAACAGATCTGAGCTCATTCTGCATTTACAATTGCGGTCCCTATATTGCGCACGCAGTCGTACTTCATTAGCTCGGAGGCGTCAACTTTTTACCTAAAAGTTTACCTATTATCTTTGTGACCGGTAGCCAACAACCCAATAAGCCTAACGTAAAAAATTGACCGATACGTATACGCATAGATTAGGATAACTATTAAAGCTGGAGCAAAGAATTTTTTAGTACGTAACTGTCCAACTACATAAATAGGAACCATGGCCTCAGGGGTAATGACCTCTCAAACTTTTTTAATCCAATCAAGGAATGGAGGTGTCTTCAGCAATAATGTTTATAATATGTCGATTTCCAAAAAAAGGCCAACCACAAAATTTGAGGTGTAAATTTATAAAATGGGGGGTCTAACCATACCAACCTCCAAAAAAGGTCATGCAACAGATTTAGCGTAAAAATTAAGGAAATCAGGAGTCAGAAAATATCGCCTTCCAAAAAAGTCATCCAACAAATTTTGTATTGTTGATCCCCCCAAATTAGCTTTTGGCCACGGCACTTGGTATTTTTATGCATAACTGAAGTTCTATGAGACGTAACAATTTCCAGACAATCAATTGTACTAACCACTTCCACCAGCAGATGAGCCCCTGGTGCTTAATGTCCTAAACCATAAAATTTACGAATTATAAACGTCCCAAGCGCTTGATGACCACCGTGTAACTGGTTATTTTCATCTCAGTTTACCAAATGCTTAGCTTGGACTCTATTTGTTTGCTTATTTGTTACATCTATAGCATTTTCCTCTAGATTCGCTGGACAGTGACAATGACTCTAAGGATAGGACAATTCTTCAGACCTACTTCGGAGTTCTAAAGTTTCAGCACTTCGCGTGAACTGCTTAATATCACTTTCAATAAATCTACTGCTTGTTTGAATCCAAAAAATCAACTCAACTCAAAGTGCTTTCTTCAAAAGCACAAGTGTAAGTAAAATCGTTTTTCAGCGCAACTTTTTTAACACAGAATGTGTTAATTGCTATGGAAGAAAGGCTGTCGCAGTTTGGAATACTGATGCATTTTGCCAGTAGTTCAAGTCTGCACACTAGCTGTCTTAGAACTAACTGCTAAAGTTATCTCGCAACACGAGAATATAACATCAAAAGATTTTCAACTTGTTGCATCGTAAAAAATAACTCCTTGATCTTGGTTGTGTGGCCTGTGATATTAAATTGCCTGCTTTGTCTCCCAAAGTACCATTTCAGACTAAAATAAGCGAAGTGGGGGAGCAGTAGGTGAATCCCTAAATACAGTACATGTTAAAGTCAGACTTTTTTTGCCATATTTGACCTTTTCAAGCCCGAAAATTCTTTAAAGATCCTTGTCTAATTGATTTTAAATATTTTGAAAATATTTATTAGCAAAAAGATCCATAAATGGTGCGTGGAAGAGTCATGTTTCAGGAGGCAGATACGTTTTTGAGTGGGAGGAGGCCGAAACAAGATGACTTGCACATAAAGATATTTGTCATTCAGTCAGCGGTTAGAGTGGCTAATCGCCATATTTCTTTGTTCGCGTAAGAGATCTTCAATTGGATTAGTAAAATAGCGCCGGAGCAGGCTGTTGGAAGATTCCAATCCAATTAGCAAAATGTTACAAAAACAGCTGTTCAATTACCATTGAAATCAGTTTGTTTCAAAATCTTGGGACCTTCTTGTGTCATAAAAGGTGTTAAAAAAATATTAAGTTGTCCAGTGGCACTTGAATGATAGGTACTTATACAGTATTTCAAATTATTTTAAAACTAAACAAACGTTTTTGTGATTATTTACGAAGTCGATTATGGTATCCAACATTTAATCTAAGCCAGGGGTTCTGAACCGGGGGTAAATTTGACCTTCCTTGGGGGTAAATTTTGTTAGCACAAAATTCATACTTCACCTACTACAACAGGCATTTGTAGAAGTAAAAATATAAAAAAAATTTGAGGGGTAATTTTTACTTTTGAAACTTGCCAAGGGGTAAATAAAAGAACAAAGGTTGAAAACCCCTGATCGAAGCCAATGATGAGTAAAAAGTGCCCTTAAACTTATATAATTTGTACCAACTTTTTAAAAATAGAAATAGTTGCAAAAACTGAGTTTAAAACTATGGCTTGAGTTTTCTCAAAATAATGAATTCGAAAATCAAATTCAATGGTTGTGGATAGTTTACATCACTAGCGTATTCAGTATTTTTAAAAGGAAGGGATGGGCAGAAAGGGGCGACGACTACATTTCTTTGAAGGCCAGCTTGTTTGTGGTGGTCTTTATTCTTTTCTCTTGAGTTCATGAGTTTTTTATTTTTTTGAAGACCAACTTGTGCTGGAAACGCTTTCTGTTCTTTTTCAAAGTTATATCAAGGTCTAAATAGGGAGATACAACAAACCCACAATGATATTTGTTTACCACAATGTTATTTGTTTACATCACCTCAATTGCATGCTTCCTAAACACAATGTGCAAGCTCTACTCATCAATGTTACTATCAGTATAATAAATAAACGACAATTTTTACAAATATTTAATCATTTCTTCAAAAAAACTTGAACTCTTTACCTTACCTCTGCACATGTGCAGAGGCAAGTGAGAGAAAGTTTATTAATCCTAACCTTTTGCCTACGGATTTTTTTCAGCAAAAAAATTGTTAAGTTTTCTGTCATATTTTACTTGTGTCAATACTTTTAATAACAATTTTTTAAAAATTAAAGAAACAAGTTATCAATTATAATTTAAAGCAGTACAAACGTGGGATAATTGATTTTACTATACAATAGGTGCAATTGTTGGAAACACGACATATTTGTCTTATTAGGCAATAAAGGGTTAACGAGCTCAGCTTTTTGAGCACTTGAACATTCATTGCAATCTTATTTCATAAATAGCAAAACCCATTAGCTTTGCTAATTCTACTATAAGCGAATATGTCTCTGAGTGTTGTTGTCATGGGCATGAAGTGTTGAGTTCATAGGAAAGGGGCTATACTGCAATTTCGCAAGCTTATTGCTGCAGTGTGTGTGGTAGAAGTGAGCAAAGCTTGTAACCTACTACTGTCCCAACGTGATTAAGTGGGCTAAAGCGCTGCGGAAAATGATCCTGCATTTGAATCAAGTCTTGCACTAATGGTATGCAGTTGTTGTGCCCTTGGAAAAGACATATTCGGGTAAGTTCTCCGCTTGATTGTTGGTCTTGTGGTAAAACGCTGTGTGCCAGCAGTACTAGTAACTTCGCAACGACTCTGGCCGCCCAGTTCTTCAAGCACAGCTAGAAAAAGTTTTTTTCGTGATTAGAATACTTGCCCAACCCCAATTCAATCTGGCATTTCCAACAGCTTTGAAAAGGAGTGGCACTGTATGAAACTCTAAGCAAAGGTTCTCCTGTGACTGGAGGAAAAAACCTAATACTTGCTCTTTTCTAAACAATATAGCAAGGGAAGATTGAAAGAGGCTACTTAATATTCGTTTTGATAAATTGTTGACAAAAATGCTAAAGTAAACGACATTGTTGGTAAATCACAAAGTAAGTTATAGTGCGTGAGCAGGTGTTAATCATTTATCACCCTTTTATCGATAATGATATAGCTTTTCTTCTACCTTCAAAAATGCATTTTTTGTCGCTGTCTACCTATTTGCACTTTTCGATTGTTTCCCTAATCGTACGCGCCTTGAATTGAACTCCCAAATTCAGATTTTAATAAAGGCAGATTTATTATATATTTTAAAATTATCCTCTCTTCAAACTGTTTAAAAATTTTATTCCTAGTTTTTCTCAAATACGCACTTCGTTTCCCAAAAATATGATCCACAACTATTTAATTTTAAACTAACTCCTCACATCAATTGATTTAATTTTTTTTCCTCCAAGTACAAAATACTTTTTGCAGTAGTTAACAACTTGTGCTCAGATCTGTTTGAAGTAATTAGTACAGTTAGCATGGTGCTTTTCTACTTCAGGCTCAAAAATCAAACAAGTTGAACGGAAGCAGAGTGGCTTTTTTAAAGGTACAACACCGTAGAAAGGTCTTAAACTCTTTTCCTTACGATAGCTAGCTCATGCCGACTTGTATAATCTCTGAAAAGTTCTACTCAAACTCCGCATTGTTTGTTTTCTTTCAACTAGCTTTGTCTAACCATCGTAGCTCTGCACACAAACGTATTAATAACTTGAGCTAATGGTATAAAGCAAATATTTTTCGACCGAAATCAAATAAAAAGTGCAAAGAAACGTTGGAATTGCGCGTTTTTTCTCAAGCTTTATTCACTCTTTCTTTTTTTGATCTATTCTCGTCCCTTTCCTCTATTGTATTTGTTATCTGTATTTCCGGCTAGATTGAAAGATTACATTGACCTTCATGGGGAAAAAAGCCAGACAAAAAAGTTTATGAAGAAGAAATGATGACAGGGGTGTATGGTGATCATACTTCCCCAAATTCCATTGAAATCACTTTTTCCACCCGAAAAATTCTAAAGTTTCATTGAAGAATTTTGAATTGACAAAATTTCATGAGGATAACCATGTAATACGAGGGACATTCAAAAAGTATGCGGAATTTTTCAATTTTTTATTGATTTCTATTTACAATAAATTTATTTTTCAACATAACCTCCGTCACGGTCGATGCACTTCTCCAGACGGTGGTTCCATCCATTTATACCATTTTTGAAAAATTCTGCACACTGATTTCTAAGCCATGTTTTAGCTGCATGTTTTGCTTCATCAGTGCTATTGAAACGGACTCCTTTCAGATGTTCTTTGCGTTTTGGGAGTAGGAAAAAATCAGATGGGGTTAGATCTGGGCTATAAGGTGGATGTGGCAGCAATTTTCATCAAAATTCTCTCAAAATTTCCTTTGTCACTCTTTCATAATGCGCTGAAGCATTGTCATGATGGAAGAGGATTCCTCGGTGAAGCTTTCCTGGGCGCTTTTTAGCTAATTCTGTCCTTAATTTTCTTAAAACTTTAACATAATAGGATCCTATGACAGTTTTTCGACCTCCTAAGAAATCGACTAGCATAACTCCTTCCTGGTCCCAGAAAACAGTGGTCATCATCTTGTTGACAGACCTCTTAGACTTGAATTTGATTGGACCAGCTGATCGACGCGGAAGCCACTGTTTGGACTGCTGTTTTGTTTCAGGATCATACTGGTAAATCCATGTTTTATCCCCAGTAATAATTCGACTGAAAAAGGCGTCTTCATTTGTTTCAATTTTGATCAAAATTGCTGTTGACAGTTCACATCTGAGGTCAAGCTGATCTGGGCGCAACGCTTTTGAGACCCATCGAGCCGAAAGCTTGCTTAGGCCTAAATCCTCTTGCAGAATTGAGTGAGCTGAACCAACTGATATGTTCACAGTCTGAGCTATCTCACAAACTGACAATCTTCCATCTTCTTCAACCAGGCTCCTAACAGAATCAACATTTTTTGAGGTCGTTGGTCTTCCACGACCTTCATCATCTTCCCTGCCTTCTCTAAATCTTTCCATCCATTTATAAACGCAAGTTTTCTTCGGAACATGGTCTCCATAAACTGTCGTCAAAGCTTGAATGATCTCAATTTCTTTCCAACCAAGTTTCACAAGAAACTTGATGTTGGTTCTTATGTCAAAATGCTTTCGTTCCATGGGTCAAAATCCACCAGTTATCAACTAGCACCAGCTGGCTTCCTTCCTAACCAAAGAATGACTTCAAGCGACCAGTATATAGCCTACCTCAGACTCTTTCTGTCTGACATGGTCTAACACAGGGGTCGGCAAGCTTTTGCTAACTGTGTGCCGACTTAAGTTTTGAAATCGTTCAGTGTGCCAACCTCATACATTTTAATCCATTGATATGCAATAGACCAGACATAGTCCATATATAGGGTTACCATATTTAGAAAAGCAAATTGCCGGACAATGGTTGGCAACCTTGCACCACGCCAAATTTATGGGCTTTTCAACTGTTGTCAATACAAAATCGGCACGCCCAAAGAGGTGGTCTCCAAAAAAAAAAAAAAGGTCACCTCTTGATTCGCAGCGGTATTGGTGTCATGATAGGCCCAAAAATGCAAAAATTTCTGGCATCACACAGGTGCTGACCTTATTTTTTTGTAGACCACCCCTTTGGGTTTGCCGAAATTTCGAACAAAAAGTCGGGACAAGCCCTGAAAAACCGGGACGTATGGTAACCCTATCCATAGGTGGCATTAGTATCTAATATTGTGTACGAATTCAATCAGAACTTCTGGGCTATTTTTTATAGACCGAGTAGCTCCGATTGGTGCAACTTCCGTGTGAATAATAAAAACATTTTGTGCAACTTGGGAAGGCTCTGCGTGCCATTGGAAATTGCTTGGCGTGCCAAGTGTGGCACGCGTGCCGTAGGTTGCCGACCCCTGGTCTAACAGGTTTAAACTTGTTGGTTTTTGAGAAACAATGAATTTCAGAAAAAGGCTTATTACGTCATAATGACATAACAATTAGCAATCATGTAATATATGTGTTACATTATCCCTCAAAGGGTTAAGAATTACAAGTATTTTTGAAGGCCCCTCGTATACAATAGAAGTATTGGGGGATCTCTTGGCCCTTGGCAAGCCCTGCTGATGAGTCCAAAAGGATGAAACGCGTCCAGGGATGGCTTTGTAAATTTGTAAATATCTCTCAATAGCATTGCTTCCTTTAGAAGCCTCGTGCCTTCAGCACTCACTTTGTTGTTTGGCTTCTCGCTTATAAGACGCTCTCTATTGATAGAAACCACTTGAAGCTAGCAACAAAGTTCAAAACAAAAGGACTGAATTTTTCCGATCCCTAAATTAATTTTAGGAAACCATTATTTCCTTCATGAGACTTCCAAACTTTCCATTACGTGATCACTATAGATCTATCTTCTCTCTTTATTTTGTTGGAGGAATTGATTACACTCCCTTAACTAAAGTCTCTAACCGACGCGATGGCGTAGTGGTTCGAGCGTCCGCTTTGTAGTCGGTATACCTGGGATTTATTTCCCAATCGAGTCATACCAAAAGACTTTAAAAAATGGTATTCACAGCTTCCCTGCTTGGCGCTCAGAAAATAGGGATAGTGTGAGGAACAAGCCGGCAAGCTTGCTTGTTGTGTCCTTGGCCAAGACACTTAACGGGATGCCTCCGCCTTAATGTGGCAGACAGATTGTGGGGCCAAATAGTCCACCCCTTGTGGTGGCACCAGTTTAACTGAAGGCTTGCAAACCGAACGTGAGCGCTAACGAAGTGTGGCCTATATATATACATCTTCCTGCATAAAGCTCACAACAAATAGCTAAAACGACGAAGAATAGGAACTAAAGTTCCTAATCTCGACTTTGTTCTAATGCACAAGCTTAAATTTATTCGCTCTAAACAAACTGGTCAAAATTCACGCTAAAAATAATAACTGTAAATGGAATAAAGATTCCCAAATCAAACTCCATCTGCAATTCACAACGTCCAGTACCAATTTTGTTTGCAGGACAACGTGTGAAAGATCCATTTTAAATCAATGTTTATGGACCTTCCGATTTAAACTTTAGATTGACCTCAGTTTGCGCACATGCAAAAAGTTACTGTGAAGAAAGTCGCTGTGAGTGCTTCGCTCAACGTCATCTTGATATTCAGACCTCATCTACAGTGGGCCAAAAATAGGTGAAAAAAGCAATATTACACAGTGAACTCAACCAAGCAAATAGGAACATGCTAATAGGATTAGAGAGAAAGAAGCAGTCGCTCCGAACCAGTCACAAATGTAGACTAAAGGCTTACCACCAATATGGGTGACTTCCGTCGACATCAACTAGAAGTTGATTGAAACAGCTTCAATGTATTCTTGGGATTTCAATTTTACGGTTATTTATGAAAAATTGAAAACTGAAAAAACTTAAACACCAGCCCGGCATCTCGGCAAAAACCTGCAGTTTTCATCATAACACAGAAGAACTGAAAGCAAAAATTTGCTAAAGTTTTATTTGCTCATTTTTATTTTAATAATCACGAAAAAAACTCAGAGCATCAACTGATTCGTCGCTTGTGATCATATTTTGGTGAAGAACAAGCCCGCAGCAGGAAAAGCATGTTCTTCTTCAGTTGAGGTCGCTGGAGTAGTCAGGAAAGCTTTGAAAGGGTTCTTTAATATTCTTGGTATTTGTAACATAAACGTTAAAATAAAATTTTAAGCAATGTCTTTCTGATACGGTAATACAATGGTCTCGCTACTAATAATTGCTTGGCCAGCATCCGCAAAACATCGAGAATTTTGTTACAAAACAAGGAAATGTCAATACAGAAAAGTATTAACTTTTAAAGTTTTCCAAATCCAGGATGCCAGTTTTCAAATCGTAGGGGGTTGTTTACAAATCACATAACGTTTTTTCATCCGATCTTTGAATTCTTTTCCGCCCCCATGCGATGGATCGTGACGTTTTTGTAAACTCTCCCATCCCCTTATGTGACGCGATATTTAAAAAAGTTTTTAAGCAGACTTAAATTATTTGAATTCGAATAAAAATCTGTTCTACGAAACTGTTAAAAAATTTCTTTTTTTTAGTTTAATAGCCAGTTTGTGATATAATGACATCTATTCCTCCCTCTACTCCTACCCCACATAACAGTGATATAACGGTTTTGCTTCCGCCTCTCTCTCCCACCCCAGGGGCGTCATTTAATATTTAAGTGGCCCCTGGTGTATGCTTCGATAGTAAAATGGATTGATTACGATACGTTAAAATCAGTATGATTGCTGAAGTAACGACCAAGCAATTGATTATGAAAAAAGCTTCATATATATTTGTTTCTGATAATGTTAGCGTTTCTGTGGTGACATTTTGTTAAATTTAGACTTTTTCAAAAATAAAATGCATTCTTTTTTATTTGTATTTCAAGAAGTCGCTAAGCAACGCTATTTTTACATGTAAAAAATTAAAATTATTTACGATAAATAACGTTAAAGAATATTAGCATTACTAGTGGTTATAATACAATATAAAAAGTAACTGCAAGAGTGCGCAATTCATCACTTTTTTTGCTTAAAAGCTATGAATGAACATTTTCTCCACGATAGGCAGGACATCCAGCTAATTAAAATATCGCTTTTGTTCGGGTTTGGCAAAATTTATTGTAGTCGGTTCAGTTCTGGATCTGGTTCAATGCTTGTAAAAATTGTGGGACAGCTTCGGTTCGGGTTCACCAGCATCAAATTTTAGAGGTTCAAACTCAATTTCAATTGTTCGAGTTCTGTTAGAATTAAAGAATAATGACAACACAAAATTGGTTTTTGAGTCAGCTTTTTTTTGCCAGTATATTTCATAGATTTTCGTTGCATTGAAGCTCCTTAATTTTGTTTGTGTCTTGTAATTATAAACAAATTTTGTAATGATATTGATGCCCAGAAAAATAATAGAAACACGCTCAACTGTGGTTTGATTGAGTTGATACCGGTTAAAAGTAGGATATTATTAAATTCATTTCTTTTTACCTATAAGAAATCAAAAAATATAACTTCATTGTTTTATCATCAAGTTTATTCTGATCTCCATAACTAACATATCGTAAATAAATTTTTAGATCTTTTTTGAGCAATAAGTTAACACATCCAGCAACCAACAAAACAATTCTAAATATCGCTACGAAAATTCAATGCATCTCAAATAATAAGCGTCTACGTGCAATTTTATAAAGTATACAATGTTTGTGTCAGCAAAGTTTTTGTTTGGACCAAGCATATGAAATATTCAAACACCAAATTGTGAGTTGAAAAAAAATGTGATCTGACAATATATCAATGCAAACTTGAGATTAAACAGCAAACGTTGTCAAGTTACAAAAAATAATGTAAATGTTTCTTTCAGTGTTTCATGAAACTTGGCGCGAGAACTTTCACTGCCTCACTTGTTCACAGATTATCAAATTTGATGTCTACAGAAGCTGTAGAATCAAATATTAAAAGATACTACGGTGCCTTTTTTACATTTTTAAATAAAAATGCAAAGTCGCATTTTGTAATTTAAAACAAAAATGTCACGTTGTCTTTAATGATTTTTACTGGAACAAGCAATGTTCTGTTGCCCTACACCCCAATAGATTTTAAAATATAGCAGTACTTTTATATAATTTTATTTATATTACAGAAAACTGGTCATCATGAAATTAATTACCGTAGAACCACTACCGACCAATTTATTACATAGTCTTTTACAGAAGTTTATATTTTCACAAATACATGCAAATCGTAAAAAAATCGTAACGTAAAAAGCTAATAGTAAAAAGCTAATAAATCACAAATCGTAAAAAGCTAAGAAAAATAAGGGAAAGTCAGGTAAAAAGTTAATAATAAACCCGCTCCGGTTTCTATGATGAGTTATAAGAACTATGTAAACAAATTATGTGGTAACATAACATTACTAAAGGATAAATAACAAAACTATCTTGGGAGCAATATTTTAATTATAATTTGCTTTCTTGCACTTCCCCAAAATTAAATTTTGGTTCTTTGTCTGACTTTTCGAAATGGTACTTTTGGATGTCAGACCAAGTCCGCGCAACTACATAAGCAATTGTAGTTGCTAAGTTTTCGGAATGGGTCTGCCGAACTAGTAGAAGCGTTTAAATAATGATGCTCCGGTTTAGATTCAGGGTTCAGTGAAATTTATTTTCGTTGGTTCAGTTTCAGTTCACGTTCAATACTTTATTGACATTGACGTTCAGGTTAGGTTTAAAACCAGGAAAAATAAGCGGTTATTATCGGTTTGTGGTTGGGGTTCAGTTAGACTCTCAATCCATTGAACAATTTTCTGCGATTTTTGACTTTATTGAATTTATTCACATAGACAATTATACACCATAAGCTACACAAACCACACTATCGACGTTTCTTAATGTTTTTGACATTTTGAATTAACCGAAAAAATAAATATTTTGTAATATTCAATAGCTATCAAAGATCAAACTTAACCAGAAAAAAGGATAAAGCTTGTTGTTAATTTTGTAAAGAAAAATACTGGAAGTTTGTATAAGTAACACGATTTTTGTTACGAATTAAAGGAGCTGGTGTTGGCCTGTTAAAATATTGATTTAATTAATTGATATTAAGGCATATAGGCTAACTGCTATCAGTTGAATAAAATACCACCTCCACGACCAGTTTCGTTCCTATTAGAACTCTTTAGGTGGAGTCAGGTATTGAACCGACAACTTAATATCGTCAGTTCAATACCTTAGTCCACTAGAAGAGTTCTAATAGAAACGAAACCGGCTGTGGAAGTGGTATTTTATTCAATTGATAGCAGTTAGCCTATATGCCTTCTGTCTGTCTGTATCGTGTCTTCAGATGGTTGATTGCCACAATTTCACGCATTTCTGTGCGGTCGTTAAAAATGCTCAAATCGTCACGAGAGCAAGGTGTTTTGAGCAGTGAGCATTGCAGTAGGTGTTCCATCGTTTGTGTCTCTGTGCTACAATTACACGGGGGGTCGCCAGTGTGGTATCCCCATTTGATTAAATTTGCCTTGGTACGACCTACGCGAGATCTAAGCCGATTGAATGTTTTTCATGTTGGCCAGGGTGCATTGCTTCCTGGGGGAAGACTGTCAGATGGTTGAATTCCCATATCGACAGAGGGTGGGTTGGATTTTAACTTATCAATCCATCGTTCTATGTTTGTTTCTGCTTTGGGCTGGACAAGGAGCTAGACATCGCTCAGAAAAGATCTTCTTGATTTTAACCTCGTCAGTGCTGGCTCAGATTCAAATAATGGGTGCCTTGGATCAGTAGATTGGCGTAGTCTTTCCGCTCTGCTGGCTGTCTCTCTTTTAATTTCGAGTGGTGCGATACTAGCAAGTAGGTTAGGTGCTGGTGTTGGTAGGTCTGAGACAGCCTGTGATGGTCCGACAAGCATTGTTTAGAGCTGGGTCTAATTTGCTGGCATGTACGGATCTTGACCATACAGGACATGCATATTCAGCAGCTGTATAGCACAAGGCCAGGGTTGATGTTTTGAGGGTATGAGGCGTGGATTCCCATTTTTAGTTGGTCAATTTCCTCAAAATGTTGTTCCTGGTGTTGACCTTGGCCTTGGTGCTCAGAATATGACTTCTATAGCTGAGTGTGCGATCGAGCTTATATACCCTATATGCCTTAGTATCAATTAATTAAATTACGATTTTTATTGTGGCTAATGATGTCATAGACGAACTTACTTTTAAAATTTTGTGAAGGAATTAACCTATTAATGACCGCTACCAGATGTACAAGTAACTTTCTTGTAAGTTTTTGGTATTTGGTTACTGTTGATCTAATCAAGAAAAAAATGTAAAAAAAATTTTCCACCCGATTTTGGTTGCCTAGCAACGCGATGTTTCTCCCGAGGAACAATGATTCAATACGGGTGCAAAGCTGCTGTAGATTCAGTGCAGCTGTTGCAGATTAGTAAGGCTGGAGATGGCTTGCCTGTCTTGATTTACCGTACGAAACTATTAGCAAGACATCTGTGCGGTAATAAACAAACCTGTCTAAGAAGATAAAACAAATATTACCTTTTTCAAAGAAAAGTTACAAAACGCGTTTGATATAACAGCTTCGTTAGTGAGTACCAGTGTTTATTTTTCTCTGAAAACGCTGCGCGAAATTTATCTTTTTCGAAACAGTTTCTTTTAATTGGTAGTGAATTATTTCTCTGTTAAAGATGACCTGTAATCAGTTACAGAGAAGATATTTAACTCAGCAGGATGCAGTTGATTACGTTTTAGGGTCAACGGAAGTGAAAAGAAAGATATTGTTATTTTGCCACCAGCGCAAGGTGATGCTTATGCTACTGATGTAGAGGAAGATGATGTAGATGAGTGCCATAAAAATGATTTGCTTCCAAAGGATGTTGCAGAAATTTTAGAGGTACATAACAACGATGAATGCGAAGTCGCTTCTGACCTATCAGCAATTCAAAGTAAAGAAAACAAACCAACGCCAAAGAAAAAGAGAAAGAATGCGGAAGCAGTGCTCTGGAAGACGAAAAGCAGCCTGAAGAAAATACCAGAAGCAAATGTTTTGCATTTAGCTGACAGCCACCCTCATCTTGCCTTGCTTGGGCCAGTTGCACTTTTACCATTATTATTCAATGAGGATATCTATAGTTTAATTGCTTGCGAAACGGAGCGATATACGTCTCAACGGAATGAGGTCATTCATCTTACACCGCAGGAAATCAGAGATTTTGTTGGAATTTTTCTGTTGATAGGATACAACAGCCGACCGCGTCAGCGCTTGTACTGGAGTAAAGATGATGATATCAACTGCCCACTGATATCAAGTTCAATGTCAAGCAAAAGATTTGAAGACATAAAGAAGTTAATTTTGTTCAACAAGAAAAGACTTGAACCAAAGTCTTTTCACTTTTGCCTTGAATCTGTTGACTGTAAGAACATTAATTATTTTTTTGCTCTTGCTAATCAGTGGCTACTCATGAACAAAATTAAGGTTGTTTATGGTATTTCGAATGTAATTGTTAGGTTTTGCCATATCACGGTAGTGCACTGAAGATGTTCCGGTTGTATAATCCCCATAAGTTTTAAATCTGGGTTCAATTCTCATGTCCTCTGCAGTGACAAACCTACTAACTGCAAAAATCATGTTTTTGCAAATATTATAAGGATAACTGAACCAACTTATTTTCAGTAATATTCAAATCTAGGATAACATATAACTCTCCTGCGTATCAGTTATGTAATAAATATATTTAGTACTCTGTATTGTTTTTATAATTTGAGAAAAGAGTATTTGAATGCGTCCCATTATTATGATCTACCCTGTAGTAGTTAAGTTTTGCAATCTCATGGCAGTCCTTTTCTGGTCTAAAAATAGACATGATTTGTTTCCAGCATATCAAATAATTGAAAAAACATATTATTTTAAAGACGGTCACCAACTCATATCTCGACCTGCTTCAGAGTTACCAGTACAACTGAAATAGTTCATTTTTATTTCAAGCCAGCAACCAAGCCCAGAAAATTGCCGTAATGTACCATTCTCTAAAATTACATAACCAATTTTGATTCATGTTTGAACACCAAAATTCCATTTCGTTAGTCAGGACATGCATGTAAACGTCACGAATCGTGCTACTCGGTCACAGAGGATACGAAACTTGGAAAAAAGCCAAAAATCAAATTTTCATTTAGATTAGAAAGCGAAAATAATGAACTGCGAGAGAAGACAATGCTGTTTTAATTTTGTAACCCGAATGAATAGCATGGTGTAGTCATCGCACGATGAGGAAGTCTGGCCATCAATTTCCTCATCAGCACTAATTTTAGATTTTACTGGCATATCTCAAACTTAGTTCCTTCTAAAGTGAATGCAAAATTCTTATTGTTTAGTAATAATACGCTAGTTTTCAGTGATACACAACAAGCTAAAATATCAGTAAGTTACCCTTGATAAGGGCAAAACGTTTTTCTTAACTTCAAATATTAAAATTTTAGATGGATAGCCAGCTGTGAAATCAAACTTTTCATCAGGAAGGTTTAACTAAAGCTGTTGCGTTTAAGTAAAGCTCCCAGACTAACTAAGTTTAACTAAAGCTCCCAGACTAGGAGTTGTCTGGGAGTTGTGGGTTTAAATCCCACAGGAATCGTGTGTAGTCTTTTGCACATTGAGAAAAATTTCATTAGTAGACACTATCTGAGTAGCCTTAGAAGTTACGAAAACACTGACATTAGCATTTCTACAACTCACAACCCATACAACTGAAATATTACTACACTTATAACCGATAGGCGCATACTAGTTCAACTTGCAAGAATAAAACACATTAAAGTGGGTTTGAGACAGATAGACTTTTAAATTGCTCTAGAAATTCAAGTAGTATGAAATTTATAGTGAATGTAGCCTGAGGTGTCATTTTAAAAGCAGTAACTTACCCTTAGGTACCAGCCAAATTTAGGCAAAATCAGTTCCTCGTACAATGTAGGCAGACGTGTAAAGTAGCCACAAAACGTCGGAGATGATGATTTGATTAGCAATATTTTGTATTTATAACACCAATTGCTATTTCCAAATACGTACTGTCGCGAGCAGTCGTTGAGTCGCTGAGGAGGTAGTCCGGGTGGTGCCCCGGGGCTCCCAAGCCTAGGGTACCCCACGATTGGAAGCAAATTAAGCTAGAGCAGAAGCTGTACCATAAGCATTACATTTTTGATAGACGTTGCAACGTTGGGTTCAATTAAAACAATGCAGCCCCCAGTGCAAAAGTGCTAGAGTTACCAGAGCAACGCCGCGAACTTGGGCACACAAGTTTCTATTCGACTATATTCATCGAATAGACTGCGCCATTTATGAAATATTTGAACAGTTTATTTAGGGATTCAAATCGAAGTAATGATTTGAGATTTAGCTTTCAGAAACATTGGCAGGTATCATGTTTCAGCTGAAGTCTGTTGGGCAGAAACATAAAGCAACAAGAAGAAAGTAAGAAAAGAGCCTAGTAAACCCATTTCCATGTTGATGTGACACTATCTGCTGTAGTTGATAGTTGATAAATCTTGATATAAGTAGCAAGATGCAGTCCAAATTTAGCTCAGCTGAAATTGCCAATGACTAACCCAGAAATGTAGAATCACTTAAAGTAAGCAGGGAAGACAGTCAAGAAAGTGTTAGTGAAGCAGGCTATGGAGTCCTCTATTGCAATTCAAATAACAAAAAGATCCAGTGTAAAACAGAGAATGAAAAGTGGCTAAGATTTTAGTGGAGCAGCATGAACCGACCTCTAGTGTCGCAACATATTCCCATGCCACCTACCTTCTTGGCATAGGTTTCTTACAATCAGAACGCCCTTTGACAGCAGATGTAGAAGAATTTGTCATCAAAGGCCCTGCTGGCTTATCTAACACTCTTCTAATGGGCAAGTATGGCCAAAAGCTTTTACAATCATACGTAGGCGTCAAACGGTAAATAGAAAAGTGATTGGCAGAAATTGGCCAGTGTGGAGTTCGCATAAGCGAGCCTTGCATTACTTTCAATGCCGCTTGTTTGCCTCGTCAACAAAAAGTCAGTGATATATCTCAGCACTAGCTACTGCTGATGTGCATTCTGCTTCTGTGAAGTGGTGAAAACTTCGTGACAGCAAAGTTACTTTGTGACAGCAAGTTTTCACTTGTACAGCAAGGAAAGCAGCAAAGAAACAGCAAAGAAAACGTGTACAGCAGCATGAAAGAAGCAATGCACACGAGAAGTGTTGTCTTGCCTGGCGTGAACTTGAATGACGTTTCAAAAATGAAAAAGAAATTGACAATCTTCGTGAGACAATAAACAAAGTAGAATACCTGAAATGGCAACACATGCTGAAATGTACTATTGATGCTGCGCTATTTTTAGAAGGAAAAGGATTTGCCTTTCGAGAGTGCTCTTAACCTATTGGTAATATAAGTAAGGGTAAATTCCTTTGCCTTATAGAATTGCTCTCCCTCAAGGATGATGTTTTGTAAGAACATTTAATACCTGCAGCTGAATCACCGAAAAAAGCTGAGAGTTCACAGATGCAAAATTGTTTTTCTGATTCACAAAAGAAGTTCATATCGGGATACTTTGAGTTGATAGAAGAACATATTCTGTTAGAAAACTGTTTTTAAAGTATTTTGCTCGTATTACTGATGCCACTCCAGACTTCTTCGCACAAAGATCAAACAAAACTTTTGTTGCGACACGAGCTGAAAAAATACAGATCAGTTTTCAGTTGTTGAGCGGTTTTTGAAATTTGTTGGCTATATTAAAAACAGGGAGTAAAATAGCCTAAATGATAATGGCAGAATGAGTGATCATAATATTCCGCTAATGGACTATCGGGCACAATTCGAGGTAAACGGTGTCTAATTGGGTGAAAAAAATAAATAAAATTCTTACGCAGTATCTGGCTGTTATATTTTTGCTTTGTCGGTGTCACAGACTTTAATCTTTGTGATAATGATGCTGCAGATAGCGTAATGAAAGCAGTAATTTATTTTGTCACAATCCATACTATTAATTTATTTAGCTCAAGAAGAAGGAGATGGAAAATATTGATAAAACACGTTAGCTCATGTTTTCATGGCGTATCAAACACTAAATGGTCAGACTGGGTTCAAATATGAATGCATTTTGTAGCCTATTTCTCTTCCAATCAAATGGCCCATGAAGAGTTGGTGGAGCTAAATGCAGAAATGATGCCACGCCTCAAGTGTACTTTATATTTGGTGGCATCTTTTATTTGCTACATATTGTCTGTGGTGCGATATAAAGTTCTTTTTCCTACTGATTTTTGCAATAAGGTCATTCAAGCAAGGAAGGCCATCTTAGATGTTGAGTTGCCACCTATTTCAAAGTTGCTCGATCAACTTTTAGAGATGCTAAGTGAATGTGAGGTCCTGTAGAAGGGAAAATAACTTGTTTCATATTTAATCAAAAATCGACTACAAGTAAAGCCGTGGATGAGGTTCAGCAAACCGGAAAGCTCAAGCTTTCATAGTGAGGCTGGACCAATGTGTCAATTGATTAAAAGTAAATCTGTAAATCGCCCATCACAGGAGGCTTGTTTCAGAAAATCTGTGTTTTTTCCACGTTGGTAGTGTGACAAGTGGTCTAATAATGCGATTCGAAGCTCCGAAGACAATTTATCCACAATTCAAGTTTTTATGGATATACCTTTTTATGATCAGTGATAATCTGGAAAAAGAATCAACCTGCCTCGCAGACCAATACTCATCTGACATAAACAAAGAAATCGTTAGGTCAACTATTGAATGAAATCCGTGAAGCAAACTTTGGAAAACATCAGCTAAAATCACTAGACCAATTAGACAGACATCACCTCTATGAGCTTATAAATCTCTTCCTGAATGTATGTTCAGTTTGCCTATTTTCATGACCATGTCTTCTGCAGTAGTTTCAGCAAAAAAAACTTTAGCAAAATGAAAATTATCAAGAACTGTCTGCGCTCATCGAAGTCCCAAGATTGCTTGCAGTGCAAGCATTAGCAGGAAAATCAACTTTGACCACATCATTACTTGCTTTGCGCAGAAAAGGGTTAGAAAAGCACCAGTTACATAAATTTGTTGTTGTAATTCTAATTTTGCCATCTTGCTAGTAGACGATGTCGTCTATATTGCACCTTTAAATGAGATTTAAAGTAATTGTTATGCTTAGTAAAAAACATATCTTTTAATGGGTGTAAATATGCTAGATTGTTTTAATTTATGCCTATAATTTAACTAAGTTACACGTTCAATCAATTAAAAGACAAAATGCTATTTTCCAAAGAACAATCCAAAATAACTGTAGCTCATTTCTATTTTAAGACGTAGCGACGAATTCAGTTTGAGAAAAGGAAATAAAACTAATATTTGTATTTACAAAAGTTAGATAAGGTGGCCTAACGTTTTTTTGCCCTGGGGCCTACATATTCCTTAAGCGGGCGGGTAATGATTGTCTAGAAGTGCACACACAAAGTTTGTACCTACTACTATATAACGACTTCATATCAACAAAAATCAAATTTTTTTTTCCAAAATTTCTTCTGGAGCAATAAATCAAGTCCAAAACATTTCCAGCGGCTGACTCTCTTATCCCCGATTTGGTCAAAACCCGTCAACCACTTTTTCTACTCAGATTAGCCTGCTCAAAACGGAAGTAGACACAGGCCAATGTCGTTACCTTTTCTCGATAACTCAGCAGTTCTTCAATGCTTTCTTGACTATAACCTACTTTTTTTGGTTGTTCTTTGTTCTGACATGTTGTTTTAATAATGTACGAGGTCTGTCCAAAAAGTATAAGACCCTATCTTCTCCCGCCAAAAACAATACCACGTCAGCAAAGTGGTTTTGGCGGATTTTAACTTCACAATTATTGCACACGCATAAAAAAATTTCAAATCAACAGTTGGTGTCATTCTCTTTTTTTTAAGCGTTTAGTGCAGTCGTACAGTGAATGATCTTCGGATTTTTGCTCGCAATCGTAATGACAGAAAGCATCAAACAAAGATATTGTATCAAGTTCTGCCAAAAGCAAGGAAATAATCAAACTGAAACAATTCAAGATTCAGCAAGTTTTGGAGATGAGGCCTTAAATCAAACTCAAATAAAGGAATGGTTCAATCGCTTCAAAAACGGTCGAATGTCAGTGGAGAGTGAGGCACGCTCTGGCAGGCAATTCACAAGCCGAAACGAGGAGGTGATTGGGAAGGTTTGCCAAATTCTGATGGAAGATCGCCGTCTAACACTCAGGAAAATTGTTGAAGAAGTAGGAATAAGCATAGGATCAATTCACTCCATTTTAACTGGAGATTTGTGGAGATTTTACGTCGTTTTCATGATGCTGTGCGAAGAAAGCGGCCAGACATATGGACAGGGAAGAACTGATGGCTTCACCATGACAATGCTCCCGTTCATTCCTCTTATGTAATCAAAGGTTTTTGGCCAAAAACAATACGGCGCTTGTGCGACAGCCTCCTTACTCTCCTCATTTGACACCATGCGACTTCTGGCTCTTCCCCAAGTTAAAAGCTACGCTAAAAGGGCCGCGATTTCACTCAGGTAAGGACAGTCCCGTAGCACTCCAACTTCGGGCCCCCCCCCAAAGTAAGCGCAAGAGCCCCTGCGCACAGGTCATATCACTTTAGAGGTGTAAAATTGAAAAGCTGCATTAAGAAAATACACCACAATTTGTACATAAGTAAACAGGCTAATGTCAGAATAAAGCATGCCGATACCGAAGGTGCAAGTCATAAAAAATTCGGCACCGATGCCAGAGTTCAGTAGGACATTTATGCAGACACTGCGAAACGAAAGCAATGACACTGAAAAACATGAAAAAGTTATAAAAACACAGTATCATTTAAATAGTCTGGAGCGAACCTTTTTGTTCGCAAATGCTCTTATGACATTGTCATAATCAAGAGATCGGGCGCAGTCATTTTCGATTGACAACATGGCTAATGAAGATAGTCTACTGTCTGTCATAGACGTTCTATTAAAAGCTTTGATCAGTTTCAATTTGCTGAAGCTTCTTTCAGCGCTGGCAACAGTCACGGGGCAAGTTAGTAAGATTCGAAGTGCGATGTACACATTCGGATACAACTCAAATAAATGAGTCTTTGGAAGATAGTTCAGAAAGTCTTGAGCCGTATTGAGATTGCGTTTTTTTTGTAAAATTAAAACAAACCGCTGTAGCTCAGCGCTCATTTCATCAGAATCAATGTCACCGAACTTTTTTTGGAACTCTTTACAGCAAGTAAGAAGAGCATTTTCTTGTTGCACAAGCAAAAGTTTGTCTCGTGTGTACAAAAACGAAAAGGCGGAAGAAACGTAACAAATTAAAGCGCTCCTTTATTGACATAATAGCCTGGTCTACTAATGGATAGAAAAAGTTGCTTTTAAATTTCAGTTCAGGAGTAGTAGCTCGTTGTTCCTCTTCACCTTGGTAATCAAACAATCTTCTTTTCTTTCCACTTCTTGACGGAGGAAAAGAAGGATCAATATCCAATTCCTGTGCTATTTCAACAGCAGATGTTGCGGCACTGTCATAACCCGTTGTGCGATAGTTTTGCAAAAACTTTTCAGTTGCCTGGATTTCCGTTTCCATTGTATGAAGGGAGACTCCATACGATTGAAGAATCTTGCTTGCTTTATTGACTTGGAGTAGGATATCATACCAAATAAACACCGACAAAAGAAAACTCCATTTTGATAAATGAGCTATCAACGATTTTGTTTCTGAGGCAGCTCTTCCATCTTTTCTTTCTATGGAAATGGCTTCCAAGTCTTTCAGTGCCAGCAACACCTCTTTTAAATTGTATCGAAGAGGTTTGATGCATTTAATTCTGCTTTCCCAACGAGTATCAGATTGTGACTTTATGGACAGCTCCACATGTTTCTTCAAAATTTCCCAACGCTGAGCAGAGGAAGAAAACAGCACATACAACCTTGTAAGTACTCCAAAAAATGTCAATGCTTCCGTCGATCAATTAGCACTGTCAACAACAACTAAGTTAAGGGTATGGTTTGCACAGGGCACGTAAACAGCTTTGGGATTGATGTCTAGCATTCTTGCTTGGACCCCAGAATGTTTTCCTTTCATGTTAGCACCATTATCATATGACTGACCTCGACAATCAGACAATTCGAGTTGCAGTTCGGTCGCTTTTTCTAAGAAAGCGTCCAACAAGCCTTTCCCAGTACTGTCACTTATTCTCAAGTAGCCAAAAAATGTTTCTTTAACAACAGCAGCTTCTTCATTACATAGTACATAACGGAGAATGACAGACATTTGTTCATGATGTGACATATCTGGAGTGCAGTCCAAAATTATAAAAAAATATTTTGCCAATTTCAATTGCTGTAAATTTTCTTTTTCAACTTCTGTCGCTAGCAATTCAATTAGTTCATTTTGTATGGTAGGACTCAAATAGTGATCTTTAGTGTTTTTATTCTTGATTCTGTCTTGAAGCTCTTTTAGGATCGGATCTCTTCTTGCCAAAAGCTCAAATATACCCAGAAAATTTCCATTGTGAGGAGATCCTAAGACTTCTTCAGATCCTCTAAAAGCAAGATTCCTTTCCGATAGAAACAAGGCAATGTCGATAAGTCACTCTAAAACATTTCTCCAAAAACGTCTTTCATTGAAAAAAATATTCATCTCACGTTTGTCGATAGTGGATGAATTTCTTATCTCATCAGCTAGCAACATCCATTGACTGCAGCATTCTTGGTGGGAAATGCCGTTTTCATGGTCTTTCAGTTTTTTCGAAAAACCCTCCCATGTATTTATACCACTACAAAAGGGGCTTAGTGTTTTTCCAAATAGCTTACAACAAAAGCAAAAAACTTGATCTGATTCCCCAGAATAAACTAGCCACGACCGTGAAACACTTTCACCATTAGGTAACACACGTTTATAATGGTTGGAGGAAAAACGTCGCCTTGGAGTTGTGTTATTATATGGAAAATTCATTATTAGTTGATGTGGTTCACGCTTTACTATATCACATCGTTGAGCATCAGAAATACTTTCAGGCCATTTACATGGGTCATCAGGGATAGGGGTAAATTGAGATTCAGTTATTTTTGATATTGAAGGTTGCGTATTGGCAGGTAAATCACAACTTACATTTTCTGGAAATTCACAATCACTTTGATGCTGATCGTCATAGTCTTCTTTTTCTTGTACACTATAGTTTTCTTCATCCCTCTCGGTACTAGTGCCAGGTCTACTCTGCTCAGTAATCTTGAAAAAATCTGTCATCTTGGGCAATTTCGCTACAGCATCTCGAGCAGTGGCTGCTTCTTTTCTCTTTTGAGCACCACTTTTTAAACGTTTCATTCTATACAATGTCAATAAAATACTTTATCTGCACTCTGCAGTGTATATATATTGTCCCGGTATTTATAGCCAAACAGAATTCCAGGCCATTCTATGATTGTTGCGTAACAACGGCATTGTTACGTCAATCGAATATTCAAGATTCTACCAGAAAATCAATCGAAATATTCTAGATTCTGCGAGATAAAATGACGTTGCATTCACTTATGATGTCACAAGCCAATTTCTTCCTACAGTTTAAATTGGTTGTAAACAAGTCTGCTGAACTGAAAATAGTCACGTAGCCAAAAAGCAATTTCAGACTAACTTGGGCCCCCAAAGTTGGCCTGGGCCCCCCCCAATTGGGGGGTTTGGGGGGCGGCTGCTACGTCTCTGGGTAAGGACATTATAGAAAAAACGACTGCGGAGCTCAGAAGCATTCCAGAGGAGGAGTTCAAGAGGTGCTTCCAAAAGTGGAAGAGGCCCTGGGAAAAGTTTGTGCACTTGCAAGGGAATATTTTGAAGAAGATTAGATAAAATTTGTGATATTTATTGTGTTGTGTGTTTTATGCCCAAAGATCGGATACAGTTTGGACAGACCTCATATAATATAGATAACGCCAAAAAAAAAAATAAAAACATTTTTTTGATATGTTAAGTTAAACACAGCCCAAATAGCGCTTATTATGATTCCTCCTGGATGGCGCTATCGTGCCCCCTTATTAGATCTGCAAACTAAGTAGGTTCTTAATACTATTTTTTACTTTCAGAAGAAGTTACACCAAATATCTAAATGCTAAGATTAGCTTTTTTCTTGTCATTGTTATCCTTCTACTATGTCAACAGTGAATTTTTAGATTCATCCGCCTTGCTTTGTAGGAAGGCGGATGAAGCTAATCTCAAAGACAGCAAAAAGCAAGGAGCGCCCTTTTTCCGGGGACCGTCCGGAAAAAAAGGAGAAAGGGGGATGAGAGGGGAGAATGGAGATGCAAAAGGAGTCAATTTGTCGTCATTGAGAGGTGATTCCTAAAATATATCCAAAGTTCTTTTTTTTTTCAGTTACCACACAGTTTTTGCTTTTGTTCAAAAAACAACTTCTGTTCAGAACTGGATCGGAATTACCAGAACTTCTAGCGCAGCATTTCCACCCAAACACAGCAACCAAGCAGATTAGCTGCTCAAAGTGCTGTCACATGAGTTCTGTGACGAAACAATGCTAATCGTATCGGTGCATAGTTTTGTTGTTTTAATCTGCGTTGCAAACACAGGCATTATTTTAATCATAGTATTTTTATCCCCCTGGATTCTCAGTGACACTGGCGCTAAACAGTGGAAAAGTTGTCTAGACCTGCTTTGGGGCTTCCAAGCGAACATTCCGATTATATTGTACGAATGTTCAATACATTCGTACAATTGAACGATGTTATTTTTAGCATATTTACTGCTCGTAGAAATCAATACAAGCACAGAAAATCATTGCAAAGAGCTTTTCCCAAGAACAAAAGCATAGTCATCGTGCGGTTTGAACGCATAACTATTCAATCGCAATTGCAATAACAACAACGTTTTAGCTCACTTGATTATTGTTCATAGTTTTAAACACACTTGATAAAGTTTTTGCTGTCTGACAGTTTTTGATAGGCAGTGTGAAGTCATATTCAATACCCTCCCCGGACAAGTCTGACAAACTGATAGTGATACTACAAAAGTATGATTGGTCCTTCAAGCACCCATGTTGTTTAGAGCATTAGCTGTAGCTTCTGGAAAAAGACCTAGTAACAACGTTGATGAAAACAAAACAGTCAAATATGTTTTCATTTACAAAATGTTGCTCTAAGGACACGGCTACAACCAAATATGGAAGGAGAGGAAGTTTCTCTCATTTCACGAGAATAAATAATGAACCTTACCTAGCTTTAAATATGGTTTAATATCAAAAATAGCTTATAAATTCTCTAATACGCGGAGTTAAAAACGGAGGGCGTGGCCCATTTTACTTGAGGCCACTCCTGGGTGATTTTGCAAGTTGGTTGCTTTGTTTGCTAGAATGCCGATTTTTTAGTTCTTTCCCACCAACTGCACATTGCGTGTCGTAATTAGTTTTACAATACAGTAAAGCTCTACAGTTAAAAAAATTTATTTTTGATTTTTAGATCAACTACAAACTATCAATACCAGCTTGACCAAATTATATAGTGAGTGATAACTCTTGAGAATTTTTGTAACATAATTATCGGTAACGCTGCTTTTCATATGAGAAAATTACACTGTGAGCAATGAGCCTCTCGGTCAGTCATTGAATGGCGCGAACCTGAATCGCAAAAATTGAAATTATGTTATTTTATAATTGTTGCCCGTAACAGTGGCGATACTACTGAAAGCGTTTTTTTCACAGTGACACTATTCTCAGAAACACTCTAATTTAACATGAAAAAATTTTAAAGGGAATATTCCTGAAACTGTAAACTTTTGGCACTTTACAACTTTAAATCTTTCAACTTTTCAACTTATTTGAAATTTGGCAATTTTTTTGATTAAGAAATGACACGCTTTGAAGCAACCAAGGTGTCACGAACACTTGCAGGTGTCAGCGGTGCAAAGCAATGCTCTTAACAATATCAAGCACTATGCTAAGTTTTGTTTGGGGAGGTATACACTTATAAAAATGTAAAAAAAGTTTCATAATTTTGTATTATTCTATTACTTGATCTCTTTTTGCGCTTTACTCCGATCAAGCACCTGCTGTCTTCTTTTCAAGACCTGTTCACAATAACCCAGGCATTAAGCCGGTTACTCTCAACCTTGTTTCTAAAGCCGGATGATTGAGAAGGTTTAGCAGTAAAACTTGATAGCCCATTGTCTAAAAATGCACACTCAATTATTGTGAATCATAGACATAATCAGGATGGGAAAAAGAATCATGGATCTTGTGTTTTTGAAAAACTTGACTATGTCTTTTTTTAAAGATTCAAACAGCAAAGCATTTTCTCAATAGAATGGCAAAAATTCTGCGTAGATTTTGTTTTCTTCTATATTTTTCTGAGTAGCTGTGTCTTGATCTCTAGCATTTTCAAAAATATTTCCTTAGAAATCAGAAAAAGTTTGAATTTTTATTTTCATTAGGATAATCAAATTTAAGTAGATTTTGTCAATTACCATAACAATAGCTTCGTAGCTTGCATCGTACACTAAGTTGTTCAAATATTATGAATAGTTTCGCTAAACTTTATTTAACTTATTAAAAGAAGATTGTTTAATATTTTCAGATCGTCTTGACAAATTTTCTGTCGTTTTCGAGAAGTCCCAATCAGGTAAACAACAAAATAACTCTGATGATCGATGAAAATTTGTGGTTAAGCTGCCATTAATGCTGCGGCTGTGTAATAAATAGATCCAGTGTTGTATTTAAAAAGAGAATAAAAGGCAATGTACCCAAATATTTTAGTACGAAAAAATGTGAAATGAAAAAAAGTTTTTATGTCTGTTTGCAGATAAAAATGGCAAAATTCTTCGTTTCAAAAAACGATTTCTAAAGAGGTTGTTTCAAATTGCCCCTTTGAAAATGATATGTTTTTAAATATGCCTCTGGCTAGAGCGTGCGCCTTGAATCTAATCGATTGCTCTTTTAAAAATTAAAAAATTGCCATAAAAACATCTTTTAAACGATATTCACAGCTTTCCTATTCGGCGCTTCGCACAGAGATTGTCTGATCCAAGCCTTGAGAAAGGCGCGTTACGGGATTTCTCTGTCTTTTCTTGTCCTACAGATCGTAGGATCAAACAGTCTATCCGTCATCGCGACTCATTTTAACTAAATTGCAGCAAAGGGAGCATGAGCTCAAACGGATAAATGAGTTTGAAATACAGCTGAGTCAAACAGACCCAGATGAAAATTGTGACCATTTTGATAGAGCATAAGTTTACTTTGCATGCTGCAGATCTTTTGACAATCATTCGGCTATTTGGCTCTGCCGGCATCGCCAGTAGGGCCCCCATCAGTAACGTCGAAGTAAAGAACATCGGTTCAGCCAACTTTATTTAAAGGGAAGTTTAGAGAAACGTAATGTAAAGTAAATGTTTTTGTTGGCCCATTTAACCTCATTTTAAAATAAAGCGTGCTTTAAAACAGGGCTTCTCAAACTTTTTTGTTCTGCGACTTCATCTTAGAAAAGAAATTTCTACGCGATCCTGGATGGGTAGCCTACACGTAATAATATTTAAGCACTAAACGTCCCATTGCAGGCACTGGAGTGCTTTGTTTTGAGACGGGAGCTGGGAGCGAAGCATTACGTAAGCTTAGTCTTACTATCAAGCAATTATATAAACTACGTGAACTCGATCTTCTTGTGAAAAGCATTAAACGAAGAAAACCTTGCGAAAGCAAGAATTTTGCATATTTTGGTCACAAAAAATCTGTTTCTTTACATTTTTTGCTTCTTTCATATCCTTTGAGAGCTATCTCTGATGTTTTCTTCTATAATTGCACCACTGATCATAAATCTAAGTATCTTTTTCTAGAGCGAAATTATGCAAATGCGCACAATCCACGAAAGTAACTCTACAGTAACAAAAAGAATACATGATGAAAATAGTGAAGGAAACGCAAAATTAACAAAATAAAAAGTCATTTTATAAAATCTATCAAGCGCATCTAACGGGTTGGATAATTAGTTTTTAGATTCTCTTGAAAAGGCCAAAGCAAGGGAACATGACACTTCCTCAAAATACGCTACTGGTCTGGTAAGCAACTTGCAGAGGTTACGCACTTTACATTGGCTTCCGCTTGCCTCTACTTAAACAAACCAACCTTCTCAAGATTAGTAGTAGTCGAAAGTTATCTTGTCAGTCTTGAAAAATACGATTTTAAATTACAGATAACGCAAAAACATTTTTCTTTTCCTTAGGAGTGTTTGGACCACGGAAAATGAAGTCTAGCAGCATTTTTTCCGCAATTTCTGTATTTCTTCATGGCATTTTATTTTACACAATATTTTTTGTAAAGATATGCTGTTGCAAATTATCCTGTTTCTTCCTGACTTTTTTGTCTTGATCATTTTTGCCTAGTTTCCCCTTTGCTGACTTTTGGAGTCAAATTTTATCAAATAAGGAAATTTCCTTCCAAGTTAAAGCCGTGTGTCAACAAGATCGATATCGGTCAGTATGTGTCAACAAACAGGAAGTAGCTATGAATAACTTGTTTTAATTTTTTGATTATTTTTATTTGAAAGCTCGGGCAGACATTGTGGTATAAAATTGAAAGCATAAAGATGGAATTAGTCCTAAAAATGCAACACAAAATTATTTTACTACAGGTCTACTTTTAATTTTCTCGTGAATGTTACAAAAGCTTTTAATTCTGATGAATACAGCCAATTTGTTTTGAATTTGTTTCGCAACCCCAAACTAAATCGTGCGACCCCAAATTGGGTTGCGATCCATAGTTTGATAAGCCTTGCTTTAAAATATAATTTAATCAAAAACGTTATGGGGAGGATAGGCAAAATTTTGTTGCCATAATATCGATTTCTCTAATCTTTTTAATAATCAGCCAGCTGGGGTTCAATTTGAGTCTTGCAGAGAAAATAATCTCGCCAAAGAAACGTTGTTTTTAACTTCACTCAATTGGTTTTGAAGTATAGTAGACGTATTTCACTACTTCATGAATTCACTTTCGTAAAATTTGTGACTCCAAATTTCTGGCAACGCCATTGGTCTATATGGCCAGTTGATGCTTTCGCATAGCCTGAAGGCAAAGGCGGCCTTGCATTTCCCTTGATCTTTGAGATTGATCCAAGCAAGGGTACAGATTTATTTTTCAGTGGAATAGCAGAAATGTTTTACATAAGTTGCATTTTCAAACAGGGTCATATTTTCTTATAATTTTCTCTTAAACTTTCTCAAGTTTCCGCTAACTACACCATATGTTTCTTGTTTCCTGCATAGGCACAACTAATGAAGTTAAAAAGGATGTTGTTTTTTCACTAAATTTTTAGCGTTGGCACCGGTAGCTCTGTGAAGTTATTATCAAGTCTAATAACAAATTCTAAATATAATACAACTTTACCCAGGCAAGGATTTCAATCAGCTTTGCCACTAAAAAAGTATTTCTTTAGGCAGCTACGTGGACTTCATCGTACAAATATTTGAGTGGGCACTAATCTAAAGTTGTTCTAAATGGAAACCGTATTTTCTCAACCCGTAATACCGATATTCTTATTCTATTAAATTTCACTAGTAGTATTCACATATATGATTCGTTCGTTTGTTCCAAAAAAAAGGGAAGAAAGAAACAAAATCAAAAATGATAGTGTTGCCAAAATGGTGATTGTTTTTACAATTAAAGAAATAAACTATTTCATTGTAGGGTTATTTTACGACTTGGTGTGTACCGTTTGGTATTTATATTTGACATAGTCTTCGGTTACGCTATTTTCCATAATTTTGGCAGAACAAGATAAAGGAAAATGCATACCCCCAAGGTCATGCACCCAGAGCCAGAACGCATATTAGGTCATGCACCCTGAACTAGAACGACAGAACGCCCTCTAAATAACCACAAAAATGCATGTGACAAGTTAAATAACTTTTTCCTAACCGCACGTTTGGGAAAAATGCATTGAGTAACACAATTTTGTTTGGTTTTTCAATCAGCAAATTATGATATACACGTCATTCAAAAACTTTCTGATTTACATTTTGTTGATCAGTTCATGTGAATCATGGTTTGTATTCAGTGAAGCACTTTACGTCCGTAGCCACGAAAAGCCAAAATCAGTGAGATAAATTGTAGGTTCTTCAGTTTCAGCAGTTCTTATCCAATTAATGCTGGGAACTAGAGTGTACCCTTTTTTGTCCGATTTACATATGGGACAAATTGTGCCTTAAATGAGCACAAAAATCATATGCAAAAAAATAAATTACTTCTTTACCTACGGCGTCCCATAGATGTGCATTGTGCTACAACCGTAGGTTTGACTAAAAAAAATTTATACTTTTTGTAAGCAAAACAAAATTGACTTTAAAGCTGAGCATAGGGTGTCTTGTTTGGTGAAAAAGCCAGCGTAGTTCAATTAGGGATAATTCGACTCAGTATCAGCGAATGAAAGTTAATTTTTCAAAGTGTGGAAAGAGAGTAATTTTTGCATCAGTTATACCATAATGCCCGTGGTTACGTAATGGCGGCGTGAGTTGTCTTTGACTCAAGCAACCAGTAGTCAGGAGTAAGCAGAAAACAGAGGGTAGAAGGAGGACGAGAAATTACGTTTTGCCTTACATGATGAGTTCATCATGTCTTAGAAGTGCTGCAAACGTAAAATTTCGTAGATGGCTAATTTTTCTATACCAGGCCTACGCTGGTAGAAACCACCTGTAAATTCTAATGCGACTGTAAAAACTACAAAAAGACTGTAAAAACCTTTTTGTGTCTATTCACATGCCTTTTATTTTTATCACTTCTTATGGAAAAGAATATACGGTTTCGCATAGAAATTTCTGTGGCCAGTTCGGTGTCCAAGTTACCGGTATTGCTGGCACAGTGCATTTCTACCACAAATCAGCAATCATGCAAGAAAACTTGCCGTAAAGTTCCTTTCTCAAAGACACGATGACGTAACTATCGTGAGGTTCGAACTCAAGAACATTGTGGCCATGAACGGCGCTTCATCCCATTTGACCTTGTTACCGTCTAATTTAAGTCCAGTACATATCCAACATTGCTTAAAGTTATCGAACGGGATACGGCTCTGCTTTGGCAATCAATAGGACTTCAGTTAATTCCTCGCTTGGTCTATGCGTTTTTGTAAACTTTAAGATAATTTTTCAGCTTAATTCCACTACATGTAATAGGAATGTTCGGTAATAGGAATGTTCGGTTCTGTGCCATCAGTACTGACAACTCCAAAGCAAGTGTAGACACACTTTGTTTCATACATAATTGCTCATGTTTTCTTATGCACAATGACATTTTATTGCTTTGCTTAACTCTTCATTTTGGGAGCGAATGTTTGGCGTCGATTTTGATTTACCAAGCGGATAACAATTTTGTTATTTATTGCGACTCAATTGTGCAATTGATCTCAGCTGCACAAAGCCCAAATCAAAGTCTTATCGTTCTGGCATCAAATTTCTTCTTGATTTAGGGATGTGCATCGATTCTACCTGAGCATTTATATCCTATAATGTTTAATAGTTTTCATATTTACAAAATTACTGGACAATGTGATTGTTGATTTGTGCTACAGTTAGCTATTACTGGACCAGTCTGTTTCGCAGATGATTAGTTTAACTTTATAAAAGTGATCACAAGTCATCCATTTTAGATATTATTGTATAAAAAGGATTGAATTAAGGGGTTTTGTTTACCTTAATATTTTGCAAGTTTATGCCTTGCCTGATTACGATTCGGTTAAGTAGTATTCAACATCTGTAACCCAATGACTATTGTTCGACAAGTTGATGTAGATCTAAATTCCACACCCGATCCCAATATTGCTTTTACAGCATTTGTTCTAAAAAGACATCTTTAATTATTAAGACTCTAGCTGAATTAATGTGTGATATGAATGAAATATAATGATTTGTGAAAGACGTATCATTTAACGGGTTAATTTAGTTACTGCAGGCAGCTAATACTTCAAAACTTGGACACTTTATAATTTCATTATTACTTTTTTGTTTAGAATTTCTTTGTGGAAAAAGTGGATCAATTATTTATGACCAATGCGTCTATTATTTTTTGGGGGATCAGCCTCCTAATGTTACAGAATTTTGCCATGATAAGGGATACAGCTTGCCGAGTTTCACCAGTGAAGAGGTTGTGAAAAAAATTGTTTCTTACTTATCCACATTCTTCTCGAAAGAGAAAAAAAGCTCGATGTACGCTTTTGTGGTAGAAAGCAAAACTTTTTATGAAGTAAGTTGATTTTACAAATACACAAACGTAACCGGGTGAAAGTAAAAGAAGTCGTGCCTCTTCTACAATTTTTGAAAACTCTGTATGTTGATGAGTTGAGAGAGATCTTCGATAGTTACCATTTTATATACACCATTTTTTCAAAGATCACTTGTGAAAAAATTGTTTAAATTTTAAAGAAAGATGCTCCTCAAATTTGTTCTCTGTGTTACCTTGCACAAAAATAAATAACGATATTTATGCTGTAACATCTAAGACATTAGTATTTACGATGAAAAAAATTGTGGAAAGCAAAAGGCTTAAACCGCTTTGGATTTGCCAGTGTTTCCGGACAACGCATTTCGATTACTAGCAGTGCAAGCGAGCAGCGGAAATGCTTGCAAAGCGTCTTTCCAAGGAGACAAAAAGCAATGATGTAAAAGTTTGACCGCACTGCCAATTTACAATGCAATCATCACCGCCGTACCGGTACCTCGTAAATAGTAGCTCAAGTTACTACACCTTATAAATGAAGGTGGGGTTGTTGGGCCATTTTTTGAGCAAAAGCTTATTTCAAGAAATGTTTTGTTTTTTGAGTATTTTTTTTTTGATTGCATCTTAAAAATACATTTATTTTTCTTCAACATAAACAAAGTTTCGTTTGTATATGTTGAAAAATGACCAAGTCATGTGTAAATGAAATTAAAGTCTCAAATGGCTCAGCTTGCCCCGTAAGTGTTGTAAGTTGAGCCAAGCAATGAGATAAGTTGATCCACATTATTCAACTCTGGTTTGAACATTTCTATCCGCACAATACACAACATAAATTATATTAATACAATAGTTTATTTACAATGTTGAGCAAGAAACAACAATTGGTTAAAAGAGCTAAACCCTTTCTTACAACTGAAAAATTTTTCATGTCAAAAATTTTACAAAAAGTGCCGATATTCACTAAAACCTCTTTCTCTCCAAACCAAACAAAAGAAAGAACTTTAATTTTGATGCCAAAGTCGTAATCTCATTACAAGCAACAAACACGTGTCAGTGGAACAGTGAAAACACTTTTATTTTCTTTAATATAGAAAAGTTAGTTTAATTTGGACACTGGCTCAATTTACCTCACTTTCCTCTGCCTGTGCTTAATGCTATAAATGTAAAAAACAAAATCAAAACTAAGCTTAATCATAGTATTGAAGGATGAGCTGATCAATGCAGAAAGCTTTTCAATAAGAGTTTCGCTTTTTAATAAGAGTTTCCAGTGTAAAAATTAACTGGCACAATATGGTTGCTTGCTGGCCGATTACGTTAGTTCTTCCGTTTACGCAGTTCCGTGACATAAATGAGCAAAAGTTTATACTTCAGTATTTATCAAAATTAAAGTATTCAGCCTCCGCGACCGTCAGCTCTTGTTGTCATAAGGATCTAAGAAAAAATTTCAATGACAATCAATGATGAAAGTAAATTGAGTTTGAGTAAACATATTACAGTCAGTAAACTAGTAAAAATTTTGTTTCAAAACCTTTCGCTTTATACTTGAAACATCATTAGTTGTAATTCAATGTTGCCTATTAGGCTAAGTTAAATTTTGAGAGCTGTTGTACCGCTTAGATAATTTATTAAAACTACCCTACTCTATATCAACTGTCTAAGTCATACAAAAAAGGACACCGGTCTTGGCCTATCCTGGCATCAAACGGTAATTGCACATATAAATTATAGTAGCTTAATGAGGTACTTGCACCACTACGAGAATACCCAACAAACATCTGAGACACTTTTGATTTTGTTTCCAGATTATCAAAAATCAACCTGAGTTCAACACACATGGCTTCATTTGATGTTATTATGGCTTCATTTGATGTTGTTAGTCTCTTCACAAACATACCATTAGAATTCGCTATCGACTTAGTTTCACAAAACATCTAATCTGATAGCGAAGTGCCGTTTTTTAACATTCTTAACAAAACTCGTTTTAAAAAGTTATTAATCTGGCCGACTAAGAATACCCCCGTGAATTTTAACCATCAGTATTATACACAGATTAAAGGAGTAGCAGTGGAACCCCCTTTAGCCCCACTTTTAGCTGATGTGTGCATGAACTGGATTGTTAATCTAACAAAAAAGAGAAATTCACAACCAATTTAATTTTATAGATACGTTGACGACTGGTTCGTGGGGTTTTCAAACCAAAATGATATCTTAGATTTTTATCAAAAGCTTAACTAGATACATGTTGATGTACAATTTACTTACGAAATTGCAAAGGATTACAAAATGCCTTTCTGGATGTTTGGATAGATAATAGCGACGATAAATTGAAACTACATACTTACCAAAAACCTACCAACACTGGACAACACATCAATTAGAAAAGTTTTTGTTCCCCCTGGCCACAATTTGAATTCAATTAAGAGTCTACTGCACAGAGCTTATAGCCTATGCAACTCGCACAGCTTAATTCATGAAGATTTTCAAAAAATTATTTCTATACTAAAAAGCAATGGTTATCCTTTTCGGTATATCAATAAATAAATACAATTATTTTTTTACAAACAACACAAATCAACCGAAAGCTTTATTTCAAGTTGTGCTACAGTTAACAATTGTGATAATCTTGGAGCCACAACCAAAGAAAAAGAAACTTTTTGTTTTTTGCGACTTTCCTGTCTTGGCAAAGTATCTTTTCTAATTGAAAAAGAATTCCAAAAATTCGTAGGTGAAAAGCTCCCTAGAAAATTTCGCTTTAGTTTAATTCACGACACTTACAATACTGACAATCACTTCAAATTTAAAGAAGGTCAAACACTCTTGCACAATGCAGGAGCTGTATACTAACAAAACTGCTTTTGTGGTCAATCCGACTGTACATTGGTCAAACTCGTCATTACTTTGTCAGAAGAATCAACGGCCACAAACCACATGGAAAATCTAATCCAAAATGGAACATTGCAAAACATCTCATTTTAAATCCTAATCACGACATTGTTTCAATTCTTCAAAAATAATCGGACACAGCAGAAGCAATAGAAACTACGCATCAACGACATTTTGCTTATCCAAAAATATTAGCCTTTGCTGAATCTAGATAAAACGACCCACCCAATTCATTTATTTAATAAGTAACTGATTCAAACATTTTCTTGATTTTAGCTTTAAATTATTGTAACTCTTTAATATTCAAGTTCAAATACCTGTACTATATGGAAATTCATGTACTTTATACTGTTTTCTCAAATTTCAAATGAGTTTAATTCGAAGTCTCGTACCCAAGTTGTTGCAATCTTTTGTAGTAGTCTTCTTTTGTTACAAAACAATCGTGGTAGTTTTTGGTTATCTTGCTTAACAACAGCTCACAAAATTCAACTTAGCCTAATAGGCAACATTGAATTACAACTGATGATGCTTTAAGCATAAAGCGAAACGTTGTGAAATAAAAATTTTTTAGTTTACTGGCTGTAATATTTTTACTCAGATTAGTAAAGAAAGCTCATTTTAGTGCTCCTAAATTGAGTTTCTTTCCAGCACAACCGCGAAAAGTTATCTCCTCCTAACATTTTATATAAATCTCCCTTACCAATGAAGTTCTTTTGGTACGCTGTACTGGCAAGTGTTTTTTACCAGTACTTTATACTGGCCCTTACCGATTTGGTTCATTTTGGTAACCTTTGATTTAACCCTTGAAGGGATGATGTAACACATATGTTATATGATTGTTAACTGTTATATTATTATGGTGTGATAACCATTTTTCTGAAATTCATTGTCATTTTGTTGTCACCAAACAATTAAGGAAATGTCTCAAATTTTATGAATTAGAATCTTAGGTTCCTAAAAGGGTTAAGTAATTTTCATTTCGAGAGAGAATTGGCATTTTTTTTCTCTCACTGCCCTGCGCTCGTATCACCGTTGATGGCTTATTATATAAATTCAGCTTTGTCTTTTATCTTAATAAAACAATTTTTCAGCCTAACGAAACTGATACGACTTTTAAAAACTGGCTGCCAAATTATCCTATTCCAGGCAAAAGAGGTAAACTATGGTTATGGGGATTGCTGAATACAGCAGGAATAGTTGAATCTGGAATAACAAACGACCGAGACGACCCATTTAAAAATGTGACAGCAATCAGCGCCACAGTTTGTGCGAATAGTATCCTCGACTTTTCCGATGATTAATCTGAACAATGGATGATGGAAGATAATTTTAATGTAACTTTGAAGTAACTGTTACCAGAAAAGCTTTCCGTGATCTTTCTATCAATGGCTATATTGTGTTAATCGCAAAGGCTTAGAGTAGAATTTGACAATCATTTAGCGGCCGCGGCCAAAAATCACTAAGCAAGATCTCGGTGGGCTGGATTACCTGCACAACATCATGTGTACATTGCTCTCATCGACTTCTTGCTGTCTATAAAAACACGTCATTTCCGGTAATTCAATGCAATGGCTTTTTTTCGGAGATCTTATTTTTCGCATTTAAACTCATGAAGCAGCTTAGGAAAAAACCTTTTTTAATTCTAACGACACCACTCGTAAACACAAACGTCTCTAACAAACAAGCATTTTATTCCAATATTTACTATTCAATGACGGTTTAAAAAAATCAAGCGACAAGCCGTATAAGTAGGTTCAAGGACCGGATCCTGATCTATGAGCACTGGTTTCCAACTGATGCGTCACGTCGCAAATTCGGGTGACCCACGCTTCAATTTTAGTTATTTAAAGCAGTGGTACCCAATATTGTAAACTCCAAAAAACTCGATCTTCAAAAAATATTTGTATCTTTAATTTCGATTAAATATACAAAAACTTCGACTTCTGAAAAGTCTATTACCAAAAAAGAAAATTTTCCACTTCAATTTTAATTAAAGATTCGAAAGAAGCAGAACGTGAGATGTTCTACAGATCAAAAAGGTAGAGAACCTTGGTAAGAGCAAACATGCTGTTATATCTCGAGAATTCGGGCTCAAGTGACAAATATTAATGAACCGATAGCATCCCTTGCGTAATTGCGCGTGATTGGTAAAACGTGTCTAGCAAAGACGAGTCGCATTTATCACGTGATTTTCTGTGCAACGGATTCGTCTAGTACAGTGGTTCTCAACCGATGAGCCACAGCACGTAAGACGGGTGGACCACGGCTTATTAATTTAATTTCAATTAATAAGGAGAACATCACTGAAATTGAAAAAAAATATAAAGCAACTGGGCCACAGACCTACGTGTATTTTGAAAGGTTGAGAAATATAGCCTGTATATAAACAGTTGGTAACGGAGTCTTTTGACAGCAAATAGCAGATTGTGACTTAATTCTGTTTACTGGAGAGGAAAAACCTTTTATATTTTTATTTGGAGATCAACTTCACAGCTCTTCTTGCCTTATAAAGTTTTTGTTTTATGTAGATCTTAGGTTTATGCTAGTGACATTTTAAATATGACATTATAGTCTTTTTTAGATGGCCCCCAAAAATTTGTGGGTTTCTAAAGTGGGCCGCCGCACGAAAAAGGTTGAGAAACACTGGTTTAGTAGTTATTTTTGCGTCAATTACCAAAAAAAATAGGTGAGATTATTTAAGGGTATTGTGCGCACTTACAAGCTCTGCTTAAGTAGCATTAAGAGTTTTGTCTGAGTATGAACAAGCGTTTTCGATTGCGTAACACCCCTTTATTGAGAGCGTGATAACAACAGTGTGGGCCTATTTATTATCCCCCTTTTTAAGTTCAAGTTCTTGTGATGCAACCAAATGTCTTTCCAGCTCGCGGCTTCCCAACTTAAAGTTAAACTGGGTTCACTTCCCTTCACAAGTCATACCAAAAGGTCAAAAAATAATGTTCACACAGGTCCTGCTTGGCGATGAGAATAATATGGAGAATAAAATATGAAATCGAATTTACTCGGCCATGATCAAAGTATGTCCCGCCGCCAAAAGTTGTCGCTATTAGAAAGTGCCCTATTTTCAAGAAAGTTTTAGTTAATTGCCGGAAACTTGTAACTTTTTTAAATGCTTTGCGACCTAGTGATTGAAAAGAGTGGCTCTATTTCTTCCCATTTGATACGAAAGCACCATATCGCTATTGATGAAAGCGTCACAAAAAGCCTTTGGAATATTAGCTCTTTTTCAAAGCTTTATTAAAATGTTTTATTGTTTTTGTTTTGTTTTGTTTTGTTTTTCTTATCAACATTTGTTTTTCTTTTCTTATTAACCTAATATGAAAAACAGTACTTAGAATATCCAATGCTTTCTGTTGAATATTGTATCTGAGAAATATCTTGCTTCCAATAAACCATAATTGACATGGAAATGCCGCTATTTACTTCAGTTTAACCTGGTTAGCATGATCTGTATCATAACGCACTGCCAATAACTCGGAAGTCTATGTGAGAACAAGTGAAAAACAAAGTTGCATATTGTCATCCAGTGTTAGAAATTTTCACGCTTAGCTGCAATGATACGTAAAAAAAACAATTGTGCTCTGACCCGCTTCGGAGTTATCAGTACTGCTGGTACAGTGCATATCTCCTACAAACCTGCCACCATGCAAGAAAAACTACTCTAACGTGCCTTTCCCAAGGGCGCAAAAATCCAGGCATTACTAGGACCGAACTCTTTAACAATTCTGCTACCATATCATCAAGTTTCCCAAAGTCTGGGGTTGCCAACAAGTTTTCAGTAGGCGTGAAGATGTTCCTGATGTAAGAAAATTAATTTAAACGCTCTCACATGTGTAGAATTTTTCATTTTTATTGTTGTTTGTTTTGTTGTAAGTAGCCGCCGTAGTAAGGTGGTATGTATTACGGGCTTTGGAACGAAATAAAATCGTCATTGACCTTCGTCGGAAAAGACATCCTGATTTTAAAGTTCTAAGTTTCTCCAGCAAAAAGTCTGGTTGGAATGCGAGTTAGTAGTGAAAGACATACCTCGTACACTGAATCCCCGCGTCTGAATCTACAAAAAGTGGGCAAAAAGGTCGTAAAATCGACTTTATGGTTTTGTTTTAGTATATTGAATAAGAGCTTTCTACGTATATTGAATATGATACAGATCTTAACTTGCTCAAGAGTTTGTGTAGAAAGTGATTTATAATGAAAAATATTTACATCTACGTGCTTGCAGGGATAGAGCCAGAAATTTTTTAAGGGGGGTAGTAATCACAACTACGATGATTACTTTCTTGAGGATTTCTAAAGCAAATAAACGTTTTTCCTTTTTGAGGCAAAGTGCTATGGCTAAAGGGTGGGGAGTTAAGCTCTTTCAGCGTCCCTGGTTGCATCCTTGCGTGTTAATTGCCCAATCTATTATTGATACACCTTATCGATCACCTTATAATGCACTTTATATACTGTGTTCACGATCAATCGGTTTAATCTCAAATCAATTGAGAAGATGTCAATTACTGTTGCGTCAAATACATTAACAAAAGTGAATTTGTTTCTGAATCTTTGGGAGTTGTTTGGTTAGAGGTAAGTTTCATACCTGCACTCACATTGTGCTTCAACGAATTAAAGTTGTAAGCGGCAATTTATGGGCGGACTACTTATAGGTAGCAGTCAGCATTGTCGCTAGTGGGGCCACCAATTTGAAATTTGTGTTCATGACTAGCAAAAAAAGCCGCCTTCCCGTAGCTTGATGTTAATTGGGTTTGCAGCCTATACCTGGATGACCGTTTCATTCTGAATCTCTGACCCAAAAAAGGGAGAATCAAACAACAAAAAAATCACAGGTTATACAAAAATTTTACCTTCAATGGAAGATTTCTGGCCGAAACAAATGTCAACTTTTAAAAATTTCAAATGTTGGTTCAAAATCTGGGTCCATTAATTGTCGATGAAATCAAAAGCTAAATATATATTGATTTACAATTAAGACAAACAACTAATGGATGACTGCGAGAGCAATATATTGTAGTTAAGTTGCATAAATGATCAGGGCCGTTGAGATAACAGTCCGGGCCTTGTACCAACATTAACTACGGGTCCGCTTTAACAAGGGTCTGGAAAACTGGAGTTGCCGAATTTTATTCAATTACAAATAGATGAGTGTTTTTCGTAATTGCTTAGAAATTGCTTTTCTTTCTCCGCATTTTTCTAGCTCCACTCTGATACGAATAAAACATTGCTGTCTGGCTGTTGTACTATTCACATAATCAAATTTCTATATGTGAGATAACAAATCAAGCCCAGTTATAATACTATGACTATGGAATAATATAAGGTTAAAGGAAGTCAAAAAAACAAAATGTGAATAGTATGCAATGCATCATTATCAGTCACCAGTAATCAGTAAGCAAAATGTAATCTTTCTGTTTAATACAGATAACAAACCATACCAGGATTGATGTGAAATGATTTTGTAAAATCTAACCATAAACAAAGTGATTGATCCATTTGGGATATCAGAATTTAAGATTTAAGGGTTTTGGGCTTACAATTATGTTAAGTTTAGAAAGTTATGCGCTTTAACAGTTACAGGAGCCAAATTTTATGTTTCCCACCAAGGGACCGGAAAATATTTTGGGGAACCCAAATTTTTTAGAAAGGAGTATTTAAGCAAGTTTTTTGTGGCTAAAATGAAGGAAACATTAGTCATCATGTGACAAAACTTATCATATAGGATATGCATTTGTTAACAGAAAAAATAGAGAGCTTAGTTAACAGAAAAAATTATATAATTAAGATAATAAATCTTGTTTCTAATTTTCAGCTGATGTCTTGGTTGATAGGCCTGTATTGTTTTTTTTATTTTGTTTTTCTTTCTTTGATATGAGGAGTAGTAGATTCGACGACCTGCAGCTGAGCTGCTGCATTACAGTCTTTCGCTACTCACCTATGAACTTAACGTTACATTTCTTAATTTTGCATCGATATGTGGAATATAAAAGCAGTGTAAATTGTTCTTGATAAATAAACGTTGATGATGCTTAGAATTAATTTATTGTTAACATTGCGCGCGACGTTTGCAAATATCCGGGCCCGGTACCAAAGGTCCCTCCTGGACCCCCTTGTCAACGCTCGTCCAAATGATACTGTAATTGTTAGTACACCATAATTTAACTTGATAACAGTGACGTCACTAGAAGAGTGTCGCAGTATTTTAGAGGATGACATTTTAGCAATTTTGATGCAACAGTATTCGGATTCCACGCATGTGAAGCTACTGATCTATAATCATTTGATATTTTTAAGGGTCAAGCCCCTTACAACCAGTTTATATTGAGAATTGCTGTTTGTTTCAATGTATCTATTATAAAACACTCAATATACAGTGCAGGGTGTAACCACAAACTTGATTTAAAGGGACAAAAACACAGTTTGCTAAAGTTCTGAAAAGAAAATATTTTTTTGTACTTTTAGGAGTGCTTTCTAAATCAAAGTAACAATTTGACTTTGAAAATGATTAGACATGAGAATTTTTTGAGAAGATATGTAGCTTTTACATCTTTTTTCTTCTTCGTTGAGCTCCTGGCAAATTACTCTTTTTTTAAAGTGTAAACTGGCTTTAACAAATTCGAATTCATTAAACAGTGTTGAAAAATTCTAAATGGATTGCATTTATTTATTTACATATTGTTTGACTATTTTTCATAATTTTTTTTCCTGAAAGAGAGGAGTTTTTCTCTTGTATTTAAGAATATAAACAGTTATTGTTGTTAATTTCGAAGTTTTCCTTTAATGCAGATTCAACAACGAGACAAAAAACTTTCGTGTTTTGCTTTTGCAGTTTTTTGTTGTGATGGCAAATAAACTGTTTGTTTGACTGTTTGCATCCTTAGTCTCATTTGTAGTGATTTTTGCTATGAATTGAATGTTCTGCTTTTTCAACGATTTATAGTGACAGTGGTTTTGACATTGGAAGAATATTTTTAATTAAGATTGATTTCACTTCATATAAAACTCGACCAGAACTTGATGATTAGCTTGTGATTTTGGAGTGAGCAATTTTATTACTGTCAATGTGTTTCCTTTGCCTTCAGTGAAATCTTCTCTTGCTGATCCACTGTAAAATGGTCATCACTTTACGTATACATGACAGAGCGCAATCGAAAAGAAAGATACGCTGAAGCCATTTTCTAACCCTTACCTTTTGCCTGGAAGAAGGACCAGCATTTTTTTGAAATAATTCAGTAGGTAGCGAGTTGTTTGTAGAAACAATAATTGAGCATTTAAGCCTCACGTAGGCTACATCGTAGTGTACTTAGAAAAAGCGTTCAACGGCAATTTTCTCAATTTGAGTGCGCTTCTGGTGATAGTAATGCTCTACGTAAGAAATGGTAACTCCGAAGTGGATCGGAAAAAGCTTGTTGCTATTTGAAAAACCGACAATTAGTTTTCTCATGACCAGAGGAGGATATGACAAAAAAAAATTCAAAGACCCCTAAACTCTTTGCAACCAACAAAACCTTTACAAGTAAAAAAAAGACTTTATTGTTATACGCAAAATGGAATTAAAAAATCAGAATTTGAACGTGGATGTGCACAGCATATATTTTTCCCCTTTTTTTTCTCTTAAAATTTTTGTAAAAACATTTTCATCCGCTTGGATGTTGAAGCGGTGCTCCATAGCACTTGATGTTGCTCCATAGCACTTGATGTTCCTCCATAGCGCTTGATGTTGCTCGGACATCCAGTTTTGTCCGCAAAGTGGGTACCAAAAATGTAAACGTTTCTGCGGATGAAGACGCAGAAAATCTGATATTGAACAGCAACTTTGTAACATCACATAGATAACCAAGCGGGTAAAGATTTTCGTGCAAAAAACATAAGAGGAAGAACGTACAAAAGCGTATATCATTAATTTTCAACCAATAGGTTAATTTCCACTCGCAAGTCGCTGCACAAATTCGTATGGGCCACAGATTCAGTTTTATTTTCAATATTATCAATACTGCAATTTATCGCCACTCCTTTCTTCTTTCTTTTTCGCATATACTTTTCACAACAACCTCGGTGTGAAAATTTATTGTACAGTGCTCCTGTTGCTCTAAAATTCAGCACGTTCTTCGAATCAAAACAGCTTTACACCTCCATTGAGTTTTTTAGTGTATTTATCAGAAAAACTTTGTGCATTTAATTAATTACATAATTAATGGAGTGCGCGTTGGTTGATAAACAGGTTGCGGTCTCCTCTTTTCGGGAAAATAACAATAGTAGCTATTGACTATTTGTTCAATAAAATGCTTTCCAAATTTTATTTTTGAACTGTCGCTTTAAAAGTTTGTTAATTAACAAATGCCCCCTCAAGAAGCATTTAAACAATTTTTTATTCCTCAATAACAACGTTAATGGGACAAAATCTACCTCAGGTCCTCGGCTCAATTACCTTCAGAATAACTCAACCGCTGTGGTTCTCAACCGGGAACTACTTGGCTTCCTGAGAAAGAAATTATTTTTTTAAAGAAAAAAGCTTGTTATAGAAAGAAATTGGAGAAGAAAAATTCAGGTGTTGAAAGGAAAAAATTTGTTGCGCAATATACCTAAGCACAAAAGTGTTCGGTATGCAGTGGCGGATATTGGGTGAGGCAAATGAGGCAGCCGCCTCAGGCCCCCCTTTTTTGAGTTGTCAAGGGGCCCCCCTTTTAAAAATGGCGTGTGAAATTTTAGGCTATTTTGTGGCATTTTGAAATGAGTCCTTGGTCTTAACAACTGTGGAAGTGCAAACTAAAAGTGGCTATTTTGCCTTTGACCGCATTTCACCCTTGCAGGCTATTTTGCCGTTTAACGTTTGTGTGTCTTCAAAATTGGCTTATTTGCTGCAGTGCTCATAAGTATTGTTTTGGCGTGCTCATAGTTATTGTTTGAATAGTGATACTAACTATGAACAAAATGGGTAAAAGTTCGAATCTTTGCAGGTAGGGGACTTAAACAGAAGCAGTATACATTAAGGAGGGATGGCAGTTTGTGGATATGAGTGGGAGTGTAAGCTGAAAGCTTCATTTTTGTCAAATCTCTTTTTGTTAATTTTAATACACTATAGAGATTGACCAATCACAAACGACTAAAAGTCATGTTTTTAATATTTCACTAAAATTTACAAATCACAAACATTCAACGGAAAATAGAGTGCAGGGGTAAAATGTCATTGACAGCAAAATAGCCACTGCCTAAATAAAAACCAAAAACTAAAATTAGTTTTTTCTATTACTGTTTTGGGCTGAAGGCTTTCCAGTTCTTTTGACAGAAACTGTTGTGGCAATGTAGGTTTAACATATTTTTTAGGGTGGAACCTCATTTTTCTGATGTGATCAGAACAACTTATATTTTTAGCTGTTTGAGTAGACCAGACTTTGCCTGTAAACTGTGATAATTTGTCTATGAAGTCGGTCCAGCTTTCCGTTGTATCAAAACGTGAATTAATTGATTCATCTTTTTATGAGCGATTTATTGATGTTAGTGGGATACTGGTGAAAGCGGAAATAAATTTGCTTTGAAAGAATAATTGATCAGTTGCGTTTGTGCTGCAAAATAGTTTAAGAGATATGCAAGCACAAAAAGTTTTTGCAAGATTTAAAAACATTAAGTTTTAGTTGTTTGGCATCTTTGTACTTGCTGTGTTCTGCTCAAGCCAATGATTCAAGGGCAAATTTGCTACATTCTTATATTTAGCTTTTTAGAGAAATTTGTAAGAGAAGAATTAGTCAAGTCATTATTCATGATTGGTATATGCCACTATCTTTGGTTATGATAGTAAAACAGTAAAAGATTTTAGTGGCTTTAACGCTTTACTTGTGTGGTGACTCATCCAAACATGAAGTCTACAACAATCATATTTATCAAAAAGGCCCTGCAAAAAGGTTTGTTTATTCAGAATCATTTGCAAATTATCAGTTCAATTAAGATAGTAGTCCTTGATTTGCTGTATACCTTACCTTATACAAGACAGTTTTAGTGCATCGGTTAAATAGAGAGTATGAAAGTATTGCATGAATGCGAAAGGAAGAAAGTAGGAACATAAATGATGCAAAAGTCTAATGGATAAATTTATTGTAATTAACAGCCCTACTATTACTACTACTACCGAACTGAGAGATATAAAGAGTATTTTCAAGCATCCAAGTTATGTGTATTGATGAAACAGAAAATGATACCAGTAGCCCTATGTAATCAAGTGTCAGTGAGTTCAAAGACAATAACGTAGAGGATATTGTTATTGGTAAATTGGTTTCTGACCTGTGCTCAGCAAAAAACAAAGCAACAACCATTGTAACTAAACTTCCTGTTTTTTTTCAACAGACCTAATGCAATTAACCAGCGCCAGCATTTAAAATTTTAGATAACTTCTATCTCAACGCATTACGATTAAATTCAATGGTTTTTTAGAAGCATAACGTTTATAAGCATGTGAAGACTCATATTTTTAGGAAGTTTAAGCTTTGTCTAGCAGTACATTAGCTAAGCATATTGTCAGCCATTATCTCACTGTGTTTTGACAAAAAAATGGCTTATGTTGCTGCATAACATTTAAATATTCTGCACAATTCTGTTTTGCGGAGTATTTCATGACAACTAAAGTCACACCAAGTTTTTAAGGCACTTGTGTTGCTGCAAATCATTTGAATATTCCCTACAATTGTGCTGTTATTGTAATGCTTTCGATAGCAAATTACTTCAATTTTTTTAAAGGGTGATTTATTGTGTGAAATGCGGTAACTAGTCACTGCAAAAAAGCGTTTCAATATTTCCAACGTATGGTTTTGATTATGAATATATCCTAATGTATCTGCATCAATTTTTCGCAACAATCTATGTATATGAACCCAAAAAAAGTAAAAAAAAGAAACCTATCGAATGCAAATTTGGCAATTTGGACTTCCAAAGATGTTGATCTCCGAAGAAGTGGTCTCCCCGTTTGATTTGGAATGCATATATTTTGAGAAATCAAAAATATCGATCTTCAAAAAAGAAGATTCTTACTTTGAAATCTGCAATTGGGAGGAAACAATTAAGTCTGAGTTCTGCATGGGAGAAACACAGAAAAAGCGTAAAAAGCCATAAGCTTAACAATTAATGGTTTTTCAAACTTCAAGCTACATTGCAGCTCTTTAGTTTCACACTGAATCAGCTTATTAAAAAAAATAAATATTATTATGCTGGTGTTTTCAATTTGCAAATTACAAAAGACCCAGTAGTAGCGTGAATAAGATAAGCCTATGCCTGGTCGATCTTTATAGACATGTGGTCCATTTTCAGCCTATATAGTGTTCCGTTGCCTAATTACATTATATCTTTTACGAATTTTAATAAAGTTCGTCGTATTATTTAAAACTTAATAGCAATTTGTGGCCCGCGGGACCTATGTGCTGTGGCGATCCAATGAGCAACGTTTTACTTGATGAGAACCAATGGCCTAGACCTACTTTCATGAACGATTTAAGAGTAGGTGAAACCATGGGTTATTCAGTTGCAAAACCTGTTATAGCAAAATAAACCTACCAATAGAAATCATTCCGAAAATGAATTAAAACTAATTATTTTCGATGTCGTAGAATGCTTTTCCAATATAGAAGATACAGTAGCAGTAGGTCAATGGGAAATAAATTTCAATCTATTTTTTTGGAACAATATGGTCTGCATGGTAAATACTACTGTTGTAAGCTAAACACATCAGTTACAAAATTTTTTCCTAACTCTAAACGTTTTGCTGCCAGTAGCCCAGCACCATATGCCACTGCCATTTACTTGTTCAAAGCCCTCTCGTATTATTGGCATTGAAAATAGATTCGTTGGCTTGTAGCAACATCAAACTTGAGTTATCGTGTAATCACTATCACAAATTATTCTTTGCAAAATCAGCGTCATGACGTACAAGGCAAAATAATTCGGCAAGTTTTTTTCAATTTTCTGCAGTATTTCGAATACTGTACATCTTGCGTTTCGCATTGCAACACGAATACTAATTTTGCGAAACCCCGGGCTTCAGCCATCTTGGCCTTCTTTCTTCATTCGCCTTCGCCTACTTAAGCTAAGATTGACGAAAAGCTTATTAAAACCACTTAGCTTATGCTTTCCTTTTCTGTGGTCGTCACAGCAGATAATTCTTTTCCATCTTTCTCGGTTCACTACATCCTCTTCGATCAACCCAACCACCTTCAAATTATCCTTCACTATTTTCATAAACTTTCTTTTCGGTCTTCTCCTTTTCTTTTTATTTGATAGGTTCATTTTCATTATTCTTTTTCAAACGTAGTTGTCTTTAATTAGCCGATGCTAATACAAAAAAGAACAGAAACTAAATGTGACATGCCTACAAACCGCTGACTTGCACTTTGGTTCAATTATCCTCAATAAAATCTTTAGAAACAATGCTATTTCTTTGTGACGTAATTGTTTTCTTTCAACGCCCCGCGATCACTCACTTGGATATCACCAATCCCCAATTTCCCATTTGGACGTCACCGCCATCTCCATGGTATCCAACGTGACTTGCACTTTGCTTCAATTATTTTCAATACAATCATTAGAAACGTTGCTTTATTGTTCTTTTGCGACATAATTGTTTTTCTCAACGCCCCTATCGCCAATTTTGACGTCACAACCCTCTAATCGCCCACTTGAACAACACCGCTTCCTCCAAGGTATCCACTGCCCCCTATAGAAACCACTGATCTGGTATTACTTTCTCGTTTTAAGCCTGGTTCAGATGCCAGGTGCTTTCTCGAAGCCTGCCAACCTGGAAGGGTAGCCCCTCACCCCGATGTTCAGCCAGGGCCTACTACTCGGCAAACGCCCTTTTCAGGGCGGGGTGATGTGCCCCTAGCAGGGCACACTTTCAACATGTTCCGAAGGCCAGCAGTCTTGCAGCTGAACATCGAAGGCCTCACTGCAAGCAAGATGAATGCATTATTTCGCTGCGCAGTATGAGGCACTCGTCATTCTCCTTCAAGAGACCCACTGGACTTGTGCAGATAAGCTAACAATACCAAGCTTTGCACTAGCTGAGTCTTCTTTAAGCAGGAAGCATGGCCTTGCCGTGTTTGTCCATGACCTGCTAAAATGGACCCTTGCTGATCAGTCTTCAACTACATCGGAGACTGAGTGGTTGTGCGTGAACGTTGATGTTGTAGAATCGTCAATGTCTACAAACTTTCATCTACGCGACTGCAAGCGTCCGATCTTCTAGTGTTTCCTCACCCCGTTCTCTATGCTGGCGATTTTAATTGTTTACATGTCAACTGGGGTTATAAGACCAGCCTTGCCGATGAAGAGTGCCTTGTGCTTGGGCAAGTCTTAACGGTCTTGTTCTTCTTCACGACCCAAAGGATGTGGCCGCCTTTCATTCTGGACGCTGGAACACTGGCACCAACATTGATCTGACATTTGTCAGTGTAAGTCCAGACAGCCGTGCACTGGACAGGCGAATCTTAGAAAAGTTTCCTAGATCACAGCATCGACCCTCGCTTATTGTTCCATCAAGATTTGCTCTGCCTGTTCCTGGCAAGCCTGTTTAGCGATGGAGCTTCCGCAAGGCCAACTGGAGCAACTACAATGCATTGACCAACAAACTTTCCAAGAGTTTGTTTCCACTAGATTCACCGGATATGGATCTGGCCTACCAGGACTTCCACAATGTCATCAGAACAGCAGCCAAAAATCCTATCCCACGCGGTCGTCGAAATAACCACCTACTGTGTTGGGATGCTGAGTGCGAGAACCTCTACCCGACATTTTTGCAGTGCTCTAAAAGAAGCGACTCTAAAGGGGCTGCCACCGCCCTACTTCTCAGGCTCGACAAGAAACGCAGAGATTGATGGTTCAAGGCAGTTCAGACTATTGACTTTTTGTACTCTAGCCGAAAAACATGGAGTATATTGAACAACCTAACTGGTAGATCACCGCGCTCTTCTCGTCACTGTGCCAGGAGCTTTTGCATCCTTTTGCTATTGCATCCGTCTCAGCTGACGCTTGCATCCCAGCTGATTAAAAACGACAAATACGAGGGTATTGACCTTGACTCATCTCGACTCATCTTGCAAGAAATGTCAGGTCTTTTGAGGGCCACTCCAACATGTCCAGTGAACATCTATGAAAGTTTTACCTCTCAGGAGTTTGCTGCTTCCCTCAAACACCTGAAACCAGGAAAAGCTCCTGGCCCATATTCTATTTGACCGGAGCTAATAACCGATGCTGGAGCTGCACTGAAGTCCTTGTTGTGTGGCTTCCTTTCTTCCTGCCTGCTCCACCTCAAAATTCCAAAAGTCTAGAGAAGAGTACTGGTAGTGGCGATCCCTAAACCAAGGAAGCCTGTAGAGGACCCAAAAAGCTATCGTCCCATCTCCTTGCTTTGCGTCCCTTACAAGATCCTGAAAAGGCTCATGCACGCTAGTGTTGAGCCGATTGTTGACCTACTTCTCCCTAGGGAGCAAGCTAGGTTCCGACGGTGAAGGTCAGCCGTCGATCAAACTGTTTTGCTCACTCAAAACATTGAGCATTCGTTTGAGGCCAAGAATAAGGCTGGTGTCGTATTTGTTGATCTGACAGCTGCTTACGACACTGTCTGGCACCGTGGTCTCTTCTGCAAGTTGCTTAGGCTTTTATCTGATAAGAACATAGTCCGGACGATCATAGAACTTGTCCGGAATAGCAGCTTTACGCTCATTGTTGATGACAGCAAGCAAAGCTGGTTAAGACGTCTCAGAAACGGCCTCTTAAAAGGGTCGGTCTTGGCCCCCTTCCTTTTCAACATCTACACATACGATGTGCCTTTCATGACTTCTCAGAAATATGCATATGCTGATGACTTAGCATTGCTGTATGCTTCTCTGGATTGGAAGGCTGTGGAGGACAACCTCCACCCGAGTCGCGCTGATGAGGCGACTTGCGGGATCCGGATGGGGTGCAGGTGCCAAGACATTGCGCATCTTTGCTCTTTCCTTGGTCTATTCCACAGCTGAGTACCGCACACCAGTTTTAAGTCGTAGTACGCATACTCACCTCGTTGACAGCATTCTCAATGATGCTTTGCACATTGTCACTGCATAGTTGCGTTCCACACTAACGGAGGACTTCCCTATTCTCGCAGGCATTCAGCCAGCTGAGCTCCGCCAATTATAAGCGACATTCTCCTTGGCGAATCGTGCTATCCATGACCCCGATTATGTACTGCACGAACAGTTTGTTGGGTAGCAGGATGCGCACCAGGGGAGACTTAGATCAAGACGCTCATTTGTACCTGCTGTGTGGAAACTATTTGATAGTTCGTCTGAACTGGACATCCGCGTGAAGCAGTGAACGAAACATAAATGGGACGCCGACTACTTGGAGAGTACTTTAAGAGTCCGTGCTTACATTCCCACGGTAAGTTTAAGGCCACTTGGATTGAATCTGCCCAGAACATCTTGGGTAAGGCTCAATCGCCTGCGTATTGGTGTAGAGCGTTTTCACTCGTTCGTGTACAAATGGGGTCTCGCTCCATCACCAAATTGCGAATGTGGCGCCACTGAGAAAATTGCAGATCATGTTATATCTTCATGTCTTCTACATTATGTACCAAGAGGAACACGAGGTCTGCAGGTTTTGGATGATGCAACTCGATGTTGACTTTACACCAGCACCGCCAGCATCTAATCTGGGCAGCGCAGCAGCCCGGGGTAGTAAAAGGTTAGACCCTCGGTGCTGGCTTTGCTTTGTGCTGGCCAGGATTGAGTTTGGGTGCCTGACCAAACAACGATGATGTTTAAAGCCTCTTTACATAGTACATGGATGTTGATTATTAACTCCTCTACACCAGCGTGGAGTAGATCTGCAAAAAATCGGGACCTTAATCCTTGTTCAGCTTGAGTTTCTTTAGTCCTACCTCTATCTCTTTCAGTAACGTAAATGATTTGATTCACTTCATTTTCCACTTCTTTATCCCTAGGCGCAATTAGTTCTCGCTTACGTGGCCCAAACGCATTTGTGCTTGTATTCCCCTTGAACAATTCGGCGTAATATTCTGTTTACCACCGATTGATCTCGTCAGTTGTTTGTAGAATTTTTCCTTCAACATTCTTGATTGACCTCTATTTTGATTTTCATATCCGTAAATGTTCTTAATTAACCCCATTTCTCCTGAGGTTTTCTTTCAGTTAACTGCCCTATTATATACTGAAGCGACACCCACTTTGTTTTTTTGCAATAATTTGAAAAGCACTTGTCGAAAGTTTGCAATTTTAAGATATGAGGAGAAAATCATTTATCTGTCCAATAAACCAAAAATATTTATTTCAAATTTTTTAATTAATATAGCAACTGCATAGTTTGGCAATTTATTCATATGTTTGTCAAAAAGGTTTGAATTTACCCCAGTCTTACTCAAAACCGCAGACAAAGATTTGACTGAAAATAATTGAAATTAACTTATTTCTTTTACAAATGTTATTATCGCTTTGCGGTCACTCACGTTTACTGAAAAACCTGTAAGTTCCCGAAAATTGATTGTAATGATATAGGTAGGCCTAAACTAGGCAACAATGAAAAAGAGAATTTTCCAAACTTCACCAAAAATATCAACAATCTGAATAAAAAAAACTTTAATTTTTTCAAATAACAATCTTTAATTAGACAAACTGATTGCCATTATTTTTGGAAATCCAACCCACTGTCTCTCTATCAAAAGCTCATCTATAAATTTTCTAATTAAAAGTTAATGTTCAGGTAAAGCCAGTTGAAATATGATATCTTACTACTATCAAAAGTCATCAATAAAAAAAAAGTCTACTGACCAGTGGCGTAGGCAAAAATTTTTTATTGGTTGGAGGGGTTGATTTCTCTAATAAAGAATGCCAAAGACGCGGTATTTAAGGAAGTCCGAAGGCATAACTCCAGGAAAAATTATGCAAAATTAAAAAGATATATTTTTTCAGGTCTTCTACAACAAGTTCTAAAATTGTGCTTGCATGAATTCTTTGCCTGACCGTAGGAAATGTTGAAAGGTGACGATGTCACCATTTATTAAAATAAAATTAAATACCATCAATTATTATGAGAGAGTTAAACTTCTAATCTTCTTCCGTGCATACGCCACCGCTGATGACGTGATACCCCCAAAATTAGTTGGCTTTTAAAATTCTGTATCGTTACGGGTCAATATTTATTCAAAAAAGAGTGAAGGCGATTAACGTGGCAAATTTTCATTGGATCAAGGAATAGATTTCAAAACTTAAGTAAGGGGCCTATTTAGTGCGCAGTATTTCTCAACCGCGGTTCTCAACATTGCACCTCGCCCTCAATTATTTTTGTAAATATTAATGATCACTTTTTTAATACCACCAAAATCTACAAGAATTTATCACTCTTTCATATAAGGAAAATGCTTTACAACAGGGGTACCCAAAATTATCTGCTTTGCTTTTTACAAGTCTGAAGTTTTGAAGAGCCGCAAATAGGCTTTTTCTTAGTTCAATTGGTCTAAGTCAATGTTTATGGACCACTGCTAAGGTGAAGACCATTTTTTTTTTAAATCGATTTTTGGAAGGCACTAATTGACAGCTTAAATAAGACCAAAACCAACTTGGGACATTTTATTTTAAAAGAAGATTTTTTTGGAGACGAACTTTTTCAAAGCACATGTACCCGCTTTTATTTGGTAGTTTTTTGTTCGTGGTCAAGAGGAAGACCTTTATATTACTTGGAATCAACATAGAGAGTTTGAATTTTGTTGTTGACAAATTTTACATGGCTAGTTGCTGTCCTCAAAATCTTCTTGCAGTTCGCATCCGAGCGTTTGATGACGTCAACTTCGCTGGCTAGTTGCTGTTTTCAAAATCTTCTTGCGGTTCATATCCGAGCGTTTGATGACGTCAACTTCGCCAAAATCGCCTGCGCATTCATTCGTATTTTCTTTTTCTATCTCTCGAACCATCTTTTTGGTTTATAGCAGTAGTTACCGGCGCGATGGTGTAGTGGTTAGAGCGTCCGCTTCGCAGTCGGTAGACCTGGGTCTCATTTCCCAAGCCGAGTCATACCAAAAGACTTTAAAAAATTGTATTCACAGCTTCCCTGCTTGGCGCTTAGCACATAAGGGATAGTGTGGAGAACAAGCCGGCAAGCTTGCTTGTTGTGTCCTTGGACAAGGAACTTAACGAGATGCCTCCGTCTTCATGTGGCAGACAGATGGTGGGGTCAAGCAGTCTACCCGCCGTGGTGCCCCAGTCTGACGAAAGACAGGCAAACCGAGCATGAGCTCATACGCGTGAATGAATGAAATAGCAGTAGTTTTAATTTTTTTTGTTTGCGGGGCATCCAAAAGATTTTACTATGACTCCGCACTGCCGAAGACGTAAACAGCAGGTAGCTATGATGCTGAAGCACCCTATGTAGCCATTTTGAAAAGCAACACCCCCAACAAGTCCGCTTGGAAAATCAAGAAATAGCCTTTCTAGAGATATTCAACAAAATGAGCTTCTAAAAATTGTTTAGAAATCTGGTTTTGAGAATTTAAAAACATTTTTGACCAAAGCACTTACTTCCCTTACTAAAGTTTTTGTTAAGTGCCTGCATAGCATTTGGTAATTAGTAATTTACTGTACTTTAAAACAACAGCTGTTTAACTTTGATTCTAGAACTGCTGAACCAGTTGAAGAATCACTATGAAATTTTCACATAATCAAGAGTTGTTGTTTAGGAACAGTTTGCAGCGAAATATTCGATTCTAGTTTATAAAGAAGGAAAGTAAACAAGTCAAAATAAAAAAGTGTTGTTTTACACAACTTGCCCCATAAATGGGGCAAGTTGTGGCAAAGCATGGGGCAATTTAATCTATGCTTTTTTGCGTAAAACTTACATGGTGTTATTGCTTTTGTTGTAGCATTTTAGTGAACGAACAAAAGAACGTGCGAAAATTAAACATAACGTAGCTCCATGCCGCCATCAAAGGTAAAAAGAAAAACAAAAAAACGTCACACAAGCATATTGTCATCGCTGGTGGAAATGCCTAATCGGAATCCAAATTATCATCATCAACGGTGTTCTGCATGATGGCAGCTGCCACTGTTTCTGCTGATTTGAATTCAAAAATCTGTTTGCTTCTGCGGTGTCCGATTGGTTCACTGGCCGAACGTTTTTACTTTCTTCGCTGTTTTTCTTTTTCTTCCAACGCGATTTTTTCTGGTGTGTTGGTCAAAATTCTTGTTTTTCCTGATCGAGATGGTCTGGATGTTTTTCGAGGAGCAGCTTTTGCAAAGGAAGAAAGACAGCTGGAGAAATATATGGATTGGAGGAAGATACTGTTGCTTGAAGATCAGCTGTGCTTGAATCAGCATCGAAAGAAACTAAGCTGTCAGTCGGGGGCAATAAATCAGGGATTGTAGAAACAGGCAGTTTGATTCGATATTCAGTTCAATTTGATTGGTGGAGCTTACTGCAGGTTCGGAACGGTCAGAAACATAGCTTGAGCTGTAGTCACTCTCGGAAAATATGTCTTTATTGTAGGGGACAATTCCACAAGCACGAAACCCGTTTGTGATATTGGAAGGTGTAAATGCTATAATGCATGCTGAATTAACAACTGCAGGAATGTCGTAGATGTTCATAGTCTGGCCGTGGTGATTTCGATGCCATGCATCAATGCCATTAGCATAATACCTTTTAAAAAGATTGTCAACGGCAACATCCGATGGTAGTAGCTTATGAGATGTTTCGGGCGGAATCGTTAGCAGTTCGATACCATGATCACGACAAAATTCTACAGCTGTCATGATCCCAAACCATGATCACGACAAAATTCTACATGTGCGGCATGATTATCTAATAACAGCAGAACTTTTTTTTTGAGAAAACATCTGCTATGGCGCACAAAATGCTCCAAATATGTAATAAATATGTCCTCATTTATCCAGCCATCGTTGTTCGCCGCTCCAACTGAACCTACTGGAGCACCATTGATGAATTTTCGGTGGTACTTGACCGTGGAAAATATTGATAATGGTGGTATGGTATTTCCTGCAGCATTTACGGTGCATGCCAGGGTTACTAAGTGACCCTTTTCTGCTGATGTAACACCTCCAACACTTCGCCGCCCAGTGTCGCACAACATTTTCTGCGGTGTTTGAACTGTGGTGGCGCCGGTCTCGTCCATATTATACACGTATTCTGGTTGAAATTGATACCTAAAATCATATTTTACCGATTGTTTTAATTCAAATCACTGTAAATCCAAGTAGTTTACGTAGATTTTCTTCTCCATTACTGATGTTAAATTGTTAAAAAAACTCCATCACAGTGTATCGGTTGAATGCCATCATTTTTCCCAGTGAAGTTGCCTCTGGATTCCTGAGAGACAAATGGTTTCTGGTTTTGAAACCTTGCAGCCAATTTTGTCCTACAAACAGATAAATTAACATATTTAGACTAGCAATAACGTTTTCACTAGAACGTCACTATTAAAATTAACATAGGCCTGCATATGAGTAACAAACCTGCCATTTTGTTTTGATACCAGCACTCAGGAATCGGAATATTATTTTTATTAGTAAACTGCAAGCCAAAGAACGGCAGGTTGAAGATGTCTCACCATAAAATTTGTCTGCGAGTTCTTTCACATGATTGCAAAGATCTTGTTCTTGAGCTTCAGTAAACACTTGAAGACGTTACTGATTAACTTTGTACCCAGATGTTGCCAAACCCTTTTCTTTTCTTGATATATACCGCGTTAGCGTCATTCGATTTACTCCATATCGTTCAGCTAATTGCCTCACTGAATTTCCATTTTCCACCAATGTGGTAGCTTTTTTCAAATTTTCTTCTTGTTCTTTACTTCGCTCTGTCCGACGTTTATATGCACACACCATTCTCAAGTTTAAAACATTTAATTTACGTTAAAAACTATCAACCTGTTATAGGAAATGCATTGGGGAAAATTGTGCCAGCAAGGGGGCAAGTTAAGCCACACTTGCACAACTTAACCCAAGCCTACCATTTTGTGATTTGAAGGCATTAGACACCTAGGTCAGCAAAATTGATCTTTCAAACTTACTGCATCTAATAGTCTACCTCATGCACTTCTCAACTGCCACTGCGAATTGCTGACTAAATGTCCTGATTTTTCTTCAGTTGAATGTGATTAAAGACAAAAAGTTTTTGAAAAAACTTTCCCCTAATTTTGAAAGCCTTGTAGATAGAGTTGCAACCGTCCTTTATTTTTCAATTCTGTTCTTTTCCAATTTGTCCTCTGTTTTGAAATCGATCTCACGATTTTTGGGAATTCTTAAGAGATGAAAGTTTGTGCGTGTGGAAAAATTATGAGCTTTTTTTTAGAGACCTCACTAAAAAGTTTTGAAAATTATTGCAGACGAAAGAGAAAACCATGGAATATTGTGTGTCTGGAAAAGTGATGACCTTTTATGGGGGGGAAGGAGCAGCATATGATCTACGTTGGAAAATGTGCTGCGCAAAATTATTTTTAGTTGAGAAAGTTGGCAATCCTACTTGTAGACTGGAATATATAATGTCGTGAACAGAGCTCTTGCGCATGGAAGGATGATCACAACAAAAAATTGAACATTAATCAACACGAGAAAATTTCCCAATGTAATTGCAAGGATATTAATACAAAAAACTAATCTTTATCTAAAAGTAAAGAGCTCTCGATTAGGATCAAAATTAAAACAATATTAGCATCAATTTGTAACACTGGATTTGGAAGGAATGCTTTTGTATAAAAAAGAGCTCAACAAGCGTCTATTGCAATAGATTATATGATTTACGTGAAAGACATGGCCCCTTTTCATGCTATGGCCGAATTAAAGCAAACAGCGCAGACAAAGATCTTAATATCACAAATATTAATATGAAAGCGGGAACACCAAATCGTCAAATAGGCCTACCACTAAATAGCTCATTCCTTTAATCGTCAAAACGACCATTATTTGTGCGACGCCATCAATTTTCACTACGCTTCACCCTCCTTACACTTTTAAAAATTGTCATCATTCTTTCTTTTTGAATATCTCCAGTCTTGATTAATTGATCAAGGTGATCACTATTACATGTGCAGGAGCTATGGCCTGTATTTGCTAAAACATTTCGTTGTTGCTCTCACAAATGTTTGCGCAGCTGCATTAATTGATACGTTTTGAATCGGCACGGGTGATAATATGCCCTGTTGGGGTAAAATCGCACCATACTTAGTAGAAAAATGTTTTCTATTTTGCTTGATATTAGCTTTATAGAACTACCGGGATTGTCACGATTAAGTGAATTTCCGTTAAAAGAATAGTTTTTATATATGTATAGTAATTATAATCTGTTGTTTTATTTTACAATGATCATTTTAATTGTAAATTTGAATAGTCTAAACCCTAAACTTGCTAAACTGTTTTCGAAAAAAGACCTTTTTTCTTTCGCAGTTGTTAATAAATTTGTAACTCACAGTCTTTTTTGACGCCACAATGGTTGACTTCGTGATTAGTTATAGTGTATTCTAGTGAATCTTGTTTCTTTTCGAAGATTTTTCTTTTTTTTATTATTACGGACTACGTAATTTATTAACGGTGTTTTTCCTGTGTCATGTGATGTTCTAGCAATTTCTAGAATATTTTCCAGCCCTATATATAACGCGGCAAGATTTTTCTATTCATTCAGAGAGAGTAGATCAGAGTAGAGTACAGTAGAGTAGAGTAGAGAATATAATGCAATAAAAAGGCGTTGTTCTGTGATGATTGTTGTGACAGAAATCAAGTAGATAATTTTGGTGGTTTTAGTTAGTCTCTGATATTTAATTATTAAAATGCTTTAGTTCTGTGTTTTGGCAAGCGAAGGAATTCGAAGTTATAAAGTGGTTTGTGAATATATTTGTTTTGTTTGTGATCGAGAAGTGTGTGGGTTAAAGTATCTTAGTGGAAGCCAATCTTTTCCTAGCCATTAAGCTGCAACCACACTTAATTATTCAAGCGATACTATACGTCGCCTCAATTTAAGAAGCAAATTGAAATTGAAATAAAATCAAAAAATTTCAATTAAATCGCAACAGGGATCAAACCAAACATTTGAGAAAAGCACTGACTCATTTAACTTTTATGAGCGCACATAAGCAAAGAAAAGAACATGCTACATAATGCGTAGCCAGCGAGAGCTTGAGAGAGTTCGAGGGGAAATCAAAAGAAAACAGCTTCACTGTGTGAAATCGCACCACACAAAAGACATTTTTGCTATTTTGCTTGAAAATAGCTAAATATCAGAAATGTGCTATCTACTCCCAAACTACGGGAAACGTAAGGCTGCCTTGGGTTCGAAGCAGGTCGGGATGTGAGTTGGTGACCATCTTTAAAACAATAAGTTTTTTTCAATAATTTAACAAGTCAGAGGTTGCAAACAAATCATGTTCACGTCTTGGCCAGTTTTAGGACACTTACTCACTGGGTATTTGCACCCTGGTCACATACCCCCTGTCATATAACCCCAGCGCACTTACCACCTTAGGCAACATACCTCCTAAGCACCTCCATCATATAGTAAAAAATAGAGGTGAAATTACGTGAACTATACAATTACTAAAACTGTTAAACATAATCACATTTATTAACCACTAGCCGGCGTCGCCCGGCAGGGGCCCCTCCATCAGTAATGTCGTGGTTTTGTATTTTGGTTCAACCGACCCAGCCGGCTCCACCCATTGGGCTCTTGTGTGAGCAGTAGCGTAAAGTTAATGAATTTTGTGCACTTTCACAATTTCTGCACACGAGATCGTGATCATCATATTCTCTTAATCATGACTGGTAATGTTGACAAAGAATCTTGCCACAAATTATCGTTAATACTTGTGAGGGAGAAGGGATTGAAGCACAATCAAAACTAATGCTAGCGGCAAAATAGTGGTTGCTTTCACAATTATAGAAATAAACTATTTCGTGGTAAGCCTATTTTGCGATGTGGTGCTGCCCTTCTCTTATTTATATTTGTGGTATTAAGTTCTTTTGGCTGCGCTATTTGCCTTGTTTTCGGCATAGCGTCAAATGCGGCTATCGCTTCCCCAAAATCATTCAACGTATTTGAGTAGGTGCACATCAGGCCTACTTATTTTCAAACAAATGTTCTCTGCAAATTCAGTTTTACAAATTGTTATGGTTTTATAATGATTTTTTTCTTGAACTTGGGATTTTATTACAATGCTGTATAGTATACAGGGTGTATCACAAAGATATTCACCCCCCCTAGAGCTCAATCCAAAAGGACTAGGAAAAAAACAAAAATATTGTTATAAATTATATTAAAATAGAAATTTATTCCGTACATTAAATCAATCCTAACTAGTAATCAGTATGACCACCATGGTTTTTTCTAACAGCATCTAATCTTGCAGGATACGATTTAAAAAGATTAGCAAAGATTTCAGGTTCCTCTTTTATTTTAATTAGTTCTTCTGAAATAATAGTCTTTAAGGTTTCCACTGAATTTCTTTCCATGCTAGGAATCTTTAAAATTCTATCTTCAACATGTTTTTCCAGAATAGCTCCCAAGTTTTCAGTTGCATTTAAATCTGGTGATGAACCTGGCCACTGACTGTTGTCGAAGAAATCAATGTTGTTGCTTTTCAAAAGTTGTTGAGTGGCGATTGCTTTAAAACACGGAGCTTTGTCATGAAGAAATGTAACTTCATCAACACTTAGAACATTATTTTCATTTTTTAAAAAGGGTATAACATGCTTTACTAGAATTTGTTCTCGAAAATAAGTTCCATCCCAGCTTTGACCTTTTTCTTTTGTTACCCACCTCACTAGCGATTCTGAGACCAATACTTAAAATTCTATCAACATACCTAATTTTTTCATTATCAGAAAAAGCCATAATTATTAAGTATCTGGAAAAAAATGAAAAAGTACATTAATTTCTAACAACATAAGCTTCACAATGTGCTATATAGTTTGGTCATACCTATTACCAGTTTGGCTGTAGGGGGGGTGAATATCTTTGTGATACACCCCGTAGGCATCAATACCTCAACAGGCAGCATATCAGCAAAAGAAAAAATCCTTGCTTTGAGTATATACGGCGACGCCACCGGCAGAGCCCCCATCAGTAATGTCGGGATTGAGAGTGTCGGTTCAACCGGCCAAGCCGGCTTCACCTATCGGGCTCTTGTGTGAACAGTTACCAAACGTTTATGTGTTTTCTGCAAATAAGATTTTCACGATTCTTTGTGCTCCTTTTCCTAATAGAATTTCTCATTTCAAGATCCTGGCTATACCTTAGATCTATGTGCTCTATTCATTGCGAACAGGAACCCAAGGGAGCCTTACGTTTCCTGTAGTTTGGGAGTAAGCAACACATTTCTGATATTTAGCTATTTTCAAGCAAAATAGCAAATGATGGCACAGACTACCATTATTAATTTCTAAAAGTGTAAGGAGGGTGAAACATAGTCAAAATTGATGGCGTCGCACAAATAATGGTCGTTTTGACGATTAAAGGAATGAGCTATTTAGTGATAGGCCTATTTGACGATTTGGTGTTCCCGCTTTCATATTAATATTTGTGATATCAACTATTTAAATTTGACTTACCTTCAGATTAATTGTTTTGTTTTCTACAAGCAATAATTTCAGAAACATATTAAACACAAATACAAAATAGCATACATCTTCTTCCGTTTACAGGTTTAATCGTTTTTCTACGTCCTGTAGTTAAAAAGATATAATGCTTTAAACTTTTGGGGCAAAAACTACCCCACGTTGGACATAGCACGATGCAAATCTCCTTGGCCGAATAGTGTTAAGCGTGCAAGCGAAAAAGAATAATGCTTAGAGAGCTTAAAGTGCTTAAATAAACAATTGCTTGTGGCATAAACAAATAAGCTTTAATTGTTGTAAAGTTGTTTTTATTGAAAGCACCTTATTAATATCTTCTAAAAGACGGTTTCCGCTATCAGTGCTTTTTGAGAAAGAACAAAAAACAGATTGTGCAATGAATCGTTGATTGTAACGTCATTTTAGACTCCAAACAAATGAAAGTTTTTGTACTATGGTAAATAGAAAGCTGATTTTTGCTTGAGCAAAAAGCGGTTATTCTCTGCCAACTAATGCAAATTAAAAAAAAAAATTTTTTGTTTATGACGTTATCATGACGTCACAAGCACTTTTATGACACTCACCAGGAAATGGTGATAAATCGTGCCAAGTTTGATGCTTGTACCTCAAGTAGTTTCAGAGGAGTTAAAACAGACACACAGATAGACAAACAGTCAGACAGAATAGCGCTTTGTAGTATAGATCAGTGGTTCCCAAACTTTTTCCAGTCACGACCCACTTTTCAAAACATAAATTTTCGAGTCTCACATAATTCTACATGTACTTCGATGTACTTGGATAAAAGTACAGTGAATACAAAATATATAATTGAAATGCTACTTTTCATTTTAATTATTTGAGACAAAGCATGCATTAATCCAAATTTTGAATGACTTTCGCGACCCACTGAAATTACCTCCACGACCAATCATTGGGTCCCGACCCGTAGTTTGGGAAATGCTGGTATAGATTATTCTTCTTTAACAGCCAGCATATAGGTTGTTTGCTTCTTAAATAACTGTGAATTAAAACTGTACACGTAGCTGTGATCTGCTGCTTTTTTACATTTTTACCGTGATCATACCAGATAGCATGATGACGTCATAGAGTGAGTTTGAAGCGTTCAAGAAAAAGCATCGTTTTTGAGTTTAATGCCAGTGATGTTAAAAAGCAATAAATCTCTATTAGCATTTAATTCATGTAACAATGCTATCATTCTTAGCTTTTTCTTACTCATTTTCACGCTCCTCCGTTTTCTTTTCACCAAATATTTACATCTGCGTAATTGTTACTAGATGGGCATTCAGAACCAATCAGTTTTATTAATTTGTTTATGACGTCATATATAAATTTTAGTCGCATGTCCTGAGGTTTTTATGTTAGCTATTCTTAATATCAGGCCAAGTCAGATGTTTATATTTTCCTTTGTCTTTACTTTTATTTGTGTTTACCCGGTGTTTAAACAATGTGACAACAACTACCCGATCACTGCTGTCTATAAAACTTTACTGTACTTAACGATATACAGAGGTTTTTGACCTAAATTATACTGGCCAAACAAAGTTTTTCGCTTTTTCATGCTTTTTACAGATACTAAAGATGAATGTTTAAGCCAGTGGTTCCCAAAGTGGGCGCCACCGCCCCTTGGGGGAGGTGACATCCAATTGGGTAGTTGGAGGGCGTTGAGGGAACACAATTACGTCACAAAGAAAAAATAAAGTAATCTTTCTAAAGATTGTATAAGCATAATTGATCGGAAGCGTAAATCTGGGGTTTGTAAGCTGGTTACATGTAGTGCTGCTTTTTCTGTGTTACCATAGGCTAATCGAAAAAACTACCCTGGAAAAAACAACTACGTTTGCACAAGGATAATAGAAATGAACTTATCAAATAAATAGAAAGGAAAAGGACAAAAAAAAGGTTTGTGGAAGAAGTGAAGGTTGATTTGAAGTGGTTGGATCGATCAAAAAGGATGCAATGAACCGAGAAATATGGAAAAGAACCATTTGCTCTGGCCTCCACTAAAATCGAAGAGCCAAATGAAGAAAGGAAATATTGGCCGATTGCTTTCATCTGATTTTTGCCAATTTCAGCATAAGTAGGCGAAGGTGGGCCAAGGAATGCGGTCAGACAGGCCTGCAGCTTGTGTCCGGTAAAATTGATATTGGTGTTGCGCTGCGAAACGCAAGCACAGTAATTGAAATACTGTAAAAAAATTGGAAGAGCTTGCTAAATCATTTTGCCTTGTACGTTATAACCTTGATTTTTCAAAGAATAATTTGTGATAGTGATGACACAACAACTCAAGTTTAATCTTGCTACAAGCAAACGTTCAACAAATCTATTCTCGATGATAATAATGCGAGGGGGCCTTTGCTAATAACCAAACCTATAAGGAGGCTGTTCGAGAAAAAAATGTGCAAAACATTGATCTAAAGGGTGCACTCAGTAATGCTCTTCCGATGAAACCGACACAAACTTCTGAAACAATGCTTTTCACCGGACATTACTGGCTAGTAGGCTTGTCGTGCTGTAAATTTATCAATCGCTTTGGCTCTTACCCAAACTTTCAATTTATTTCTCTGGTATTTAGCAAAAGAATAGGATAAAAGTTTGTGAGCTTAATGGTTGTTTAGGGATAGGTCCAGAATTACTTTAAAAATGGGGGCGTAGGAAGGGTTTGAGTGTAACAAGGGCGATAGCTTCCCAAATTTTCTAAACTCGATCGACACGTGAATGTGTTATCAAATGTAGTAGATGCAAAGCGTCAACATTTAAAAAGAGCACATTCAATTTGAGGTGCAAACTGACAAAATTGGAGGTAATTCCAAAAAATGCTCATTATACAAAATTGAAGAAATTCAAAACCAACAAATATGTTTTTACTCTTTCCATCCCCTGAAAATTTGCTTTTGGCTAGGCTAATGGTCTATACAACTGTGTTGAATCGCACCTGTAGGCTTACAGAGGAAATCAATTGCATGCAAATTGGCTAATAGGTCTGCTGGAGTCAAATGCAAAGCAATTTGATGGAGACGTGGCTCTTTTTATTTTACGACGTGACCAAGCCACAAAGGCGCAGCAGTCAATAAACATGACGACACCAATACAATTTAGAGAAGGGATGCACCAATTCGTGAAATAGGCCTACCACTTATTTCTGTGATCGTAAAGCAACCACTATTATGTCGTCCACCCCCAACTTCAACTTGTCCTGTACTTAATTGATGGCATGGACAAAACTTGTGAAGTGATGGGGTGTTTGTAAACAAGACTAGTCTTAATTCAAGAAAATGATGGTTGAGATTGATTGCACAGGAGGATGCCCCAATTTACAACAACTCTTTATAACAGAAGGTTTTATTGCTCTTAGAAACGTTCTATTCTACTTATTACTCTGTTTCGTCATAATGCATACTGACATCATATCATAATAATGTATGTTGCATTTAGGCACTTACGACTGAATTACTTTCTTTAGTTGAGAAGGACGAGAAAAACAAGCAATTTAGCAATTACAATAAGTTATGGCAGCTTTTTAGAAAGCATACCATGAAAAACTAATGCTTTTCATTAAGGCATAAATTGTCATTAGATAGAGAATTAGAATCATGACTTGATTTGAGGCAAGTGCTCTCGAATCAAACATAGAATAGCCAGAAAACATTTTTCAGGAAAAACCAAGTTTTTCCAGCGATTTCTGATATTCTAAAATCTAGAAAAACAATTTACTATCCTCAACAATCCATGAAATGGCTTTGATTGGTATTTACAATAGATTTTAAATTAATTAATTAAACAAAGGCCAGCAGCTAGTTCGTGAAATGGACTGCAACAAAATATCGGCTCAGCATCTTCGCCCCCAACAAAAAAGATCCTTATCTTGATTAACGGTCTCATGTGCTTTCAAAACGATTGCCTTCACAAAAGGAAAAGAGAGAAAAGGTCATCACCTTAGCAACGATTGATAAGAATCAAATTTGACCAGTTGAACTCCAAAAATGATAGTCTTTATGCGGCCAGTCACGACTAAAATATAGCCCACACTATAAAAACTTTGGGCACCCCTGAATTAAACAAGTTTGATCTTTGATAAAAATTTATTGAAAAAAGATTTACAAAATCCTTCGTCTGAGGGAAGACAATACCCCTGAATGAAATTGCACTGTAAACGGAAAAACATTTTTGCATTTTCGCTAAAACATAACTTAATAGACCTACCAGGATTGGGTTGAAGACTTTGGAGAGAAGCATTGTCCTTTTTACCTCCTAAGTCTATGTAGGTATTAGAATGCATAAAGCTTAGTCAGGGGACTTTTGGTCACCTTGTGTCAGAATGCACAATAAAACCCAAATACATTTTTGCTATTTGCTTAAAAATAGTACCATAGATGTGTCGAAATTGGGACCAAAAATTGGGCAGGCATGGCTCCTAAAGTACACCGGCTTCGCTTATCAAAGAACAGAGCACAAAAGACAAAGTCAGGAATTTATGATCACAAATGTGTTAACGAAAAGGAGAGCAACAAGTCATTAAACTCGCCTACCACTAACTTTTCTGTTCTTTTTTGCAAACAATCTCTGTTGTGACGCACCTTCTACTTTGACTTTAATTTCTGCCCCTTACTCATCAAAAGAAACAGCAGAAGGATCGGGGGGCGAGGGGAATTGGAGTTATGCTCAATTCTCTAAAATAATTTTGATTCTATCCTCTTTTAAAGCACTCTTGGTTTGGGAAGAGGTAATGGCAATGCCAAAAAGCCATCAACTTTTTGTTGCTGGTCTTACGACTGTTTCTTAAGTGAAGTCGGCGCAGCTGGCATAGCCGACTAGTAATGCATATATTTTACTTTTTTTTTATTGCCGTAGTTGCCATATTTACTATAATTTTTAGCTCACTATCAGCTTTTGCTGCACAGAGAAAAATTCTCTAGAGAATCTGCAGTATTTTTGGGAATAGTCTTGGTGGGGTGAAACTGAGAAATACCGTCATACAATTTGCAAAAAAAGGAAGCAAATTTCTCATAAAGCCGGTAATATCACGATGTGATATTTTTGGAAATTCTTCGTGGAGCCGATCCGGAACAACAAAACGTGGAATATCGCAAAATTGTTGCGAAAATCACACAAAAAATTTATTACAACAGTTGCGATAATCTTATTGCTGTGTCAGTTCCCCAAACTATACGAATGACCGGGATAATGTAATGTCTAGCAATGAAAGCATGATAAGGTGACATCACAAAAGACATCCGTTTGTTGTTCAAAAACTATATTTCTGTGCTCTACCATTCAGATTCAGGTGAACATGGGCGTATAAAAGCCAGTGGTAATAAAAGTAGCTTAAAAATCTACTTGTGTTGAATAACACGCCAGTAAAAAAAGATTTGAAGATAAATGTTTTTAGTTGAGAAAAGTAAAAAGTTTGCGAGAAATAAATTACAGTAAAAGCAGTGATATATTTCTAAATGCTTGTGCTGTATCCATTTAGTCCAACAATAAAAGTAGTTGGATGTGTGTTAACTTACAACACGCAACCATTTTAGTAACTGTTTTTTTTATCGGTCTAATCAATTTTATTTTTTAAATGTTGTTCTTCAGACCGGTGGCTCACAACAGTTGTGCGCTATGGAACGGTTTATTATAAGTATTTTTTTCACGGACCAGCATACAAGTTAATGTGGCAGACAAGAAAAGAACTCGAATTTACAAAATCAAGTAATTTCAAAAAAATCTTGATCAAAAAAATGTCCCGACTTGTCAACAATTGTCTGTTGGATAGGTGGTTTGGCACCCCAGCTATTCATCGCACGTTGTTCAGAATTAAAATTCGTTGAAACGTGCAGCGAATCTATAAAACCAGAACTCTTTTACTTCAACTTCTAGATAAAAAACTTCAATTTTTGTGATGTTAAAATTTTTAAATAACTACAGTCGAAGGAATAGTATAACGAAATTTTTATTTTGAAAGGCAATTTTAGAAATAATCTTTTTTATTTCTAGAAACCCAGCAATATTTTTGAAAATCTGGGGTAGGTCTAAAGCATATTTTAAACATATTTGCTGAGGCCATGTTTACGTGATAATTTTATATATAAAAACGCTGACGTATTCAGCTCTAAACACGGCTTCGATAAATCTTTCTGAGAGTGGAGGTAATTATCAGCAAACTGCAAGAATAACACTATTGAATAAACATGGCAATCGCTTTCATTGACTGGCCAAATTAAAAAATTTGAATGTCATCGCGGGCAATAATCATTTAAAAGAAAATTGAACATCAGTTGCGTATGAATGTAGTTTATTTGGTGTAGAAACAGATACAATGCAATTCATTTGTGACAATTTTATTGAAGAGTAGTGATTTGGTCCGTGGAGTATGTGACACATTAAATTCAGTTAATCGTATTCATTTCAAATTAAGTTCCCTCTTAAACCGTGGGGTGCTAATGTAATATTTGCGGTTACAGGTTTTTGCAAACTTTTGGATATTTGATTTCAAAGAACTACAACCAATTCCAAGTTTACTTTTCAAATGTCGGTTTGATAATAATCATTCTCTACGCTTTACTTTGCAATATTTCGTCCAATGGTCCTGGTTAGGGTAGTTGCTTTGTAGGTGCAAGTTTCTGGCAAGCACACGTCTATTCTTCTTTGAAAACTGAACAGATTTGCAGCGACCAATCGATTATGCTAGTTGCTTTATATCCATTGATTGCTCCCATATATTCAAGATTATTTGGACAAGTTCTTGCACGGTTCCCTTAAATTCGCTTTTATCTTGTAAGTCGAAAACAATTTAAATGAATGCTTTGAGGCAGAATTTTGCAATTGTAATAAATAGCACAGACAGCCGTGTGATCCGAGGGTTGTTCGTGCTTGTTGTAGAATTTAAATTTGTTTTCGATGCTAAAAACTTTTCGATACTAAAATTCTTTATGACTATTTTGGCCTACCGACGATGACTCACTTTACTTCGCCTAGTTGGCATGAAACAGCCGCACTAGTTCCTCTTCAGAATTCGAAATAAACACAGTTCACTTCAAGAAAAGATTTCCAGAAAATAATATCTGGGGCTAAAAGCTGCTTTTGTGCTAGCAAGCTAAATTGATATTCAACAGACAGTATGTCTTTGGCATATTTCTAAGTTACTTGAAGGTCATGATTACTGAGATAACCTTACATTCTACTTACATTAGTTTGTTCAAGTAACAGAGAAAGAAATTAAGCATTATTTTGCGGCAACTAAACTGGTTTTCCGTATCTCGCAGTAAAAATAGATGTTAGATCGAGTGTGTATTTTTCACAGGTGAATTTTAAATAGCTCGAATCAAGATAATAAATTTTAAGGCAATTTGGGTCTCCGCTTTTGCTCCTTTATTTGCGAACAGCTCAGTGAGTACCGAATTATTAAGTACATATGCGCAAAAGTGTCATGTTTTGTTTTGCAAGGTTAGAGTATAATTTTTGAATTAATTTGGCGCCTGAGTCTCTTCTAAAAACTTTAAAAAACTTGAGATTTCATTGGAGCAACGTGATGAAGAGCAAGGCTTTAGACAAAACTGACTTTTTATAATTTAATGTTTTTGTTTACGTCATTTTGAAATATAGAAGCCAAGCAATATGTGAATATGCATTCTTTGTCACCACTGTCACTGCTGAAATCTCTGAGCTTGATCATCCTTTTTTGAATAGCTTCACCAAAAAGAATAGCTTAGAAGGCGTAACTAAAACGCTGTATGACCAGATTAGTAACATCACAAAGCCATTGTTACAACGGATTTTTTCGTTGTGTGAAACAGAGTTGTTACCACCCAACTGTTTCGTGAAACAGTTAGAGGGATTTTGCGAGCTTCAAGTCCTCTTCCACATTTGGTTTCCTTTAATATAACGTAGTTTTGATTCAATGAAAATAATTTGATTAAACCTAACCACTATGGAACAATCCCGTGATGTGACTATAGTTCATTTCGAAAACATTTTTTTAAGTTGGGAAATAGATTTTCGCAACCAACTTAAGGGGAAATCGATTTCAATTAGTTAATTTCCGAAAGGGGAGGGGTTCAATGACTTTTGCAAAAGTATACTATAAGTTTAATAGCGTAGAATAAGTTGAAAAGCACTAATTCGGGATATTTGTGATATTAAAGTAAGATCCACCAAGAAACTTTGAAAAATGCTTGAATTGGTCAATTCCGGCGGCAGTTCACTTCGAAAAATTTTCGATGGAGCCACTTCTGCTTGAAATCGGGTTCGCCAGCGAAATTTCCTTTATTGACCGGAGTACTTAAAGTCTTTCAGTATCACAGCATCTTGTCGACGCTTAAAAAGACCACGTTTTGAAAATAGGAAGTTTTTTTATTTATGAACACGTCCCAGTAAATAAAAAAATAAACAACCTAGCGGTAAAAATTACTGGTTATTTAAGTGACCATTGTGGCATGTTTCCAGCTATGTCATTGGCTTAATGCAGCATTTTTTTATGTGATGTAACTTATCCCTCAGGGTGAACTGTTGATTCGTGGAGGAACACTTTTTTTGCTCCCCTCTCTTTAAAAATAACTCAACAATTAATTTGTCAGTTAAACTGAAACAAAAAAATGCTGATAATTGAATGCTTCGGAAAGGGTAAAAACTTAAAAAAGGGTGAAAAATAAAAGCGTTTGAAACCACTGGCCTAATGATATAAAAATTTTATCTAGCAGCCCCACAATGTCAAGCGGGCACGTTATCATACATCGCGTGTTGGTCAAGAAATTCGAGATCATAAATGCTTTTTTGAATACTAGTTGAGATATCAACACCGACACAGTGGTGTAGCGATTAAACTGACTGCTTCATAGTCCGTAGACTTGGGTTTGATTCGCTTTTTAAGTTATACAGAAAACTTTAAAAATGATATTCATAGCTTTCCCACTCGGCGCTCAACACAAAAAAATAAGAGTGGAGAAAACCTGACAAGTATGCTTGTTGTGCTCTTGGATGTAAACCATTTAACAGAACACTCCCATCTTTATGAAGCAGGCAAATGGCAAGCTGAGCATTCTACCCGTTGTGGTGGCCTAGTTTAACAAAAGGCTTGCTAAGAGACCATCAACTCTTACCCATGAGTGAATGCCAAAATTTCTGTAAAGTCAACATTTAGGCTCTGATTGTTTACCAAAACTTAATTTCCATAATTAAGTAATCAATTGCTTCTTGTTTCGATAGGGGTTTAGTTCGGTAACCATTAGTTATTTCATAGTGCTCTTTGATAGCGCTGTTATGTGTTTGCTATGGAAAAACAATATTCATATTTGACGTCATAATACTCGGACTTCACCACTAGTGCATGACCAAAACATTCAAAAACTTAACGTCTATAAAAAGTATATCAACTAAAAGTGTATAAAGTATATTATAATAACTTAATTTTGATTTTGTCAAGCCAGTCGTTCCCTATAGTTAACCGTACATTGGGTTTTGTGATGACACAATCGTGATGTTTGGCAACGTTAAATTGAATTAAAAGTAGAATGTGTAAAATTCAACAAGCGATGTTTTGAAAAATACTTTTTTAGATTTCAAAACGTTTTGTGATTTTTTGATGAGTATAACTTGTTTTTTTTAATAAAATAAAAATTTAGCAATGCTCTGACTCCTTAAATGCAAAAATGGTCATATAACACATCACCCAGCGTTTGTTTTTTGTCACAAATCGTCATATGAGATCATGAAGCAAGCTTAAAGTTAGTTATTACTTTCATACATCATTATTCTCTTTTAGGACCTAGATGTATGTTTTTTTACAATCTCTCACTGCATGCCACTGCATAAATTTTCAATTCGTGGTTGTGCTTTTTAGTTGTATAGGTCCAAACAAATATTTCCTGTTGTTAATAAGTTGTTATGCAGATTAAACGTTTTTCGTTTCGATGCATATTTCTTTTATATTACGTGCTACACGCACTGTTGCTCAACCGAAAGAACAGCTCTCTACGACGAGCAAGAACCTTTACCTGGGTATGAACTTAAATGCATTAAATGCGATCTCAAACATTGCATTAAAATGTGCGATAAGCTTTTGGCAACATTACTTCTTTGGGCTAAATTGGCTGAACAAATATAATAGTTTTAAATGTAGCTTGTCATTATTCATTCCTAGCCAGCTTTGAGGCCTTGTTTGGCAGGGCTATCTGTCAGTTACATCGGATCAAAAATATAGGTTTGGTGTCTGCAACGGCTTTCCCCGAATGAAATTTTTAAGAGTAGTAACGATAGTTGGGTACAACTGGGGGCATCGCCCCTATGCCCCTAATTTCAATTGCCGTACCGAAACTTTGAATTAACACTGGTCTACCTCGCAAACTCTTTATTATTTCACAAATTCTATCCATTTCTTCCAATAAAGATAGGGGCACAAGATCAAAATTGGGGGTGGACGCCGCTGTGGTTTTTGTTGTAGGGTTACAGAAATAACATATTTGATGTTAGAATTATTTCACCATTTGTTGCAAACCCCTTTTAGTGATATTTGTGACACCAAGTTTCCCGGCTTCACCGATGTGCTTGGTACTGAAACAGAGCAAAAGGGGTACACCTCCTTCCAAATATCTTGTTTACGACCACCCGGATATCTTTAAAATCCATTTTTAAGAAAATATGTTCCTCCATGGATAAAATTATACCTGTAGATTAGTTAACTATGTTTTGACGCCATGGTGTGGATCACTTGACCTATTACTTTTGTTGATTTCCCTCTTAAACCGAGAATTTCAAAAACAATGCCCAAAATACCAATCATCTAACTCTTAAATTAAGACTGTGCTTACTTATCAACAGCAAATAATTGCACATACTATCCTTCGCTTTATTAAACGAAATGTATGGAAGCGCGGCATAAACGCAGCCAGAAGGGTGAATTGGCCATGGCCCATGATCCATCAATTATAGTTGAGATATTACAATGAGGTAGGATTGCAGCTTAAGTCAACAACTCACCTACCAGGCCTTTGTGCTTAAGAAAGAGACTTTTTTTTCTAAATTCAGAAAGATTTTGCTTTTAAACTCGGCGTTTTGTTCTACTTTGCTACATCAGAGAAAAATGTCTTGGAGGTTAAGAGTTTTCTGGCATGCAGCATAACTGCAGTACAAAGGTATCCTAATATGTAGTTTACTCACACTTCAGTAATTATGATTGTCGTAGTTGGCATTGTGTTAATTAGAAACCAGATTTAAAGCGTTATGTTTATGCTGAATTAAATCATTTCGTTTTAACGGGCAGCATATCAGTAATGGGCTTTATCATTTACCCTTGCTGTCAAAATGACAGTGGATGATAAGTACACCTGCTACCCCCCTTAGTTTTATTCAAGTGGTACCGAATAGGATTACGACATTACAAAAGTTTTTTGAAGCGTCCAAGAAAAAAGCATGCTAAAAAACGCTTAGCTGCTTAATTGCTTTTGCGTCGTCGATAAAGCTTAAATTATAGATTTGAAAATTATAGGCGAAGATATGGAAATTGTAAACCTTGCACCTAATTGACAAAGCAGCATACGGGCGTAAGGGGCATTAACAATTTATTGTTAAAAAATTAAAAATTGTTAATGCCCCTTACGCCCGTATGCTGCTTTGTCAATTAAATGCAAGGTTTACAAAGCTTAAATTGTAAAAGAATTAGTTTTATCCGCATCAGTTCGTTGATATCTCCTGAAAAAGCTTTTAGCCGCGTTTGTATGATCAGTAATTTTCGATAAAATAAAGAAAACAAATTTTACAACTAATTGTTAAGTATGACGCAATCTTACATCTTTAAAAGGTGAAATTTCTTGAAATTGGTAGATCGGGTGCTGACTTATGCTGAGGGAAAACCCACTTTTCTCCGTCAAGAAATGAGAATTTAGAGAAAACTGCCTTTAATTATAATTTCATCATTTCTCAGTTCTCAGAGCAATTTTGTGTTATTACATGGTTTTTGAGGTAGGATACCTCCTTAAGCCCTTTATCCGGACCACTTTAAGGGGGGCCGCGATCTCCATCTTTATTTTCTGGTAACGTTGGTTGTTCAAAGGATGGACATAATATTTGGGTATTCGTTTTATGAATTTTGAACGTACAATTCGTCAGCTGTTTAACTACAAATACGCATATACAATTATTTTTTATTCCGCTGCATATTTATAATTCTGTGGTTATCAACGACTTGATATTTTGTTTTGTTGCAATGCACATTCATTTTGTAGCAAGTGAATTATTTCAATCCATATTGATATCTAACTCTCCAAAAGTTACAGGTTCATTGCAAGAGCTTTTTTATTCTAGAAGCTTGAGTGTGTGAACGAGCGTGAAAGACAGATCATCTTTTCTTTGTCAGATCGATCACAGGTTATTTGCCTCCTCATATTTATCTCAAAAATGCCGCTTAAGGAAAACAAGCAAAACTTTTTATACTAAACAAAAAAATTTTGAGTAATTCACTGCCAAAAAACACGATATGAAGATAAGACAAAATACATATTTACTATAAATTGAAACTTATTTAAATCAAATAGTTCAGCTTAGTCTTTCGGTTTTTTAGCGTTTCTACAATTTGTTTATGTCTATCACTGGATCTGCAGCTGGCTCGTTGGAATTCTCATTATATTCGTTTTAATTTCTTTCTGATGCTGAAGCCAAATTGGAATAAACCATTTTATGAGTTGGTCTTCATTGATTAGATCCCTGGCTGCATCTCTTCTTCGTAATTTAGTTTATGAGAACGAAACCTATTTCACAGTCGGCATTAGAGGCGCGAAAGGTTTAACAAATTTTAAAACGAAAATCAAAGGTTGAAAGCTTTTATGTTAAAACAAGCGTCAGCTTAATCATTTCAAGTAATATTTCCGTGGGTATTGATCTTTACTTTTGCAAAACTTTTCGGTTCAAAAAAATATCACTTCTCTTTGCATAATTTGCTTTGCAACGTTTGTTTCATTCTCGTGGCTGTAAATGAATCTGCTACTGATAACTAATGCCAAAAAAAATTTTTGAGTTCATTTGAGCCAAATGCAAAATCACCTTTTAAATGCAACTCCTGAAAAAATAGCAACAAGCTAGTTTGATATGATGAGAAAATCTTTTTAATAAAATTTGAAAGTTTTTTTTTGATATTTTTCTGTTTGTCAAATCGCCTGGGATAATATTGCTCTTTATCACCCCCTATCCCTTGAATATGCCACTGCAACTGTATTGTAAGCCTCAGAAAAAAAGACGCGGGATGCAATATACTATACGAAGCTTTGATTTTGTTGTAATTAGTTAGGCCGCATAAGTTGGAACCTCTTCTTATACACCGGTTATTGTAAAAATGGTCAGGAAAAATGGTGTTCTTCCTGTGTAAACCAAAATATAGCGCTAGCAATGTACAAAAGCTCTTTTAAATATAAGCTTTTACATAAAACTTGCTTTTTTACTATTTTACACCGGAGAAAATCCACCATTTTTTACAATATGTTTGACTGAGCAAAAGCGTTTTGTGCTACATATTGGGCTCAGATGTTATTTAAAAAAGCTGGCAGTTCATCTGTACTATTAAGCGCATTTCTTTTTGTTTAACTCCTCCGAAACTACCGGATATAAAAACAATAAACTTAGCAATAATGATCACTTTCCCGGGTTAAACATCATTGGAGGATTAGTGACCTTATAAGCAAAGATAATTATTTTGTATTTGCATTCCTTGACATTTGAGAGCCGTTTTTTCTCAAACGAAAGCCAGCACCCAACTTGCCAACTCACAAAAAATTGTACCCCCTTAGGACAGAAGATGACGTCACAGTTAGCGTTTGTTCAAAGAATTTCCTTTATGCATGTTCACAAAAAGTGCTTAAAATAAATACGCGATTAAATGTTTTTTTGTGAGATATTAACAAGGTGTTTTCGATTAAGAAAATATTACGTGGATTTGAGCTAAATTGACCATGCAACAAGCGATATTTTTTAGCATTTTAGAAATTTCAACTATACTCTTTTTCTTTATTTACATGCTTCAAAGTAGCTTAACGATGACATAATCCCGGTACAGTTGAACTGAAAACAGCGCAACAGGCAGCAGCTGCTCTTGAAGCAGTTATACATTATCTTTTCAAAAGCAAACAGTTGATATGCTGCATGATAGTCCAAATAGTAATAATACATTGAAGTATTATCATATTCGTAGGCCTAAAAATCTTTTTCGCAATGCAATGGCAAGTTAGAATGCCCTTGTTAGGATTTATGTCGCAAGCCTGACTGATATTCACCCATAAGACCTATACTTGCTGGTCAAGTGCATTCAAGTTGAGCAAAATTGGCAATTTTTCATGTCTAATTTTACAAGCATCACAAAAATTATCCGCAATTTTTGTACAAAAACCTGGACGATGGATTGTTGGCCAACTAACCTAACTTATTGCAACAACTCAGCTGTAAGTGCTTGTCCCATAGCTGCAATTATGCCAGAATTATGCAACATACGACAAGCTGATGTTTAGGTCATACAAACAGCGGTGGAAAAGTTCCTTTTTTTAAGTAATAGATTTCATTTGCCATATTTATCCTCCATTCTCGAGAAAGCGAATTGTATCGCTATGTTTTGGACGAAACGTTCGCACTCGCTTGGGAGTTGCCATTTGCGATGTGTCTGGGCCACCTGCTTGCCACATAAAAGTGGGGCGTCCTGTTAAGTGCCTTGCCCAAGGACACAACAAGTGAACTTGCCGGTTTATTTGCGAGAGCAAGTTCATCCGAGATGTGTTATGTCAGGCACAAACAAGAAGATTTACTCTCCTGTAGAACACCGGATTATCTCCCTTGGCAAGCCTAAGGTTCGCAGGCCTTATTTTTAGTGGCAAGGCCCTCTTAGTGGTGGCCAAACTACCATCTGCGGGCGGATCCGACTCACCAGCCAGTTCAATCCTGCCCACCGAACACCTTGCACATGGGATGTGATTTTATTGTTATTTTTGTACCATAATATATTTAACAATTCATTTTTGCATAGATTACGTAAATGGTACTGCATCCGGCCCTCTAGTGACCAGACAATCGCGAATTTGGCCCTTGGATTAAAAAGTTGGGCCACTCTACTGTAACTTCTAACTTCTACGGTGTCTAATTGATAACTACTAACAAATTTGGTTACTTCTGCAGAAAGATAACAAAGTTATAGTTGCAGTAACAGTTACTACAAAAGTAACTAGTTACTGCTCACCACTGCATACAAATATGCCTGCAGTTAAAGAAAGTCGTAAGTAGAGTGTTTTGATATTTAATAGCCTATTCCTAGAAATACACAACAATCACTTTAGCTCTCCCCCTCCCCCTACAACTAAATTTATGCTTCCACGCTCGTGGTAAAAAAAACTGATAAAGTTTGTAAAACTATTGGCTTCGAATTGTGAGCAAGTCCAGTTTCAAAGTACGGCTATGCTGGAAACAGGACAAGCAAAACATAGCTAAGGACTTCAAAACCTTAGAAAATATAAAACGGCTATGTGCAACCACTTATCAAGTTATTCTAGTCAAGTCCCATTTTAAAAAAGTTTTTTTGATTTTGGAACAAGAATTGGCCATGTCAAAAAACATTAACTTTCCATTTTTCTTCTCGCAACTACCCATTGAGAAAACCAGCACAGGTGGCTAAACCGATGTTCTTAATCTCATCATTACTGATGAGGACTCTGCTATTGTAATAACTTAATTGTAAGTTCTTGACTTCGGGTTAGTTGGTTCTTTCTCTTGCTGTGTTTGTGCCAAGGCCTACTCTACCAACATACGCGCAAATACATGTTTTAGGTTATACAAATAAGCCTACAATAACCAATGTCTCGTAAGTAGCGGTCCTAATTTTGAATTGCTTTTTTTCTGAAAATAAATATAAATCCCTTTGGCCTTCTTCCCACATCTTTGAATTCATGCATTTTTTTTATACTTCATCAAATAAATGCACAAACGTGTGTGAAGTTGGGCTGTTTCAATTGTCATCAAGTCCATTTTTAAGTATGCTTATGCTGCAAACAGAGCAAACAAGACGTTTCCAGAAACATGTCAAACTTTAGAAATATACAGCAGCTCTGCACAACCTCCGACAATGTTTTGTTTGATCGATTCCTTTTAAAAAAATACACTACACTTTTAAAAATCTAGAAAAGAATTAGCTCTGTCAAAAAACAAAAACCTTTGGGTAAAGCCGGCGAAACCGGCTGAACTGATGTTCTCAATCCAGACATTACTGATGGGTACCCCGCGGGCACAGCTACCAAACCCAGCTGTTGAAAAATAAAGTTAGAGAAACTATGTTTTTAAGGTCGCTAAAAATTTAGCTAAAAACAGAGATAGTATAAATGGTTCGAGTGTGGCGAGTAGTTCTTTGACTTTTGTGCGCTAATTGATAAATATTTGAAAGGATGAAACTTAGTGCAAAAAGTAAAACATGTAGATACTTAATTTTAAGACATGATTATTTGACTTTTCTAGAAGGAGCTGCGAAAGTGTCAGCTTATAAACTGAAGTGTAGCATCACTTAGAATGGTTTTCACTTCTTTCTACTAAATGGTTATTCACTGTCGTGATAACATTTTTTCTTTATTTTTATTTGTAGTTTACGTAAAAATATGAAACAAATATTTTGGGCAACACTTTTATTCAGCATTTACATGCTACCCAGTGACGGCTTAAAATGCTCAGTGGGCGGCATTCTCAACGGAACTGCAACGAGAAACTTCAGTGAATCCGAATGCTTGAGTACGGACGAATATTGCTTTCGTGGGGAAGTTGTTGATACTCATCGGGGAAATGCCTCAAGTGAGTGTGTTTACTGTTGGGTCTGACCGTGTTAGAGAAGTTGACAACGTGGTTGAATGGTTTGGAGCAACGTTCTGCGTTACCAACGATCGAATGTCTATGCGTTTAAACATCACTATGGTCTCGTCTTTGTATTCTTTTTAAAGACAGTTTACACTCGTGAAGTGTCTAACAAACTAACAAATACAACAACCAAGCTATTTCTCTGCTTAGTTGTTGTGTACAAGTATATAATTGAAGTACGGTACACTGCCACCAGTGTTGGAAACTTCAAAGCATGTCTAAACACATGTTGCTCTGCTTGTAATTGTAAAGGTTTTCCGAGTCAGAACGATAAGCCTTCGTAACTAACTCACTAAACTACACTTTTCAGAACACATCAGTGCGTAACTACATGTACAATAAATGCTTTGACCTGACAGCCTATCGATTGTGAGACCAACTGTACAATCGTTGTGGACAAATGTTTGTTATTTGCCACATATCTTGTCTGGAGAGATCTTGGAAAAGAACTGAAAGACAATATTCTTTGTTGGACTGATTCTAACCAAAAGCAATGTTGTTTATCAAAACTGATCATCCATAAGGATACTGCTATAACTTACGCTTGAATTGCTGCCTATATCGAGCTTTCTACAGTAAGTCATAAAACAGTAGATTTTCAACAAATTAATAATGGAAACATGATTTTTCAGTCAACTTGACAGCCTTGTTTTGTGCGTCAGCCAGTGAATGCAATGATACTTATGGCAATCTTCTTCAAAAAATCACAAACAAAACCACCATCTACCTACCAGCACCTGGTATTGCGTAAGTTATTCAACATTGGAAAGCTTATTTCCTTAGCATCATCTAGCAACCATTTAAAAAAAAATTGGTTAAAAACAAAACGGTAGTGATCTTTGAGGTAAGGTATTATGAGGGGGTAACTAGCAAAAAATTTGCATATTCAAAAAATTTTTTTTATTATATTTGAAATCTTTAAAACATTTTTTTCACAAGTTAGTGGTAGAAAAAGAACTCCAAAACGGGAAATTTTTTGCCAAATTGAAGTAAATTGAAAAATTACTTTACAGAATGGCCATCCCGGAGGTTAGGGCTCAGCTGAACAAAATAGGAACTCGGAAACCCAAATCAGATGGAACTAAGGAAAAAATTCGCATTTTTGTGAATTTGGCGGTAAAAGGGTTAAGGCTTTTTATCATGCGTTGGAACACCTGCGCTGTTTGAAAGTCTGTACTCAGACTGGGCTACCATTACGGATAGACTGTTTGGTCCCATGATATGTCTGCCGTATAACAATGAAAATATTCGATTAAACGTTATTTCCAGGAACACAGTTAGCAAAATACTTGATGTTTTTTATGTTATTTATTTCGTATGGAGTACCAAGCAAAAAACCGTGAATACCATTGTTGAAGTTTTTGGTATGACTCGACAAAAGAATTGAACCCAAATTTATTGATTACCATGCCAACAGTCTCACCATTACGCCATGCATCAATGCTAAAACTAGATATGAGCGTTTGTATTTATGTATCGGTGGTAGGTGGCCAAACTTGTGAAAAAGGGTGAAAATCTTGTTCTTTAATATTTTATCATCTTGGTATTTTATAGCCTTACTTTTGGAAAAAAAATTTCGTGGGAATTACTTTTACTCTTTTTTAAATCAATTTCTAAATACTGTAAAACTATATTGTATCCAGTCTGTTACTACACAAACACAATTTTTCAGTGTTAGGTCGTGCAATGGCACATGCTACAATGTCAACTTCTGCAACAACATCACGACTGTGAACGAAGAAGAAAGAAAATCTGCAGAAACGTTATCGCCTACCGTAACACCAACAAGCATGATGCAACAAAAAACCACTACGCAATCAACAACCCCAACAATTATTAAACAATCAACAACCACCTTGACACCAACAACTACTATGCAGCAAACAGCCACTACACAAATAAAAAACACAACATTCACTACACAATCAACAGCGACTATGCTGCAAAAAACAATTAGACAATCAACAATCCAAACAACTACCACGAAACCAACAACTACTACGCAACAAACAAGCACTAGACAATCAACAATTAATATGCATCGTAAAACCACTATGCAACCAACAAGCACTATGCAACCAGCAGCTATTCTGCAATCAAAAATCACTACGCAGTCAATAGCACCATCAACCACTATGAAATCAACAACTGCTATGGAATCGTCAACCCCAACAAGTAATTCATCATTGACAACTGCTACGCAATCAACAACATCATCAACCACTATGAAATCAGCAACTGCTATGGAATCGTCAACCCCAACAAGTAATTCATCATTGACAACTGCTACGCAATCAACAACATCATCAACCACTATGAAATCAACAACTGCTATGGAATCGTCAACCCCAACAAGTAATTCATCATTGACAACTGCTACGCAATCAACAACATCATTAACCACTATGAAATCAGCAACTGCTATGGAATCGTCAACCCCAACAAGTAATTCATCATTGACAACTGCTACGCAATCAACCACTATGAAATCAACAACTGCTATGGAATCGTCAACCCCAACAAGTAATTCGTCATTGACAACTGCTACGCAATCAACAACATCATCAACCACTATGAAATCAGCAACTGCTATGGAATCGTCAACCCCAACAAGTAATTCATCATTGACAACTGCTACGCAATCAACAACATCATCAACCACTATGAAATCAACAACTGCTATGGAATCGTCAACCCCAACAAGTAATTCGTCATTGACAACTGCTACGCTATCAACAACATCATCAACCACTATGAAATCAGCAACCACTATGGAATCGTCAACCCCAACAAGTAATTCATCATTGGCAACCACTATGCAATCAACAACACCATCAACCACTATGAAATCAACTAGTAATTCACCATCAACAACCACTATGCCATCAACAGCCGGTACCTCAAGTGGTTCAATCAGCTCATCAGTGTCTGTTTTGTTGACCATTTTGTTGACATTGTTTTCATCTTGTCTGACTTCAATCAGAACTTAAATCGTAAAGACAACTATTATGAGTGCAATTATTATATAAACAAAAAGTGTACTGACAAAAACATACTTTATTTAGTGTTTTAAGTCTTACTTTTGAAATATGTATATACTTCTGAAAAGCTTTCACCTATAGCAAAATAGGTTTGCTTATTCTTCTACTACATCACTTAAAGTAATAGTGACATCATGAATCGTACATATAAATATATTCTTCTTTTATTCTGACTCCATACTATAAAGAGCAATTTTGTCTGACCTTCTCTCCTTCAAAATTACCGGGCGTACAACTATGAAGCTTGGTCCATTTAATAACCACCCCGGGTGAGCGTCATCAGAAGATTAGTGACGCCATGATGACGTCTCGATTGCAGATAAATTTTTCAATTTGCATTTCTTCATGGAGGAAAGTGTTTTTTTGCTAAAACAAAAATCAACTTCCGATTCACCAACTTCAAGAAATTTTACTTTTTTTGAAACAAACAGGGCTTCATAATCAACGATTGATTGTAAAAATTGTTTTCTCCTATTTTTTCAAAAAATACGGTTGAAAGCCTTTTGGACAGATATTAGCACGTTGCTTCTGACAAAAATAGTTCTTTTAAAATTTAAGCTTTATCGTTGATGCAACCAGCGATTAAGCATTTTAGCGATTTTAAGCAGAATCTATTGTAAATACCAGCTCTAGTCTTTTCGAAACACTAGCTGCCGCTAACCTTTAAGACAGTGGTTGCAAGTTTAAGTTTCAATTAAAATATTTCCATGTGACGTGAAAATGGTGATTTTTATATAGGCTAGTTGAGAAAATACTAACATATCAGTAGACAACTCCAACTAAAGAAGCAGCTGGGTCTGTAGCATATACAGAACAAAAAAGAATAAATATTGAAACAAAGTCATTTTTTAAAAATAATGGGCGTATCAGTAACATCATCTCTAAGCTCAGATCATTTTGGCTTCAGCCCGTCTTTCCTAATGAAAATAGGTGTTGTAGGAAATAAGTTCTTTAGAGCAAGAGCGTGCTGACTAAACCCCAATTGCTGGGAACTATGGCAGTCACAAGGAGGAAGGCACGACAGTAAAATTTTATTGCATCAATTTACGCAGTTGTGGCCACAATCAAATTACGTCCGTCTGTCATGAAATCCAACCAAGAAAGAGAGCCGAAAATCTCTGACCGCATGGTCGGCACCAAAATACTGCACGCGTCACCACGAACTAGGTAGCTGCACAGCTGCACACGTCTAATTGAATCAGAGGACTGCACACGTCACATGGACAAAAACAACAGACAAACAACATGGTGGCACGAAAGGCAAGCCAATCAACGAGCTACCATGAGAAGACAAAAATAAACATTATCTAGCCCTAATAAAAATATGTGTGTGTGATTTTAGACACATACTATAATAATGCATGAATACACATAGTAAAAACTAGAATTCGGCGCGGTGGTGTAGTGGTTAGAGCGTCCGCTTCGCAGTCGGTAGACCTAGGGACTCAGTCCGCTTCGCAGTCGGTAGACTAGGGACTCATTGAGTCATACCAAAAGACTTTTCAAAATGGTATCGACAGCTTCCCTGCTTGGCGCTCGGCATTTATAGGAGGTTGTAGAGAACAAGCCGGCAAGTTCGCTTGTTGTGTCCTTGGGCAAGGCACTTAACGGGACGCCTCCGCCTTTATGTGGAAGACAGGTGGTCCAGACACCTCAAAAATGGCAACTCCCAAGCGAGTGCGGACGTCCCGTCCAAAATATAGCGATACAATTCGCTTTCTCGTGAATGGAGGATAAATATGAACAAATACAAAAAAAAATCACATACAACGGCGCGAGTAAGGTGCTGAGCCGCCGAAAGCAAACTAAAAAAAAAATAAAAAAAGGACAAAAAGATGTTTGGCATGGCAGCTCGATGAAGTGCGAGGCGCGACACGCTACAGTGTTTTACTCTTGCTCTGAAAGGTTTGACGGTGTTGCATGAAGCCCGCAAAGCATTCAGGCGAGACCAGCAGTCTTGAACTTTCTTTGACCCGCTTCTAATCTTTGCAATGCGATATCAAAAGCTGATAGCCTGGTTGAGTTACGTGTATATCAAGCAGGAATCATACAAACGCAGTACAGCCCTTTCATCTAATTCAGGATTCAGCTCTTCATTCATTGTTGTCAGTCCCGTAGCACTCCAACTTCGGGCCCCCCCCAAAGTAAGCGCAAGAGCCCCTGCGCACAGGTCATATCACTTTAGAGGTGTAAAATTGAAAAGCTGCATTAAGAAAATACACCACAATTTGTACATAAGTAAACAGGCTAATGTCAGAATAAAGCATGCCGATACCGAAGGTGCAAGTCATAAAAAATTCGGCACCGATGCCAGAGTTCAGTAGGACATTTATGCAGACACTGCGAAACGAAAGCAATGACACTGAAAAACATGAAAAAGTTATAAAAACACAGTATCATTTAAATAGTCTGGAGCGAACCTTTTTGTTCGCAAATGCTGTTATGACATTGTCATAATCAAGAGATCGGGCGCAGTCATTTTCGATTGACAACATGGCTAATGAAGATAGTCTACTGTCTGTCATAGACGTTCTATTAAAACTTTTGATCAGTTTCAATTTGCTGAAGCTTCTTTCAGCGCTGGCAACAGTCACGGGGCAAGTTAGTAAGATTCGAAGTGCGATGTACACATTCGGATACAATTCAAATAAATGAGTCTTTAGAAGATAGTTCAGAAAGTCTTGAGCCGTTTTGAGATTGCGTTTTTTTTGTAAAATTAAAACAAACCGCTGTAGCTCAGCGCTCATTTCATCAGAATCAATGTCACCGAACTTTTTTTGGAACTCTTTACAGCAAGTAAGAAGAGCATTTTCTTGTTGCACAAGCAAAAGTTTGTCTCGTGTGTACAAAAACGAAAAGGCGGAAGAAACCTCACGTAACAAATTAAAGCGCTCCTTTATTGACATAATAGCCTGGTCTACTAATGGATAGAAAAAGTTGCTTTTAAATTTCAGTTCAGGAGTAGCTCGTTGTTCCTCTTCACCTTGGTAATCAAACAATCTTGTTTTCTTTCCACTTCTTGACGGAGGAAAAGAAGGATCAATATCCAATTCCTGTGCTATTTCAACAGCAGATGTTGCGGCACTGTCATAACCCGTTGTGCAATAGTTTTGCAAAAACTTTTCAGTTGCCTGGATTTCCGTTTCCATTGTATGAAGGGAGACTCCATACGATTGAAGAATCTTGCTTGCTTTATTGACTTGGAATAGGATATCATACCAAATAAACACCGACAAAAGAAAACTCCATTTTGATAAATGAGCTATCAACGATTTTGTTTCTGAGGCAGCTCTTCCATCTTTTCTTTCTATGGAAATGGCTTCCAAGTCTTTCAGTGCCAGCAACACCTCTTTTAAATTGTATCGAAGAGGTTTGATGCATTTAATTCTGCTTTCCCAACGAGTATCAGATTGTGACTTTATGGACAGCTCCACATGTTTTTCTTCAAAATTTCCCAACGCTGAGCAGAGGAAGAAAACAGCACATACAACCTTGTAAGTACTCCAAAAAATGTCAATGCTTCCGTCGATCAATTAGCACTGTCAACAACAACTAAGTTAAGGGTATGGTTTGCACAGGGCACGTAAACAGCTTTGGGATTGATGTCTAGCATTCTTGCTTGGACCCCAGAATGTTTTTCTTTCATGTTAGCACCATTATCATATGACTGACCTCGACAATCAAACAATTCGAGTTGCAGTTCGGTCGCTTTTTCTAAGAAAGCGTCCAACAAGCCTTTCCCAGTACTGTCACTTATTCTCAAGTAGCCAAAAAATGTTTCTTTAACAACAGCAGCTTCTTCATTACATAGTACATAACCGAGAATGACAGACATTTGTTCATGATGTGACATATCTGGAGTGCAGTCCAAAATTATAGAAAAATATTTTGCCAATTTCAATTGCTGTAAATTTTCTTTTTCAACTTCTGTCGCTAGCAATTCAATTAGTTCATTTTGTATGGTAGGACTCAAATAGTGATCTTTAGTGTTTTTATTCTTGATTCTGTCTTGAAGCTCTTTTAGGATCGGATCTCTTCTTGCCAAAAGCTCAAATATACCCAGAAAATTTCCATTGTGAGGAGAGCCTAAGACTTCTTCAGATCCTCTAAAAGCAAGATTCCTTTCCGATAGAAACAAGGCAATGTCGATAAGTCTCTCTAAAACATTTCTCCAAAAACGTCTTTCATTGAAAAAAATATTCATCTCGCGTTTGTCGATAGTGGATGAATTTCTTATCCCTTCAGCTAGCAACATCCATTGATTGCAGCATTCTTGGTGGGAAATGCCGTTTTCATGGTCTTTCAGTTTTTTCGGTTTGGAGGATAAACGTCGCCTTGGAGTTGTGTTATTATATGGAAAATTCATTATTAGTTGATGTGGTCCACGCTTTACTATATCACATCGTTGAGCATCAGAAATACTTTCAGGCCATTTACATGGGTCATCAGGGATAGGGGTAAATTGAGATTCAGTTATTTTTGATATTGAAGGTTGCGTATTGGCAGGTAAATCACAACTTACATTTTCTGGAAATTCACAACCACTTTGATGCTGATCGTCATAGTCTTCTTTTTCTTGTACACTATAGTCTTCTTCATCCCTCTCGGTACTAGTGCCAGGTCTACTCTGCTCAGTAATCTTGAAAAAATCTGTCATTTTGGGCAATTTCGCTACAGCATCTCGAGCAGTGGCTGCTTCTTTTCTCTTTTGAGCACCACTTTTTGAACGTTTCATTCTATACAATGTCAATAAAATACTTTATCTGCACTCTGCAGTGTATATATATTGTCCCGGTATTTATAGCCAAACAGAATTCCAGACCATTCTATGATTGTTGCGTAACAACGGCATTGTTACGTCAATCAAATATTCAAGATTCTACCAGAAAATCAATCGAAATATTCTAGATTCTGCGAGATAAAATGACGTCGCATTCACTTATGATGTCACAAGCCAATTTCTTCCTACAGTTTAAATTGGTTGTAAACAAGTCTGCTGAACTGAAAATAGTCACGTAGCCAAAAAGCAATTTCAGACTAACTTGGGCCCCCAAAGTTGGCCTGGGCCCCCCCAATTGGGGGGTTTGGGGGGCGGCTGCTACGTCTCTGATTGTTGTGTAATAATAATTTAACTGCGTGGGCCTGTTGCTGCTTCAGTACAATGCAGCAGTAACTATTTGAGCGTGAGTTTAGCTTGCCTTACAGTAGTGAGTATGTCAGCTTGCAGAAATGAATAAATGAGTTTGTAGTAGTATATGTTATGCAAAATTTTACAGCTTTTCTAAGCTGTTATTCGTTATTCTGTTTTCCTTTAACCAAAATTAGCCGTTTATTTCATGAAAGAAGGGTATTTCAAAAAGATAGACTGTTATGTTTTTGGTTATCGAGGAAAAAGAGGAAAACCGTTTTGTTTAAAATGCAAAAGGCCGCTAGCTGTTGTGAACAAAGAAAATTTGAAACGTCACTACGAGACTAACCACCCTGAGTTTAAAAAGTTGGATGGGGAGCTCAGAAAAATAAAGATGGAAGAATTTAAGAAAAATTTGTACGCTCAACAAAGTGTCAAGATTCCGTTTGCGGTACAAATGACAATGTGCTCACAGTGAGCTATGAAGTATAGTAATTGATCGCTAAAAAGCTTAAGCCGTATCACCATGTGGCATGGGCCAAGGAACCACTTGTAAAAGCAGCTGAATAGCTGGCTCCAAAGTCAGTTCATTTGTACCAGAAGCTGAGTTTGTCCCGGCCCATTGTTTGTGAATGCATGAAAGAAATGGGTCAAGATATTGAAAATATTCTCAAAAAAAGAGCTGAGAAATTCGAAAACTTCTCCGTCTGTCTCGATGGAACAACGGACATCAAGAATACCGCGCAGCTGCCAATATTTTTTTGATGGGTTACATCAGATTTTCAAATTGATGAGAACTTGTTGTCTTTGGAATCGAGACACGAAACTACTCGCGGAGAGGATCTGCTATAAAAGCTCCTTCAAGCCCTAGGCAAGTTCGATCTGCCGTTAGATAAGCTGTGTGGTGATGCTACTGATGGCGCACCAGCTATGGTCGGAAAACATAAAGGTGTGGTATCATTGTTGAAAAAGGAAATGGATTCAAGAGGAATTAGACATGATAGGTTGGTATCTTTTCATTATATTGTTCACCAACAAAGCCTTTGTGCAAAATCTGTGATGTTTAATCATGTGGTATTGGTGGATACAGGCTGCATTAACTTTATTAAAAGAAGTGACCTAAACAACCGCATATTCAAGCAAGTTCTCAAAGATTTTGATGCTGGTTATGATGATCTTTTTTATTTCTGTGCTGTTCGTTGGACGAGTTGTGGGAATGTACTTGGGCGCTTTCATTCTCTTCTACAAGAAATTATTGAGTTTAGAAATTTGAAGAAATGTCCTTTGGCTGAGCTGAAGGATGCAAACTGGTTGTGCGACCTAAGATTTATGGTAGATATCACTAAGCATTTAATCTACTTGAACGTTCAACTTCAAGGACCAGATCAACTACTGCACTCGATGTTTTCCAAAATCAAATGTTTTACGTCAATGCTGAACCTCAGGGAAAATCAGTTGAAAGATAACGATTGCACGCATTTTCCCACGTTGAAAAAATACAATCCAACTTCTTGTGCTCAATATGCTTTGGAATGTTCCAGTCTCTTGGAAAGGTTTAATGCCGGATTTCAGGATATCAAAAGCAAGCAGGTGGAGCTTGATATCTTTTCTATCCCCTTCAATGTTACACCTGCTTCTGCATTCTTTGGGTTCCAACTCGAACTCATAAAACTACAAAGTGATGACACGCTGAAAGCGATGTATCTGAACAAGCCGTTGCTTGAATTTTATCGTGTTTATGTATCAAAGGAAGAGTTTCCAAACTTGAGAGCTAGCGCTTTCAAATGGTCATCTGTTTTTGGAAGCACATATCTATGCGAACAATTTTTTTCTAGAATGAACATCACGAAAAGTCGTTACAGGTCAAGGCTAACAGACGAAAATCTTGGTATGCAATTGAGAGTTGCCATATCGTCAATTTGTCCTAATATAAAGCGCTTAGTAAAGCAAAAAAGCTTCCAAATTTCTCACTGCTGTACTTATGACGGTGTTGTACTTCATTAACAACTCCTTAGACATTGTAATGGCAAGCAACGTATAGCAATTGCTTTGCTTTGAGATTCGTATCCCCTGTTGAGAAAGTTGTCAAACAGCTGCCCACTCTCAGGGGCGGATTAAGAGATTGCGGGGTCCGGGGCAGATGAGAGCGCGGGGCCCCCTAAATTATGGAACGCGAAAACAACTAACTTAGATTTGGGTGGCGCTCGAAAAAGTTTGGGAGCCACTGATTTAGTAGATCTTAATAATAGAACACATAATAAGCTCTTACCTTCCGGGAATAAGGTGTCCCTGACGTAATCCTTGGTATTTAAAGTGGGTGAAGTATAAATGGGTTAATTAAACTGTACAGTATTTATTTTAAACTAAAAATTGATTTTTTTGCGTTATTTCTGTTTTTGTTTGATAGAAATTCAAACTAAAAATAAATTTTTATTTTGAATATTATTCATTTAGATCAAAGAGGTTGAGTTTAATTTGTTATTTTGATTTATTAAAAGAAGTAAATTTTATTAATTTTGTTTACAATTTACTTTGAAATTTATTTTAAAAGGTTAAATATAGAACAAAATTTTCGCACTGTTTCGTTAACAGGGCAAAAATAACACAGAAAATAAAATAAACAACACAGAGGGTGCAACACAGAAAAAGCTAAGACAGCTGGTGTTTTCGGCATTTCGCTGCTGCAAATTTATCAATAATATACTCAAAGCTCATAGATTTTGCCAAACTCTTTTCGATGGCCATAATACAGAAATCACAGACGTGATCCTCCGTCAGAGATGAGCGCAAATAGTTTTTCACTCTTTTCAATGCCGAAAAAGAACGTTCACCTTTCGTATTTGCAACAGGCAAGGCCAGATATATACAAAGAATAATAGCCACATTTGGAATAGTTTGAATTTAGCAGTTCTTTTTCAAATATGACAGCTGTGCTTGCGCAGTATTTGTCTTCGAACCAAGATCAGGAGATGAACGTAAATGAAAAGCGAAGTGCACAACTTCTGAAGTAAAGTCGCTATCCAAATTGCTTGCATATACTTTTAACAAAGGCACCTGCAGGTAATATGGCCATGCTGGCAATATGGCCCACTGCTCCGATCTCCGTATCTAAGAGAAGAAATATTTTTCCATTTTTATGAACTTGGAGTGGATCCATACTTGCATTGATTCGCACAGTTAGGGTTAGATCTGTGCAGTAATGAGTTCGCTACAGCGAAACAAAAGTTTGAAATCTTGAAATTGAGCGTTTTTATAAAATCTAGGATTTTTCACCCTTCCATAAATGGGGTGTATGGTTGGGGAAACTTTAATTTCTTTTTAGCAGGGCAGGAAGGGATTGCTTCAGTTAAACTAAGTAGTTTTGTGTGCTTAAAAAGATTTAAGCATTAGTTTAATTGATATGAAATTGTTCGAGAGCCGTTGCTGGGAATAAGGCCCCCCTCCATTTGATTGAATGTGCACCTGTGATTGTGTTAGTGTGCATACAGTACTGTAAGTGTAAACACACCTGTCTTTGCATGTACGCTAGAGTGATTTTGAGTACACCATTTGATTGTGAGAATTTAGGGAGTATACCTTTCTTTTAACGAAAATGTGATTGCTTAATTTTAAATTTAGTTGCGTACAGCATAGTAGTGATCTAAATTTAGGGTACGTTTGCCCGCATGTTTTTCGATCCCTACGATTTAACCAGTAGCTACAAAAGATATTCAGGACCTCTTGTTAATGTTCCTGAGCATCTTCATGCTTCATTTAATGCAAAAACATCACAAAATATCCATTAGTTTGTCTACAAAATTTCTTAAATAGCTTGACAATCTTGGGCCTTATTACCTGCATGTGCATCTAATATGGCCCAAAAAAAACTTTTTTTTAAAATAGCCTCATGGAAACCCTGAATCTCATCCGACCTTCAACGTTTGATATATGATGTGTAACAACTTACTCTACTTCCATGCACACTTTGACCAGAAACTTTCAAATAGTTTTTAAGAAATTTGAGAAAGTTTGTTAGGGTGGCCATATTACCTGCAGGTACCTAACTTATTTGCTGCGTTTTCTACATCACTGACATTCAGCAATAAATTAAAATTCTGTTGCAATATGCAATAAACAGATTTTCTTCTTCTTACTTCTGCAATCAAGGTATCAATGATTGGAAGGTAAGTTTCAATACGAAAGGATTCTTGAGCATCTTCCAAAGCTGTAATGCATCCAGTGTCCTCTACTTCATAATCAAAATTCTTTTTCGTTTTTCGGTTTCGTTTGTTTGGAGACACATAGGTTTTCTGTATACCGGGTGTGAGTTTCAAACCATCCTTTTCAATTGTATCAAATTCAGTTCAATTATATGTTGTCTAGGCTTCCCTCCTTGCGCATGTCTTTCAGACCATAAGGTTTGAAATCAGTTCCAATCGTCCACCTACTTTATTTAGCAATACACCACTGATTATACCAGTCTCTACTGTAACGTCACAGTTACTTTGTCATTGAAAGTCTGTTTTTAATTATTTTTCGTACAAATAATAACTGTACCGGTATGTAGATATTTTGATTCTTCTGTTCAAGTTTGCTGGTAATGTAGGTTATAAGGCTATAAATTTATTTTGACTCAATAATTAATTGCGCTAAAAAGTGCGGGGCCCGGAGCAATTGCCCAGTTTGCCCATTGCTTAATCCGGCCCTGCTTACTCTTACTGTCTTTTCGAGACTTTAGCGCCATTGTACAAAACCGCTTGCATCTCAAGATGAACATAGCGGCGCTACATCAAATAATATCGCAACACTAGAGGCCGCTAGTGACCACTATTAAATACAACTTTTTTGCCAAAAGCAGGAATTGTTAATTGTGAAAAAATCTAAAAGCAATGAATGCGTTTCGGCAGTGTAAGACCGTAGCAGTTTATAAACGCTAAAAAATTTTTGTACGTAGTCATAGTAAATGTGATGATTTACATTTTTTTGTGATATTACCATAAATGTACGCTATGTTTCTACTTAATGTAATATCGTTCTTGTAAAGACCCTAGTTTAGATGGATATTCAATGCAAGGCCGCAAAACTTACTATCCTTAGCCGTAAGCTGTGCACCCTTGTTGTAGTCTTTTAAATGCTCAAGTGCAGCGTGACCAACTGCAGACGAAAGAATAATTTCGGTAGTTAGCGTGATTACGATGGGGTTACTATGCGTCCCGAAAATTCCGGACATGACTGTTCGAAAATTTGCTCAAATGTAGGTGATGACCTTTTTCTTTTTGGAGAACATCTTTATTTATGGTAACACATCCCTAGTTTAAACCGGAATAAACTTTTGGTTTCTGATGGCCCGCTATAAAATTAAGTTGGACCACACTGCTTCAGCGCAAGCGTAGTACTGGAATCTTTTCAAAAATAACAAGCTCAAAAGCGAATTTTATTGAAAAAAACCGTGAAGTATCATAAGGGGGAAATTACAACTAAAGCATCCAGATTTGTCGAAATTAGCTGTAATGGTGATTTTAATTTCTTGCAGATAATGGTCACGCAGCCAGTTGCAACCTTTTTGGACCATTTAAAAAAAATTGGCAATAGTAGAGAATGGCAAATGGGGCTATATTTTTCCCACTTTTATTTTTACCTTTGTCGTTCCCTCGAGTTAAAATATAAAACTACGGAGCTTGTTCTCAGTAGTGGTTTCATAGACTTCCCACCAAAAGATTGAAATTGTAGCAGGGTTGTGCATGTGTGAGAACATATCGAGCAAGTTGCTGTATTCTGAAAAAACTGCAGTTTTTGCGAAGAAAATTGTTCTCTTGAAAGCTGCCGGCATTTTTTTAAGATTTCAATTATGCATTCACACATCATAAAAGTATGCTATTGTGCTTTATTCGACTACAAAATAGTATTATTGCTCCCCGTTCGATTACAAAACAATAGTAGCCTATCCTGGTTTGTTGGGTTAGCAATTCTATCGCGAACTACCGGGTTTAGACCGGCTAGGACGAAACCATTATTGGCATTTCAAAAGCTGTTGGCCAAACCGAATGACCGCAGCTACATCAAAATTCCGTAAGATTTTGCACGGCTGGAACAGACGTGTTTTATTAGTTAAGATGTTAGGCTTAAAACGAAAGCTGGGGTCGAAGGCAAGTTAACTTCAGCTCTACAAAACCACATCAAGCTCATGATTTTAACTTCTATTTAACACAAGCATCAAAAATAAGTTTGTACAAAAACGTGATTATTCCACCATCTGTTAGGCCAGGACTAAAAAGCACCAGGGTACGATGCCAATGCTTCGCGCACTTAAACTCAGTTACCTTTTACCAAGAGGCTTTTAGTCCTACCTTAGGCCTCAAAACACAGCGCATAGGAGGCGTAGATACATATAAATCGAAGTCATCCATGTTCTTTACATTAACACAGCACATTAGATGAACGTGATGCGAGTTTTTGCTGCATTCAACAGCCACACGTTGAGTGCCTCATACTCTTCGATCGCTTCATTGAACTGATCGGGCGTGTAGCCCTTCGCCACGCACCGCTGGCGCGCATCTGACACTCGGACAGTGCTGACCGCATCGCCGGATTCAACAGGAGCCATATCTCGGATGATTTGGAATATGACGTCAGTGGGGCGTTGTTGTCTGCAAAAATCAACTTTTGCTAAAATTAGACTTACTGACAATTTAGTACTTTAATCGTCGCACCACTTTAATTATCATGTTTCAAGAAAAAGTATGTAAAACTTATTTCATTACTTATCTTACACATCACAAAGGTAAGAAGATACAAAAAAAGGAGCAATGGCTTATTTTGCTCCCCCGCTTATAAAGCTCAGACGGTTCCTTTGCGTCCAAAGATGAAATGGATACGAGGTACTTGTATTTGAGCTACACATCGTAAGCACTGTCAGAATGTCAAATATCTGAATTGTTGAGAATCAAACAGTCATCTCAGCACCAATCAGGTAAGAGTAACCAAAAAGCAATGTCATTTACTTACTACTCATGGTACAATATATAGAAGTTGCTAGGTAGCAATTTTCAAAGCGATCACCTATTTAGAGGGATCTGCCTCCAGCATCGCACTAAGGTAAAATAAAAAATTTTGCTCAAAAGTGATCACTATCATACGGTACCATACAGCAATTTATTTCATGTCAATAACACGCAACCGGTTTCGACCTTATTCGGTCTCATCAGGCGGGTGTAAAAAAACAATCAATAAAAATGCTCAGTGATTCAGTTTCCATCCGGTGTTGTCCCTTTAGCAGAGATGGCCGGATTTACCCCATGGATGGGGATTTGTTGGAGCAAAATTTTTCTACAGGGAGCATGCCCTCGCTTACCCCCAACCTCAGTTTTCTGACATGAGTGGTCCAACCAAGCAATTAAGCTGGCAACCCCACCATTAACAGTCAGACTGCAATTGGTAGGTGCCCAATAGTCGCCTCTTACGACATGGTGGGTAAACAGCTTCACTATTCTTTAACCGGTGAAGCACGGCAAAAAAAGAACAAATTTGGAATTGGGAGCAAAAAAAGGATGCAATCCAAAACAATATGATACAGCAATACCTACATCATGGGGGCCTCATTCAAGGACACACGCAACTAACAACATCTATATTTTGTAAAACGATAAAATCTCAACAATGATCCTACACTCCTATCAGGGCTTACCGATGTGACGTGTCCAAGTCCACAAGTCACAACTCACAAGTTTTAACAAACGTTTTTCTCGCCCCTTAGTAACCATCCAGGAAATATTGTTGGTAAAGCCGGGGGAAATACAAAGGCACTAATTTCCGAAACCGGGAGCCCGGTATCCAGAGCATTAGCCAAGTGCACAAAATCGTCCGGTGGTGTTAAAAACATTAGAACCGCTGAAATAATATAAGAAACAAAATGCCTTAAGAGAAGGTTAATTCCACAAACCTGTGGACTGAATCTGATGCCGGATTCAGTGTATCCTTTGACATTTCCATCATCCGCATTGCCTCGTTCACGTCATCTTTTTCAACTACGTCAGCAAGACGTAACCGGGCCTAAAAATGACGTCATCGTCATCAAAATGCAGTGATTTTTAGTTCTTCAGCATCGGTTACACACAAACCAACGCTGTGTTTAGACCTGTTCCGCAGTTACCGATACTGCTGCACAGTGCTTTTTTTCAAGCACTGGAATCAGCAGTTTTTTAAAGCCAAAACAAGCGTAACAGTACACTTGGGATAAATTAGTGACAAAAACTTCTATAACTTATCAAACAATAGGAACGGGGAGTTCGAGACTGCAAGTGACTTCACCGTTCAAGTCCTACTCTCGCGGTCAAAGCATGTGGTTGGTGCGAATCTGAAACATGAACTTGAAAACAAGAGACCATTGTACAAAATCTCGCACTGAGCAAACCTCGATTGCTGTTGAAAATTGGCTTTCTGCGGATTGATCAATAACAGTGCAATGCAGCAGCGTGGATTGCAACATTAATGACCAGACGCAAGTGCCCATTTTGTAACCTTCCTTAATTTTGCTGAAGCACTGCAGGGTTGCATTATTTGCATCTGAGCTACACGGCTACCACTGTAGGCTGCTACACAGCTGGCGAGCTCCTCAAAACACCCAGCAGCTAGAAGTATAGCTTGTCGCAGAGCTTCCATATTTCCTAGTACAGCAAAAGTTGATTGAAGTTAGCAATGATCGAACCGAGAAATGAACCTACATCTGTAAGGTTGCACAACACCACTATTGTTGGTCAACGCCAACTTGGCAAAACCGAAATTTCCGCCGCTCTTAATTTCACGACAAATGTCCGCTGTTCACACCGCCACTCGTTTTTGCACCGCAATACGCAAGTTTACTTTAAGCGCCATCAGCTCGTTGTTTTTCTGTCAGGAGCTGTTTTCACCGCTAAACATGCCAATCAAACTCTGCCACATTATTTGGCTTTGTGATGTCACGGTTAAAGGTGGTAATCGTTGCGTTTTCTCAAAAGAAAAGTAGTCCATTAAACTGTCGAGATTTAATCCACCAATATCGTTACAAAGCCTCCGATTTCGCTTTCTGGTTGATCGGTGACGTCATCAGAACAGTCTAGGTAAGTGCAATAATGTACGCACGATTAATGCACCAGCCAGGACGGATCTGCGGACGTCGGTGCTGTACAAGTGGCCTGGCAAGTGCGTCACATGGCCGCGATCTAATAACGAATAAAATAGCCACCGCCTGACAAATCTTTGCTACAACTTTGCTGTTAATTGTCGTTGTTTACTACTTTTTCACCTTGCATTAAAGGCTCCGCATGAAGTCCACATTGTAAACCTGATCACAACTAGGGCAGAGCAAGTTCTTAATTCTTTTTTATCTGCATCTATTAATGTGCAAGCAGTAAAAAGCGGGCTTCTTCGTCGTATGAGCTATTTGTTGTGAGCATTATGCAGGAAGATGTATATATAGGCCACACTGCGTTAGCGCTCACGCTCGGTTTCCAAGTCTTCAGTTAGACTGGGGCCACCACGACGGGTGGACTGCTTGGCCCCACCACCTTCTGCCACATAAAGATAGAGGCATCCCGGTAAAGTGTCTTGCCCAAGGACACAACAAGCAAGCTTGCCTGCTTGTTCTCCACACTATCCCTATTGTGCCAAGCGCCAAGCAGGGAAACTGTTAACACCATTTTTTAAAGTCTTTTGGTATGACTCGACTTGGGAAATAAACCCCAGGTCTACCGACTGCGAAGTAGACAAGCGGGCTAAAACACCCCCAATTTAGCTATATTCTTTCAGTCATAGGCCCAACATCTCTATTTACAACACAGAGTAAACGTCTGTTTACAGAATGTTTTATTAAAATAGGTTTCTAACAATTATCAGATTTGCAGCCTACATTACTTGACCTTGATAACATATCAAATTAGAAAAAAAACTTTGGTATTGTTGTTATAGTTAATGTAAAAAAGCAGAAAAAAGTGGGGCAGGTTTCAATCATACTCAGGGTGACCCAAAAGTCACGCACCATGGGCATTTTAGTTTATTCTGCAATCACTTTTTTGTGTTTTAGATTATGAGATAATAAATATAAAATAAATGCAGAGAAAATGTTGACAACTGAAGAACGCATCGAGATCGTTATCCTATGTGATAGAGCAGGGTACAACCAGAGATGAGGCTGCTGAATTTAATCACAGACATCTCAATCGACAACCACCCCAATAAAAATAAAGAGTGCCATGCCATTGAAGCGAATTTGATTTTTAACACTCTTAATTTGAATGATCGCTTTCAATTGTGTTTGTAAGTAAACGGAAATCACATCGAAAACATTTTGTAATTGTATTGCAGAATAACCAGTAATTGTAATGTAATGCTTATTCCTTTTGGGCTACCCTGCAAGTCTATGTTAACGTTTAGCTTAAAATGGCAGTTTAAGTTAAAGTACCCACTCCTAGTGGGTCCAGTTCTTTGGCTTGTATTTTTAATTAACGGTCACTTAAAACCGCATAAAAATATATAAATATGATGGATAAAACCTGTTTCTTTTGTATGCTTAAATCTAGAAAGATTACGGCTCCACATGGCTCCAAATTTAACAAAATTTATGTATAGCAAAGAACAATTACCGGTGCTCAAATTAAGGCGATGTTCTGCTTTTCAAAATGCCATTACAAAGGATGGAATGGTTGCACCAAAAATAACAAATAGTACATTTTATAAAAAATAGTACATTTTTGTAGTTTACAAAACCTTTCTTTGAATTTAGATAAAAAAAAGTTGTTTGTAATTTATTAAGTTCTTTGGACCTTATTATCATTAGCGTAATGATAGCACGACTACCCGCTTTGGTTTCTGTAACAGACAAAATACGAGTAATTTGCCCTTATACTCCCTCCCTCCTAGAACAACCCTTACTGCGCAAGTTCTATCTACAAGCCTTCAATAAATTCTCGAGAAAAGGTTTCCAACAGCAAACATGACAAACAGTCAGGGAAAATGGACGATCCAGACACGATTCACGCCCAGAGAGACTTTTTCAAAAAACACTTCAAGAAAGTTCTTGGTTTTTTAACCAACATGTTCAGCGAAAGTTGTTTACAGTCGCTGTGTACCACCAACGGCGCATTAGAAAGAGCTGAAACACTATCCAACTTAACCTAATTCTCGTAGCTGTAACCCCAACAATTCTACCTAAAAACACGAATAAACATGTTTTAAATATTCAACAGAATATGCGTTTAACCACTGTGTATAATGCTGTTAAAATAAAAAAGCATCTGGGATATGGCCCTTAATTCCTTTGTTTACAAGTCTTTGTGGCGAGCTTGCATCGCTCTTGGTTCTAATTAATGTAGTTCAAAACTACAGTTGTTGACTAGCTGCAGTTATAATTTATCACACACCAAACGTCGCATGTGACGCAGAAGCTGCCAGCGTACCCACTGGAAATAGCTGGTATGTCAGTAGTCCTGGAGTTCTCAAACTGGGGAATACGTACCCCCAGTGGTACGTTCACAAGAGTAAGTTTGGGGGTGCATGAGTTAATTTATCGTAGTTACTTGAAAGATTTTTGACAAAAAAAAGTCTTCAGGTTAAGAAAAGTCAAAAACAACGGTTACAACAAAGGATTTGCAAGAAAATCACAAAAACAGGCAAACAATTGCTTTTATCACCTTGATCTAAAAAAAGACATTCAAGATGAAAAAGGAAAAAAGCATTCTGTTTTAAAGGTAAGCCACACACCTAGGTTCCATGAAAAAGGTTCGCAGATAAAAGGAGGAAAATTCCTGCAATAGTGGTACGCGTACCAAAGTGTAAAAACAAGGTGGGCTGGAGGAAAGCGGCAGTCCATTTCCAACCAGCCATACAGACCCATTGTGAACTGGTCACCACATCACAACCAAGGCGAACTGGCATTGGTGGCTACACAAAATTAATGAGTTAGCGGGCTTTCTTTGCATAATACAGCGAATACAGCGTACTTACACGATAAGGGGTTGTGCTGATAAAACGCGATACTCGGTACTGGCGTTGCCTCAAAGTCGTCGTTACTTTAAATCAGGCAGGCCGGGAAAAGTGCAATACGAACAACGCATTGCACCAATCCATACCTGCTTGAGATAAGAATAAGCTTAAACTGTCTATATCTTAAATTCCAAGTTTAAAACCCCGATACGCCTGTAAACTAAGCCTCGATACTGAGAACATTTTGTCAAATTCGCTTATCTCAGCCAGTGCTGACGCTGGCAGATTCTATCGCAGGCAGTAAATAAGAAAGTGGAAACAGTTTAAAGCTTTGAACGACGTTTCAAAAGGACAATGATCGAACGATCACGCGTTCAGAGCTCACGATGATTACATTGTCGTGCCTTTAGGAAATGCAAGATTTTTGCAACGATTTCCTCCGTTCGGCAGATTTTAACCAATCTCCTGGCGCAGTCTAAGAGGAAATTTGCAACTCCGGATCCCACAAGCAAAAAACAAAACCACAACCTACCAAAGCTGTAGCGAGACGCAGAATAGAAAGAAGAGTTCGTGCTGATGTAAAAGTGGCGTCTTTGCTCGCGCGTGCTTCTTTACGTAACTCGACATAAGCAGCAGTGATGTAATCCGTCAATTCCCGCGGAATTATCGGTTGCTTCTTCTTGCACAGCGAGATGTACCGTCTGCACAAATACAGAGTTCACTGCCAAACACAAACAATGTGTTTGAAACATGCTTAGCAGTCACCACCGTGATATTCCTAAGGCTTTCCTTTTGTGACACTTAATTTTAATAGACCGTAAGTGCTTTTATTGCACTTTGGCATATCATAAACGCGAATTACTGAGAAGAGATAAAGCTGCCATTATGAAAGCAGCAGTAGCAGCTTGTTGAGATTTTCCAAGGCAGCACTCCGCTGAATGAAGAAGAGAACAAAATAAATGAACACTGCAGTTACATAAATTTTAAGAAACCCTGCAGAAATTTTAGGAAATGTTTCAACACAACTTAGAAACACACTGGTTGCCTGCAACTGTACTGCCGGCAAAGCCCATTTCTATCGGAGACACTGCACCAAGCAGGAGGAATGATCGGATTGAGCCTTACTAAAGGGCACCAACACAATTGATAGTTGTGGTCTTCTATTACTCTATAAAGAAAACTAAAATATGCGCTAAAGTGGTTTTGCTGCTTTGTGAAAAAATTACAAGCTGCAATCAGCGTATGATCTCGAATTATGCTTGCAAATGAAAATTAAAAAAGGTCTATCAAAACGCTTACCTCATTAGCCGCATGTCTAAAGGTTGAAACTGCAATGGAGGATGGACGGAGTTCATATGCACGTAAGTAATGTGTTGGGCGAGCCTGCAAAGTGTGAATTATACAAGCGACTTGGAGTGGTGGAGTCTTCAAATTATAATAGCAGAGTAAGCAGACGTAACCGAAGATTGTGAAGTTTATATAGAACTACTACAAGATGCTGCCACCTCGCATTAAATAGATAGCAGCGATTGACACAGCGTACTAGTGTGTATACACTATACAGCCATCCATTTATAGATTAAACTAACAGCAGTACGCTTTTCTGATTATTAAGGCTTGTTTATAGCGTTCTATTTTCGGCTTAAGCTTTGTTTCAGTTTTAATTCGGTAAAAAAGATATTACAACAAAGCGAATCGGACCAAAAGCAATGACCAAAGCTATTTAAATACATAACGAGAGTGGAATTTAACCCTTGAACTATCACATCGTTTCAGTTACCAACTATATGGGTAAGCTTTTAATTAACAAACTAGCGATACTCCAAATGTTTATTCGTGTTTTCATAGTTTCACACGTGTGACATCACAGTTGGTTTAAGTCTTTAAGATAAAGCCAAGCCAACAATCGACAACAGGAACGCAGTAAATGTGCTCAAAGCTCACCTCAAATCATTTTCTCTGTCCGGTTTATCCTGAATAAGCCAGAGAAGATCAAATCGAGAGAGCAACGCGGCAGGCAGCTGGATGTTATGCTCGATTGACTTCTTCGGGTTGTATCGACCGTACGCAGGATTCGCCGCGGCTAGAATCGACACGCGGGCGTTCAGTGACGTCATAATGCCAGCCTAACATGAAATAGGTTTACAAAATGCAAATGATACAAGTCGCGAACGAAAAGTACGCTCATTAGGTCAGCCACTGCAAGCAATGCTGCTATGTACACAGCTTTTGAAGATAATGCTGATAGAATAATGGAAGATTCAAGTTCTACAGCAGCAATCAAAGGCAATAGCTGCTGAACCTGAGGCATTGACTCACAATATTGAGTAGTGAGTACAGTAGCAGCACGGTAAACAATTGTTGCGTCGTTAAAAAGTTATGCGCGTTACATCATTTTCCCAGCTTGGCTACAGGGCTTGCGCTAGTTATCCACTGTGATAGCACTACTGCTAACTCTGAAGCAGGTCTAAATGTCAGTTGTTCTGAATATTTTCGAAATTTCAAACGAAGAGCATCTTTTGAAGCGTAACGGTACATACCATACATACTCGTAGACTGGTAGCACCTTTTTTACCAAAATTTTCTTCAAAAAATAGGGGTGCGGCCTATCTACTCGACATACCTGTAAAATTGGTACATCATAACTGGCATGAATCACTACTATGACAGGGCCACTGAAGACAATACAATATGTGATATACAACCGAGAAGAATGTTTGACAGTGATGATGACGTTACAGCTGTCTAGTTCAGAGTTACAACAAAAATGTTTCAATATTTGTAACAAAATTTTTGAAACGAAAGTAAATATTTAATAATATTAGATTTTGTCAATGGCAGTTTGATTCCCTAGATATTAGCGCGGCCTATCTAAGAGTAGAAACGGTAGGTTATTTCCATTTGGTCACAAAATCTGCGCAGTTTAAAAGTCAATAGGAACAACGTCAACATTTGACTGCAAATTTAACTCGTCATTCAATTCTCCTTAATCGAAAAACAACACATTTTTATTCACCTTTGCAATAGATATGGTTTGTTGCTCCATCACTTCATGAATAGCTGTCCGATCACCATCCAACATTTTATCAAATTCATCAATACAGCATACTCCTTGATCGGCCAACACCAAAGCTCCTCCTTCTAACACCATCTCTCCAGTTACTGGGTCCTGAAATAAAAAAATTGTATTCCCATGACACTTCACAAGTTGCTATCTGATCGCTGTCTAAAAGTAAGGGCGGGGTAAAGCTTTACAACAGTGGTTTCCAACAAGCTACCTCCAAGTTTTTGGGCTTTATAGCCCCACCGACCAATTGAAAAATTCATCAACGACCTGTCTGATGTCATGAACAACCTTGAAGTTTCTTTCACGAATGTGACGCTAATGATGAGCAAACGCAAAAAAAACAATATTGTTTGCACAATTAACTGGTTCAAGGTATTGCTGAAACAAAATAGTCGACTGTCTCAAAAACAAGATTTTGGTACTTACTAGGTGTTACCATATTACACTGTACGCAAGAACCGTATAGACCATTTCTGTATCATGCGATTTTTTCTGACGCCATTCCAATAGCAATGCCGGCTTATTATACAGAGGGCCAACAACTCAAAACACTTCAAAAAGGTCTACAAAATCGAAAAATTGGGGAATCAATGACCACCAAGCGGTGCCAATCAGCAACATAGCCAGAACTTTAACTTATGGGAGAAAATTTTTCCCAATTTTACGCTGCTATTAGAAAGAAGTCTTTAAAGCAGCACTTTCAAAAATTTTGAACTATAGGACGCTTAAGCATAAGACTTTCAAAAGAGGAACACGTCTCTTTTACCACCTAGGGGCATTTTTACTACTTGATAATAGTAGTGTCACACACATACACACTCTCGGAGCGTACACTACTTTGCTAAAAAGCGGAGGATGAAGTAAGACTCAAGACATAAAATACAACAGATGCCGACAAGCCTGCTTCGATCCATAAGATCTCATTCAGGGCAGCTACATCACAAGAAGGCTACAAGTGAAGGATGGATTTATACTCTACAAAATATTAGGTGTTTGTGGTACCTGAGCCAGACAAAATATACTCCAACATAGTTTTTAGTACGACCAACAACTAACGTGTTTATTGGAGCATGACTGTCGCGTGGTTATAAAAGCACGTGGAAGGCGGGAAAAGTTCTGAAGGACCACCCTGGACTATTTACATTGGCGTTCTAATTGAGCGTCAAAATCAAAAACATTCACTCTCAAGTCTTTGACAAATGTTTTGAAATACGCAGTAAAAACGACACAATTAAAATGTCATTACTTTCAATTATCTTGTCACATTACCGGCTCATTGACTCATAATTACGCCAGTGATTCAATAGGCCAGTTTACTGACTGCAAAACAATCTCAGCGTAGGTCACATCTTCGTCAAAATGACGTCATAAACCGACAGCACAGCAAGTTAGATCAGCAATCACAAGAACACCGGTTCAAAACTGCGTGGTTTCTGTTGACCCAGCTCTTCTTTGAAATAAAGGCAGAACACAAAACGGAAATTTAGATTAACAACCTCAACCCAGTCAAACGAGACCAGGGACAAGTAGCAATCTCTTTCGAACCAGTCTTGACTACAAATGGCAGGTTGTTTGTCCCAGCAGTCACCACCAACAGGGCGGACTGCCACTGGTGGTTGACCAACAATCGCTTCAGGGTTAGCAGCTTCCCTATGCTAACCTACACTGCGTAGAGGAAGACTACTCAATTGGCGGATCGCAGTACAAATCTGCATGTTTTAAGTGTTGAAACTGGTTCTTAGGATCAAACATGGAAAACCACAGTAAAAAGGGCCATGCCCCCATCCAAATTTTTTGGTCTCAATCTGTGTAGTAAGATAAGTCTAAGAAGCATAAAATTTTCGCGCTGTACCCATAGAGACTATTGCTCTTTTTCGATTTCCCTTCAATTTTGGAATTGATGAACTTTTGCTCTGATTTGGTGTTATCTAGAAGCTTCATATTTGCGTAAAATCAATTAAGTTGCAGTCAATGCTATTAAAAGTGTGAAATATAGCCAAAAAGCTGAAAAAAAACCTGAAATATCTCATCACAATTTAAATCAATTGTAGCATCGACCCGGTCTGATGTCAAACATTTTGGGAAAAGCTTCTCCACTCCCTAAAAAGAGGCTAATCTTTCCTCCCATTTATTGTAACTGTATACAATAACGCATATTCTTTGCCAATTATCGTGTATATTTTGGCGACTATTTCGCTTGCCTTAGAACAATGCTTCTCAATCTGGGGTGCTGGGAAAGGTGACAAATGAGGCGGTCAAAGGTAAAAGGGATACGTTTGGACAAATGTATTTTTACCGATCTGAGTAGAAATATGATAGACGTAGCAAAGTTGTTTTGAATAAACCAAACAAATGATCAAGATGCACTGCACTTGTCTTTACTTTATCCTTACAAGCAACCAAGTGTTAGCTAATGGTTGGGGGTGATGGATTGCTTAGGCTTAACCAAAAGGGGTGCTGAGGAAGAAAAAGGTTAAGAAACACTGGCTTAGAAGCAAGCACAAGCGAATGCCTACTTATTTCTAGAATCGTTATTCTTTCCGATATGACCGTGCCAATCTGAATTGTTTCAGTTGTGCTTATTTTTTTACTTAAGTTGGTTTCAAGAAGACTAGAATACAAGGAAGCCTTTTACAGAATTTGGTTTTTCGCTGCTTACTTATCAGTACTGCCTGCTTCTGTAGTCTAAACAGTTTTTTCACATTGCACCTTCATGCTTTAGGAGTATTGAAAAAAATAAATAACGTCTGTCCGTCGACAACAGCTTGCAGCACACTATACACTCCAACACCGTTCTCGACTTGTTACCAGGGCTGGGGAGTCGGTGGTCTGAACTTCCGACTCCGACTCCTGCTTGTTAATACTAATAGCAAATATTCTTATATTTTTTTTTGCCATCTATATATAAACCAAATTTGCATGTTATTGTTAAAACATTTTACCTTTTCCACAAATATCCTGATTTTATCTCATATGGTTGCTAATTACAATAAAAAAAATCCCTATTAGGGGGGCTAGGACCTCCCCCCAGATGCACCTACACAGCTAAAATGACCAATTCACATTGCACATCTGTATCAACATCTGCATACTGAATTTTATTACAATTTTATGGCTTCAGGAGTCGGAGTCGGCCAATTTTTGCCGACTCCGACTCCTGAAACCATAAAAATGCTCCGACTCCGACTCTTCGACTCCCCAGCCCTGCTTGTTACTTCCTCAAAAAATTTTGAAAAACTGGCAAAAAATAAGAAATGAAGTTTTTCCCAGTAAACTATCTCAACAATAAGCTATAACTTTATTTCATGCTTCATTTAATTGGTTTGTTAAGGCTAAAAGAAAATTCCTGGTATTTTCAGTACTTATATTGATTACTACTTTGTTTTTACAATTGCATGTTAAATATTTCACCTAGCCTCTGCAAATACTAAAGTTGTCTAATTTAACCCATGACAATACTAGTTGATTTGGTCTGGAGTAAATTGTACCTAAGCCTATCACAATTAGACTAGGTCTTTTACCATGCAAACAGCATAGACTGTGTCAAAATACATCGTTAAATCTCGGCTTCAAAACGGTCCCAGTCCTAGGCTGCTCAAACTCCGATACGCCTGCAACCAATTTCCCGCATGTACAAACACAACAAGTATGAGAAAAGCTACCGATATTCACTCACGTAAATTAAAATACGAGGGGGGTTGGTTAATCTTCAAAAATACGGATGAAAACCATCTAAAGTAAAATGCATCTCCTAAAAACATCACCAACTCATTGCAAATACATTTCATGCTCTAGTATGTGTACATATCTAGATGAAAAATGAGCACCCGATCGTTGAAACTAAGAAGTTTTAGCAGCGCAGCTATGTTGAAATATTTTATTAACACAATTATGTTGTAAATTAAATGCAAGGTCTTTGTCATTGTAATACAACTTCGCCTTATTGGTGCTACAAACCCTTTTTCAGTGCAGAGGGCATTATTGGTAAGAATGGAGCCCAGAGGTTGGGCAAATCAATCTTGTTGCCAACGAAAAATTACATCCTACCTTCATAACAGCGGCAGTCAAGCCAACTCCTGAAGAACCTCTTCCAGTGGTGTATTGGCTTCTAGGGGCCAAACGATCAATGTATGAGAGCAGTTGGGATTTGGCCACACCAGGGTCTCCCATCAGGCAGATGTTAATATTGCCACGTATTTTCATGCCTGTTACAATAAATCGGTTAATACCTACATATATGAATCAAAGCAAGCCCCTCACAGCTAGATGCTGAATACTTGTTCAAAACTGTTTCAGAGTTATCAGTTTTGTTGGCATGGCGCATTTCTATCAAACACTACAAGCAAGCTTGGAAACGAGAATATGCACCGGCGCGATGGTGTAGTGGTTAGAGCGTTCGCTTCGTAATCGGTAAACCTGGGGTTTATTCCCCCAAGTCGAGTCACACCACAAGACTTTAAAAAAATGGCATTTACAGCTTCCCTGCTTGGCGCTCAGCACACAGGGATAGTGTGAAGAACAAGCCGCCAAGCTTGCTTGTTGTCCTTGGGCAAGGCACCTAACGCGATGCCTCCATCTTCAAGTGGCAAGGCCAAGCAGTCTACCCGTCGTGGTGGCCCAGTCTGACGAAAGACATGCAAACCGAGCATGAGCTCATACGCGAAAATAAAAAAAATACAAGAATTCGTGCGAGCGTTGGCGAAATTTCAGAAAAAACAATTAAGCTCTTGCAGAGCACACCAAGCAGGCTCAAGACACCATGACCATAACAAGCTCCACTTACCGTTCGCATTTCGATCGACTCCACCGACAAGTAACAATAAAAGAGCTTTTTTTATATCTTCATGGCCGTATATCTCAGGTGCAATGGAATTGGCGAGCTTGTCATAAAAATCTTCCTCTGCAAAATATGAGAAAGAAAATAAAACGTCAGATCCAGACGAACTTTTTATAGACTGCTTTAAAATAAGCCATTCCAACGGCGTTAAGCTTTAGGATACTGGAAAAGGTTAGGATTAGGATTGAAAAACTAACCTTGTTTTTGGACTTTGGTACTCTAGAACAAAAAGTTTTGAAAAATAGCCCGGCAAATAACCCAAACCAAGAACTTAACTACCGGCGCGATGGCGCAGTGGTTAGAGTGTCCGCTTTGTAGTCGGTCGACTTGGGGGTTCATTCCCTAAGTCGAGCCATACCAGAAGAATTTAAAAGATGATATCCACAGCTTCCCTGCTTGGCGCTCAGCGTAAAAAAGGGATAGTGTGGACAACAAGCCGGCAAGCTTGCTTGTTATGTCCTTGGGCAAGGCACTTAAGGTGGACGCCTCCACCTTTATGTGGCAGACAGGTGGCCTACTCGTACTTCATCGGATTACAATTGTGAAGTTGCTAACCCAGCATGTCGTAAAAGGCGACTCTTGGGTACCCACCAGTAGCAGTCCGCCTTGTTGGTGGTGGGGCTACCAGACTGCACTCACGATTGGTTCGAAATTGGCTGCCATCTTTCCCCTAACCTAATTTCAATTAGGTTGACGGCATGAATCTGAATTGCCGTTCGTCCAGTACCTCCATCACGAGGGAGAAGAGGGGTAATCACAACAAGAACTTAACAAAATATTTGCGATTTGGAGAATCAACCGCAAAGAGCGACGCCGTTACTAACTGATTGGTTAGGAAAAGTTTTTAATAACGCCCAACCCCAACGCCCAATCCTGTTACTCAGCATCATCTGATAGATGGAGAAATTGAGAGTTCAATGTCCTCATTGATCCAGTGCTCTTAGGAAAGACACAGCAGCAATCGGTTGCAATAGCGGTGACGGACATCCATTGTGCAGGCAGTACCGGTAATTCCAAAGCAAGGTCTAAACTTAACTTGTCCAATGTAGAGGTACTGTTAGCAATTTCTTCGTCCGAAAAATAACGTTATGATGTTACTTACGAGTTATTTTCTCTAGTTCTTCCTCCGTTATTTCGCCAGTATCCATTTCATGTTCTTGCGTTTTATTCATTTTTATAATTCTCTAAAATTAAAAAAAAATACTGATATCTGGACAGTTCGTTTGCAGGTTGAAACTTCCCGATAGTGCGTGAAAATTATCACGAATCTACAAACTACATGCAAATGCAGGTGATAAGCGACATATATACGCCGCACCCAATTTCAAATCTTGAGGAAGCGTGCCAAAAAGCAATTGTGTTAACGCTGCTAACCAACCCAGTTTTATCAACACACTGAGGGTGGATACATTGATCACACTTACATGTGTTTCCATGTACGAGTCAGAAAGCAATCCTTGCTGAATCTGGCGAAAACCAGATTTTAACATGGGCAAAAAGACTCCGGTAATGCTAACGTGATCACCGGGGACAGCTGACCGAGTAGTTTCGCCTCGGCAATAAACCGTCAGACTTCGAGGGATGTTTCCTACCGGAACCATATCACTCTAAAAAGCAAAAATTGGATAAATATCAAAAATAATCGGAAATTGGGTATTTAATAGCAAAGTTAGCAAATGAAACTGGAATAAACGACAAATTTCGGATAACCTGAAAGCAATGCACAAAAAAATTCGAGTCAAACGAAATCTCTAGCAGTGATGTAAAACAACACAAGAAATGGTTTCTCTCGCAGCGCCCCCCCAATCACGCCGGGAAGGCCTTGCTCTTTTATTGACTCATAATAACCTCTTAAACCAGCCTTATACACTCACATGTTCCTGAATCTTAAGCTCTTGGAATTTTGTAAATTTCGATCCGCGGTTTTGAAGATACAATCTTCCTCCGCTTCTGTTAGTCTGGCATTCTTCACTGGGACACATTGACAGAGGCATAAAAGTTGGGGAGGCGATCTAAACAGTAAAATTTCATTGAAAAATGGACTAAAAAGATCAACATTGATGCCTTGTTAATACAGTAGTACCCGCTTATTAACCCCACCTCGGAACAGGGCGATTTTGGGCTTTTATTAACCGGGGGACAATTTTCGCCACTTTCATGCGGAAAGATGAGTGTGCCAGTCTGTACAATGGCTAAAAGTTGCTAAATATATTGGCACTGTTCACAGCAGTTACAGGTAACAATCAATTCAAAAACGACTGAATCAATTTTAAAATCTCAAGACTCTTAGACAAGGCTACGTTTGTTTATTCGGCAGGAATAAAGAATTCGTGCCGAAACAGTTGAATTAAGAACTAGGTCAGCAACGCACCGAACTGTGAAACCATCGAAAGTAAAAGAAGACTGAGTTGCAACGCTTTTTTACCCTATTTCAAGCAAATATGTTTGAAAATTGGGTATACTAAGTGGGGTTTTGGGTAAGTGGGTATTTTTATTACAGAAATAAATGGAGCAATTCCGGACCGAAAGATTTTGGATTATTCAGCGGCCGGGCTGATTAACAGTGGGCTTAATAAGCGAGGACAACGGTAGACTGATACCAATTAGGTATTTTGTGACCGACACCGCAACAGCAACATGTAATTCGGATTATCGTAAAAAAATAACCTAAACAACGCTATTTTGAGCGTCAAAACTGTTGCTAAAAACGCATCACCTCTATCAGCATAAAATAATATTTGATGATTGAAGTTACAAGTTCTTACGATTCTGAACAACACAGTTTACCATTCCCTTTTCTCTAAAAAAATACCCTGAAGACGCCTGACCATTTACCCAAAGCGTCTTCAGAGACTCCATGACCCCTTCACATTCTTATCCCTAAAAAATGCTCAAAAAGTACGCACACAAACTTACGGGTTGGTAAGTCTCGCCGCCACACCGATCACACGTGTAAGTAGCCACAGACATCATTGGCTTAACCTCGGTGGCTCGAATCACAATGCCTTTGACCAGAGTCAACTTGCCTATATGAGCAGCTTTTACTTCTCGAATCGGCAAAGCCTTTGTAGTAGAAGGCGCTTTGAAATACACCTGTAAAAAATACGACAATCCTATGAAAAGTTTAGGAGTGGTAGGCAACAAGTTAAAACAAATCTTCTTAAAAAAAATAACCATGACTAAAACTAGGGATGCACAACGGCAAAAAAAACAAATATTATTTTGCGTACATCACGCCAATTTTAGGCCGAAACAAAAAAGATTTTGAAAAGGACTTATCGCGTTTTCCTTTATTTAAACCAACAATTGGTTCAAACGCCAACAATTGGTTCAAACAATGCTTGGTTTGAATAATTTTTCAAATCATCTCGCGGGCCATATGTAGTGCACCCCTGACTTAAACGGTCAATGAAATCCGATTCATTTAAGAAAAACTAAATCGTCACAGGCAGGCCCAATAATCCTTTGACACGCTGACGTAACAGTCTCGAAGCTTTGATGCGCTCAAAAATAAAATAAAACCTGTAGCGATTTGAAACCGATATCATGAAAACAGCTCAACAGTTAATGTTGATTTTTTTGGTTACAATAACCTCTTTTTATTCAAAAAATAAAAAAATTTTCCGTTCATAAAATAAAAAAATTTCCCGCCTAAAAGCCATTTTAAGACTTGACAGATAGTGCAGCGAAAATGATGGACTGACGCCACAGTTGAGCTACTCTTACATAAACTTTGCTGCAGTTTATGTGCCATTTAAATCAAGTCTAGATTTCACATGAAAATAAAGCATAAACTGGACTGAACCAAAGTCAAGTCAACGAATTACCCAATAAATATACTTTCCCAGTGGAATTAAGAGATATTTCAAACTAAAACCTGGTAAGTTGATATTTTTTCTCAGTGCACACACACAAAGGAAACTGAAAAAAACCACCGGTTCTCTTTCACCACGGCTACGTCGCAGTGCCTACAGCAAAAGCACTTGATGGTAATTTTCTCGCTCAGCTGCACGTTTATTACTTGAAATGCGCTGTGCAACAGTAGTGGTAACCACGGAGTAAATGTTTTAGCTCACATACAACCGAAAAAACGTGATAGAAGAAATAAAAAAATCTAACCAAATATTATTTGGGTCGAAATTCGTTCCAAAAGCACCTGTAAATTACATCAACACACAAGTGCGACAAAGACTGGATCTCCATAGGAGGTTACTCTTTAATAAGCAACTTGGAATAACCGAAATTTTGAAACAAGAAAATAGCTAGATCAGCATTTATTATTTCGCACGCTCCAATGAACACCAACAATAGCTAACACACACTATTACTCCAACAAACTCTATCATATGAATTAAAATAACAAACTATAACCGTTTAGAAAAGGAGTAGAAGAAGCATGAGGCCATAACTGAAAGGTACCATTAAAAAGTGTATGCAGGACTTCTCACTAAATAACTCTATAGCAAAACCGGCGTGGATGTCGTTTTGACATGCCCTTGAATAAGGCTACAAGGAAATGTGCCAGTAGTTCTGATAACTACAAACACAACTTTATTTATACATGTATTTCACTATCAAGTGGTGGAACAAAATTCAGAAAACACTCACCTCAAACCTTCTCATCAACTCAGAGGGATACTTGTTCCTCCAATCCCGATGTTCAGTAGGATCCGGATGATTTCTCTGCTCCATCATCATCCTATGCTCGATGTAGACATCCAATGCATCCTTGTAAGAAACCTGAAAGAGGAAATTAATCTTTTGTTGAATGTAGAAATCAAAATCTTTTAATGAAAGGATAAGAAAAGGATTCTTCCTGTACACTAAAACTATAGGTTAAAATAATATATGGTTTTTGATTTTAAGCTACAATATCTTCATCAGTTCTTATTCAAATAGGGCTTGAACAAGAGGTGATGATGAGATTTTAAGTTAAAATGTCGAAACATATATTCTGAACATAAAAGCTGATTGATTATTATTAGCTCTAGGTTGCAAAAGATCCATAAATAGGAAAGTGATCACTGGCCAGGCTAGCTGTTGCAGTTATTTTACATCTTTGAGAAGTTACACATTTAAACCACAATGGTTTAGATGCTATTTTCAAAACTACCAAATTCAAAATGCAAAGTTTACTAGCGTTGAAACGCTCGGTGGTGTACTAGGCCAACAGAAGGTAATCACAAAACTCAGCATCGGCTTTTTGGCAATACCGTAGTAGGGTATGCATCAATTTTCTCTTAACAGGACAACTTTTTTTACAGTTGCTGTAACAATTTGAGAACCTCAAACGATCACATTTTGCAGTTCACTTAACAAATACTCCGTCTTGAAAGCCATAAATGCAGCTGCTGCGATTTGCTTCACGCTTAACTAACCGTGTACCATCAAGGCATATCTTTTAACACAATTTTGCTGTAATATAACACCTCTCGCTCTTTGTAATCTGGAAGTAATTCTTCCACCACGTCAGCAAATAAACGCTGGTAGCGCAAAGTGTTTTCCACCACATTCTCCGCCAAATCCGCATCATAATTCTGAAGGTCATCAAGGTTTACAGTCAATTCCACTTCTTCTCGGTGAGCCAATTTTGTCTATGAAGTTGTTTCAGTTAGTCCTAGTTGGCCATGAATCAACTAATTTAAAAGCAGCACGTTTTAAGATATGTTACCATTAACACCACGTTTTCAGTTGCGAGTTCCGCACTGTGCTCTTTGAAAAATCACTTTACATTAACTCCCTGCATGGCAAGGAAAAATTCAGTTCGCGTGAGAGAATGACATTGAGCCAGGAGTTCTGGCAACTCTGACGTTGCTCTACGTAACCGTACAGGTTTCCGGTAATTGGAAGACATTATTTACACACCCCATCAGCAATCTGATCAGCTAAGTTCTTGTTTTACGTCGCTGAAAAGAGGGTTCTTACAAGTCAAAGTTTGTTGTAAAATAAAATAAATGAAGTATTTTAAAATGCAAATGCAAACTGACTGTACACAACTAAAACAAGTGGGCTTTTGAACAGCTGTATCTTGTGTCAGGAACCTGTAGAAAGTGTGTTGTAAAATAAAGGCAAATTGCCAACCGACAGCCAAACGCTCCTTCCGCAAATAACCTATCTTTCAAGCACCTCAAACAAACTTCTTGAATAAAGATTGTGTACCTCAATCCCAGAAAAACAAACAGAAAATTACGTAAATTAAGGTTGAATGAGTTAAGCAAGATGAAAAACATTACAGCGATAAGTAGTAGAGAAATTTAGCAACATTTTGGAAAAACGTGTGGTTAAATAATAAAGCCGGTGTCTTACGATAAACCAACATGATGCGTGCACTCGAAGCACACACACGTACGGTACCTTGAGAATTATTAAAGCGACATAACCATAATTACAAAACGAACAATTCGTGCCGTGCACTTGATGTTCGGGTAATGCTTTAACAATCAATTCAAAAGTTATAACAATTTCAAATTTATACCGAAAACGTAAAAACAACCAAATAGGCGAACAACTTGCACTAACATTAAAATAGTTACTGAGAAACAACTAAGCCGACCGATAAGAGTAAACCAGGGGTTCTTTTACTTTTTGAGACGCGCCCTTTTTGGCAAGTTTAACAAAAGCTCGTGCCTCCGCTTAATTTGTGACAAGCTTATATTTTTTATAATGACGGCTAGATTTCTGGATACTATCGTACATTTGCTCTCGAAATCAAGATGAAGACATTTTTTTCTTTTTGGAGATCGACTATTTTACAGCGACGTTTCCTCCAATTACCCTCATTTACATCGCATACGGTAATTGCTCTCAAAACCAAAATGAAGACTGCTCTTTTGATTGTCGTCACCTTTAAAGCTCAATTTTTTAATCATTTTAAGGATGACTCTGTAGTCGTGGCCTCGCGCCTCCACCACCGACAAACTCCCACGTCCTCCACTCTAAGAACCCTGTGGCAAACTCTGTCTCACATAAACTGCTGTTTGACTTATACTCCTTCACTCAGCATCATTCACTCGCTGCGTGCAAGAGCAGGACGTGACAGCCACATCAGCTGTCCGCAACCAATCAACAGATCATAAACTGCTAATGCTAACCTGAAGCAGCTGCCGCTGGCTTTATGAGTAAAATGTTTCCACTTTACCGTGCCCAATAGTACGACAGCATGTTGAAAAATTTTGCCAAAAAGAGCAACATATAACAAAGGTAATTTCACCAAAACAAAACAAATATCCGAGAGTGGGTTTGCAGTTTCAAGGCTTTCTAGGGCAAAACGCACTTTTAACATCGACGAGTGCCATAACGGCCTATTTAAAGTAATATTGGTAAAGAAAACAAATCAGAAAATCCTCAGAGCATATCCAACAATTTATACAATACGGTACAACACACAAACACTGTGTTAGCAAAATTGAGAATGCCTGTATGAAAATAAAAAATTACAAAAATCGAAGAAGAAAGATGTTACATTCAGTGAAGGAAAAGCTTTAGTAAGATCTTTTTTCTCTAGTCACATGAATGTGGTCAAACAAGGCAACTATTTTCGAACCCAGTTTGACATATACGTTTACTCTTATTCGGCTCTAGCACTGTTAATGAAATCAGTGAAACACAAGGTGGCTTTTAATAACGTTAATGAATCAGCAGTAGTTTTTGTCAACACGATATTTACAAAACTGAGGGGCAATTTTCAGCTACAAACGTCAATTAATCCAACTCTTTATAGTCGGTAAACGCAGAAGACGGAATTCACTCATCTCGCAAATTGTGCATGCAAACCGAAACGCCATACTAGATGATCAAGTTCGTACTAAATAAAATATTGTCATAGGTTAATCGGTCTAAGCAAAAACTTACCAAGACTTTGGCATATTTGAAGTTTTTCGTGCTACCTGAAGAATCTTCGTCTGCAAATTCAATCAAGAACTTGCGACATCTCTCTGTCAAAGTAATAATTATACAAGTTACGTAAGTTTATACCTGCACGTTTTAAAGAGTGTAAGATAAAAAAAAGTACTCTCGATACTGCGAAATAGGCCGGCAAAAAGGATTTATCTGTCACACTGGAAGCCTGGGCAACAGAAACTTGAGACTTACAACAAGACAAAAGGAACGAGCTTTAGAAAAAAATTAGGCTTGACAAAAGCAACCACACAATACAAAAGCTTCTTCGTGAAAATTGGTAACGTAATGGACAAAAAAAACTAATGAAAGAAGCACAATGAAACAAAATTAAACAGAAAGCCTTCAGTAGCAACGCAAGCATGAAGAAATCGGCGCACAAGCGAACATCTCGTATTACATATCAACACTCTAGCAAAACTAAACACTCTTTTATTGAGCAGATGGTGACTCAAAGCTCCGAATGACAAAACTCGTTTATACTCAAAACACAATCGAGACTAGTGTACTGAAAAAGCTTGAAATTATTTAATGCAAAACGAGTAGACTACTATCAGCGCTTGGACTATTAATGCCAGGGTTTAATTACGATTAGAGTAAAATGCCTAAAACTTATTTGGTACTTCTCAGCTTTTTATGATACAAAGTTTATGATCGTAATAATTCAAGTATAAAAAATCAAGGGGCTGTTTCCAAGCAGCTGCCAAAATTGAAGTTGCCTTTGCCAGATAAATTTGGCTTTTTAAAAACGGTTCCTAGTGTTTTAGCTGAGGAACGGGCAGAAAACTAATTGCCAGAAATTTGTTAAGTTATGCGAATGACATCATTTTCTAACCACGCTTGGCGGAACAAACACACTGAATTCACGATAACCATGAGCTCAACCACTTCAGAGTCTTTCATCTTTCGGGCTACGCGGGGCGTATGTTATCAAAAGTTACAAAAGAGAAAGGTAACGCGTGCTCGCACATGCACTAACCCGCGTGCGCATCTTGAAAGACACGGATTAGTAAAATGCTCGTCGTCAATAGCGTACAGTTCGCGCCATTTTCTTGACAATGGCGAAAACTAGTTTCTTGCCGTTTCAAAAAGATTTCTCAAAAACCAAATGTGTTGCAGCTAATTCATAACATAACAGCATCCACACCGCAATTTTTCAGCATCAAATGTTTTACGAATGCTTAGAACAGATTGGTTTCCGATAGACTTCCTATTAACCAGTGTCTACAGACATCACGCAAAGGTAATGTAGCCAACACATTTAGCTTCGTTTATGATCAGGCAATAACTAAAAAGAGATAAAAGGGGGGGAAAGAAGTAAGACATTGCTTGCCATAATCAATATTTAGCGCTGTTGCAAATATAACTCAGAAAGACGAATTCGACAGTAACCCTTGCCTTCCATCTATCCAAAGGCTACAACTCTGTGCACAGCGGTTAAAAACCACAGTTAAGTTGAAATTGATTTGGGGGAAAATAATTAAGCCAAAAAAGTTATCGGATACTGAAAAGGTACAAAAGTATAACGAAACAAGGTTTTTAAACACTCCAGAGGGAATTGTTTTCCACAGTTCAAAACGGTAATCTGTCAGGCTAACAAGGCCAAGCTACACTCAATAACTGAAGCGATATCACTTAACCAGTGCGAATTGGACAGAAACATTTAGTCTTATCACTTCAACTGAACATTTTTTCTATATACCACTGTATTTCAAATCAATCAGTGAAAGTTCAACGCTGGGTATAACAGCATCGACTAAGCACGAGGTCGCGCGCTTCCACTCTGAATCGCTTGTCTCAGCCCACGCTTTAACGATAAATGATGTAACGCGAGATTACACAAATAAACTATTGGCTATGACGTCACACATACCTTTTTCGGCGGCGTAGTCTCGTTTCTTCTCGGTTGCCATGGACCGTCGTTAGAGCTAACTATGCTTTCAAACAAACCTGCCTACAAATCTGTATCAAGAAAATAAAATTACCTTAAAATAAAACATAAATACAGTTTAAGAAGACAAAACGGCAGCTCGCAATTTTAAAATTGCGAGTTCGCTGTTAGCCATTTCTTCGCGGTTGCGCCAGTCAAATAGGGTCACAATGTATGTTGTTCCAGCTTAAAGTAAAAATGCAGTGTCAGCATATAACTCCTTGGTGGGGCTGAATGAAAGTTTATTGTAATTGAAAAATATAGATGATGCCAGAGCAAAAACGAGCAGCGGCATTCCACGTTTCCTTTAGGGGAAGTATACGGGATTAGAAACCTATCACCGGATTTAGTAGGCTGAAGTCCAACAGCTACGTAAATCTGTCCATCCCACGAAGTGAAAAGCAATTTTTAGAACCTCCTAACAAGTTTGCACAAACAACACCCTTGAAGTTTTGGTTAGCTCCTCTTTTAAACCATTACAAATAATCCTACATGCATCATTGAGTGATGTCAAATTAATAGTCAACACTAAAATGGGAAGTGGCAGACCAAATAAAAGAATCAAGGTTAACAAAGGCTATAAATAGAGCAATCATTAAAATACCTTTGTAGGGGCAAATCTGCTAAAAATCCCTGAGCCCTTTCAATATGGCAACCAATACCAATACTGGTAGATTCTAGCTCTACCCCAAAGATTTTTTCCAGGAAAAATTACGAGTAAAAACATTCTACTTAATTGGATTTTTACCCACCAGTCATGGAAGTCTTTGGTATTAAACAACTCGTGTTCTCAAATGCTTTAGTTATCAGCACTGCCAACATTTCATTTCTACCCAAAAAAATACAACCACATAGAGCAACTACGGCCCGCGGGCCTCATGCGGCCCTCAAGAGCATTCTGTGCGGCCCGCGAACACTTTTTGAAACTTTGCCACATTTAAATGAATACAACAAGGTGCAAAAGCGACGGTGTCTCAACAAAATTAAAAAGGTCACCGCCTTTCCTTTGGACGGAAAATGCGTCAGAGCTTACAATTGCCCCCGATCACGCATTTACCGTCCCCGGAAAAGGCAATGACTTTTTTTTTAGAGACACCACCGGTTTTGCGCCCGGCAATACCACATTGCTAGGACATATCGCAAAATTTTGGGCTAATGCAATTTCTTTCATTGCATACAGCTATACGAGATAACAAGCACTGGCCCTCGACCACTGTTAAATGGTCAATGCGGCCCTCAGGCTAAAAAGTTTGCTCACCCCTGACGTAGAGGGACTAAATACCCTAACGTACCTTTTTTAAATCATAATGTAAACCAAAACGTAATACTGACAGTAGTAGTCTGGATGAATTGGTGGTCCGGTTGTGGTTGGCTTTGTATGAAGCAATTCTTTTGTTTCTTTGACTGCTAGTCTTTAGTCATACTGGGCCATAACAATAAGCAGACTGCTCGACTAAGCCCACCTCCCTTTCACAAATAGACGGAGGCATCCGGCGAAATGCAGGACACGAAAATACAACAAGTGAACTTGCGGGCTTATTCTTCAGACTACTTTTTTGTGCCAAGCGCCAAGCGAGAAAGTTTGGAATGCTGTTTTTAGTCTTTGGTATGAAGCAACAATGAAATTGAACCTAACTTTACTATACGCAAAGCAAATGCTTTAACCCTATACTAGCGCTTCTCAACCGATGGGCCGCGAAGGTCCTTCAGGTGGGCCGCCAAACATTCTGCCATAAATTAAAGATTTTTTTGGAAAAAATTATGAATTAGGAAAGCTAAAAATGTACTATAAACTTAATATTCTTTCGTTTTGTAGCAACTTCCTTCCTGGAGTAAATGATTGTTCTGAAACAAATTTTTCATGAAGTGGGCTACAAAACAAAGTCTCGGCGAAAAGTGGTCCATGACAACAAAAAGGTTGAGAAGCACTGCCCTATACCAGAGTGCAGGAAACAGAGACAAATTGGGAAAAGATATTAAACTGATATCAACAAAAACCTTGTATTGTTATTATTCGACATAACTTAAGGGTAACACGTAAATTCGAAAAAATGAAAACATTAAAAAACCAACTCCTAAAAATACAATGAATGTCAAGTTTAAAAGACTGGAAATTGATTTAATTGTCTTTTAAGGAGTCAACACGCATGCAACATTTTTTTGCGTTCGGCAAAAGCTATAACTTGATCCTGAAACGCAAGTTTCACTTCTAGGTTCCAAGTTTTCAAAATTTTTGAGTGAACAAAACTGTGATTAGGGATAGGCAATTCAGAATAATATTCTATTCTAGAATAGTTAAACCGAATCCCGAATCCAAATCTTTTTCTTTGCAATTAGCACAATCAACACAAAAGCATTTATTGCAAGTTTACACCAACAAAAGAAAAATCAGAGAACGAGATAATTGCTGTGCAATACATTTAAGCTTTCTACATGTTTGCCTGTGTGGGCAAGATAGTTTTTGAATCATTGCATGCAAATGATACTTTTACAAAAAGAAAACTGTGACCAAGCAACGTGATAAAACTTGTTAGCAAGATATAAACCGAGTCCTATTGCTCGGTTTGAATTGGCATTTTGCATTCGGATAGCTTGGGATTCGAATCTTTTAAATTTGGTTTTGTGAATTGCCCATCCCTAACGGTGACCCCATGCTTTGATGATGCAATAATTGGCATAACCAAGTCAACAAAAGAGTTGTCACCGATTTAGATCGGCAGAGATAAAAGACCTAGCAGTTATTGGATATTGTATTAAATTTCTTACCGCGACTTCAATTAATTTTGTATTAACATAGTGGACTCAGGTAACGAAATAGACTCCATTTATAATTGATTAAATTCACTCAAGCAACAGGGAGGTACTCCTAGCAAAAAAATTTTTGGAGGGTTGCTGCCTTCGCCCTTGTACTTACACCATTGGTTTTACTTGCCATGCTGCCCTGCAATGCTATAAGCACTTAACTCGTAGTAATAGGATACCACCGCGGCGGTGTGCTGATTAGAGTATCTGCTCTATAGTCATTAGATCTAGGTTCAATTCCCTGGTAACATCACACCAATAAACCTAAAAATGGAATTTAGAGCTTTCCAGCTTGGCACTCAGAATGAAAAAGCTAGTGTGAAGAAAGAGCTGACAGTTTGCTTGTTATGCTCTTGGAAAAGGTACTAAATGAGATTCCTCTATCTTTATGCGGCAGACAGATGGTGGGGCCTGCAGTCCATCCGTACTGGTGGCCTAGTCTGAAAAAAGACATGCAAACACAATACTAGCTCATAATCATGATCGAATGAGGCAGTTATAAGATGACAAGCTTGAAACAACAAGCTGATACAAATCTTTTGCATAAGTAAGGATTAACAAAGCTGAGATAAGCTTACTTTTACAGTAAAATCTACAGTAAAAATCAACTTTTCTAAAACTTGTGAATTTATTCCAGAGAATGTAGCAAAAAACTACGTTTGCCAAGAATAAAATCACTCAAAAGCTGTAATTTCTATATTTTATTGGGGTTTGAATTAAAGTTAAAACTAGCTTTCAAAAGTGAGCAATTAATTAGTAGTATTACAATTTTAACCATACTTTGAACTTGTTTATCTCGACCTCATCATAAATCAGTAGTCTACTGCAATACCTATTGATATAATAAATACAATGGCCAGTTCTACATCTGCATTATTCTTTCCATCTTTTCAAGTTTGCAAATACAAATAAGATGTCTAAGACAATTTACATCATGCAAGGTTGTCCGATCATAAATAGTTTAATTTGCCCAGAGGTTCATAATCACACTTTATTGCTTTTGTATTTCACGTCCTTGATCGTCATCAGGTCATGAAAAGTCCTATCTTACAGCAAACAGACGATAGCTGGGCCCACGCATTTAAAAGTTATTGACTAGCCATCACTTTTGCCCAAACGCAAATTTAAGAAGTTTGATCCGTCGGAAAACTTTTAACACACTGCACCTGCTGTTGCGCAAAAATATGCTCCTAATATACTGTTGGTAAGTGCTAAAATAAATTGCCAATTCACTAAAAAAAAATCGATCGAAACAAAGCTGTGAGATGGACAACCGCATTAAAGGAGAGCAAACAAAGATCTGTTTTTGGCATGAATACGCGTCATTCAGGACACTTAGAATCTATAGCAGAAATAGAGTTTAGGATTGTGGACACAAGCAGTTATGTTCTGTGACTCTAAAGCAATAGCACAATCTTAGGTACTGAACAATACAAGCTGTTACACCTAGTTATAACATAACACTGCACAGTTAATTTCAAACAATTGAGTAAAACAATAGCATATGCTTAACATTAGTGATGGCACGATACTAAATTTTATAACGATTCCAATACAAGTCCTGACATCTCATTAAAATTCCGATTCCGATATGAGTCCCGATTACGATACATGGAATAAATTCACGATGATCTTCAGACCCTGAAGCTAGATTAAGAAACAAATGCTATTTGGACAAGGTACTTTTATTAATTATGCATTCAGCAGGAACATAAATGGTTTTACATGTATAGTAATGCAAGAGGCTAGCGATGCACATAGCAAAACTGCAAAACTACAAAAATCTCTATCTTGCACTTGTGATAAAGATTAACTTAACTTGAGCCAACCAGCAAACTGCAATAGTACTGAGTCAAGTAAACATGCAAAATTTGAACCTAGTCTTAAAAAGACAAACAAATAAGGGCATTTTGCACTTTGCATTTTCCTCAGCTCATAACCTCTCTGACAGTAACGCACATATAAAGACTGCTACCAAGGCTTTCCAGAAGGCTGCCCAGACTTTAGTCAGCTCATGGGCGCTTATTTTAGGCAGGCAGTTATGTGTGTGATTCAGTTTTTATCCGGTGTTGTCCCTTTAACAGAGATGGCCGGATTTACCCCATTCCTTCTGCAACTGCTTGCACTCCATCCACTTATCTCATCTCAGGGCGTTCTCCTTCTTCAAACCAATCTTCTCTGTCTCCTCTTCCACTTGCTTCTTCCAAGTCTTCTTTGGTCATCCTCACTTTCCTTGCCACTCACTTCTAGATTCAGAGCAACCCTCAAAACATATGGTGCTAAATATTATCTTTCTATTGGAGTAGTGAAATATTGTACAGTGTTTGCATGTTTGACTTTATGATGGCTTACAATTATATAGTCTTGACTAGAATTATGAAATAAATTTAGACTATAACTTCTTTACTATTTAATTATTACGACAACTTTCAAAGGTCCTAGTCCCCTTACAAAACTGAGTGTGGGTTTTGTGTGCATGTGTAGTGATTCAAGCACAGGCAATAGCCAACTGCCTTATAACAGCCCAGGCAGTTATTTAGTTGATGTCTTGTTTTCCCAATTTGTCTTTTTACCAATTAACTGCCCAGGGCAGCCTTCCAGAAAGCCCTGGTACAGGGTAATAGGACCACATGCTATCAATATTTAGAAACAGAATTAGGGTTAGGTTGGAGTTGGTTAGAGATAGGTTTATTTCTAGAGTAAAAACTGCAATGAAGTTGCTTTTTTCCATTGAAGCTTTTTACCCTTGGTATCTACTTTGCTCTAACGCAGTGGTTGCAAACTTTTGTAATGGCCTGCACCCCTACTAAAGTATCTTAATATGTTCTGGTACCCCTCAAATGTTTTAACATATGACGAATTCATGCAGTTTGCCAGCTAAAATGTAGCCTTGGACATAATTTCTGAGCGCCATGTAAGGAATCCATCCAACTGCCCAAACTTGGTTTACGAGATAATGAAATCATGGCTGGTATTGCATGTATTGACCTTTTTTTTTGGAGATCAGCATCATCTTGGGCTGAAGTGAAACCCATGCACTAAGCACACTCTGAATACACACAGAATGTGCAAAACAATTAGCACAAGATGAACTGAGCATGACAGTACAGTAAGGCAACACAAACAAATGAAAGACCATCTCGCACCCCACAAGATGCTGACTTGCACCCCTGGTTGGGAGCCCCTGCTACAACGATTGATGTGTACTTATATACGCACACTTGCTATCATGTAATGCATGTAGTGAATATGAAACAGTGGTGTATTGGATAGTGCTGCAACCTTTAATTGCAATCGATTTATCTTTGAGCCTTCACAGACAGGGTACTTTAACAGAGGCAGTGTACCCTGGGTGGTGAGCAGTAAGAGTGGGAGGACACTGGCAGTAAAATTTTTGTAGTCACATGATTAATATGTCATAAAAATTGACCAATTACAAACGACCACACGTTACTATTTTAACAAAGAAGTGACCATTTTGCCATCATTGACATTTTGGTAATCTTGTACTTTAGCACGGTAAATTATTTAAGCTGAAAGGGCAGTGTACACTGTAGGGCCAGGCTGGGTATGTAAATGTATGGGGCAGTGTACACTCCCTTCCAGTGTACACTGCCCCATACATTTACATTCCGGGCCTGGCCCTACAGTGTACACTGCCCTTTCAGCTTCAATAATTTACCGCACTAAAGTACAGAATTATCGACATTTTACCCTTGGAGGCTATTTTAATTGTGTTTAAATAGCCATATTTTCAAGAATTTTGCCAATGATGCTGTGGTGTAGAAAATAGTGCACCTGCCTTAAAATGCAGTGAATGGGTTAAAATCTTTACGATCAGGGTACGTAGACAAAGGCAGAGTACACTGCAGGGGGACTCCCAGTATGTCAACGTACAGTGTGGGTAAATGTACATTGAGAATGCAATTTTGTTTAATTTATCATCAAAACTGACCAATCAAAAATGACCAAAAGTCACATGTTTAAGATGTAATTGAAATCAACCAATACCAAATGTCTTAAGAGAAAAATAGCCTCCAAAGGCAAAATCCCATCTACAGTAAATAGCCCTTACCTTTTACTACATTGACCAATTGCACATGTTTAACAGCAAAATAAATTCCAATGACGACAAAACTCCATGCCTTACAATTACCACAGACAAAAAAAGTGTGACAAATTCACCAAGTGTCAAAACTACTAGCGACTGGTTGGATAGACCTAACTGTAAAATAAATATACAAAATAAAGATGAAGAGCCTAATTTACAAGGGCATAGGCAATCTGTGCAATAACAGGATTTAAAAGTCAACATAAAGATTTTATACAAAATCTGGTAATGTGTAAGTATATCACCAAATCATTGGGTACAGTAGCATCCAACATTTTTTTGTTCTCTACCAATCTGATAGCAGCTTTGAATGAATCGTTCCATACAAACAAGTGACTTTTTAATTTCTTGATATAGCACCAAATTACTCTAACCCCACTAGCTGACTAGGAGACAAACACTGAAGCAAATATGGATATTGGGCAACGTATTAGTTGTAGATAAATGAGTAATAGGTGAGTGATTTACTTTTTCAAAAAAGCATTAATTTCTATTTAACTTATATTGTTAAGTACTTTTCAAACGACTAAACTCTTAAAGGCTTACTGCCCAACACATTGCACCACAAGCGACTAAACTGCCAAAATAACTGGTGAAACTAAAATCAGAAATCACTGAAATGCAATTTAACAAAATTATTCTTTCAGGATGTGCAATTCTTTAACTCAAATAGGGCTACAAAACTAAATACCGGTAATATATGTGTTCAGTCTAAACGACTTTCGTGCACATAACTTCGATGGCCTTTGCAATAATCGTCATATAATTACAAATCGATTCTAAAAACCTTTCTACCGAATACACCCATTTCGTGCTTTATTCGTACGATTCTTATGTTGCTAATACTTTATAAAAATACATTGTTTACTTCTTCTACAGCATAAATGTGTTTTACTCACTATTCTCACACCTTTTTTTACACAATGGATCAATAAATTTCGCGGGAAAATATGTCACGTGACCCCGAACAAAATTGCCAAGTTTTTTTAATTTTTTTAAATTAAAAAATTAGAGTAAAAAGTTAATTATTGAATACAATTTTTGAGTCAGAAAATGTCTGTTCAAAACTCGAAACCATTTTTTGTATAAATCTTTCAAACGTAGTCAAAATTTACCTCAACTTAATCAGGTCCGGAATTACTCCTGTACGGAGCTTGTTGCAACCTGGATAAATAGCCTTTTTAATAGAAAGTGTGATAACCTCTACAGACAAGAAAAAATGATCTTAGCCCATTCAACCCTGACTTACCTAAAGTACAAAAAATTTTTTGAAGTTTTTGGTATGCTCGAAAACGCATCAATATACATATAATAAGGAAATATACGGCAATGCATATCAGATGTGTTTTTCAACAAAATTCTCCAAGGTTAACAAATTGATGTAAAAATTACAAAGGAATAACAAATATATTTTATACTGCAACTGATGATATGCCAAAAGTTTTAAATATTGAGGTCCCCTTCAGAACTCAAAGACTATTTTTTTGCTTACATTGCTCAAATATAGGCAGGATTATAAGATGGGAACTGGAATTCCCGTCAGAGCTCAAAGGGTTAACATATTAACCGGTTAACATATAAACCGAGGCGATGGCGTAGTGGTTAGAGCCTCCGCTTCGCAGTCGGTAGACCTGGGGTTCATTCCCCTTGTCGAGTCATACCAAAAGACTTTAAAAAATGGTATCCGTTGCTTTCCTGCTTGGCGCTCGGCATTTATGGGAGGTTGTGGAGAACAAGCCGGCAAGTTCGCTTGTTGTGTCCTTGGGCAAGGCACTTAACGGGACGCCCCACCTTTATGTGCAAAACAGGTGACCCATAAACCTCGAAAAAGGCAACTCCCAAGCGAGTGCGGACTTACCGTCCAAAGTATAGCGATACAATTCGCTTTCTCGTGAATGGAGGATAAAAATGGCAAATAAAAACAAAAATAAAAAACAAATTAACAAAGACCGGACAGCCAAGTGTAGCTCCCTTCCTTTTAAAAAGATTGCAGTTTTCCCATAATTCACTCTATTTTTTTATGATTATATCTTGGTAATTAATTTTTTTATATTTGCTGTATATAGAGCGCGCTTCTGTCTGCAAATGTGAACGTCAGTAGTACGCAGGTGCGCTTTAACTTCTGAGATACTACTAGACGTGGAAACGTCAAACTAAGCACGATTCATCATTAACTCGGGGTGATTGTTAAAAGAGTGTTGGTGACGTGATCATGATGTTATAATTAAAGATTATTTTTTAAATTTGCATTTCTTAACAGAAAACAACCACTTTTTGCTTCATTAAAAATCAGTTCACGAGTCAACATCTTACAATAAATCTTATCTTTTTGGGGTCTAAGATGACGTCACAACCAACGCTTTATTTCAGAATTTGTTCTCTGTATTTCATGAAAATTCGGAAGGGTTGGAATCTTGGAGAAAAAAGAAATATCTGGAAGCATAGTGGAAGTTAGAAGAAAGAGCGACAGAGTAATAGCAATTGTAATAACTTTAGGTAGAGAAGTGACACGAATAATGTATGCATAAGGCCACAAAGCGGAAGACCAAACACAGAGAAAGTTCGTTTTTATGATGAAATGGCGAGTGAGGCGGACTTGGGAAGTTTTAGTGAAATTATTGATTCTTTGGGGGATTTTAATGGACATGTGGGAAAATGTAATTAGGTTTTTGAAGGTGTGCGTTGTGGGAGTGGTATCAAAAAAAGAAATGCAGAAGGAAGACGGTTGCTGAAGTTCTGATGAAAAAGAGCTGTGGGTGGCAAACACTTGGTTATATAAGGCAGACAAACAAAAAATCACTTATTGCGCTGGTGGATGTGAAACAGAAATTGATTTTGTGCCTGTGAGGGAAAAATACAGAAAGTATGTAAGGGATGTGAAAGTGATTCCGTTCGAAGCACAGGCTGGTGATCGTAGATCTGGATAAAAAGGTGCTAAAAAGAATTGTGGGAAAGGAACGGATCATAAAAAGAAAGATTTGGAAGCTGAATGAAAACCGAACAAGAGTAAGATTTGAAAAAGAATTAAAGAACTAGAAAGCACAGACACGCCTGAATTGTGGAAAACTCTTAAAGATGGTGTTCAAAAAGTTGGTGTTAAAGTGCATGGAAAGAAGAAGACTAGGAGAGATCGAGGAGACATGTGGTGGTGGAATGAGAAGGTAAAGGATACCATCGCAAGAAAGAAGGCAGCGTTTAAAGAGCTACGCAGGTTCCCATCAAAAGAAAATAAAACCCACTACCAACGTTAAAGAAATCGAACGAGAAAAATAGTTTCTAGAGCTATGAGAAAGGAAGCCGAACAGGAGGTAAATGATTCATATCAGAATTCTAACAGTGTTTTCTGCTTTCTTGGAAAAATGAAAAAGGAAAGAAAGCATCTTTAAGGAGGGTGGTACTTACGAAGAAGCGACGGACGGTTAGATTTTATTGAAGAAGACAGGGCAAAAATTTGGAAGGAACACATGGAAAAGATCATGAATAAAGAGAACGAATGGGAACACATGATGGAAACTGATGTAGTATGAGGAGCAGTGGAAAAAGTGGCTCGCAATAAAATCGTGGAAGCAATGCAAAAGATGAAATCAGGAAAGGCAACTGGACCATCTGAAGTAAGTCTTGAGATAATAGTTGCAAGTGGCGAAATTGGGATTAAAGTGATGATGGAACTGTGTCAGCAGATGTTGGATGATAGAGGAATGCCTGATGAATGGAAAACTAGTGTGATTGTGCTTATCTTTAAAGGAAAGGATGATGTGATGAGCTGTGGATCATACAGAAGAGTGAAACTGTTAGAACATGCCATGAAAATTGTTGAAAGAGTACTAGAGAGGCGAATACGAAAACTAATCATTTTGAATAGAATGCAGTTTGGATTAAGGGTATGCCAAGAAAAGTAACAATGGATGCAATATTCGTCGTGAGGAGAATGCAGGAAGAATATCAAAAGACGGACAAGAAGTTGTATAGCCTGTGGCAAAAGCTTGAAGACACTTTGCGTTTCTCATCAGTTCTGTGTGCAAACCGCCATAACTTTGTTTCACCCCTGTTTTTCACAATTTTTTTTGATGATTTGTTGGTTGTTTGGCGTAATAAAAACATAACAAGCTTGCACAGAAATGACAAAAATACGTTTACGATTAATATTTTGTGTGACCGCCCTTGCTTTTGATGACTTCTTGCAGGCGACGTGGCATGCTATTGTAGCGAGTCGCGCTTTTCGCTTTATTGAGCTGCCATGCCAAACGTCTTTCTTTCTTTTTTATTTTTTTTGTTAGTTTGCTTTCGGCGGCTTAGCACCTTACTCTCGTGTGTGATTCTAGTTCTTACTATGTGCATTTGTATATTTTTATTGTATGTGTCTAAAATCACACACATTTATTGTTCTTTTTTTATTAAGGCTAGATAATGTTTATTTTTTGTCTTCTCATGGTAGCTCGTTGATCGGCTTGCCTTTCCCGTCATCATTTTTGTTTGTCTGTTGTTTTCGTTTATGTGACGTGTGTAGTGACCTAGTTTTTGGTGACGCGTGCAGCATTTTGTTGCCAGCCATGCGATCGGAGGTTTTCTGCTCTCTTGCTGTTGATCGTCGTGGAGGACGGACGTAATTTTGATTGTCTGACACAACAGAGTTAATCGGAGTTTAACATCAATGCAATAAAAACACTACTGTCGTGCTTCCTTTCCTTGTGACTGCCATAGTTCCCAGCAATTGGGGCTCAGTCAGCACGCTCTAGCTCAAAAGAACTTATTTTCTACAATGGTGACCCCTACGTGATGAAGCTACATCTTCTCCAATGTAATTGAACGGAAGAGTCTTCTGTCAAGCAGCACAAGCAATAGCTATCACGACAGAAGTGACTAGTCACCACATGGAGTGCAATCATTTTAACTTGGACTAGAGTCAGGTTCCTGCCGTAGCGCTACAATGGTGACCCCGCGAAGAAACGACATCTCCACGATGTAGTTGGACGGCAGCGTCTTCAGTCAAGCAGCACAAGCCATCGTCGAGTTGCCGAGCCCTAACGTCAAGACCGCCTTCCAGTTGATGTCTTGACGGGAATCTCACTTATTTTGGCCGGCAAGTCCCACTCTCTCTCAACGTTGGCGTTGAAGGCATGTTGCGACCTCAGCAACCTCCTCCGTTCCTTTGCACGTCTCCGCTAGTTGCGCGTGCTTGAGGAGGGGAATTGTGTAGCAACTTCAACTACAAACCACAAACACAAACACTTGCCTTTATATCTGGATCGCCATCTACGCTCAGTAGTTAACATGATAGAAGTGACTAGTCGCCACATGAAGTGCAATCATTTTCACTTAGACTACAGTCAGATGCCTGCCGTAGCGCTACAATGGTGACACACAACGGCGGGAGTTTGGTGCTGAGACGCCGAAAGTAAACTAGCAAAAAAATAAAATAAAAAGAACAGAATGATGTTTGGCATGGGAGCTCGATGAAATGCGAGGCGCGACACGCAACACTATTAATCAGTTTGCAGCAATAATCTGCAGAGATTTCTCTTATCGAAACTTCTTTAATTGCTGTTTGAAGTGCTTTTCTGAAGGCTTGAGGTATGCTTTTCTAAAACTTTATTCTTTATAAGGTTCCACAAGTTTTTCATCGGATTCAAATCCTGATTGTTTCCTGGCCACTTGGCCACTCCAACATTTAGATACGTTTTTGTTTCAAGAATTTCTTCACCACCTTGGTTCGATGACATTGAGCACCAACATGCATGGAAATCTCGCAGTTGTGGACTCTCATGTGGAGTTCGTGTTTACTCTTTAACAAATTAACATATTTTTCACCATTTATGGTGGTTCCCGGCGGCAGAAAATAAAGTCTACCAGTCTCCATGAAGAATATTGCTCCCCAAATTATTTGACTAGGAGTGTGTTTCACAGTAGTGGTAATGTACTTTTCCTTGTAGCGTGATCCAACAGGCTTCCAAACTCGATATTTTCGAACAGGAAACTGTTGCACAGAAGATTTTTCTTTAAAAAGGACTTTTTTCTACATGTCTACGTTTTAGCTAGCATATCTCTTGGCGAAGTCCAGACGTTTCTCCTTCATCGCCTGAGTCAATCGTGGTGTATGGGCTGGGCAAGGATATCAAAAATCGGGGCATGGGTCACTGATTTATTCATCTAACAATAGAAGGGCTATTAAAATATTTTTAAAGAATCTCAAAGCAGTACTTTCAACCCCTAAGATGTATATTGTTTTTAAGGTGCAGAAGACAAAGATTTACGCATTTCTTCGATAAACTTAAATCTAAAGCTAATTTTTCTACCAAATGAACTCTATCAAGCATTCTTTCGTTTATCACTACTGTATTTATGTGTCCATTACTGCAATGGAGAAAATTTGTACACAGTACATTCTAAAATTATAATTGGAGGCAAATCTAGGAGGATCAAATGATTAATGAAGCAAACTTAAAATCAATGATCATCAACCGAGTTTTTGGGTTCGGTTATATCTCGGTCACCCTGTAAGTCTATTTGCAGCATGCACTTTTTTTATCATAACAGCAAACTTCAAGATTTTTTCCGCTAGACAGCCAACATTTACAAAAAACCAAAGGTTGAATTAGAGTTTAAAAAGTCTTATCAGGAGCCCTAGATTTTTAAAGGTTTTCACAAATTCTTTTGTACACCCCCCTTGTGATCTTTTTCTGCAGCTCTTGTAGTCGTGGCTGCCAGGAAAGTGTAATCTGGAGACATCAGAGATGTGTTTTTGTTCTTGTTGCATAATAAATCGGTGGTGCAGAAGATTTTATGGCTGGTTGTTCTTCGAGTCTTAATTTTTGACTAAATGAGCTTCATACCTAAAAAGGCAGTGAGATGAAGATTAGTTTTTCGATCAGATGAAACAATCGCTGATATGATGTTATGAAGTGACTAAGTCTGTTTAGTTTGGACATTAGGTTAGGGGTGTCTACAAATTTCCACACACCCAAACCGACTGCTCATGGGTGTTATCACCATCTGCATTAGCCGCTCCATGCAAGATGTTTTCTCAAACAAAGTTTTTCATTCACCAAAAATAAGTCTTCTAAAAGAATTCCGTTATGGTTTTTACGCTGAGCATTGCTCTTGCGACAGCTTCCTTCTGCTCTTGACAAGACCCGTTAAGAATTTTCGTTCAATATTTTATTTTTAATTTTTGAAAGCAAAATGCTGCCAAGATATGTTTTTCTATAACTTGTTAAAGAAGGAAATAAATATTTCCACGAATAAACAGTTTAAGGTTATTGTTTTATCGACACAATATCTTCAAAGATGCAAAAAGAAAATATTCAACAAACCCGACGCGATGGCGTAGTGGTTAGAGCGTCCGCTTCGCAGTCGGTAGACCTGGGGTTCATTCCCTTTGTCGAGTCATACCAAAAGACTTTAAAAAATGCTATTCACAGCTTCCCTGCTTGGCGCTCGGCATTTATGGGAGTTTGTGGAGAACAAGCCGGCAAGTTCGCTTGTTGTGTCCTTGGGCAAGGCACTTAACGGGACGCCCCACCTTTATGTGGAAAGACAGGTGACCCATAAACCTCGAAAAAGGCAACTCCCAAGCGAGTGCGGACTTACCGTCCAAAGTATAGCGATACAATTCGCTTTCTCGTGAATGGAGAATAAATATGGCAAATAAAACAAAAAACAAAACAAAACGGTGAAGAATGTTCTGTCAACGTTGATGACGGATAGATTGATGGCACAATTTAATTGGATGGGCCAGAGTGGAAAAAGGCATATCCAGTCTAGCAAGATAATGAAAGTCATTTTCGGTGAGATAATTTATACTTTATAGTTACGTTATAGTTTTGATAAGTAAATTAAATAATAAGTTAATCGATTTTTATGTCTGTATGAGCAGCAAAATGCCGTTATTTTTTCATCAGGACGTGATAATTATGCAGTACTTGGAAAAATGGTTGCAACTTTGCCCAGGCCTCAAAAATAAGATGAGCTTCAGAGTTGAAGTTTGTATCAAAGTGACCGAAAGGGTTGATCTCGTATCTACTTTTGAAACGTTGTAAATGGTTGGTCTACTACAACAGAAAACAAAAGCTTGCAAAAGCCTTTAGAGAAAATAGTTCTGGGCCAGTCTTGCATGAAGAATGGTAAAACAGCACAATTTCAGTAACACAATATTTTAAAAGTTCGTTTTAATAGCATAGCTATTGTGCTATGCTATTTTTCTCAACAGTTGACGCTATTTTATTGCCAGCAAAGACTGCCAATTGAAATTTTGCTACTTCCACGATAAAGTTGCCCAGTTTTGCTAAATGTCAAAAAGCATTCTAACCATCCGGAGCCCCCCTATTTTTTCAGCTCTGCCATCACAGTTGCTATTTTATGGAGACATTTCTGAATTGTCACCATGCTAGATCAAAGCAACTGAGGCTACAGGGCTAACAAACATGGAAGGGTCCAAGGTGGTTGAAATAGTGTTTTTTGATTATTTTAATGAATTTTGCCACTTTATTGGAGGAGGAATTTTACTTATGTGAATCCTAGCATATTCTGCCTCTCAATGGCAATGCATGAATGCTAAGCAATTGAAATGAAACGTCAAAACTAGTGAAAGTACCCGTCATTGTTTTGCAGTGTACCTTAATTTAAAGTGAAATTGACCCAAAATCAAATTTTTTCTTAATAGGTCACAGCAAAGCAATTTACAATATATTCGAAAAAGATGGAAAACTAAATAATTTTATTACTCTAGTTTATCCCATTCTCAAAATATGGCACAAATTACAACGAATCTGCTAAGTCTTGCGTAAAGATGACGTCCTAACAGCGAATAATGTCATTTTTGTTCAGCGGTAAAACATAAATCCACCATTATATGATGTTTGGTTTGTTTTTTGCTGCTAAAATACACATAGTTTGGGTTGCCTACAAAAGTGATTGTAGTTGATGAAGACATTGGTGTGACAAAACTCTTTAAACGGATTGCCTTCATTGTTAGCAGCATACTGAAATTTTGCAAAAATTTACATGGGTGTCCCATTTTTGAAGTAACTACCCCATTTTTGGAAATAAGCGACCACTTATTTACATAACCAACAACTTCAAAAACTTCAAAAAAACAACAACAAACAAGGCACGTAAATACTTTATTGTTTAAATTTTATTTTCGTTGTTCATTTCTTTACAAATAATTGGGGTGCACACATTTTAGGTAAGGGGAATAGGGTATACCTCTACCCTAGATGCTCTCATTGCTATTAAGACGTTTGACGGGAAAAATACTGATAACTTGCGTCTCTTCTTACTAACTTCTAAAACCTTTAGGTGTTGTTAAGAAGAACAAGTGTACCAGTGATGCAACAACCAGACAAATCACTGTGGCGGTGCAGGATTATTTTCGATTTGCTGATAAGCGTATAAAGCGTCGTGTACAAAAGGAGAAACAATTGGATGGAAATAATTACAATTTTTTTGGGGATTCGATGCTTTTCCTTTTGTGTTTAATAAAATTTTGGTTGCTTATTATTTTTGTTAGTTTGCCCCGCACGCTAAAGCAGCCCATTGTAAGATAACGTGGTGAACTTGTTGTGTGAAAATCACGTGATTTATGCTAGGGACACGCAGCAAACTTGTGTTTGTCTCATGAAAATACGTGATTGTTAACAATTTAGGCCACAAGTTTGTGGCAAAACTGATAACTTAATTGGTGGCAATCACGTGGCTAATTAGTGACAAAGACTTGTGATCCGTATATGCAAGATCACAAGAATATCACGTGATTATAACATGATTTGCCACGTGTCCAACACAAGATTTTTGTGAATTCTCCTGGAGTTTTTCATGTGTTTTTGTGGTGAAAATGTTTGCGGGGACAGTTCTAATGGAAAACAATTTAACACAACCGAAAGGGGTCGATATCACTTTTATTTATTGTGAACAAGATGGAATTGTACCCTGAAAACAACTCGTGGATACCGCTTTCTCCTATGACTACAGTCGGCTCGTACTCGGAAAACAAATTATTCAAGCCACTTTCTCGAATTGGGAGAAACTACCCCAAAATCATTATAAATAACAGCCCCGAATTCTGCTACGGCAGATTGAAGTAAGCATTGGTTACAAAGCTATGCTGCGGTATCCATCAGCTTTGATAAAGCATTATGCACGGTACGTTTATTGTCACGAATAAGGAAATTTGTCTTGTAAGAATAGTTTTATCCAGGGGTCACCAAACGTGTGCCTGCGGGCACCATGTCGCCCGTGAAGGCAATATGAGGTGTCTGCCTGTTTTAAAATATTCTCAAAATTTACAGCGGCTCGGAAGATTAAAACTGCCAAATGTTTGGGACATTATTTCCAAATACTCCCTAATTGTACAACCAGTATCGCGAAAGCAACATATTGATCTAAAATCTAACGAGTCTAGAGAATATGGTTTTGAAAAACAAAGGTCTTTGGCCGATCCATATAAATCGTATTTTTGCCTTCTTGTCCAGTGAAGTTAAATTTTAATGTCAATTGTTTTGTTAACAAGTTAAACAAAGCACTGGGTAGATTACCTTGCGGTCACTTCACTTGTTCATTTAAGGTCTACAAAGGAGCCAGTAACTTATTGACAATAAAATTATGACATTTTACGCACTGTAGGTCTATTGCAGGGCCATCAAAAAAACCAATGTGAAAGTTGAGACTAAGAAATATGCAACTTATAACGCAAAATCTTTTACACGTTTTTCAACTGACGCCAAGTTCTTTTCTTCCGACCGCCTACATCTTGCGATTACAACAGCAAAACGTTTGATTTAAGGCAATTAGTTCAAACGTATTCTGAGAACAAATGAGTGTCTTGCGTGCCGGAGGAACCAGTACTCTGCCTTTCTATCTTTCTTGATGAGCCCCTCGAACTTTTGCTGAGAGAATTTCTTGATACTTGCTTTTTGTAGCTCGGGGGATCCGATTTAGAACAGGATCTTCTTCCAGAAGACGATTTCCTTTTGCGGTCAGAACATCGCGATCTATAGCTGGCTAGAAGACTTCTGGAGGAGTCATCGCTCCTGGAGGATCTGGAGTCAAATGATCTTGACTTGTAATAATAGGAACGATGCTTTCGTTTGCTGTCGTCAATCCTTGGACCAGGACGGCAGACGCAGGCTAAAAACGCAAGGAAACAGATAAAACTGGCGATGTAACCAAGATAAATACAAGCGCCAAGCTCCCAATGGATGAAGTTGTCTTGACTTTCCAACTTGAAAAAATTCTGATACACGGACACGGTATACCAGATCACAGAAATTAAAGTAAAAGCTCCTGAAACAAATTATTGCTTAAAATATTTTATAAAATTGCTCAGCAAAAGCTTTACATACAAAGTAAATTTTTACTTTATCATGCACAAAAATGAAATTTTAAATAACACAAATTACTTTGTGTGATTTTTTAGTACCGGCAACTATGCTCATAAGACGCCATCCATACACCACTAAAGCTTGCGCCTCCGTGCTACTTCTACCGTTAGTGCTTGTAGATAGTTAATGGTAAACTCTACGTCATCACAAATACGTTTAACAGAGAGGCGCTTTGAATAATGCATTTTTCTATTTTTACAAAAACAAAGGACCTTAACCTCCACACATCAATTTTTCCACTGGTTTGATCATTGCAAACCAGTTAGATGATACTGCAAAAAATGCTGTTGTTCTTCCGGCCGAAAATAATTTGTAGAACAAGCGATATGAATTTATTCCATATAATTTTTTGCCCGAAAGTACAGCAACGATTATTACCGTTCCTGTATTGTCTGGTGTACAAAAATATCTTCCTAGTCATGCAGTGTTTCTGCTTGATGATAACATGTTCGAGTTCAATTGCCTCATCATGGCGCTATGAAGTCATTTTTCTAAAACAACTTGTTACCCTTTTTTCTCGATTTTATTATTATGAGATTTCAGCTCAGTTTATTAATAGCCCTAAAAACGGTTAAAGTGATTTAAAATGAGTAACGTTCATTAATACAATTGAAGCTAAATTAAAAATGGTAAAAAGACTTTGCAAAATCAAATCTTTTTCAAACATATAGCATGTTACAGTATTATAGAATTTTCTTTGAAACTAAGTTATTGCTGAAAAAATCTGGCCATCTTCCCTGATTTTCCTTAGATAGTTCTGGTTTAGAATAGCAGCGAAGTCAACCCAGCAATACAACCTGAAAAAAGAAATCCTATTCCACATCCGAGCATTATTTTCCGCTTTAAATTCCGTCTTTTCTCCAGGACTTTCGTACATTCACTTCCAAGTAAAATTCCAAAACAAGAGAGAGTTGACAAGATAAGAGCGGAAATCATAAGTCCACGGATCGCGATTTTGAATCCTGCGTAAATCAAGAAAATGTTAACTTATTAATTGAGAAAACAGCAATATTTGGGATCCTATCCCCAACAAAAAATTGAGATCATGATTAAGTTAAGATAAATTAACAAAACTGCGAAAAAAGTTTTTGCAATCTTGAATGGACTCAATTGATGAGCAAACAACCGCATGTTTTGTAAGTCGCCGCTAAGTGTCGCTATTGAAAGAAGTTGAATAAATCCTTCCGTTGCGGCAAGACTTCTGCAGTAGCACAGAGAGTTCTTTACATCAAGACTTGCTTTGGAGTTAACAGTAGGTTAGGCAGAGTGCATTTCTACTATAAGCACTGCAACTAAGCCAGAGAAGTCGTAAAGAGATTTTTCCAAAAGCTCGTCATGATACAAGATCCGGTCGAGCCTTTAACTTGGTATTGTAACATTCAATGACCGAATATTTACCTGACATAAGAAACATGGAGTTTTGTCCTTGGCATTGAGACTGCCCTCCTTGGTATTGCATGCATTCCCCAAACAAACTTCTCCACGCCCAAATGGGACCTAAGACGCCTTTGCTTGTTGGGCCGCTTACAGACCACTGATTCCAAAACGTGGTGGTGATCACAGAAGCACAGGCCAACGTCCCCAAAGCTAAAGCTGGCATTTGACGGAAGACACTTCGCATTGTGATTGGTTCTATGCTTGCTAAGATATAATAATCTGGGAAACATTTGCGATAATTTTTATTACAACTTGGTAAAAATAATAAATCAATTACAAACTAGCAGTTTTGACATTTTACTGATGCCGGAGTTAGCTTCTGTTAGGCCTGAACCTTAAAAGAAGTACAAGCTATCTAAAAATAGTCTGCAGGTGGCAAAGAAATCAAGCAACTGCTTTTTATTTGCATTATGGAATGTAAAAAGTGTATGTGTAGAAGGCCGCTGAGACGTTTATTCGGTCCATTATTTTTTTCTTTATCAACCCAAGCATGCTGTGCCCCTTTGATATCTTTATTGATTCTGCGAAGAAGCTCGGAACCAAGCTCTTTGCCTTGAATTGGTCTATCTAGTTATTTTCATTGGAACTTTAGATCACTTTTATTGCTATAACAACCAATTTAACCCTCTGTGGTAAACAGTCGCAAGCAGAATATTCAGTGCAAGATTAGTTTTATGCTTTTTCGCATTCAATAAGATCTGAACTCTATTACTTTGTCAAGTTATACCAAGGGTTTAAAAATAGTACTTTATTCACGGTTCTCCTACTTGCCGCTTAGTATCAACAGTAATGTGGAAAACGAAATATGAAACTACATAACTTAATTGTGATTAAACTATATCATGGCGCTAAAAACTGTTGCATTAAAAAAGCGCCAAGATATTATATGATACTTAAAGTTATTTGCAAGATCTTGCGGAAAAATTTTCAAACAACGACTTGTCCTACATCAAATACATTACAAATCGTTTTTTCTTCAATGCAGTAAAGACTGAATGGAATAATAATTTTCCCAAACTTTGCTGTTTATAAAGCCTGAATTTCAACGGTTTTTCGAAAAAGTGTCATTTTTGTTGAAAATAGCTTATTTTTATCTGAAGTAATATGAGTAATTGTGATTACATTGCTGCATCAATATCGTTCATTCATGACAGTATTTTGATTAACAGTGCCCTGCAGAAAGCTTATGCGAATAATTGTTTTGACAACACTGTGTTTCACAATACCTGTCTCGGTGGTAGGCGGTGGTGAAGTTCAAGAAAACACTGGAAAACAATTTTTTTCAAAACTATGACTCACATTTTTCACAAAGAAAAGTTCAATACAAACATCGAATCTGCATAATCTTAAATTTTCCAGCAAAAACCTTTCAAAACTCTGCAAACAAACTATTAATATACTTTTGCTTCATCACAGACGTGTAACCATAATTATTGTTAAAGAGGGCGTGGGGGGCTCGCCCAATAATATTTTAGATCTCAAATAAATACATTGAAGAGTTTTTAACTATGGTTTAAATTAATTAATGTCTGCACATAGCTTGTTGCTGTAACACTATATTTTGCCTAGGGGCAGGGGACAAGATGACGAAAGAAGGATCTTTTTTCGAAGAGCAAGTTTTTGAAAGTGCCAATCATTCCATTTTGTCTCAAAAAAACTTGAAGCTTTTTTTTATAGATCAACTTTTTTGAAAAAACAATTTGCCAATTTTTTGCGAAAAACAAAACTATTTTATCACAAGTTGTACCGCGGGGGCTGACGAGTGCTTGAGGGACCTCAGCATCCATATTTCAACACTTTTTAATATCTATAAAAAAAAACATTTTCTCAAACATTTTGTAGCAGTTTAGTGGCCATTTCTTAAAGCACATTTAGATGATTTTGTAGACAGAGCTGCGATTTCTGATTAGGGTTACAGTTCCTTATCCCCCCGGTTTCTCCTATAGTTATATTTCGAGGCAGCAGAATATATTAGAAGTAAAGTCAAACTGGACCCACCGGTAACACTGGGAAAGAAACCTGGTTCAGATGGCACCATTAAAACAGACACCACAAGATGGAAACAAATTCAATGGCCAAAATGAAAAGAGACCCAGTTCAAGAAACTTTTTTTGAGAAAATCAAAAAAAGTTCTGGATTTTGATCCTCTTGTTGTGCGAACTTAAATTTTTGATCGCAGTCGACCAAATTGAGAAGATGAGCTTGAGTCCTCTTTGGTACACAGGATAACTTCATTCCATAGATGCATAGCCTCAGGCCGTACTGTCGCATGTAGCTTAGATGATAAGTTGTGGGGTCGTGCATGTATACTTAAAGTTGATACCCTCATCAAGAGATAAAACTCAATTTGAACAAAAACTTTGCTCAAGATCGGAACTTTTGCATTTAAAATTCAGACCTCCACGTAGAAAAAATAAGCATTTTCACATAAACTAAAAACGTTCTTAATTTGTGTTACTGGCAGCCATAAACTGAAATACAGTTTGCAATGTGGTCTTCAACAACGAAAAAACTGTACTCCCCCGCTTCATTTAATACAAAGGAAAGGGGGGAAATAAACTGAGTTAGCCTAATGATGTACTTGAGCTTTTTTCTATTTTATGGAGTTTGATGTAATCAATGGTTAAATAACCAACACGTTAGCGTTGATGTCAAACCGTTCGCTTTTTAGTCGAATGACCTAGGTTCAATTCCGTCGTCAAGTCAAATCGAAGGCTTTATAACCGGTATTTGCTGCTCCTTATTTGAATCTCAGCACGAAAAGGTTAGTGTGGAGAATTGGTAAGTTTGCTTGTTGTGGACTTTAGAAATTAGTACACGATGTGATTCCTCCATTTTTGTGTTGTCGACAAAAAATGGGGTTAAGATGTTTACCCGTTGCGCTAATCTATATATATAAAACTCAAAGTTTGTCTGTCTGTCTGTCCGCTATAGAAATAAAACTGGATACATTTAGATTCAAACAAACATATGAATCTTATATAACTTTTTCCAGGGAAGCCAAGTACGGTATTTTGATTTCGATCAGAATCGTCTATGGGGGGCTACGAGCCTATATTTATTCAACCTATATTAAAATACTAGAGTTGTCTAAAGTTTTTGTTAGGTACCACAAACAGAAAAAAATTTGTGACAAATAAAAATCCAAATTTGATGGTTATGATCAAAACTGTACTTTTAGAAAACTTACCCGTCGTTGTTCAAGAGGCAAAGCAGAAGACAAGTTTCGCCCATAGGCATGCTATGTCCGGGCAGCGGGAATCTCAAAAACAAAAAAATCATTGAGATGCCTCCTAAGAAGACACTTATATTTGGAAAATCTGCAGATGCACGAAGAAAATATGTAGCAAGAGCAGAAGACAAGTTGATGCACATAGGCATGCTATATCCCGGCAGCGGGAATCTCAAGAACAACAACAAACCAGGAGACAGATTGATGCTGAGAGACATGCTATATCTCGACTGCAGGAATCACAAGAAAACCGTCAAATAAGACTTTTGAGAAGTAGGAGCAGTCAACGTGAATTGAGGTTTCAACCATTTACTACAAGGCAATGGAAAAAAGTTGCATTTCATTATGATCCAAAACATGATTATGCAGCTGAAGAAGTAATCACTATTGGTTCTATGTCTAAGGTCTGCAATTATTGCAGAGCTAAAAAATTGGATAATGAACCTCCTGGTGTGTGCTGTTCTAACGGTAAAGTTCAATTGGCAACGTTTCAAGAACCACCACAACCTTTAAAAAATCTTCTTACCGGCTCCACTTTTGACTCAAAACATTTTCTTCAGCATATTCAAAAGTATAACTCAGCATTTCAAATGACATCTTTTGGAGCTAAATTTGTTACACAAGGGGGATTTATGCCAACTTTCAAAGTTCAAGGTCAAGTTTATCATAGAATTGGAAGTCTTTTACCAGAAGAGAATGAAAACTGTCAATTCTTACAAATTTATTTTATGGGGAATCAAGAAAACCACGCTCAGTTTTGATTACGTATATACAATCCCTGCTCCCTCACAAGTATTAATTGTCATAATTTGTGGCAAGATTCTTTGTGAGCATTGCCAGTCATGATTAAAAGAATATGATAATCACAATTCCGTGTACAAGAATTGTGAAAGTGCATAGAATTCATTAACTTTTCGCTACTGCTCACACAACAGCTGGATGGGTGAAGCCGGCTTGGCCGGTTGAATCGAAATACTAAACCTGGACATTACTGATGGAGGGCCTCTGACGGGCGACGCCGGCAAAGCCGGCTATAAATCTCTATATATAAAACTCAAAGTTTGTCTGTCTGTCTGTCCGCTATAGAAATAAAACTGGATACATTTATATACAAACAAACATATGAATCTTATATAACTTTTTCCAGGGAAGCCAAGTACGGTATTTTGATTTCGATCAGAATCGTCTATGGGAGGCTACGAGCCTATATTTATTCAACCTATATTGAAATATGGTTATTCAATGTAAAAATTTAATCAGTTTTTACATTTTACCCGATCAACCACGGGGAAATCTGCTAGTGCGATATAAGTAAACACTAGCAAACAGTAAGTGAGCTCGTACGCAGAAAAAAGAACAAAAAGAATGGTTAAATTTTAAGACGGTCCTTCTCTTACCATCGTCGCAGCCTGGTTTGCTAATTTTTGGTCATAAAATCATGTTTTATTATTTTATTTTCATAGTGTGATGTTTGAAGCTATCGGAAGCATACTTTGCTTTATTATTTTGAAACATGCAAACGTACTAGGGTTCCCAGACAATCAATTGAACACAGTTAATTGCTCAAAAATTTGCTTTTAACAATTACAGTTAGTCGCTAAAACTGGGCAATTAATTGAACAATTTTACCACCTGTAACTTTGCTTGGTATCACTATGCTTTATGCAAAACGTAACGTACAAGCATCAGGGTTGATTTGGCATAATACCAGCTTCTGTGACGTAATCATTTCAGATAATCAAAAAGTTGCCGAGTTGCTGTGTTGGCTATTGTTGCTAATCTTCTGGCACTAATCAAACGATTTTAAAATTAAGCCCCATGTCCTGAAAAAAATTACCCTTCTGAATTTTAAAGCGCTGCACAGTCGTAGCACTTGTGAACCTTTTAGTCTAATAGAACAAACACGACGAAGTACAATCGTAACGCTTTCGTAAAGTATGACGTCATATCCTTAACAATGAATAGATTATTGTCCAAAATTGGCAATTAATTGCTTTCGAGCAAAATGGCGAATTAATTGATTGTCAACGTTTACAATTAAATTGGAAACCCTAAATCGTACACAAAAGCACTGAATGCTTGCTTGCACGTATCAAAACGCACAAACCACGTTTTTCATGACGATTTCAGCATTATATCTGCCTTGAAATTGTACGCTTTGGGTTCAAGCCACCATTGGGTTGATAGCGGAGAAGAATTCTAAGTTCCTAGTCTTGCTCATCAAAAATTGAAGAAAAATATTTGGTCAAGAATCTTTCATCTTTCCTTTTATCTCGTGCTTGTAGAATTAAAGTCAACATTTTGATTACATTGACGTCTTATCCTCCAGATTCGCATAACAGGAACTGAGGTTCTAAAGGTAAAACAATAGTCCAGACCTACTTCCGAGTTTCCCAGTCAATCTTCCGCTTTCATTAGTTGATATTACTTTCAATAAATTTATTGCTCGTTAAATCCGTCAAGTAGAGAAAATTATCGTAGTATCTGTCCCAAGAGCAAAACTACTAAATCAGAGGTGGGCAGTTTACGGCCCGCGGGCCGGATCCAGCCCACAACAGTGTTTCATCCGGCCCACTTGTGCCTGCCGAAACCACGCCTATAGTTTGTATGGATATAAATTTCCGTTGAAAATATCGATGAAAGAAACAAATCGTCGGCTAAAATAAATACCGTAATTTTCCACGTATTATCCGCTCCGAGTATAATGTGCAAAACGAGCCACATATACCTTAAACTCACCCATCAGAATTATTTGTGTTATTCTGAAACTCTAGCGTCTCTGCCAAGACTGGTGCCTAACATATCAGCGTTTATGCCTGCAAATTACGTTTTTTAGAGAGCTACCTTCAAGGGCATTTTTTCGTGCGGCCGTGCACGCTGCAACACCTGTTCTTTCCTTCTATCCGGTACTTCAATTTCAAGATCTAAATTCAATTTTTCCGTCCGTATTCATGTCATTTGCCAGTCTTCCAATGTTATTTACTGCTTCTCCCGCAGCAAATGCCTAATGCTTTACATCAGAGAAACAGGCAGGAAGGCGATTGACTGATAGATCTACGTTTTGTGAGACGCAATGACTCTGACAAACCCGTCGCCCGCCATTTCAATAGTCCAGGCCACAGCAATTTCACTTGTAAACGACAGGAAAGGCGCATCATTTTCTTTCTAGGTACCATCCAACCTTGAGGCATAAATGAGCGAATTGCATCTATCTAATAACGTCATAATGCACCCCCATTGTTACATTGTGCTACTTATTATATTTACGTTAGCCTAGCTCATGCATGGGCAACCTTTTGTCACTGGGGGCCAAAATGTGCATTTGGAACTTGACTGAGGGAGCCGTAATTGTGATTTTAAGTGTAATCTAGGTACATATTTTTGTGGGGTTTGGATTGTATTCATGTAATGCTATTTTACATGCAATGTGTTTTCAATTTTGTTTGCACAGGGATATCCATAAAAAATGTATACCTATATTGAGATAAATAAATGAATATCGATATATTACATAGGCCTACAGCCCTAGAAAATTTATTGGCGGGCCGGATGAGAAGCCTTGGCGGGCCGGATTTGGCCCGCGGGCCGTAGGTTGCCCATGCATGGCCTAGCTGTTGGGCTTCTTTTTCTATCAACTTTCTCTGATGAAGGGCAGCTGCTTGAAACGTCAGTCGAACTAGTTTTTTGTCGTATTGGTTTTATTCCTCGGCGGCTGTTACTCATCCTCGTTTTTTTCGGAGAATTGTTTTCAACCCCGTCTACCTACACCGCATACTTATCTACTTAAATCTGAGTGGCTTGACCTCAATGGGAAATCCACAATTACCAAAATCTGAGTGATTTGACAGCGAAAGTGCGTCAGATCTGTAGGATGATTGGTGATTGGAATACGCTTGATTGTTAAAGTTGTAAGACATTGGCATAAATTGGGGATTTATTAAATTTTTTACTTTTGGTGTTTGCTAATAAGTTTTAATAAACTAATTATACTTTTAAAACTAACATCTGTATATATCTTAGTTTGGTTCCTTGTTGTCTAAATAAATTTATACACCTAAATGACTTCTATTTTTCCATTTTTAGAATGGAAAGATATATTAGAAAATTTAGTACAAATAGATAGGTAATAAAGCTGCAATACAGTTTCTTTAAGTAATTAGAAAAGCTATTTGGTAAAAGTAAAAAAGATAAATCTCAAGAAGGAAATGCCATACAATTATCTTGAGTATGACAAAGTGTTAACAAATTTATGAGAATAACAACTGACTGTGCAGCTGCTGTAATTTACCAACCCCTGTGATAAATCCATCGGTGTGAATAAGAAGAAACGCAAAGTGAATTCCGAATGCCGTGTTTTTAATAAAGAATGGACAGAGAAGTATTTTTTTATAGACATTGGTCAATCAAAAGCTGCCTGCTTGATTTGTAATGAAACATGTGCGGGTTTAAAGAATATAATTCATGGTTTCGTATTGAGTTTTGAACCTCCGGCCCAGTAACCAAGTTTATTATATGTATCTGGCCCACTCAGGAAAGTAATTGCCCACCCCTATACTAAATCATAGTGAGTTTGGACCGCATCTCCATTCGATCATTGTCTCGACACAACGGCGTTAAATCTATGCATCCAGCAAATACCCAAAAATATCAGTTAGTGACTTCAAAAGTCTGTGGGAAGTTTTTGTTTTTTTAGTGGGCTGCTTTACCTGAAATTAAGAAGAGCAAGTGAATAGTTTTCTAAAAATCATCAATCAATTTTTTCACGCTTCCTTCTTAGATAACGTTATGCAAGGTTAGTGAATGGTTGGAAGGTTCACACCGACATAAACCACAAACATTATCTTGAAAACAATTTAGTGTGTATTGCAAACAATGCACCCAACCCAATTTGACGAGACCATCCCTGGACGCGTTTCGTCCTCTTGGACTCCTCAGCAGGGCCTGTCCCGTCCCCCAAACCAAACCCTTTCATTTGCAATAACATAAACTCGTTTTCTCCATATGCAATAGCAAACATGCGTCGGACAAGCGGCGCAAGCATGTTCATGACAAATGGTGAACCTAATGGAGACACTCGGGCTTTTGCTGCAAAATGAGGGATTGCAGAATCCACTGCGATCCACAGACTAAGTCACCTCAAAACAACACCTTGCTGCCAAGAGCGCCCTCACCTTTTGTGACGGGAGAATCCACTCCAACGACCCCACGCAGGTGGAATGATTAATTAGATAACGTTATGCAAGGTTAGTGAATGGTTGGAAGGTTCATACCGACATAAACCACAAACATTATCTTGAAAACAATTTAGTGTGTATTGCAAACAATGCACCCAACCCAATTTGACGAGACCATCCCTGGACGCGTTTCGTCCTCTTGGACTCCTCAACAGGGCCTGTCCCGTCCCCCAAACTAAACCCTTTATTTGCAATCACATAAACTCGTTAGCACTTTAAACGCTTCCTTCTGCACCAAAAGCTTAAACAATGGTTATTATCATATTGCTTAAAGCGAACCAACATTTACTCTCAAATTCTCATATTTGTAAATAAATAGTGCTTTCAATTGCTTGTAATCAAGATGGTAATTAAAAACATCTTTTTGCTAAATAAACGCAAGCAATTTGAAATTAGGTTAAGTTGAAATTCCAAATTATTACCAAAAACTAATAATGTTGTTTTTTTTTTTCTTTAATTCTTCAAGACTAATGTGAAAGCTTTGAGGTGACAGACCTCACTCAGCCGGAGGTCTACACACAAGTCAATTAACGTCTTTAACATAATTCCTATTATCAAAAAATAAAATTTATATTCGAATTACGAGAAGCGATATGGGGGATGTCAGGGGTCTGCAGCCCCTTAGTCAAGACACTTTTCCGAAAAAATAGTAAATACCTTTTTGTCGGAGCGCCCAAAAGCTTTGCCACAAAAAGTTTACTTTTGTATGCGTAAGTGTAGATTAGCCGAAGCCCTCACAGACTGTTTTCAGCCTCCTAGAAAATTTTCAGTTTCAAAAAAATTTGATAATGGGTCAAACATACGGTAAAAAGTAGCAAAAGAGTCGCTCTGAAAGACTTGATATCCAAAAAATGTTCTTCGCGTTTGTTTTAGACAAAATCGTTTCAGATACATTTTCCCCCCCAAAAAGCAAAGTGCTTTGTCTATTTTAGTTATGATTCCTGCCCCTTTTTCTCACCAAAATTTTGTTTGCATGTCTCAATTCAACCCGTTATAAAAGAAAATTCGCAAACGTTTGCATGGTCTGCAAAAACAAGTTTGCTCGTTGTTTTCACGACAATTAAGCTTCGTAGTGATTGATTTCGGAAGTATCTGTGTTTACAAAAGATTTATTTGACCGCGTTTTGATATCATAAAACTTTTCAACTTTTTTAATCTGTGTAAACCATGAACGAAAACTTCCGAAAGAACAACGTGATGTTTAACAGCAAAGTCAAATGTTCTGTTGGCAAAATAACATTATTACGATCGACTCCGTAAAATTTCGGTCATGTTTTTCAGAAGAAAACAAATTGAAAGGCAAAACAACAATTCAAACAATGATTCTCGAATCCACATATCCAAGCCCCATTTGTTTAAAGGCATTGTAGACTAGCACGATAAGGCACAGGCTTGCAATTGCGAGATTGAGGGTTTATCAACCGCAGCAGCCCCTTGTTGTAATAATATCTTTGCGGTTGTTCAAATGTCGCATAACGCCTCCAGAGAGAGGGGGAGGGGAAGGCAAAATCGTCATATTGGTGTTGTATGAGGAAAAAAATAGAGATATCGTAATATGACAAACTTGATAATGCATTGAAAAAATTTAGTCCTTAAGCAGCTGATTAAACAGATTTTTGCGGCTAATCCGAATCATTAAAGTTTGTTAGAGTATTTTTTTTTGTGAATCGTTACATGAGGGAGAGAAGGTTTACAAAAACGCAATAATGCGTGACACGGGGGAGGAGAGTTAAAAATTGGATAAAAAGAGTCACGTGTTTGGTGAACGGCTCCTTTGGATACAACGAAAATATTTCCAGATTGGTTGCAGTGCACTGTTAGCAGTTTTGGGAAAAAATATGAATAAAATTGGTTGGGGTGTGATTAGCCCAATATACAGTGTTTGTAATAGAAATGTAATTAAACAGTAGTACGTGTAACTCCAAAGCATGTCTGAACACCATTTGCTTTACTCATTGACGTCAATTTTTTTTTTGAGCTTGTACATAGAATTTAAATAAGGCATTTTGTAAGCCTAGTTTTTTAAATACAAAGCTATTTATAACAACATTTGAACGAAGTTTTTTTGAAATCTCCGACGAGATTCAATGAATGTTGTAAATCAAAAGGGGTATAAGTGATTGATTTCCTCCCGGTTAGACCCTGAACATTGATCATCAAAAGAGGCCCCATCTCCAACAACAGTAATTGAACACATCAGTTTGTCCTTTCGATAATATTAGAGTTTTGGTTTCAGCTTAACCACCAAGGCTGTGCTTATGATCCTTTCGAACGGCACCTAACTTTAAACACCCTTTTCGTCCATTGGCCATACTTTAATGCATGTCCACTGTCCATGCAGAAATGGTGAGCTCCTGACAGCAGCATGCTAAACTGCAAAGCTACTACCCCTGTCTTCTTCTTCTTCTTTGAGTCCGTTTTGAGATAGATTATGTTGCTCCAAGCCGTTGTGATTTTTTTGGCATTGCTGTTACATTGTAATAAGTCATACATGGTGCAAGTTGTTCCAGTTTTTTCGCTAGTTAACAAATGGTTCATGGTTTGATTCTCTTTTCCACACTGGCAGGTGGTATCAGTGCCGGGGGGTAAGTAGTCCCACTTCAGTAGAAAAGATTTGATTTTGCCTATAGCTGACCTTAAACGGTTGAGGCAACGCCATTCGTTCCATTGTAACTTGTATCCTGGGGGGAGAAATTCTCAAACTGGGAAATTTTGGAGCTTATGTTGATCTGGAATATTGTTCGTGTAGTTCTGCCATAGGTTTTGCGTTTTGAGTTGGTGCGTGGTGTGCTTGTCGAGAAGAGAAACAGTTTTTAAAAAACTTTTTCTAGATTTTAGTCTAGATGGGGAGGCTGTCAATCCGTACATGGGATGTCTTTGGTCCAAATCGCATTTTATCGTTCAGATTGGCTGGATACTTCACGGCGAATAGTTGGGGGAGCGATTCCTGCCAAGCTGTACACCTTGTTAAGGGGGGTCGGTTTAAGGCATCCGGTAATTCGTCGGCATGTATAATTCAGAGCTGAGTCAACTTTTCCTGCATGAGCTGATCTCTCCCACACTGGGCACGCGTATTCAGCTGTAGAAAAGCACAGCGCTAAAGCAGTTGTGCGCAAAGTATAAGGGTTTGCTCCCCATTTAGAATTCGCTAATTTTGCTTTTGGTAAATACTACCCCTGGGAGTGCTGTAGATGTTGCTAGCTTTTATCAGCACCGCACTAAACTAAGCCGCTACTACTGGTGTGATTGCTGCAAGAGATAGCAAGCTCCTTGCAGTGTGTTTAAGATGGTATTGGCTAAGGAAAAGAAAGAATGTGCCCATACAATATACATAAATTTTACTTTTTAAAAGGGTGGAGTGACTCATTACTCTCTTCTTTTTTCCCCTTTGCTTTCGACTGTGCTAATATGTCTAATCCATGAGCCTACAGCAGTAATTTTCCTTGTACGGTGTACAGTCAAACAAGTAAACAAGAAAATTCGGAACGAATCAGATCTCTACGCAAACGGACAGAATGATTCATAATATCGTGGGCTTCTCCGTTTTCTCCGGCTAATCCGTTCTTATTGTGGTAAATCACCATCTAAAAGAGAAAAAATAATCTTTCGTCAAATGATTTTGATAAACGTGTTTAATCCGATGTCGTGTTTATTTTTGCAACAGCTATAAATATTAAATTTAAAGAAATATGCTACTTATTACGTGTAAGCCTACGCAAACGCACGTATTATGAGCCCACAATAATAAATCAACGGTTTGGCGTTTTACGTAAATGCTTGAGCAATAAATTTTGTCTGACGTTTGGTATTACTAACTAATGTGTATTGGAGTTTAATCATAAAATAAGCTAAAGAGACTTTGAAAATTCTAACCTCAGCTGTCCCACTACAACTGGTAAATATATATGTATTGAACAGGGGCGTGTGCAGAAATTTTTTGAGGGGGCGCACAGTTTCATCGGTTACTTGAAGTTCTTAATCCATGTTGTTTTCAGGCTCAGTCAAGCTTCTATTCAGTTCCCGGTGACAGTGTTCACACAAAATCTCGGTGAAAACCTTTTTTGTCTTTTTGCTTAGGAGATCAATAATTTCAAAGATGCATTTCTGTCAAATTGATTCTATCTATGTAGATTGTTTTCTGCCCTTGCAGATGATTTTTTTCTGCCCTTACAGGCATATGGACTGTAAATAGCATTTAGCGTTTTTCTGGGGGGAGGGGAGGGAGGGTGAACACATGGGCCCCTCTTCGTACGCCATCGGTAGTAAGAAGTTATTCACTGGTGTTGTGAAGAAATAACTCGCTAATTCAAAGCCTTTGTAATTTACATTTTGAGTGCTCCTGGAAAAGGCACTGCACAGAATTTCTTCGGCTTGATTACACTGCTTATGACAAAAGTGCACTATGCCGGCAAGCTGAATGAACCCGGTCTACCGACTGCAACTCTCTGCTTCATTCATTCTTTTGCACATGCTCATGTTCTGTTTACAAAAGTCTTTAGTTAAATTGGATCACAGCGACGAACAGACTTCTCGGTTCCCTCATCTTCCTGCTTCATAAAAGTAGAGGAGCCTCATTTAGTGCTTTTTCCAATGACACAAACAACAAACTTTCCGGTTTTTTTCACACCATTACTTTCGTGCTGAGCGCCAAGCAGGGAGACTGGCAATACGGTTTTTAAAATCTTTGATATGAATATTGAAAAACTATCTTAAGCAAGGAGGTTTTATAACCGTTAAATCTTACTTCCAAACAACGGTAATGGGTTCTGCGTTCTCAAAAATACCTCGAGTGTCCCATAATACACGATTTATTATAAAACAGTGACAAGATGGAATTAAACTGATAATAGTGAATTCCATTCTCACATTGGACAAGCAAAATGCTACAACCAAATTTATTGAAATACTCGCACAAATGCTCGCATTTTTTGCTTGTATACTATTTTGTTTGTGAATAACGATCGCAACTTTTTATAAATATTTTTTGTGTTGAATTACAATGTACGCACTTTTAAATACACAATAATAAAAATGTAAGAAATGCTTTTGCTGAAACGGCCATTCAAATTCAAAATATTGTTTACTGCTGCTAGCGCATGTGGCGTGTTTTTGGTACATCAAACTGACAAGACATCAAGATTGAGTAGCAGGCTCAAATCAAATGCACAGAGGAAAAATATTTTCTTACCACAAAAAAAAACAACAACAATTTGACATTAAAGCTATAAAAGAAAGCCCAAAAATAAAACTACTTTCTTGGAATTGTGCTTTTTAAAATTCATAGCCTTGCCAAGTGAGATTTAAACGTAGATGACGATTACAAAAAAGTGGCCTAAATGCAATAAACTAAAAAGCAGTTATAAAGGCACTAAAAATAAACAATAATAACGTTTGTAGTGGTTGAATAGTCTATGTGGTCGTACTTGAAACAATATTGATATCTGTTGCTCTTTTTTAGGCAACAATAGCGCAATTGTTTACGTAACCTTCTTTGTGTAGAGTTGGATTGTGTAAAAAAATGCCATATTTCTTTAAACGTATTCCGTTCGTGGTGATTTCCCAACATAGGATAATCCATTACTTTTATAAGAAGCTGGTTGATACCCGGATTTTTCCTCTTTTTCTCCTGGCATGCAGCAACAGCACAAGGCAGCAATGATGGAAACAAGGGAGCTAGCAAATCCAAGGTAGACAGCTCCACCAATTTCGTAACGAAAGACGTTGTCTTGGTTTTCAAATGAAAAATAATCTCGAACAATCATAGCAGTGTACCAGGACACCGAAATGAGAGTCAACACAGCTGCAAAATTATGACTTTTAATATCGTGACAGGTCGAAAGAAAATTTAATCAGATTGTGAATGTCAACCAGAAAAATTAGATGGACAAGATAAGGCTTTTGTTGGCATGATGACATCATCTCTTTAGATAGACTCCTAAAGGGGCCTTCTCATTTTAACAAGAGTGAAGGCCTCGCTAGAAATAGATCGTATGAGGAAAAAATAAATGGTTATTCAGAGCTACTGCTATTATGGAAGCGCCCTTGAAAAATGTAGTGGCAATATGTTTGCGGCCAGGTACATGCGCTACAAACCACTTACCAGCTGTGATGTGCATTCCTCCACTGACGAACATCAGCAGTCGCTTTCTTGTCAACTGATCTTCTAAAACGCGCGAACATTCGAGACCCACCAAAGTAAAAGTACAAGCGAGGAAGGAAAGAATCATGGCGGTGCACATGAAAGCGCGAAGCACAATGAGATAAACTGAAAATATAAAAGTTAGCTTTAACAAAATAGCTTCATCTACTTCACTCAAGAAATGAAAGGCACTCTTTTCGTGAAACATGGTAGCAAGTTGCGTTCCAGCGTGGATTCCGCCTTTTAGGCTTTTCAAAATGGCATAAAGACAATCAGGCTCTTTTGTAATTGTAAATTTCTATGCCTTGAGGAAATACATTTCAAGTTGATTCCACTTGCCTGGTTGGATACTAATAGGAAGTCAAAAGTAGTTAAGCAAAACCTTGAAAATTCCAAACTAGGTCAGGGCAATTGACCAACACCAAAAGCCACTCTCAATCAATCAATTGATAAGTTGGTTTGTCGCAAAGAGAAATACGTTTTCAAAGCAAAATTATTGAAAATTGTTATAGACAATATAATAATTTGCGACGCGAAGACGAGAAATGACTGTCGCTGTTTTGCGATTTTGGAGGAAACGCATCAAATAACTGCATTTGAATAATCAGTTTTAGCAAAGCTAGGGCTCAGTTTTTCTGGTTTCGATTTGACGAAGCCACACAGCTTTTTGAGTTTGGTTTAAGCTAAGCTTTTCAGCCAGTCTAATGTTTTATAGTGTATCTTTGCTGTAAAATGCTTTCTCTACGCGCCGGCTCTGTAATAATTAATTTTATCTTTGTACAGTTAAAATTGCTCTAAAAGTTAAAGCCAATGACCTTGAGTACTTTTTTATGTAGAGATCGTAAACAAACATCGTTTTAACTTTTGTTTGCTTAGGAGTTTTGTTTGCTGTCCGTCTACAGAATAAACGGCAGTAATAATGCAGTGGGAGAGCTCTTTGCAGTCTGTAGCTCTGAGCTCGATTCGATTGTCACATTTAGCCAAAAACCTCAAAAATGGTTTTCACAGATCTCCTGCTTGACGATCACCGACAAGAGAAACGTGGAGATTGATACATAAAACTGGATTTGCTCAAACATAAATAATATGTCTTGGGGTAAAAAACATCTTTAAAAACATTAAAATCGTGCAAATTTTTTTCAAAAAATTTGGCATTCACAGTGAAAAAACAGAAATATCATATCTTAATTTCAATAATTAAACAGTTTGAGTGATAAAAAGAGACGAAAAAATTGTTTTCTACATTTAATGTTATTTTTCACAGTACTATAGAAGTCTTTTTAGGTGAGAGTGACGAAAATGAGTTGGGGGAGGATGAAAATAGCATTGGTTATTTGTTTTGATAGACATTTAATCTTAAAATGCTATCAATTCCCCAACCCATTTTTTAAACCCCAAAATGACAACAAATTTTTTAAATTGGTATCACCTGTCCATTTAAGATTTTTAAAGTACAATTAAACTATGCTAATCTGCGGAATAATGAGCAGCTTGAATATAGACTCAAAGTTTGCCTGAGTCAGAATCACTAAAAATTCAAGCCTTCAACCGTGAGACCAAAGTGCAGAAAGAAGTAAACATATAACAGGTTATTTACAAGATTGGGGGCTTTACACTTTTACACTCAAATGATATTTACCTTGAATATCAAAAATTGACACTTTTCTTTCACAGGAGTAGTGCTCCCCCGTGTACTCAATACATGTTTCCCACAAACTCTCCCAGGTCCATACAGGGTCAGTAAAACTGTGGGACGCTGGGCCGCTATACGCCCACTGGTTCCAAAAAGTGGATGTGGCGCAGAGCCCGCAGGCTACTACACCAAAAAAGAACGCAGCAATCTGAGCCGACATTTTTAATTTCCACCAAACCTTCCCGCCAATCTGCAATCATTTGCGCGTTTAAAATTTTGCGTGGGAAGAAAGAACTTTTGGAGGCAAACCCCCAAGCGAGAGAAATGTAAATGATTTTTTTCTCTCTAAATTCTAAACTTTCAACAGCACTAAACGTTGCTGACGTTACTGTGATAAGCAAAAAAGAAGTCTTCCGCTTTCCCTTTCCAAATTTTGTTCTTGTTATGCATCTGCCCCTATGATCGTGAGAGCACAAGCCACTAAATGAGTAACTATTGTTCTAATCTTTGACCATGGTAGCATATCCCAAGCTTAAATTAGGGTTTGGGCATTCATTGTAAAACCTTTTTCACTCTCGCAAGGTGTTGCTTGCAATAAGTAATTTTGCCCGTAAAGATCCATTTCGGGTGCCAGCGAACCAATGGTGGCTAGTTTTCTTTGGCAACAGCGTGGTGCAACGGACAAACCGTGAGACTTGCAACCAAAACTCTACGGGTTGAGCGGTCAAAGCGATACGTGGTTCACGGAAGCTGGGAGGAACCTGGATTTGCATAAAAGCTCACCTTTTGGGTTTAAACTATAACAATATGTATCGGTGGTTGCTGACTCAATCACAGTAGGGTCACTCCACAGTCTCCCAAACTCTTTTTTAATCTTGTGCTTGTTAAGTCAACTTTCTCATCACTTCATTGCATTTCTATTTCGCATCTTCCTTTAATCCTTATACTAATTTATATTTATCGCTTCTGTAACGTTCTTTTGTAAAAGTCAAAAAATGTTTTCAAACATCCACTCAAATTGATATATTTAGTTTTCACTTTCAGGGGTGCTTGTAAGTAAAAAAGAAAGTAGAATATCGTGCCTGTATTTTTGTAACAAATTGGAAATAGTTAAAAAAAATCAAATGAACTTTTTAAACTGTTTCCAATTTGCTACAAATGAATTTATTAAACTATTTGCAAAAATACAAATTTTGTAACAAATTAAAAATAGGTTAAAAATTTCAAAGTTTTTTAGCGCCTTCGAAGACAGCAAATGAGTTTGTTAAGCGCCATGATAATATGGTATAGCAATTGTATTTTCCAATGGTCAAGCAATTAGGCCAAATAAAGTAAACAAAAATGTCCCTAAAACGCTTTGAAACAAACTCTTTATTGCATCTTTATGCATCTGCTTTCTCCTGTTGCAACTCTAAGAGATCATATCTATATGGCATCAAATTTTTTGACTTTTTTTTTCTCTTACCGTTGTTTTATTTGGCCGGTAAAATTGTTTAACAAATCAAGCGTATTTAAGCTTAGGTTATGATTTTCTTTTACGATTTCAGGAATGATTTTTGTTGTTTCACAAAGATTTTTAAGTAAACGAATAAAACATTTTCCAGTAAAATTTATTTCAGTTACTGCTTTAATACAAACTACAAAAGATTTAAGTGCCGAACCATTTGTTTAAATCGCATTAAAGTTAAGTTTAGCAGCGCAATAAAATGTGGAAAAAAGCAGTTTTTAGCAACTGCACTGCTCTGCATTTGGCCAGTGTCATTGACCTCTAGTTACGAAAAACTTGTGCAGTTATACATTAGACAACGTGTGCTTAAGCTTGCTTCGGAGTACTGCTGGTACAGCGAATTTCTACCATAAACACTGCAATCGAACAGGAATTTGTATTGGAGTGGTGTTTTAATGGTTCATCAATGCAGGACTTAAATAAGCATAAACGTAGAGACTTATCGATTTGTGATTAACCGTTATAGAGTTGAACGTTTATCAAAAGCTGCCTCCCATTGTCATATGTTTTATCGACATATCAAGAGCAATATTTAGAGCTAATTAACCTAATTGTTTCATTTTACTCCCGGGACTTCTTGAACATGGGTGAGTAAACTCGATTTCATATTTTATTCTCTACCCTAATCCAGGCTGCTATTGATCGCCCACCAAGAGTTTTTCAAAATTATTTTAAGCTCTTTGGTATGGCTCGACAAAAGCATAATTCCGGAATATTTAATCACTCAACTACTGTTTCATTTTATAAACAAAAATAAAAAACGTCATACTGCATAAGATGGAAAAATTCAAATGATGTTTTACCTCAAATATTATGCACTAATTTCTGGGGAATTGAGATCACATACACCGTGGTTTCTTATTGTATTTACCTTCAGTTTCAAATATTGACACTTGTTTTTCGCAATTGAGCTGTTCGCCTGTATACTGCATACAAACTTCCCATAAACTTCTCCATGTCCAAACAGGGTCCACAAAAGTTTGGGACGCTGGCCCACTTACAGCCCACTGGTTCCAAAATGTGGCGGTAGCACAAAAACCAATTGAAATAATCCCAAACACAAACGAAATAACTTGTGCAAACATAATCTCGTTTTTAAGTACAAAAATTTTAAGAAATGAAGCCCTAAAATAAAGTTTAAGAAATTAGACTTGGCCATTTACCCAAAAATAATTCAAAAAATATTTTGTAAAAGTGAAAGTTTGCTTTGTTTACGCGCTTGAGTTTCTGCTTGTTAATCGTTAGTCAAGTTGAAGCATTGCCCACCAACCTGCCTGCCACGTAAGAGCGAAAAAATCCCGTTAAATTGCCCTATCTTAAGGACACAAAGAGTCAGCTCTTCCAATATACATGGGTCGAGACTTGAACCTTCAACCTACAGCATTTCATTTGGATGCTCTTTCCACCTTACCATGGCGTCAGAATATAACTTGAGTAGTGATAAAATTGAAACACAAATGCAATATTTAGCACAATTTGAGAGCTAATCTTTCTACGAGCTAGCTTTTTCTGAACAATTTGCTCATTGTATTGGCTTTCTCAAATGATTGTATGTGGACGACGGCATCTTTTCTAACTTCGGCTTGTATTGTTAACTTAGTTTCCTTTATCTATCTGTATCGGTAACGACTTGGCGCGATCCACCCTGCCTCAAACCTAAATCAAAGATCTGCTGTCTCAAAGTTTAGAGCGGGACGTCACCGTTGGCATGCTTGAGCAAAACTTCGTTTGCTTTCAAGTTCGCATCTCGGGTTCCTATCTAGATTTACACCAAGTGTGACGACAATGTGGGTGGCGTGGCTACTGACCGTAAAATACAGGGTGAATCAAAAATCTTCTTACCCCTTCTCCCTTGTAAAATCAATACAACACATAATGTAAAGTATATTTGCTTCAAAAACTTTATTTTTTAAATTTTCGAACCATGCAGTCAAGTTTTTTAATTTGTAAAACTTAATTTTGTTTATTTGCAGCGTTTTTTTGAATTTAAGAGATCATTTTAAAATATGCAATTGAAGCATGTGCGACACAAGCGATTACACTTTGGAAGAAAGAATTGTTGCAAGCGTTTGGATCCATGGACGTCCTCAAACAAGAAAGTCAATGAGACAGATGTAGGATGACTTCCAGCAAAAAATCAGAAGCTCCACCAAAACAAACACTCTTGAGATAGGATAGCAAACTTTTCAAAACTGGAAGTGTAAAAAATAAAACAAGAACTGGTAGACCATAATCAAGAGAAACTCAATTCCAAGAGGTTGACAACGCAATTAGCAGGTCTCTAAAAAGAAAACAACAAAGCTATCAGCAGAGCTTGGAGTACCATGCAGCACTTTATGAAGACAAATGGAAGTTAAGCTCAAACTGTTTCCATATCGGCCAATGTTTCTTCAAGAGCTGTCAGATGACGATTTAAATCGCCTACATAACGCATGTGGAAGAATGCTTCAGAAATTCAGAAGATGTCAAAAAGACCAAGAGTCATTTTCAGAGGTGATACCGGAGTTATCGATTGCAAAATATTCTGTTTTGGTCCAAGCAGAGGCCATATTATTGTGAAAAAGTAGAGCATCATCCTCCACATGTCATTGTATGGAAAGTAACGAATAGCAAGCACCTGTTTGGACCATATTTCTTTGATGGACCTGTCAATCATCTTAATTATTCAGCCATTCTTGAAAATTGATTCATACCCCAATTGCAAAGCCTTGGAATTGAAAACAATGTCTGGTTAAAAAAAGATGGGGCGCCAGCTAATGTTGCAATAGCTGTAGGGGATTATCTTAATAAAGTTTTTCGCAGTCGTTGCATTGGCTGTCAATCTGCCCCTGTGTCAGCTCCACTTGGCTGGCCGCCTTGAAGTCCTGACCCGATCATACGTGAGGATTCTTTATGGGGCGTCAGGAAAGAAAAAGTTGCACAGCAGCGCTACAAGAACACTGAGGAGTTAAAGCAAGTAGTGACAGACGCTTTCAACGAAGTTATGCCTGAAATGCTTAGGAGAACGTCTGACAGAACTTGGCGTCGAATCAATCATGTTATTACAATAATGGGGCACAAACCGACTCAATAGACCAACAAATAGCGACAATTTTGAATTGAGTGACAAGACCTAAAACCGAATTAGTTTTTTAAATCAAACTTATTACACATTGTCTGTTATATTAGTTTTACAAGGGGTTAATAAGACCTTTGACCCTCCCTGTAATATCGCAGTCTAACTCTCTGATCCTGTTGAATTTGGAGTCTACATATTGGTGAAGTTTTATTGCATGGATGTAAAGAGCTTGCACTAATCAAAAAACCGGTGACAATTTTATAAGTTTGGTTGAGTAATTTTTGAAAAATCGGCTTTCGAATGTTTAAGCAAGCAGCTTTGACTTCTTTAGTACATCCAACTCCGGCGAACCTCATGGCAAAGACGTTATAAGTCCCGAATTACTGTTGGCTTTGAGCTTGCTGATAGTTATTTTAATAAAATCGATTTGACAATACGACAATAATTTTCTATACTTTTTTTGTAAAAACTGCCATTTAGAAGTTTTAGAATGTTTCAAATACCGACTACAGTTGAAATCTGAATGTCATGACGTTAAATATTGTTTTTATTTGCGTAGTAACCAGAACACTGAAGTATTTAAGGGCAAAAAGACTTGTTATTGCCAAAATAAAAGTGCTATCAAAAAACTATCTGAATGAATGGTTTATTTTAGCATCGCTTGCAAAATCAATTTTTTGTTGCAAAGTCAAAAACAAAATTACGACGTCACTGGCACTGGATATAAGCTCTCATTTTTATCCGAAACAAAATTCTGAAATTTCTCCCAATGCAATTCTTCTCACCCCCTTTCATTTAACCTCAACTTACAATGCTCTTGTTTTTTTTTTGCGCTCAAATATATAGTGACACATCCTCTTTTTCATAACCGCATCATTCGTGTACCGGTACCAAAGTGGTCGCAAAGTCTCCGACAAGCAAATGATATGTCAATGAAAAAGGAGTATTAAAATATTCTATGTCGCTATACGGTTTTCCAGTGGTTAAAAATTTCACGATTCTTGCAAACCGGTCAGCTTGAATGATTTCAAAATAACTAGCCTTTACATAAATTTTTTTTCAGTTTGTGGATTCACTTTGTTTGTAGATACATTTGTAGGTTTTTATGCAAATATAAGCCGAGTCACCCTTACGTAAAATGATAATTTGTAGGCCTCGTAATTGAATAGGCCTTGTCTTTGATATCTGACCGTGTTGTCTGATTGCCAGCAATTAATCAAACAAGCTACTGGTCGTTATCCATTGTACCGTACACCGTGTTTGATCTTTAGTTAGATTGTGACGCTGTTGCCAACCATTGACAGCCTAATATTTCTGTCATAATCTTAATTACGTAATTCAAAAGCAACTAAAAGATCAGCTATTTTTCTAGTTCATCATGTTTAATCAAAAACCTAAAAATGTGATCAGAATAATTCCTTCAGACGTAAGAGCTTATGCTCTGTTTGCTAGTGTTTTGATAGATTGGGTCATCGTGACGGGTTTAGAGCTTGGCCTGAACACCTGTCTGCAGCGTAAGAGAAACTCAAGTCAAAACTACAGTAACAGTAAACAAAGACTCGACTTGGTACTCGATTTGTTTGCATGAAGTGACTCGACGCCTCGTCAGTAACCTGATCTCAAGTCGAGCCTCGATTGACCCCTGGATAATTAAAAAATTACCTTTATAAAAAAAGTTTCCATCTTTTGATTTTTATATGCTATGACATAATAGCAAATGGTAATGGGCAATTCCTACATGTAAAATCACAAAGCAAAGCTAAAGATTGAGATTTTTATGTAATACAGCGTAGTTTATAGGAATTTTAATTAAAGCATTTTTATAAAGTAAAAGTTGTAAGAAATGTCAATGAAATGTTTCTAAGTCATAGAACATATGGAAATTTTAAAGTATTTGTTTCTATGTCACTCATTCGTGCGTATGAACTTTTGCTCTATTTCCAGTGTTTGATCAGACTCGGCCACTATCACGCATCGGTGACACCTTCTCAAAAATTTCCGGAAATTATCTTTCTTAATCTGGGATAATCTCGAGAGTTCCTGGACAGATGGCACCTATGATGACCGGTAGAGTGCTATAACCCATCGCTTGTCCACCCATTAAAATGGAGGGATTTCATTAAACATCTCACCTCAAAACACTACAAGCAAATTTATCGTACTTTTGCCTCACTATACTTGATACACGCTTAGGAAAGCTGTGAGTATCGATTTTATTTTCTTTGGTATGGCTCGGCTAGCAAATTGAACTTATGCCAACCGACTGTGAACGTACGCTCTAACCACTACACTCCGGCGCCAGTGGTATTATTTATTGATGCAGCGCATAACTTCGTTTCTAACATAGAAAAGTTGCTTGTTGTAAATGACAAGTCCAACTTTCTGTAAGCAACATCTAGCAGATCTTAACCGAATCAACAAAAACACGCTCATGCGCTCATACGCTCATACGCTCATACGCTCGGGCAAAAGGAATAAGGCTTTTGTCAATCAAACATCGAATTTTAGACTTGACTAAATCCTTTAACTTTGAAAATGCTTTCTGGACTAGCCACTGTTTTTATTACAATTATAAATATTTAGGTTATTGGTAAAAACATCAGCATTTGCACCCAGAAAAACAATCTATACTTGAAACGCTTTTGTAATTTTGAAAAGTTGGTTTGTCGTACAAAATTAAAAAATTGCTCATTTTGGAAGTTTTTTGCCTTTGACTGCATTTTAGGAAGGTTTTCAAGTTGAAGAATTACAAAAGCGAATGGCGCATTTATGTCACACACCTGGTAGTCGCCTCTCTGACTTTAAAAAAAGAATCTTGTCTCAGAACCGCTTTCTATTTGAAAAGTAGTCACGGACAAAAAGATTGAAAAATATGTTGTTTCAAGTTAATTTTTATTAAATTCATAAAATTTAACGTTAGTTAGCTTTAATTTCAATTACATTCGTTTTTAAGGTAAACGACATGTATTCTGAAATAAATGCGAAAAATTTCCTTTCGTTTTTGAAAACGTAGGTAGTTTAACTCTTTTGCTCCGGCGTGAAAAGCGAAAAAAAATGTCCGTAAGGTGGCAGCGCGAAAAACTGTCATAATCAATCATAATTAATCATAATTATGTACCTCAAGTTTGTTTGTAAAATCATTACTCAGCTGTCTACTTCTACATTAAGTGTGATATATCGTTGAAATCTACATTTCTTGAGGATTTCAAATAGAAAAAAAAACATTTTTTTTGAATATGCAAATTTTATGCAAATTAACTCCCCCAACTGGGGGGTAGTTGTCTTCAAAATTAAAAAGGTACCCTCACCTCAAAGATTATTACAGATTTAATTTTCTACCAATTTTTTTAGAAATCGTCGCAAAATGATGCTAAGGAAATAAGCTTTCAAGGTACATCAATCAAAACTTACCTAAGAGCCTAGGTTTTCTACAATTTGCAATTTTCTGAGGCACATGACCTTTTTTTTGACCGGTACCGACCGGTACCAAATTTTGGTACTTAAATTCAGTACCTAAAATATGATCAGTTATTATCTGCTAGAGATTAGCCTAAACCATGTAACATTATGTATTTTTAAACAGGGAATTTCTTCAAGATTCAGAAAATATTAAGTTTAAATAGAATATGCTGTCACTGACAATGAAACAGCCGCTTGTTTACACCCTTCCCATTTGTTGAGAAACAAGGGGAATACAGCAAACTTTGATTTACGAAAGCCAAACTTCTGCTAGCTTTTAAACTTGTATTTCGCTTCTTGTCTCCTTGGAAACTTGATACAAAATGACGACTTTAGTGGTGAAACATTTGCAATTTATTTTATGTTTTTATAGGGTGTAGTTTTTTTAAAAAGTATAATTTAGTGAAGGTATGTCAAAAAGTTTTGGGAAGTTTTGAACTGACATGATGTACAGTACTCATTTTTGATCAGTAAATATCATATACCACTTAGTCTAAACTATTTAAAGTTATATATTGCTGGAAAGCAAATTTCCTAAGCTTTCAAATAAAACCAATATTTAGCAACATATGATATTTTTTATGCACTAAATTTACTTTTATCTACTTACCACTCAAATTTGTTTGGGGGGTTTTGAGACCCCTAAAAATTTTGGAAATTTAAAAAAATAAAATTTATTATTATCGCTTGAAATTTTATGAAATGATGTCCCAAAAAAGTAGTTTTCAGACTGTGTCAATGATAAAGGGTTTGGTTATGTGGTAAAGATGTTATCTGAATTTGATTTTAGTGTAGTTGGCACGTGCTTAGAATTTGGCCGATTTTGTCGTCTGCAACTGGGTTGTTGGTCTTTTTAACCGTTTTTGGGTATAAAAATCCAAGAATTAGGGCACAAATTATACATCATCCGATGCATGAGGAAATAAGTGTGATCTTTTAAAAATTTTATGATAATCGGATGAAAAATAAAGTCACAAATCGATTTTTTAGTAAACTGATTTTGTAACTCAATTTAAAAAAATTGGAGGTAAACACTGAAAACACGAGATCATCAGTCGATGATCGCGGGAGCGAAAAAGTTAAAACAATTATTCTTTACAATATTTTGAAAAAAATTTAGCAATGGTGAAATGATGGAAAACAATAAGTTTTCAATTTTTTGTTTGGTTCTAGTGTTGCACAAGCGCTTAAAAAATACTAGTTTGATGCAAAGCAATAACCAGTAATCACGTAAAAATTTCATGTCTTGGTCTGTAACGGTAGCTCAGTTTAGCAAGGCGTCGGCTATGAGAGATATGTTCCGAGTTTAAACCCCGAGCGTTCTGCGTAATTGCATCCTTAAAAAAGACACCTGACTGTAAATTTTCTTCTCTTAGCTCCTTGTTTGGGATACATACACACTTTCTCCACGGAACTCGCACTTGGCTACAATTGCAAAAAAGTCACAGCAAACTTAACACGGTCAAATAGTATTAAAAGACTCGACTTGTAGAAAATGTCATGACTTGAATTGAGTCGTTTACAGGAAATGACTTGACTCGACATCAGTAGCTAGTCACTTTACGCGAGGTTCGACTTCAAGCGAATCTTTCCCAACATTGCTAGTCAGCCACGCAAAAATAGAAGTGGCTTACCAAACAACACAACAAGCTTACATGCCAGCTTTTTAGGGAAAGCTGTGAATATCGTCTTTAAAGTCTACGGTATGACTCGACAAAGGAATTAAGCCCACCTTCACCTACCGCAAAACGGACGCTCTGGCCAATACTAAATTGCACTCTGAAACTTTGGAAACTCGGAAGCAGATCGGCCAGTTTTCTATGCCTATGGCCATTGTTACTGTCATACGAGTCAGGAGGATAAAAAATCTTTACCGCCAATAAACAAAAAAGAGTTTCAGGAAAATCAATAGAAGAGATAGTTTTTTAAAGAAATGTATTTAGGTGCTTCAATATTATTACTCTAAATAAAGTATAATTTTCACACATGTTGGGAATCCTTCTTGTTTCTTTCTTCCAGGATAGCAATCAAAATTTATCGCTAAAGTTAGGCCGTTGACTTCAGCAGTGTAATAGAGGAAAAGTATAAATACTAATCATCATCTCAACACTCGAAACCGCAGAAAAACAAAGGTGGGGAAGATTTTAGTTTTTATTTGTTTTGACGGCATGAATGATGACGTCATTGATAGCAATAGTTTCACGTTTATAATTTAGAAGGGGGTGATGACAATTATTTTCCTCTTGTGGATACATTATTGCTCTTCGAAAAAAATTAAACTGAATATTTTAAGACGTGGTTGTTAAAATAGGTCACAACAAAACATTTAGAGTTTTTTCCTCGCATCCATTAACAAAATATCTGCATAGCTAGTTACTTTTTTGTTTATTGTGAGTTTATTTTCATCTTTCATCCAAGATGACAAGACAGAAGTAAGCATAAGGCAATTGCCCAGACCTGCTTTGGAGTTTTCAAGCTTCAATATTTCGCTTTAATGATTCGGTATCACTTAAAATAAAGCCACTGGTTGTTAGAACTCTCGGAGCTGAAAACATCACCGTAAAGTTCGTTTCCCTTTAACAATGTTTACATGGTCATTGTGACATTTGAAAACATGACCATATAATCGTTGGCGTAAAACGGCGCCACAATCCTGTTCTAGCGGAGTAATCGCAAGAAAAGGGCAAGCCAGATTTGCCTTTTACTATTGCTCAATAAAGACAAGCTATATTTTGCTTTTGTCACCAGGCATCTTTTAACTTCTCAATATAGCTCTTCTGGTGTAATCGAAAGTTAAAATGATCTTTATTTAGATTTAAAATCTACTTAAAATTCACAAAAGCTCAACGTTTCGAAAAACTAAAATCAGTTTTTCTTCGTCAGGAGTGACTAAAGTTCAAACACAAACAACGGTTACATAGTAATCAACAGAACGAAAATTAGAAAATGAAAATTATGGCAATGAACAAGTGCAGCAGCGACAACTGGCGGTCAAAAATTTATAAATTTGTACAATCTGGGATAAAAGCTGTTAATTTTATCGTTAAAAGAAAAATCAGTTTTGTGTATATAAAATGATTCCAAAAAAGCTCTAAAATTTTAGCTCTAAAATTTTAGCTCTGAAATTTTTAGCTCTGAAATTTTAGCTATTGAAAGTGACGATAAGAAAAGACGTTTTTTAGAATCATTTTAAATACACAAAACTGATTTTTCTTTTAACGATAAAATTAACAGCTTTTATCCCAGATTGTACAAATTTATAAATTTTTGACCACCAGTTGTCGCTGCTGCACTTGTTCATTGCCATAATTTTCATTTTCTAATTTTCGTTCTGTTGATTACTATGTAACCGTTGTCTGTGTTTGAACTTTAGTTACTCCTGACGAAGAAAAACTGATTTTAGTTTTTCGAAACGTTGAGTTTTTGTGAATTTTAAATAGATTTTAAATCTAAATAAAGATCATTTTAACTTTCAATTACACCAAAAGAGCTATATTGAGAAGTTAAAAGACAAGCTATGTTAAAAAGATTCTTTTGCGACATCTAGCGGCTAATGAAATATCTTTCAAGAAGTCGGATGAAAGTTGTTTGCATTTGTTTGACTAATAATCATGTTTCTATGTAACTATGTATCATGTTCTTTATGACTTGTGGGACAGTATCAGTAGCGCTACTCGTAAACAAAGAACAAGTTGTGGAAACTGGCTTCGGAGTTACAAAGTTTCAACGTTTTGCTTGAATAAACTTGATAACTCTAATAAGTTTCATAAACTTGTTGCTTGTAAAAATCTACTATCCAGAAATTTTGCAGAAAATTGAAACTAGCAGCTCCAAAACGGGTTGGGACTACTATGCTACGCTTAGCATCACTATTGCCGCAGCAGCGAAAATCGTGGTAGATATTCTTTCTTTAGAGCATTATACAAAAAACAACGTTGATGCTAAAAGCTAAGCGCTGCAAAACCTAAATAGATCTCAAATATCCATATTACAAACTAGGTGTTGCTAAAGTTTTGCATCACTTGAATTAAGTAAGAATAAGTACACTCGACTTCAGTTTTTTCGGATTTTGTTAATCCGGATTTCGGTTTTTCCGGACATTGAGTTCACGGTCGGCAAACAAATTCTACGGACTATATAAAATACTAGCAGAGGTACCCGGCGTTGCCCGGGTATAGGATAAAAGAGCAACGTCAGTATATGCAATTGATCAGATCATGTAAGTTATCCTGGTGATTACTATTCTGACAACACTTGCTTTTTAACCCCTAGAAACTGTTGTCACGTAATATTTGCATTATCGGAGGCTAATCACCTTGAAGAGGAAACAGGTTACAATATCATACCTCAACAGTTACATTAGCATAACCATATTCTATGTAAAGGTGAAGATTATTTGCTTAAAGTTTTGTTTGTAAATCTTGTTATTCAATACAGATAATAAAAAGCGACATACACTTCATTTTTAATTCCTTTATCATTACTACTCATAACAATAGGTATTTGAATTTTCAAGGGGGCTTTCTCCCCCCTTTTTGCCCCCTAATATAGTCGTAGGAGGCTGAAATTTGGGGAAACTTTTTAATTTGGTGTCTTATACATATGGTTTAAATTTCATCTAAATCAGATATATTTGAATTTTCAAAGGGAGGTTCTGCCCCCCATAGCTCCCTTAGGGGAGCACTTAAAGGTTAGAGACCACTTCCACAGTATTCCTTGGAAAATTTTACATGACAATACACTTTTGCTTATTTTTTGAAGCTTCTTTAACTTTTCTTTCTATAGGTATTTGAATTTTCAAGGGGGCTTTCTGCCCCCTAATATAGTCGAAAAAGGCTGAAAGATTTACCCGTCGTTGATCGGGTAAAATGTAAAGACTGATTAAATTTTTACATTGAATAACCATATTTTAATGTGTTTTCATGATTTTTATTTCATCGTACAACAGTACAAATAGGCCTCTAGTAGAGCCCCATAGGCTCGTAGCCCCCCATAGACGAATCTGATCGAAATGAAAATACCGTACTTGGCAGATTTACCCGTCGTTGATCGGGTAAAATGTAAAGACTGATTAAATTTTTACATTGAACAACCATATTTTAATGTGTTTTCATGATTTTTATTTCGTCGTACAACAGTACAGATAGGCCTCTAGTAGAGCCCCATAGGCTCGTAGCCTCCCATAGACGAATCTGATCGAAATGAAAACACCGTACTTGGCTTCCCTGGAAAAAGTCATATTTACCCGATCTACGACGGGTAAATCTGCTAAGGATTTTTAAAAGTACAGTCTTGCTCATAATCTTCAAATTTGGATTTTTATTTGTCACAAATTTTTTTCTGTTTGTGGTACCTAACAAAAACTTTAAATTTTTAAGGGGGCTTTCTGCCCCCTAATATTGTCGAAAAAGGCTGAAATTTTGGAAAGCTCTCTAATTTAGTGTCTTATACATATGGTTTAAATTTCATCTAAATTGAATATATTTGAATTTTCAAAGGGGGGTTCTGCCCCCCATAGCTCCCTTAGGGGGGCACTTAGAGGTTCGAAACTACTTCCGTTGTCTTCCTCGGAGAATTTTACATAAGAATACACTTTTAGTTTTTATGTAAACTTTCTAACCTTTCTACCTAAATACGCAATTCGATTAGAATCGAAGAGTTATCTGAGACCCTCCTGTGGAAAAAGGGCCGTAGCTCCCTTGGGGGGCGAGGTACGAACTTGGAAATAGGCCCATTGACTCCGCTGGAAAAAAATACATCGGAATGCATGTTTTATTTTTTTCTAGGTGCTCCTAATTTTTTTTCCATAAGGAACAGACAAACAGACTGACAGACAGACAAACAAACAGACTTTGGATTTTATATATTAGATTATGTAGGAAGATTTCACTCACGTGATCAAACTTCATTAAAATGCCTTTTGAAAAATGTGGCTGACCACTTTCAGTATTTTTGCATTGAATTGGAGTAATATCGTTTTTCGTAAATAAAATCTACAGTTGTTAAACAAACGTAAATTTGATCTTTCATTGATGTTACGGAATGAATCTGAAGTCAAAGTACAGCAAGAAGTGTAAAGGTTTATTTGTTGTTGCCACTAGTTAACGCAATTTTATTCATCTGAACATGCAGGCTTATTTGTAGCCAGCTTGTGATAAGGTTTCATATTAGAATAATCAGCGTAATTCGGAATACTGAGTTTAAATTAATTTTAATGTACAACTTATACAGCATATTAAGTTGCATAAGCATACTGAAAAGTTGTAAACCTAAATTATACTGTAGCCTAGATGACAAGGCAGACTTCTGTACCATATGCTATATGTTGAATTAGATATTGATGGATAAAATCAATAGTCCTTTGAACTTTTTGTCAATAATGCTTGCAGACTGGTTATACTGTATTGATACATCAGATGTAATTTTGTGACCTTAATTATTCCTTAAACAAATTTTGGGCTGTTTCCTAGGCTGCTGGACCATGCAGGCCAAGGATAATTATATAATTTACGGTACCCCAAGTAATGATCAGGTAATGGTTAATTTTGCTAATGTATCTATATGTATCTAATTGGCACGGAGTGATTTTTTACTGAGAAATAAATGATGCTTCTCTTAAGACCGATTTTTAAAAATTGACTTACCATCGTAAGCTTAGTCTCACCAACTGAAAGGCCCAATCACAACCAAATCGTTTTGATTAAATTTGCAATAGTTTACTTCAGTGTTTAATTAATTTCTTATTAGTTTTCAAAATAACCCCTGAAATTGATGTTCGCTGTTTGCCTTTTTAGCATAAATATCATCTTTTGGTCAGCCACTTTTTGGCGCCAAATGTGTGACGTCATATAAAACCTTCCTATTCCGCGATTCAGACCAAACAAATCCGCTTCATGAAATGTCGCGAGATGTCTCTAAAGACTTACGACAGAGCAACCGTTAAAAGCGTCATTTTGTAAACAGTGGCACAGAATTCTTGTTTATTTTGCGTCGTAGACTTGTAAAGATGAGAAGAATGCTAGCGCCTCTGTTCATTTTACATGAATGCCATTAGAACTGTATTATCTGTGAAAGGCTTAGCTAAATTAGGTTATGCCAAATTTCTAGAGTACAGTATGCGACTGCCAGCCAGCACTACTTCATGTTTTGCCTCAGCACCGCCTTCTCTGCCTCGTTGACAGCCAGTGCAGAATGCCTTCCTTGATTTGAGTTTAAGGTATTTTGATTATGCTATAGCTTCAGTGGAATAAATTTAAATTGATAGTTGCTCAAATTTTCTTAAAAACTGGTTTTCAAGTTAATGTTAGGCAGTGGCTATTTTGCCGTCGACAGCAATTTACCCTCAGAGACTATTTTGCCGTGAGTTGTTTGTGATTGGTCAATCTTAATGACGTACTAAACATGTGACTTTTGGTGGTCTGATTGGTCAATTTAAAACACCAAAAAAAAAATTTTGCACCCCCAGGTCTCTATCCCCCACCCTGCACACTCCCTTGCAGTGTACACTGCCCCGTACATTTACATACCGGGCCTGCCCCTTCAGTGTACACTGCCTTTCTTTTAAAGCCCTGGCCAGCTGAGATTTGAACCCGATACCTTGGCATCTCAAGATCAGCGCTCTATCCACTACACCACAGAGTCACTGATGCGATAATAGCAAATTTGGCTATATAAACACACGTGAATGATCACGGCAAAATAGATTCCAAGGGCAAATTGCCGTCGACGGCGAAATAGCCACTGCCTTAATGTTAAGATTAGAAGATCAGGTCGAAATTAAGATGTAAGGTACTAGTGCTAAAATTAATGTTTGGATGCTACTAAAATGCAGAAGTTTTCACAGAATAATCCTATCTCTAACCTTGACCTTAACCATGACACTGATCCACAAAAGCATCAGATTGATATGAATGTTTTGTAAGCAAACTTTTTCCTACAGTTTCCACAGCAGTCCTTGTTTTAGTTTCTTCACCAAGTACTTAGATAGCATTATTGCTTAGAGCTTTTGACTCAAGAAATTAGGTGGATTCTACACTAGCTTTTTACTTGTTGTTTATTGGTGTTGCGCTTGCTTTGTACTGTGTAGTTGCTTGTTACAAATCCTACTTGTGTTCTTTTATCAAGTTATGCCAGCGGTTGTTTAGGTTATTTACTGGCAACAAGAGCCATTTAAATTGGTTGAAGCACACAAGGGTAGTCATTGGCTCAACCAGAAATAATCCAAGAAAGTAGGCAACAAACTATGTGCTGCTGTGATTGATTGGTAAGGAAAAAGGGTAATATACCCTAATAACTATGGTAGCTTTTGTTACACAGCAAATAGAGATGCACCGGTTAGATAACTAGTAAATTTTGCATGTATAATCAGTGCAGTTAGACTTTCAAAGTGTGATGGCACCCAAGCCCCTAGATGCACCTGCTAACATAGTGAATGCGAATTTAAACCTGTTGATGGCTATTGTGTTGTAAGCTTGGAAAAGACACTTTCAGCAAACTCCCTTGTTAGGTTGCACTGCTGATGCTAGAAGTGCTCTTCACTAGCATTGCTGGTAGTTAAAGTTCTTCCAGTAAATTTGAAAAAAATTTTTTGCAATCACAGAATGAAACTATCAACTGAACTTATGTATTGTTACCATTGTTTTTAATGTAGAATTGCTTTTAAACTTGTATAAAAAATGAGTGAATCAATTGCCAGGCAATTATTTCCTTCAACTGCTAGCAATATTCAACTAAATGGGACTAATGATGATAACAGTGACGATTATAGCTCATCTTACATGTCAGATTCATCATTAGAGGATGACCCTGGATGGGAAGAGGAGGCCCTTAAGTCTGGTGAACTTTTTTATGTTGAAGAAAACAAATCAGCAACAAGCAAATCAGATAAAAATAAACATGCAGGGACAAGTTTAGATGACAAAAACAAATCGATTTATAGAAAGGCAATGCCTAAACCAACTCCCACTCCTGAAGATGAACCATTTGTGAAAAAAACTGTTTTAATTGAAGTCCAACCTGCTACATCATATCAACAAAACAAATCGTCAAGTCTTTTAGCAAACATGCTTGGGATTATAATGTTGAAATCATCTAGCAATGATGCCTCAAGTGACAAAGAAAATAAAATGATAACTGTGGATGCTCTTGTACCAGGGGGTGCTGCTCTTTTGTCCCACCAGGTGGATCTTGATGATGTCTTAGTTGCTGTTGACAATGTTCAAGTTCACACAAAGAATATCGAGAAAGTTTTGAGACAAGTTAATAAACCCATAACTCTAAAACTCAGTTTTGAAGCCACCAAGTCTTTACCTTCAATTGAGTTTTTAAACCAGCAGTTGGCACCAATTGTAGTGCCAGTGAAACCTGTTGTAGAGACCTATACTTGTATAACAACTGTTCTTACTCCACATGCTAGTAGGAAAGATGAATTCTACAATTTAACCGAATTCCACAGTGTGTTTTATCTCACATTAAGTGTTCATTCTGAAACTGCAGCTGAGTTTGATGATTTATTATACAGCTTTCCTGCTTTACAACTTGCAGCAAATCCTTCGCGTTTGGCTCAGATTCGTGGCTTGTTTTTAACTTTGTCAGATTTAATTAAAGATTCATTTTCAACTAGAGTGCTAAGCTCTACCCTTAAAATTGGAGACGAAGCAGTACATTGTGCCTATTACCATGTAAACACCGAAGTGCTGATAATTTGTCTGCCTGCATTGTTGTATTCTTTACCACAAGTGCACCTTGTTTTAGGTAAAGCCGTTCGCCTATTGCATGTGATGTTTGGCACTTTGACTAAAGCTTTTAAGCATGAAAACAAGCAACGACTCGATCATATGTTCCACATTATGCTGTATCTAAATGCATCTGTGAACCCAAAAAATACCTCAAGATTTTTGTGCAGGTTGCCTGGCGTGCAGCAGATGACCCTATCAAGCGATCTTCAGAATCAAGCTGACTTGGCATTGGCTGAATTAGAGTCATGTGACTTTGATGATGGGAACAAATTTATTAGTCGAAGATTATACACTGTTCGTGGCTCTTGTCTTTTTTACGATGGCTATTTAGTAGCCAATCATTTAGCCAAAGAAGATTTATTTGATGTGTACCTGTATTGTTTCAATCACAGTTTGCTTACTGTCCGTAAAAAAGAGCGCATTGGTCTTCTTATAATATGGAGAGAGTTTTTTCTTTGGTCCCGAAGAACTCAAAGCACGGAGGATTTTTATCCTGAAACTACAGGAAGATGCTTTTTACTTGTTGTTGGCCTGAAGAGAAACTTACTTTGTGTTTTGCTTCACCTAAATGGAAAGCTGTTTCCTCCTACTCACACTCCAAGACCTGATAATCTTTACGTAAATAGTGCACGAGCTATTCTCATTAACCTTGATGCTCGAAAGTTTAACCTAGGCGTTGAATGTCAACTTGACCAGTCATCGCCCTTATCACTTGCATCGGTTGAAAATTTTCTTACTTCACATGCAAAAGCTTTCTCGTCGTCAAGCAAGCCACCGTTAAGTACGACCCCAAATTCGAAGTTCAAATTAAGGTTTAGCTCTCCTTTGAAATTTAAATCTACGGATGAGAGTAAAACGACATCTCGAAAGTCTGACAGTCCTGTAAAGAAGGCACAAAGCGCTGAAAAAACAGGCCGCAGAAGTCGCAGCCTCTTTCGAGAGAAATCTTTTAGTTCTCAAGATTCTGCTGACAACTCTCCCAGAATTTCAAGACAGTCTTTTCGTAACCGAGAAAGCGAAGATGGTCAATTTGATGTTACTGCTGGGGGCGGAAACAGTTTGTTTCACTACGTTAAAATCAAGACTGTAAAAGGCATTTTAGTTATGCCTACTGAACCAGAAGTCATTACTAAAGGCGGTGAAAATCATTATGATATTATTAGTAATTTCCACAAGTATGCTTTGATACTACATCAAAGACTGCTTTTAAAAAACGAAAAAAGTGATTATTGTACCGAAGAAGGCATACTATTCCAATATCAACCTTTAAAAGCGGACGGTAAAAAAAGCTCAAAGGTGCTACAATACTGGGTTGTTGGCAGACGAATGCAAAAACCGTATCCTCATGAGTTCTACGTTTGTTATCATAACACAGCCCCACAGTCAATGGTAGAACTAGCTTTTAAAAGCTCATTTTGTGTATAATTTTTCAGTTTTAAACAGTTTATGCTTATGAAATCACGGAATTCAATATGGTGGTTTCTGACTTTTACGTCAACATTTTGTCTCCCGACTCACAAAACCGCAACATTGATACTTTAGGCTGCATCCAGTGGGTTGTCAAAATCTGCTTTGGTAACATTATGTTTTGCTTATCGCTAGCAATGAGTTTGCTTGGTCTTTATAATCAGAGCGCTTTTAAAATCGATGCTTCGTTAGTTGTAAACTTCCCATTTGAGTGCTTTCTGTGTAGGTGCTTATATCACATTGTGAATTGTTTGGTTCTATGCTGAATTGTGCATTGATTTGTAGACTTCTATTGTAGTACAATATGTTATTGTTTATAGCAGCCGCCGTGCTGTAGTGGTATTGTTGCATGCTTCGGAGTGAAAGGTCTTGAGGTCAAAACTTTATAGAAACAACATTGGTATTCGTCAGGAAGGGCATCCGGAATTTGAAGTGCTACGTTGCTCCAGCAAAAAGTCTGGTTCGAAAGCAAGTGTGTAGTGGAAGATATACACTGAATCCGCACGTCTGAGCCTGTAAAACGCGGAAAAAAATGACGTAAAATTGACTTTATCCTTGTAATGCAAAGTTAAAAGCTGCGGTTGGTGGCCAAGATAAAAGTGCAGCTTCATTTAATGTTTAATTTGTGTGTCATTCTGTGGTATAACCGACTGCCACGAGTAGGTATTGAATCACACTGTTTTACCGGTGTGCCTAGTTATATAGGAGTGATAGCAAGTTTTTTATATCGCGTTTTACTGCATCAAGAATCTACATAATTCAATGTATATATAAATCTGTGGATGTTGAAAACGGTACTTGACACGATATTTTTTTACATCTATAACTTCATAATCATTGCGGGACTGGTTGGATTAGATGAGAATTCGGAGCTCACTCCCAGCCCATTTTTAATGTGTTCAAACCTGGAGGGGAATACAATCACCAATTCTCTCAGTAGAGTTACTCGTGTTTTGTATGTTTCGGAAAAGACATGAAAAGTGTTATTTCCTAGCCCCCTTCTCAAGATGGGGTGTTGTGGGAAACAGGTAGACGGCCGACTGTCCCAATTTGGGTCAGAGGTCACATACAGAATAAAAATATTGTATTTAATGATTTCCTGGCAAAACAAAACGAGATAGAATTTATTAAGAGTCGCTCATTAATATTAGCTGGAAATTATTGCTGTAGAATGTACATCTTTCATATATTGCTCGATTTTTTCACAAAGCTGTTTGTTGTATTTTTTATCTGTATTACTGTGGATGTTGCTGACCAACATTTATTATCGCTTTAGTTGTGCAGTTTCATCTCTTACCAAACTTTTGATAGCTGTCACTATACAGTAAGTTTTTCATTACTGAAACGAAATAAAAAATCGATTGTTTAATCATTTTGATCTTGCTTTTAAAATTGTATATTTAATGTTTGGGTGCGCCTGCTGAAAATTTAAGTCAATAATTAGTCGGTTCCGGGGCCTTTTATCGATTATTCTGCGAGGAGAAAGTCATGATTCTTCCTCACACATCTGTATTCGATTTTTTCTTTTTTTTTGTTCAATAGCAATATGCCAACTCTGCAGATAGCCGCTGTGGTCAAATTTACATGAATGGTAGTGAATTCAATCGTCAGGAGTAATTGTGCCTTTATGACTTATTATTATCCAGCTCCTTATTTTGGGCTGTCAGTGTGGCGGAAGACCGTGGAGACCCAAAAGCCAGGTAACTCCCTATGGCCTAAACCAGAAGTCAATAAATAGAAAGAGTTTCCAAAAACCGTGCGGCGTAAAATTTCCGTAGAGTGACAGAACGAAATGAGATAAAAAGCATTCAAACTCAAGTGATCACCTGCTCAGCCCAAAGACTTCTCCATTCTGCCGAATCGGGAGAAGTTTCACTCGCTCAGTTATTTATCACTGCTAAAGCCAGTCACGCAACTGTAAGAAATTTGAAAAAAGCTTTGCACATTGTAGTGCTCTTGTTTTTATCAAAAAATGAGTTTTGCGTAGCTATCGTTTAGGCAAAATCTCAGTAATCCACATGTTGAGAGCGCGAGCAAACAGTTAGATAAGTTTTGTATCAGATTCAAAGTGCTGTGGTAAAACGAAAATAAACTTACTTGGGATTTCGAATAGTGACTTCATAGCGTTCATTTCACATTGGAACTGATTCGTAGTATACTGCAAGCATTGCATCCATATACCGTTAAAACCCCATATAGAGTTGAGAATCGATGAGCTACCGGGTCCGCTAGTGACAGCCCACGTATTCCAAAAGCATGTTGCTGATATAAAACCTGTCGCTAAAATCCCGAACACGAATGCAGCTATTTGAGCACTATTCATTTTGCAATTGATTTAGACTAGTAATAATAACGGTTCAAATCTATAAAACAAACACAAAATAGTTGGTAATAGCATAGACAACGCTATAAAAAAGAAGTAAACAATTACTTGCAAAAAATTGACTCAAAAAAAGTGTTCGTTTTTTCAAAGACATAATACCTTCAGCACTCCGCCGTCCTTGCAAAACAAAGTGTTGCACCTATGAGAGAAATCTTGGGACCCATTCTTTATTGCATAATGTTGAAGCCTAAGCCTAATTATAACTTAGTATAATTATCAGAGCTGGGGTCTCAGCCAAAATCTTCGAGACTGAGACTTTTAGAAAAAAGTCAAAACGAGACCGACACAAGACTTAAAACCAAATGTTTACAAAATGTCGCCAATATTTTCAACACTAAATTTTCGGATATTTCGATGAATTTCCGAACCCGCTGCAATATACCAAGCTATGAGCTATTTAATAAGGAACAGGCGCAAGCTTACTTCCTAACACCTTTATCACCACGTTGAGTTTATATTTGTTGAATTAACTCTTTGGTTTTGTGAGGAAAATGATTTTTGGTACCAACTAGCAAACTTCAAACGTCAAGCCGCTTTTACCGATCGCCTGTTATTTCGTGTGCAGAATGCGGATGCGTACGGCGCAGCATATCTCTGCCTTATTTCTTTTTTCGAAATTGGGATGTAAAAAGATAAATTCCGCATTCTGCCGGATGCAGAATAAGACAAAGAGTGAAAACGGCCATAAGCAGCAGCCATCTTATAGAAACCCAGAAAAATTGCAATTGCATCACTAGTACGAGACATGCTCTCAGGGCTGTTTCGAAAACAGCCCGGGCCTGGTACCAATATTAATTTAGAGCCCCTTCTAACAAAGATCTGGTAAAGTCTAAAAATTTTTATTAAAGAAGGATCGTGGCTGATGTTGCGTGCACCTCGAGCCGAAACATCCATAGACGCAGCGTTTAGGAGGCGACGGGAAATTTCCTTTGCAGGTCTAAACACCAAAATCAATGCAAAACACGTGACAACAAAAACCAATCCGCGTTGCGTTTGACAACAGCGCGGGCACTCTAGAGGAGCTCGGGCCTGAGTACTCTATACCTCCTTGCCTACCCCTCTCAACTGCCCTGCATGCCCATTTTCCGAAACCTTAAGGTGCCGAGACTTTGAAAAATAGTGTCTCGAGACCGAGACATGTCTCGGGACATTATAGCTCTGATAGTTACGTGTGCCGACTTTTGCTCTATCATGTGAAAGGTAAAGCAATCAATTTAAAAGTAAATATCTGCAGCCAGCAAAATGTACAACCAAAAAAAGCTACCGTTTGCTACTCAAAGTACAAAAACTTTTACTTATAAATTCGCTCCTCTGTGGCTGCTCTCGAAACTGGAAAACAAAAAATCCCGAATCCATTTAAATAACGACAAACTAACAATTTGGATTCTAGCGTAGGAAGCCAATTGAATGTAGCCTACGACAAATATCTCGCTTTCATGCCTTGAGCACTTTAAATATCCAAATTCCTGCCATGCAAAAATCAATCAAAACATTAATCATTTGATACGTTAGGAGAAACTTTTTAAGGAACCGGGTCTAAGAAATCTGTATCAGATCATATTGTCTTAAAAGTTAACTAATTTTTAAAAAAGAAAAGTTTTTTAAGCATTGTTCTTCCTCTTTTAACGAGACGTCTCGATCTGTCACTGACTGCATTGCTGTTTAAACTTGTATACCGACAACTACAAGGCTGAAGCAATGACCTTACTATTGCTACATAATTTTTTTATTTACACTGGGTTGTACTCTCTTGTTAGTTAAGGCTACATGTATCAGTATCTGATAAATTTTTCCTTTCCAGAAAATAGTCGTAAATTACTTTTTGAGGTGAAGGCAAAATCAAACCCAATAATAACTGCGTTGCAATCGTTATTTTACATTTTGATCAACATCCCAACAAGAAAAGGGTGAGGCATAATCAAAAAGGTATTTGAAGCGGAGAAATGGAATCTTTTCACAGTACTAGCAGAGCTAAGACCAAATTTTAAGATCATGGTATTAAAAGCGCCCATTACCATCAAGTATTACGAAGGTGAAGGGGGTGCAAGCTGCAACCCACAAGCTCAAAATTAGCTGTTCTCAGAAAGATATGACTTGTGCGCGTCCACAAGTAGATCACCCAAAACAGAAAGGCCTTCAGTTAAAAAACTCCGTTCTCATGGTATTGATTTTAAAAAAATAAATAAAACTTTTTAAAAAAGTCTGCATCTGTTTGAGTAATGCTGATTCACATGGAAAAGTTTGCATGCCACTGAAATAAACTTTAAAATTGCTTAAGGATCACAATTATATCCCTCAATCTTCACAACTAACTCACGTTCTTCTTACATACACATGAATTTAACTCTTGAAAATAGAACCTGGTTTTTTTCGCGCTTCTCAAGACAAATCTCTACAGCCTTCTTTAGTAGAATCTAGTTCTTTGGTTTAAAAGAGATTTGCACACTATGAGTATTTTTGGTTTGATTTTTTTGTTTCTGGTTGAATGATTGACATTTTCGGGTTGGTTTTTTCCAGTTTTTGCCACCGCTAGTTGGGATTAAGAGCAAAACTGACAGCTTTCACTTGTTGGATCTTTTATGATGTAGTGTTGAGTAAATATCCAATACATTTTGGTGAAGCCAGAATTTTGACAAAGAGCAAAGTGGACAGCGAAATGGCGCAGCATATTTTCCAATTTCAAGGATTTCCTAAAAAATCTCTGAACGCTAAATTTTCGTAATTTCTAAATCTTTGTGTGATGAAACACAGAAGTCCAAAACGTTATAAAGGAATATTTTTTTTCTCGGATAAGCGTATTGCGGAGAGAGTTACTTTTTGGTGTTCTACCTGTTTGTCTTCAAAAAGCAAAAATTATCTTGATTTGGGAGGTAAGTGATCTCAAAGAAAATAAAACTTTCCGCTCAAAACGTCCATTTTTTACCAAATGCTAAGACACTTCGAAGAAAACGTCTTTGTATAATTCATACCTTCTTTCCAAAACGATTAATAAGGTAGTGCTTTCTCCTTTCTTTACCTCCCTTCAGATGCGGGTTCAAAACAATGATGAACTGTGGCTTCTAAAAATGTGAAACGCCCTATCTTACTCCCACACAAACACGATATAAAAGCAGGTCCGCCTCAAATTATTTGACCGATGAGACAAACTTTTTTTTTATTCGTAAAACAATTGGTATTCAGACCTGCTTAAGAGTTACTGGTACAGCGCTTTTTTTATCACAAACGGTTCAACCATGTAGGTGCCTTTAGACAGCATGCTTTTTTACATTGCCTATTTGCCCTTAACCCCTCATGGCATTAAACTCACGACATCAATAAATGTGAAACAAGAACCTCACCACCCTGCGTTACATTTTTAAATGATTTTTTGTCTGAAGTTACCGACAATTAAGATATAATAGCACACTAACGGTAAAGTCATCGCTAATTATAGCTGGAATAAATATTTGTTATGTAATAGACAGGTTATTATTTTGTCGTAATTCAAATTTTGCTAATTGCAATCGGCAATTTTTTTATTTAATTTTTCGACAGGAGATTTTTTTGAGATGTGACAACCTAGAGTAATTTTGTAAAAAACAAACAAAAAAGCTAAATTTAAGGGTACTTGTAAATCAAATTACATGCATGACAGGTCAAATATTTGTCTACGCATTGCACTAACCGTGAGAAAAGAGCGGTGTAGGGACAAGCTTAGTTCATCATAGCTGTGACTAAGCCATTCAATTTTAACAACATACAAACTTCCTTTAATTTTCAACCTATAGACAGCACTAGCCAGTTTCACAATGTTTTTACATCGTCACAGCAGGTCATAACAAATACGAGTATCTAACTAAGGCCCCCCAAAAAATCTACTTTTTTTGAAGTTTATTCCATTCTGGAACAGTTCAAATATCATATGAGCTTCAGAGGGAGGTATGGAAGCAGAACTCTCGTATTGGTGGGGGGAATAAATATGAATAATATCTTTACGTGACAAATTTGCTTTCATATTTAAAAGAATTAAAGCTTTTAGTTGTTCAATTAAAAGGTTTTTGTGGCAAAAGCAATTAAGTAAAGTTTGCTTGAGCACCTTCCTCATATGACGTGTCATATGAGGGGAAGGGGATTCAAAAAAACGTTGTAATGCATCACATGGGTGAGGGAATAAAAATTGGATGAAAAAGCGTCATATGATTTGTAAACAGCTCCTTAATTGTTTTTTAGCAGTTATATTTTTCAAATTTTCTCGGCAGCCATACTGCCATCAAAGGCGTAGCTGGGAAGTTACAGGAACAATGCCCCTCAATTTTTTTATCCAATTAAGAAACAAAACTATTTCGATTATTTCGACTGCAAAAAGTTTAACTCCAAAAATGGTCATCACACGAATTTAGGTAGAGACTGACAAAATTAAGGATCAAAAAATATTTACGTTCATAAAAAAGTCATTCGGCAAATTTCATATTTTTGGTTTCCCCTTAATTTTGCTTCTGGATAAGCCATGACTGACACTTTATATTAAGAAATGGTCATGTTGAGACCTGCTTCGAATTTGTCGAGTGGCAGTGTTTCTCGTAAATTGCTGAATATTACCCTGAATAATTCTACTGCTTGTTAAAAAATCGTCAAGCAAAAGAAAATTATCATCAGACATCTTTCCCAAGAACGTAACAACGCAGACTTAGCGAGATTTTAATGCTCGACCATTAAAACATCGTCGCGACAAAAGTCGTGTCAATCCATTCAACCGCACCGCCATCAAGTTGCAAACGCTAATGAAGAAATTCAACAGAGAGGCAACTACACTCCAAAGTTTTATGATCAATTGTGGGCGGCGAGACCAAATTGAAACCCCCCCACTAAGATTCATTTACTGCCTTGCTGTAAAAATTCATGGTCTTATGTCAATCCAGAATTAAAATTGGCCCTTTGTAAAAAATTCTTAAAATTGGCCTTTTATAAAAAATTATTGCATTGGCTTAATATTGAGCTCTAGCAAAAGCATGTCTTCAAATTATAACTCTTCAAATAAATTGTAATGACCGATTAAATATTAAATCGTAAAATCTCCGTAACTATTAACGTTGTTGTCTCATATTAAGTTGGATGGATGCATAACACCAACTATTAGTTATATTAAAAATGTAATATTTTAAAATTTCAGGAGACTTACTCTCAGTTCTGGGACACAAAACTTAATGCCCGCTCGTTTAGGCATTTCTGTGCCCTGAGAAAAACACTTTTTTTCTCGCTTGTTTCATTTTTTTTTCTCGCTTGATTGCATTTTTTTCGTAGAAATGTACAGGTAATTCTAAAGTAGGTCAACTCAAGATGTTCTGTAATTGAATGCAAACGGTTGCCTTTACTTTAGAATAAAACAAATAACTCAGCCCTTGGTAGGGCTGAATTCAAACAAGTTTTTACCGCTAAGACATGTTTTTATCATAATTGCGTAAGTTTCTTCTTTCTTTCTTTACATTAATCCTATTCCGGAGCTCAAGAACAAAATCTTAGAATAATACAGTACTACCAAGTCATTGATGAAACTTGTAAAGGAATTTGAACCCAGATCTACCGGCTAGGAAGAAGATTCATTGACAATCATGTCCTAAGCAGTTTTTAAATTTACAGCCCAATTTACATTAAATAACTGTTGTTGAAAGAGCGATTTGGCATTAGGCTACACGATCACGAAGACTATTGGCTGTTATGAAAAGAGTGTGATCGAACGGTCATTCGTTCAAAGCTCACGACTGCTGTGTCGTTGTTTTGTCAGGAAACCCGGAAAGACATTTCGCGGAGATTTCCTTTGCTTTGGCAAACAAGCATAAATTTATTAAAAGTGATAGCAAGGAAGTTAATCGGAATGTTAAAGCTTGCAAACTCCGAAGCAGGTTTTGACTATCGTTGTGCTGCCAGTGCAAAAGTTGCAGCGCTGTGAATCTTAAAATTGAAAATTGAAAGACAAGATAATTTTATTTGGAGTAATCATTGCCTAAAACCGCAGAGGCGGAAAAAGTTGTCAAAGAGCGTGCCTCCATTCCTCAGCTGCCTAATCATTTTTCAGTTTAAATAATGTAAAAATTCAAGCCAACATTTGTTTATAAATTGCTTCGATTACACGGCGAAATAACTGGTTGATCATTACATCTTTTATCTTTCGGTTTATAGAAACTTCACGACTATTCACAAAACAGCTTGTGCTTAGACCTGCTTCAGAGTGACCAAGATTGCCGGCGCAGAGAGTTCCTAATACAAGCACTGCAGCAATGCCGTCGCTAGGGTGCAAGGCGCACCCCGAGTGATACCCTAGTACTGGTAGCGAGACGCGTTTATTGTAACAAAACTGTATTTTAAGGCTGCGTATGGCATCCCGGAGGGCCACGAAATATTTCAAAATGTTACAGTTTTTCAGAACATAATTGAATGTTCTTGAAAAATGTTCTTGAAAAAAAAACGCAACTAATAAATATTTTTGGGGCGACAGATATTTTTGTCCCTTGACTTTGTTCGAAAACTTTTTTGGAATCGACTGGCAATTGGAATCTTTTTTTCTTCAAAGAGAGTCGCTAGCATTTTCTTGCGGGAAAACTTGTTCGAGAGCTGAATCAGATCAAAAGGGTTTGTGTAGCTAAATTTTTGGAGGGGCCAAATCTATAGTTTTCGAGCTTTTTTGTCCCTAAACTTTAAGAGATTATTTTTTTTAGAGATGAACGTTTTGTTATTGTCCTTTTCTTCTTTTTCCTCAAATGCGATCTTTTCTGAACTTCTTATTTTTATCGGGACCAACAAATTTAGCAAGCTATATGCTTTCTTTGCCTCCCATGCAACACCTTTGTTAGATAAACAATGCTTCAAAGCTCTTTCTCAAAAGCAGAACAAGCTGAACACTTTGAGGCATTGAATTCATAAACTAACGATTGGAAAACGTTATTTTAATGTTTTGATCATTGTTGCCAACAATGCAAAATCAGATCCATATTTCACTCATATAAACAAATTCACTTTTGCTAACCATAGAGTGCAGCTTTTACTTTTCCATGATATCTTCCACTGTAAGCCATCTATATCTTCTCTTTTCAAATGTTTTAATGGCCGCAGTTTATATATAAGAGCGTGTTTGTTCAACATCAGAAAAAAAGATCATGCAGAAACATTCTCTCTATGTTTTAAGAGAGCGATGCCTGCAGTCCGGTGTCTGTTTTTATTTTTGAATCGCAAAAAATGTACATTTAAAAACAAAGCAACTTTGTTTGCTGACATGGTTTGTAGTTGCCAGTACTGCTAGCCAAGGACATTTCTACCGCTAGTAGTGCAGCCCAGCAGAAAAATTACAGCACAGCGCCTTTACCAAGAACACAACAACTTGGAATCTGTGCAAGCACGGTAACTTCTTAACTGCAACGCCAACATCTAAAAAAACGTATTTTTAAGTGCAGGAATAGCGCAAAAAATTTGGATTTCACTAATTTTCTTTCAGTACAAACATAATTTAAAATGGTCAAAATTTCATTTTCTCTATTTAGGTTAGTAAATCTCGACTTTACTCCATTTCCATTACCAAAAACTCTCTCTCCAGATTCTCTTGGCTAGTTGGCTGTCCCAGGGTAAGAGTAAGACCTTGGTACCTTTTTGTGTCGCAAAAAAAGCACCTAGACAGCCTCTTCTTTTACGAAAGCGTCCCCAACACGAGGTGGCGTCCCCGTTGCGTCAAAGATTTTTCTGTTGTTGTTTCTTCGCGACACTTAATTAATTTGTCTTTACTTATATGCTCTGCTTGTGAAATAAACTCACCAAGCCAGTTTTACTGGTAACTCTGAAGCAGGTCTGAACGTAAATAGTTCTGCAAATAATTAAAATAACTTCATTAAACTAGAAGCTACAAAATGCAAATACAAATTGATAATTCAAAGAAAAAGAACTGTCAAAGTGGTAGGTGTTGTAAACTGGTTCAAAAATAAATTTTATTTAAAAATTTAAGAGTCAGCAAACAAAACTCAATACTTTAGTGTCTATTATTTTTTTTGAATAACGTTATGACGTCATACTTTGCGCAACAGTAAATCACTTCTAACGCAGCGAGTTGCCATCCTTTGCTTATGACGCATTTTCATAGTGATATCATAGCTGACAGCATATTAACAGTAAATTAGTGTTTGGTTGCCAAGTGAACTACGCAAATTACAAAACAGAGAGTTCAGCGTTACCGGTAGTTTACGATTTTTCCATCATTAGCGTAGGAAGTTATGAACGACATCGAACTACAAGCACGTGTTTAAGTCATCAAACGCAAAAGAAACAAAAGTTAGGGAGAATGCAAAACCAACTTACAATCTTCGAGTGAGCAGCTGCAAATATAAGTTGCGACCCAGGGAAGCAGACATCCAGCCCGGATTTAGATTTGGCGAATAAGAGGAAGGACAAAATTTATGTGTACTACTCAAGTTTGAGAAAAGTGTAACTTTTTTTCCAATTTTTCATTTTTTTCTTTTGCGAATGCTGAGTTTTTGCAATTTCAAAACTTTGATTTATAAATTGATTAAGGTAAATAGAAAAATAGCTCGAAAGCAATCACCAACATTATACAGCACAGTACAACAATCTGTTACTAAAAGTCAATATCCTGCCACCGGTTTCGACCTTATTGGGTCTCATCAAGCGAATATAACACGCACAATAACAAAAATACATAGCCTAATGAGATCCCCTTGGCATAGGTATTGCCATGTTGTATTGATTTGTATTGCACTATCATTTTGCTCACCATGGCAGATCTTTTATGACATAGGCTTAGCATTTTTGTTATTGTATGTTTTTACATCCGCCTGATGAGAGCTCAATAAGGCCAAAACCGGTCGCGGGTTATTGACATGTTGCAATAGATTGTTGTTTCGTACTGTATAATGTTGGTGATTGTTTTGGAGCAATTTTTAATTTATCTTAGTTTGATAACTGAAGACAGTCCACTGAATATGGAAGATTGCCTAAAAAGAGAAGAGATTTTTGTAATTTAGGAAGTAAATTTAGAAGAAAATTTTGTAGAGGGCGTATGTTCCTCGTTTCCCCTCTTTTCCACTCCTGAGTGGAAGCTGTAGTTTTAACCCCAATTGAAAGCTTGAAATTGAAACTACAACTACAGCTCATGAAACTACAGAGCATGCAACGAGCGCTGTAAGAGTCAATTTGCTGATCTTCATCAACAATTTCCACGTTCAATCAATTGTCCCAATTTCCAATCAATAAAAAAGAAAACTCTTCGAAAAGTATTTGCCAGGGGAATAAAACCGCTTTTCGTGTGTATTAAAACAGAAGGAAGCTGATGATTTTGCAAAATTAACTTGAAATTAGTATTTTACATGAAGATTAGTTTGCAACAACTGATATGATATTATCCATTAGTCTTACGTCTATCTGTCCAGTTTTGTGAGAGCATCTGACCTTCAACCCCGATTCGTAATTACCTGTACTGCTGGCACACAGGCGTAGCTAGGTGGAGAGAGAAAGTGCCCCCTCGTCATATTTCTCAAAGCCATAAGGTCCACCTTAAAATTTTTCTTTGATCAAGAAAATCAAAAAGGATTTTTTTCGAGCACTTGAAAATTTTCCGGGTCATTTCTTCTCACAATTATTGCCGAGCAGAAATTGTTGTGTAGCGTCTTTTACAAGGGAACAACAAAGCAGAGTTTAGCTGAGCATCGAACCTGCAGCCACACTAGCAAGTTTACATTCGAGTATTTGCGCTGCAACACGTCAGAGCGCGTTGAATTACGTCGTTGAATCAAATGTCACTTTTTATTTAAATAAAGCTCGAGCGTAATGGAAAAATTTTTTGTTCATAATGCGAAAAAAACGCTTGGTGATTGGATGTGGACACGTAATGTTTTGACACAATAAAGTTAACAAAGCTTTCTTCTGATTAAGTACGAATATTACACCACCTCAAACTTTTTATAAAAACCACCTTCATCCAAGTTTTGAACCTAAAACGCTTTGAATTGGAAACAGTTACAGGGGTGTCCCAACAAGAGCTAAACAGACAGAAGTGCCGCTTCCTTAAAGGAAAAGGGGACAGGGAAGGACCTACAGCTCCCAAAAAATTCTATTTAAAACTTTTTTTGAAGAATGCTTTTGAATTGGGAAAATATTGGCAACTTACTCAAAATTCTGATAAAAACAAATTTTTGTTTCCCCTTCTTCACCTAGATACAAATCTTGTTAACCCTCTCCTTTTTAACCTGGTCATCTTGCCTCAAAAATGTATCACTAAGTTTTAGAAATACTCAACGAGTTTACCACAAAATACATCAGCATATTTTTCGTTCGTCCTTTTTTTAAAAAAACTCTTGTTGCCTACCTATAAAAGCTCTAAAATCAATATTTTTGTGGTTTAAAACTTTAAAGTCATTTTTTGTGTTGGTGACCACACTAAACAAAAAAATCGTAAAAATTGTTCTGATTTTTAATGCTTTTATCTATGGTTAAAAATCTAATTATTATTACGTAAGCAGCTCTAAGTTTTGTTTACTTAAACTTTGTTACATATCTTAGTGTTTACAAGCTGATGTATTTGTGGTGTTGTTAGCTGCTTTGGCAACCAAACAGCTACGATAAAGCCAGTTTAAGGTTATTTACTTTCCACAGCAAAAAGCACTTTGAGCCCTCGAGCAAATAGATTGCAAATGATGTTCAACAAGTGTAGATTTAATATGCTTTGATTCATCGTTAATCTTAAAGCTGTTTTTACAAGTACATTGCGCGATGTACAAGCTTAAAAATGAGGAAAGAAAACTTACACAATTTACCGACAACAAGATGAACGAAGAGTTTGAGGAACAGCAGAGCAAGCTCACTGTCTTCAAGTGAGCTGCCACACCCATACATATCGTCGTGTTCGAGCAAGCCACATATGAACTAGAGCGTTGGACTTGGACATAACCTTATGGGCTTGTCGGCTTATATTTCGGACATAGACTTGCACTAGTAGTTTAAACAGACAAGTACAAATTTAATTTAGTTAAATGAGGTATAAAATGGTAATTCTGGTACATTACATATAATGAGCTAAGGGCTGAATTTATCTCTTACATTTGGCTAATCTTTTAATCCAGAGGTTCTCAAACTGTGCATCACATCTCAAATAATCAGGGTGATTTCAACATCACTGATTTGCGTTAAAAACTCGTGTTTAGGGATCACTAGTTTATAAGTAAAATCAGAGCCGGGAACATCAACACAAAGTTGCGGATCACATTGAGACACCAACTATCCGGTACACGCAAGAGTTAAGGTATATCATTATATCATACTATTGTTCTTGTACAAAAGCATTACAAAGGATCGGACTGTCGACATTGCTAACCTGATTAGAAAACGCGACATGAAAAACAAAGAATTGCTTCAATTTTCCGAAGAAAATTTTTCGTTCATCGTTTTATCTAGTAAATTCACGTGCCATTGCCACCTGATCTACGGAGTCTGTTGATTTTTGTCAACACACAGAAGTAGGTAATTATTCAATCGTTTTTCTGCCATGTACTGTAATAACATAAGTACGTAAAAGGACTGCGCAACGCAGAATATATTTTTTCTATGACGATTAAGAGTATAAGGTAGTATTTTCTAGTAGACCATGAGCTATCATATCATTTTACAAAAGCAAAATGAAGTATTTTGCAGAATATACAAACACTCTAATTGCAGCCACAGGTAATAAAAGTACTGATCTAGATTTGGGGGTTCAGCTCCCCACTTGAAAAATTGAGTAAGCCATGGCCTCTCTTACCTTCTTTGTACCCGCTCTTAATATTTTGTGTTTGATTGTGCGATGAATAGTGAAATAAAGTCGGACTTGGACTAGAAACTGTACTTGCCAAAAAATATCTGCAAGTTCAAAGGCTTAAAATGATCCCGAAATGCCGAAACGTGAGCTTCAAATTAGTGTAAAGTAAATTAATTCTACTGTCTTGTTGAAAACAAGCTATTTTTCGAAAAAAAAAATGAAAAGGAGTTTCTCCTTTACCTTTCTGTCATAAAATGTTTTCACTTACCATGGCAAAACACAAAAAGGGCTGTAAAAAATTATATAACGAAAACCAGCCTTTGACAGTGGCAACCGCAAGATGTCGCATGTGAGCCATTCATGCATGTTTTCCAATCTTCTCATTAGCGGCAACTAGTGGAGAAATGACATTTCGTCTGTACTGTGTATTATTAACTTTCGGTCACGGAAAAATCTTTACAATTGCACATGGAACGTTTTTGTGTTCATACCTGCTTCTGAGTTACCGGTACTGCTGGCACAGTACATTTTTATCACAAGCCGGCGACCGATAAAGAGAAAGTGCAGTAAGTGCCTTTCCCAAGGACACAACAATGTGACCATCGTATGGGAGAGAGAATTTGTTTTTACTTTTCTGCATGAAGGCACTAAATACAGTAATAACAAAAGAAAAATAAAAGAACACACGCGTTGTAAAAACCAGGACATGTTGAAGAGCCTTTTAGTTATAGAATCAAGATACTACCCACTTCAGGACAAACAAATACTTATGAAAACAAATAAATATATAACACTTTTTAAAATGAATGAATAACCTACACACTTCTAGTGTGCTAAGTTTTAGAAAGTGATAATAAAAAAAATGGAGGCGGAAGACAATGCAATCAAACGCATTTAACTTAGATCACTATCACAACAACATATTTTGCCGAGAGTTAACATTCATTTAATAATTTTAGTTTATACTCTTTTTTAAAAAAAACTCGATACAAGCCTTCAATTCCAAATTAAGGCCACTCCATAGTTTAAAAACTTTTTGAGAAAATGGCTATTGCATAACAATTTATTTACTCGAGCGCGATAATAAACTGTAGAATCAATCAACCTTGCTCGATGTTGGTGAATAAAGTTTACCTTGTGTGGAAGCAGAGACAAATATTTTTTGGCAGTTGATTACAAAGGAATCGATGCATAAATTTTCCAACTCAAGTAGATAGATGTCTTTTAATTTCAACAAATGAAATTCTTTATATAATGGTGACTTTGATGTTTGTAAGTTACGAGGCAATATTTTTCTCAAAACTTTATTTATTGTTTTCAATCCAAATTATTTCTTGCGAAGTTTTGATTACAGTTGCCCACATAGTAATTCCGTACTGTATTCTGTTGTAAAAAAGACTGTAATAGAGTATGCCAAGGGTTTCCCAACGTACCAAGTTCCCCAGTTTATAAAATAATTTGGAGTATCTGGCAAGTTGTAAACCCGACAGCTTATTTGCAATGTCCATTTGAGACTTTCCTCAATAAAAAATCCGACGTGTGGGCCACACATATGCCAGAGCGGGCTCTTGTGATGATTATATTATTAAGGGCTATTTAAGTTACATTAAAATCTTTTAAGGGGTTTTTGTTTATTATCAAAGAGTTAGTTTTTGAAAAGTTTGGGGCTAGTTTCTTTTGAATTCTATTTCGCATTTGTTTTCCCAGTTTTTCAATTTTTTATGAGCCTGCCTCAAGCAAGTGTCAACACCAAATAATGTGGGGTCAAAATTGGAAATCAACGGCATGTCATTAGTAAACAATAAAAAAAGTAGCGAACCAAGGCAAAATCCCTGGGGTGCCCCGAATGATACTTTAATATTTGAAGATATGGAGTTACATACATTGGTATATTTATATCTGTTTTTTAAATAACTTTTCAATAAATCTAGCGGTTTGCCACGAATTTACAATTTACAATACATTTTTTTCAAAACAATATCATGATCAACGGTATCAAAGCCTTTGATTTGTCCAAAAACAGAAAGCATGTATATATATACATATATATTGATCAATATTATGTATAAATCTGTCATATTTTGAGCTGATTGCAAATGTTGTTGACGAATTTTTTCGAAAGTTTAGCTGATTTTCACAGAGCAGATCATTTTTATAAATAAAATAGACATTTCAATAGCGCATTAATTTTTCAAAAAATTTGTCAAATTGTAATACAATTGAGATCGTGCGATAAATACTACTTTTTTTATCAACTCCTTTTTTGAAAATTTGAATAACGTTGGCAATTTTCAGGCAATTTGAATAGACGTTCTCACTAAGTTAACAATTTCCATGGAATACGTTAGGAATAAATAATAAAGAATTGATCGCGCTTGGTGGCGCTATTGTGCTCGTATCGTTTATATTGACGTTGCAATGCTCTCGGCTATTTTTTTCCTTTGCTAGCAAAATACTATCTATCAAAATTTTTAGAAATAGCAGCAGAATTAGTCATGTCTCCAAATTTTGTTTTCAGTTGGATAATGGCTTTTTGTTAGAAGGTTTTTAAATTGCTAGTTCGTTTATTATTTTCCTTATCTTAGCGCTATCATTTTTGTTCTGAGTTGTAGTCATTCATTTATTGCAATATTTTTGTTTTACCTTTTAAATTGTTCAATTTAGAATATTGCGATGTGTTATGTATTTCTTATGTTTTGTTTCTTCATATGTTTTACAAATCGATTTGTACATCTTACTTTTGGATAAAACAAAACCGGAAAGACTCGAGGACAACCAATGTTTAGCCTTTGGTACCCTCTTTTTCCTACAAGCTAATCTACGCGGCAATTATATTCACCACACTCGTGAAAAATTTGATAAATCGTTCAAACTATTCATGGATTGTAGAGTCAATTGTTAGCAAAGATGCATTTAAAATTTGATTTATATTTTCGATAAAGTGTTAGCTTTAAATGTTTTCGTATCTCGTTTCCAAGATTGATAAGCATTAGTTTAAAAACGTCTTACGATAGGAATTTGAGCAAAAACAGGAAAGCGTTTAGAAATGTCGCTGATCACCACGTCGAGCGTAAGCTGGTTATTTACGTCGTTTGAATATATATCGTCTAATAATGACTTTGAATTTTTCCACGCCCTTGTTGGTAGATTTAATAGACATTTTACCGCGCTGCCAATTAAATGATCTGCAAATGCTTTGATATGATAGTTGGATTTTAATTTCATTAGGTCAGTGTTGAAGTCTCGATCGAACTCTTGATGATTGTTGTCATAAACGGCGATCCTATGTACTCGACCACGTGACGGGTAAACATGTTTTGGTTTGTATTTGATGCATGCACATCAAGGGCTTGAGGTACCCCGGTAGCCGCATACGCATTATCAGTGTGTTTGAGAGCGAGAGTTCAAGCAGTCCAGTGAGAATGGCGTAATCCATGACCGTGGATATTGAATGTTCAAACTACAGTTTAATGTTTTTCCAAATGAGTAATATTTGTGTCGCTTGTGACCGTCAAAAAATTAAGATTATATTTTTATGATTCACTTGGTCAGCGCAGGTGTTATGCATGTGCGATTATGTAATGTTTGTATCGCAATTCCGGTTTGGTTGATCGTTGAAAAAAGCGTGATCTAATTCGTGAGAGAGAGATATTTAAGATTCCAGTATAGGCCTGCAATGCTTAAGTATTCGGACAGCAAAATGATTCTGCAATAGCGAAGTCATAGCAATTAGTTAAGCATTGTTATCAATCATTACGTATGTTCTCTGATACACGGAATAAATATGTACTTGATTCGCTTTTGTATTTGTTTGAACCAATTTGGCAACCAATCATCGACCAACCAAGTCCAGCTGCCAAAACTACAAGCCAAATCAGTAAAGGAATTTTCGCCGGTTTGGAAAACCAAACTGATGATAATTACCCCCAATTTAGCACGAATTTACTGCTCGAATTTTTCTGCTTTTATCCATGATGGGTCTCCGGTCTCAAGTATTTCTTCTCACTTAAATGCCAAAAACATTTGTCTGTGAGCTGAAAATTCAGTGTAATGCAGCTAATTTACAGAGAAAAAAATCGTCATTGCAAAATCAAAGGACAAAATTTGATGCTTTAGATAAACAGAAACGTTGAAAAATTCTTGTCTAAAGAATGCGTTTGAAGTTATTTTAGAAACATGCGCCTTGACACAATGATTATGCGTGCACAAAAAACCGCCAATTCGCAAAAATTTGGTCTGAAGTAGGGATGTGCAATCTTTCTTGCAGGCGGGACAATTTCAGATACCTTGGAAACTTTGTAGGCCAGTTAGAGCTCTTAATCCAACATGTATGTTGGGCAAATCTAGTTCGTAGCGATGGATGGTGGCAGTGGTCGTCCACAAAGGTGATAAAGACCTTTTCGTTTTGGAGATCAATATTTTCAAAGCAACTTTTATGCGAATTTCTCCAAATTGTTAGTGTGGGAACTTTTTTGTGAAGGTCGGTTATTTTGAGATGCAATCGATAGGTTTACCATTCAAGGCCACAAAATTTCTCCTCAAGGGCCGCTTGTTGCACTCCCCTAGTCTAAAGGAAACTGTGATTCAATTATATATCGCAGCTGCAGATCGTTTCAGGATTAAAGCCTTGATCTTTTCAGTAGAGCATATTGGATTTAGACTTGATCTTTGACTTTCACTGTATTGGAATATGGACAACGATTTATAGACCTGTAAACGTATAGTACGAATAAGAGCCTAAAAATAGGCTATTACGATATTTTTGTCTGTCGAGCACTATGTAGTTGTACTGATCCACATTACAACTTGTGTTTGACCGGCTTTGGTTTGACCAGTAACGCCAGCCAGGATCTATGAAAGGGGGGATGACCTGGGGCTTATCGCCACTAAAAGAAAAAGAGCAGTTTATTATGTAAAAACCTTTTTTGGAGATTAATCTAAAATTGAACAGGTGTTTCGATGAAGGCCTTACCTCATGCCTTTTTAAAGGTCCACTGTTTAGGTTGATTCGGATTCAGAGACGGCTATTGGGTTCTTGACACCAGCAGGAACGAATTTAGTGAGGGCCACCAGCGCCATAGCCCTCTTTTGATTTGGAGAAGGTCATTAACTTTAAACATGGGAAGCAAAATCTTCTACAGACAAAAAAGCTAATCATTCTCAAACCACTCGAAAATCCTGCGATGTTGCTCAGTTGCCCCTTTACAGGCCGTAAACATAATGTATCTCTAGAAGTATGGCAACCAGACCGAGAAAAGAGCGAAAAGGATCTTTTCTAAAGGGGTATCAACACAGAAACTATGCTGATCTGGCACTCACAATCTCACAACTAAAGATCCGCACTTTGTCGCACTTCCCCACGTTGTTGACAGAAAGCCTCGAAATCTGTATGGTTTGACTGCAAGTGGTTAAAATCCTGGAAGCTGCTTTTCATCATAAAACGATTTGCTGAGATGGTCCTAATTACGTCAAACAACTTCATTATTATATTATCAAAGAAGAAGCTTTCTTGTTCTAAATTTAGAAATTTGTCGCGTTACGCTTTAATAAGTACTGCATTAGTTTTGACTGCTAATCGCGTGTTGGCGCGTTGAGTGGTAAAACGCATGTTGATAAGCTTAGCGTTTTTACAGCTCTATGTCAAAGGAAAGTACAGTCAATGTGTGTACGAGGAAGTGAGAATAGCTGGAAAAATAAAGCAAGCACAAAGTCTACTAGCAGAACTTCAGCTTTACCTAAAACTGCTTTCCCTCTTTGCTCGTAGACGAGAAATTAGATTTTGGCCTATGTGAGTGGTATCTGGCAGGCTATTACATGTTTGCTATGGCTAGGTTAAAATCTAATTCCTTAAAAGTTGATATTTTATGACGACTTTTTGGCGCTTTAGTCATGGCCAACTTAATTTAAATGAATTTTAAGCGTAAGCGCCCACTCAGCAACAATTTAATTGTGTCAATGGTTATGAGTAGAAGCAGTTAAGAAAACAGCAAATCGACATGACTAATCAGCGACTAACTTCGTTAAGGTTGGAATTATGCATTATGCCGTCATTAGATGATTTAATGGTTTGTCAACGTGGTTTAATTATTAAACGATTTGTGACCTCACTGAGAATCCGTTGCCTGATTTGTTTTCATTTCCGATAGCTAAGTACGAAAAATGTTTGGGCAATGTTTAAAAGCCTCAAGGAATTTGTGAGGTGTTCTTTTAAAAAGCGCTTAGTTCTCAGCTTCATGTGGCTTGACATTGATTAAGCAGTTATTGATTGAAGTCAGGCTTCTACCCTGTCAGGCACGAATGTAGCATTTTTACCGGATTGGAAAACAAAGAAACTTTTTAATCTCTGGAAAGAAAAAAGATCTTTAGAACAATGTAGAGACTTTATTTATCTGAGTGTTTCTGAAATTACCACGATTTGGGGGCATATTTTACTCAGTGCTTTCAATAGATCTTCATGCGATTTTGTGGGGAAAGTTATTGGGCGTATGTTATGACTTCCAGATAAACAACCAGAGGGGCTTCAGCCCCCTTGACTACTCTCCTGGTTGCTCCATCTCCCACCGAGCATGGGTGGCAGTAAAACCTAAACCAGGATTTATTAAACCATTTCGGAGCAGGAGGATAAGAGGTCCTCTTGATGGGGGTGCTTCTTCCCATCATTCTCAAACGTTTAAGATATAGCCTAGCGTTTTAAACTAGAGAAGCTGAAAACAACTTAACCTTTTATTTTGCTCTATGAAATAACTCAAAAGAAGAAGGCAGTTGCAATGTAACCAACCGCCTACATGCAATACATGCACGCATAAGGTGGCGTGGCGTGGGATATGTTGTATGACTGCGGATAATCTATTGTGTGTAGGTTCCTTTGTGTATTGCCTCACCGCTTCCTTTCCAGCAAGGCGACAACACAGCGTGTGAATTTGCTCATGGGAAACAGGTTTGCGAAATAAGTTATAGCTCGTTTCTTCACCAGTTTTCAAATTCATGGCAGAAATAAGCGTTTTACACAAGCCGGGAGGGTTATTTTAATTTCAAGTAGTTGGTGTTGGCTCAGCCAATGCGTTGCTAGGTAATTTCAATCGGCTAGCTATCACAATAATGCAACTTTTTTGGAATTTTTTTCGTCCATTTAAGTAACTCAGCAACCAAAATTATGTTTACGTTTTACACTATGCCTTCTTTATATTTCAGGTTTTTGCCTTCTAAGGTGTCAAACGCCAAAAAATGTTTCAACTTTGCCACTTGAAAATTGAAATTGAAATGTTTCCCTAACATTTTATAGTCTCTGTGCGACCTACTGGTGCAATTTCTGCGCTTTCTTGTCAATGATCAATTTTTACCATTAACCTGTTGTTGTTGTTGGTTGCCCGACCCCTTCCGAGGGATGGGGGCATGGCGGGAGACCATGGAGCCCCACAGCCATTAGCCTCGTCTATGTAAAATAACCATATGATCCGCATCGTCGAGATGGTTGGAGCGTGCGCTTCGCAGTTTGTAGTCCGGGGTTCATTTCTCTAGTCGACTCATACCAAAGACTTCATAAAAGGTATTCACAGCTTCCCTGCTCAGCACTCAGAACAAAAGAAATAGTGCAGAGATAAATCGGCATGTTTGCTTGTTGCGAACTGGCCGGGATAGCTCTATCGCTAGATGAAAGACAGATTGTTGCGAGCAGTCTCTTCGTCAGGTAACTTTGTTCCGACCACAGACAAGCAAACATAGCAAAAGCTTATTTGCATGAATTAGACGAGAGTATTTCCAGATCGAATTGCAGTATATACTTGTGCTTTCATTGTTTTAGCTGTTTGTTGCGATGATAAAGATGCAGCAAGAATTTTGGAAGGGTAGCTTTTTTTTAAATATTGCGACAACTTCTTTTACTGGTTACCATTAACCAAGTGAATCCCCATCATTCTTAAGGGATTTCTTAGAAAATTCTCATCAGTATGCAAGTTTTCTGAAAATTCGGAAAGCATACAGTCGCTTTTGCCCGCGTGGGTACGTTTTCGGTCGTGATAAGTCTAGGAAAACTTGAGGCTGCTGAAATTACCCGATATAAAATTTGATGACTAAAAACATTTTTTGCGTTGAAGCTTTGATGAATTTAGCAGTTAACTGGTCCCTAAAACCGTTTCCAGAAAACCGATAACCCAAATTGTTCGATTACCTCTAAAATGGCAATTTGACTGTGTTTTATAGATTCAGATGGTGATTTAATTCCTGTGAGAGTTACCATGTTGAACTCTTTTTAAAATAAAGTTTGCTTTAAAAGAACAAAAGCTATTTATCATCATCAAACGAGTTAAGAGTATTGTAGGTTTGCTGGCAATAAGACAAAATTTTATGCTTTGTCAGACTTTTTGAAAAATTCTGTATAAATAAAAAGGAGTTCTTTATTGTGCTTATCTTTACCAACTTTATGACCAAACATTTGCTTAAAGTAGTTCTGACGTCATGCTGTGGAAACACAATCTACTGTACGCGATATCACTACAGTTAAAGCCTAGGCTTAGACATGAATTTGTAAATGGAAACTCAATAATAGTCAAATAGGTCTTGCGCTGACGAATGAAAGAATTAGCAATAGTTTTATTTCTATTTCATTCAAACCTATTTTAATACGACTAAAGCAATTAGTGGAGTATTGCTGAACGTCAGATGTAGCTCAGTAGCTGAGTGAAACATTTCATGAAATGGAGCAAAGCCAAAAATACGGTTAAATATTTTAATAAGGATTTTTAACAAAATTTCTACCAGCATTTTGTCATATTCTATTTGCTAGGAATTGCGATTTAGTCGCGTTTTTATGAAACAGTTTCACTTCCAGCACAGCTATATTTGCTCGGCGAGTCAATGTTGTTGACTATGATGTCACGTTTATGTTAGTTTGTGTCAATGTCAGTTTCGCGACAAGCGTCATATAAGTGCTTGCTACGTCATAAAGAGAACTGTAACAGTTAATGACTTTGCTAATTTATTTCATGAGTAATTACTTGCAGTAACAGCCTTTAGAGGATGTTTAAAGAGAAGGAAGCTGGAGCTTTCGACCTCAATAAAGAGCCACGATTACGGTTTGCTTTATTCTAGTGAGGCAGTGCTTGAAGATTGATTTGTTGGAGACCCTAAGCTACCGAGAATTTTCGAAAGAGGAAGCGGGTAGTCACCATAGGAATTGTTGTATGATGACTTTTTTAGATTAATTTGTGACAAGAGCTTTTTCGTCTCTTTTTGATGGGTATTACGGTACAAAGGGGAGCCACGCCAATGCCCACTGACTCTTAGTGACGATCCAGTTAAGCCTATTGCCTTTCAATTCTAGATAGCATTAGTGTTTGTGGTCTTTCTTACTTACGTCGTGGTCTTAGCCTGGCACCCTATGTCGAGCTCAGCTAAATTGAGCATTAATATTCACATTTGGTCAGGATGATATATATTTGACTGAAGCCAAGTTGAGTGAACCTTTTTTGTTTCCCTTTCGCCATTGCGCATGCGCAGTGAGCGAGGTAAAAAATTGAGTTGAGGGAAACATCGTATTGCAGTTTAATTGGTTATTTCAATGCTTTCGTGTGTGGTTGCGGGCAAAGTGTGCTGGTAACTGTTTGCAAATAAGTCTTTCATTTATTTTGCCAACCTAGTCGACTAGTTTGGATCATCATTCGCGGTGGTAATGACCGTGCGTTCGAACCTCGTGGTAGCTACGTTGCTTGGCGGTTAGAAAGGCACACTAGGGCGAATTCTTCTGCGTGATTTCAGTTTTTGTTACAGAAATCCACTGTGTCAGCAGTATTGGTAACCCCGAAGCAAGTATGAACACCAAGACATTCTTCAAAATGAGGCAAAAGTCTTGTTAGCCCTCTGAATAGTTAATACAACATATTATTGTGAGGCAAACTCAATTGTGACAATATGACAATTCTAAGTGGGGCTTCATACCAAAAAAAAATGCTCAGCAGCGTATTTCCAACGCTGTTGAGTTTAGTAAGCGGTGATAGATGCTTTCCACAAAGTTACTCAACAAATGCCAAGGAGAATGCCTGATTACACAACAAATGCCGTGAATTTGGAGTCATCAACATCTATCATGACAGCGATGGAGCGCAAACGGACTCATTGCAGTAGTAAATAGCAAAAATTCTGATTGGGGTCATAAGAAAGTAAACCAAATAAAGAATCGCGAAAAAATCTTACCTTACATTCAATGTTCCCTCTACATTTTTTTGTCACGTGCGGGAAAATTTTTGAAGTGTGCGCTCTTAAAAAAATCTATATTCGTTTTGAAAAAATATATAAATTTCATGTGCGGCGTTATTTTACTCGAGTGCGCGATCAAGCGCACACCTTAGAGGAAACACTGCTTACATTATATGTTGTACTGATTTCACTAGGGGGAAGCAAGATTTGTGGTCCACTTTGTGGCATAGCTGACCCAAGATTTTCCCGTGACCGGTAGTTGAAAACATATCGCAAAAGTCAGGATTGATGAATTTTTCACATAATTTGAACTTTTATGATATCCTGCAGAGAAAAACTATCTTTTGTTTTGGAAGAATATTTTATACTTGGCAAACATTTTTGGGTGTGCGAGTTCATATTTAGTATTTTATTGTTAGTGGTGTTTTGAATAGAACTACGGTACTCTTTTTCTTTTGCTTTACTCCTTTTTTAGCTTACTTCGAGAAGGAAATGTTGTTTATTATTAAGCAATCTAAAATCAGACTCATTGTTATTTACAAAAATTTTGTTTTTTTTAAACTATGTGGTTTTTGCATAAACTATTTTGTGCTAGGAGTTATTCTTGAAATAGATTTAATTGTATTAATCACAATAGTCAACTTTAAAAAGCTTGATAATTTGAAAAGTGGTTGACAGGTTAAAAAGAGATAGTCTATACAAACAGTGACGTTTATAATGAAAACAATGAGCTTTAATCCATACTTTTTATGGTATTAAGTTAGGCTTTAGCAAGATTTTTACAAACAGTTGAAGACCTTGATGTGTGCAAACCATTTCAATTTGGCCTATTTTTTTGTTTGATCACTGGAAAGCCTTTTTCGAAAGCAACAGTGCTCAGACCTACTTTGGAGTTATCGCTGCTGGTGCAGTGCATTTTTGCCGTAAAAAGTGCAATTACGCAGAGGAAATTAACGCACAGCGCCTTACTTGAACTCTTCTGTCAGTTCAAGGCCTTGAATTAAGAGTTAAGGTGAATTTAGTTTTACAGTTCTATAAGCAGATCTTTTTCGTCAAAATTACCCGTGCTTGTGGTCATTGACTGCTTCATTCAGAAAGGTGTAGCAGTATTGCGTCACACCATTTTTCTGTGGTAGAAAATTAAGGGGTAGTCGGTGCAAAATTTGAATTTTTGTGGCAAGCATTTCTGCTTTTTGGTTTCAATAAAAATGGAGTCTTGAGATGAGGTGACTACTTTTCAGAGCGCATCGCTGCTTAGTGAGATTTCTTTTCAAAAGTAAAATCATATCATAATGCTTATAAAGGTTGTCAGCTCGCTGAATTGAGTTGAATTCACTGCAAGACATCTTGTTGGCTCTACTAGTACACTCTTTTGTTCACACTCTCTTTGAGGCTGCCATTGCTGCAAGTTCAACGCATATCTATCACAGGCACTGCGTAGAGCATGCAGCAAGCAAGCAGAGTAAATTCCTGTGAAATGCTTTTTCCTAAGAGTCGGTAATGCAGTCATTGTGAGATATGAACGCGCGACTACATAGTGATCACCGCCATAAATCGGTACTCCAACCAATTCGACCACGTTACCACCAAACTTTTCATTTGTGGTTACCACCAAACTTTCCATTTGTCATTTGTGGTTCACAGGATCTACGGCAAAGTTTTCAGCAGAAATGGCTCCCCTCATGTATGAGTGGGTCGAAAACTCTGTTTTTTGGGAGTATATCACGAATCGTTATAAAACCACCACGCTTAAAATTTACGTCCGTGTACATTAACGGTATTGACGACTGCTGTAGCATCTTTTGCACCGTTTTAGCGCTGCAACTGTCACACCTGTCAAGAAATGTAATCTATGCGTTAGCAATTTCCGCTTTGTCTTGGCAGCAAACAAGACTTACGAGGATATGCCCTGATATTCCTTTGTTTTCTAGCAAATTCGCCAGGAACCATGGGCGTCGAGAAAAAAAAGCGGTTTTATGTCCGCTGTAAACCAAATCAAACGAAGTTCTCCTTTGCTTACCCTCAATGTACAAAGCATTTTTGTAAACATATTTTATTTGCCCCTTCAACCACCCGAGGTAGAGGAAGATAAGAATCCCCCTCAAATGCTCTGAAAACTTTTAGATACAGCCTGAAATGGTGTTTTTAAAAAGCTTAGCAAGAAAATGACCAATATTTCGCCCCAGGCCTCACAAAATTTCTTGATTAATTTCTTACGGGCACAAAAATTATAGGGAAGTGAATAAGAGGTACTTTTAGTTGTGTCGATTATGGTTTAAAGCAATCTTGTCACACCTAAAATATGGCTTTTCATTTGCTATAGTTTTTACGGACTGCGCTTTACACACTTCCTTTTCCATCATACCGTCACGGGTCACGTTGACCTTGCTGAAAGCAAAAATATGCTCTCGATCATAACTAATTTTCAGGAGTTTTTATTACTGCTGCTATAAGTAGGCAAAGTAGTCCCTTTGCCAAATGTTTTACAATGTTATGTTAAAAAAACCTTAACTTAAAAAAATTATCATCAGCAAAATGACTTTTTGCGGCAAAAGAATTAGCAGCCAACTTCCAATTCTTGCTGTAAAATGTAACCCAATTGCTGAAGCAAAGCACGCCCACTGGTGACTCTGTCATAGAACTCGAACTCGGCCTTTTAAAAGACACGTTCTGCTATCACTGCACAATAAAATTAGATGGGGTATGCTCTCGACAGCTTTGCTCTTCGGCTCATAGATAGCATAATGTCCACCACAAAAAGGTGACAGCATTTTGAAGGAGTATAGAGGTGTTAGATGAATACAGCATGTGATTAAAACATTTTATTATTTATGAAGCTGTTTTAATCAAGCAATTTTTTTTTAATGCCAAATGTCACTTCCTTGTTTAAGCTCGAAAATGACTTTTTTTTATTCAACTGCTGATAATGCGGAAGTAATTTATTACTGAGCGGTTTGTAACTTCGACTAAGATAGACTACAATGAGCTAAAAAGGCAATTTTTGAAACTTTTGAGAGAATGCTGTAGATCAATTTTGCAAATTAAGTATTTACTCTCAATCTTTTGTTTTTCGCCTCTAACCCCAAACATTTCTTTAAAGATCTCACGCCTATTTGGCGGAATCAAATCCTTACAAAAAAGGTGTTAAAATCATTTTGTTTTCAGATTTGTGATTTAATTAAATTGTTGCCGATAAAAGATCTTTATTTGCGGGAGTTAAAATTGATAAAGAATGGGCAACAGTTGTGGAAAACAGAAAGAAGTTAAACTCGTTCTGATTGGCTTAGATTTGGCGGGCAAAACTTCACTTTTAAACAAAATGTGTCACAGCGACGCAGGAACAACCACGCCTACAGTTGGGTTCAATTTTGAAAGCACAACTTTTAAAGGCGCAAAAATTAGCATCTGGGACACAGGTGGCCAGGATAAAATAAGAGATTTATGGAAACATTACTACGAAGAGGTATATTTTAAAAATACGCTGTACTATCTCATCACTGTTGATTTGCAATCGCAGCAATAGGATATTTTTATTGCTATCGCCGAGCGTCAAGCTGGAGATCTGTAAATACCAATTTATTGTCTTCGGTATATCCAAAGCCACCTGGATAACTAGACAAAAGAATAAAATCAAGAATTTCAGATTGCAAAGCATTTTTAAGGCATTTTAATAATAGATCAAGCTTTTAGATGACATAAGAAATGCCAGAAGCGATCTCTTATGACGTGCTGGGTGAGCGTCTTCATTATCCTAACTCGCTAAAGCAATGGAAGATAAAGAATCTGATGAGTTACTTCAAGCCTTCTTGAAAATAGTCTTTTTGGCTGAAATCTCGGTGGTGTCGTCCCCAATGCACCTTGAAAATAATATTCACTGCTTCCCTGCTCGGCGCTTAGCACGAGAGGAGAGTAAGGAGAAAAAGCCTTCGAGTTTGCTTGTTAAGCTACTGACAATGACACTCAACGGGATTTTTCCATCTTTACGTGCCAAACTTGGTGGTGAAGCCAAGCGGTCTACTTGTCGCTGTGGCTCACTCTGTTTTAGGGCTAGCAAACAAAGCATGATCTCGTACGCATGAATAAATATGTTTGCACAATATAGTTCGTAACTGTGTTATGTTTCCAGGTAGACGGAGTTCTTTATGTGGTTGATTCAACCAATCCTAGCAGATTTGCCGAGTCAAAAGAAGCTCTCCATAAAGCCCTGCATGACATCAACTTACAAAATGCCTTTGTGGCTGTCCTAGCCAACAAGCATGATCTGGGAGAGCAGTGTGTGTCTTCAGACGAAATCAAGTCCAAGCTAGCGCTGAACACTCTGCCAGAAAGCAGGTCTTGGACATTAATTGAAGTCAGCGCCTTGAAAGGAACAAATTTGGACAAAGTTTTAGACTGGACATGCAAGCAGAAAAAACAATGAGACCAGAAAACTGAACTCTTATAGCGATAGACTCCAGTACGTTACCCGTGGGCTTCAACTAACGACTTTTCAAAGGGTGATGATTTATTGAAATTGATGAGGCGTCACCAATTAAAATGTTGAGCTGAGGGAGGTCAATTGTAAATTGGATTTAATATACCATTAACATCTCAATATCAATATTTCTTCAAACTTTGAAAAAATTGCTTCCTGCTTTTATTGCGTCATTGCAGTTACTAGGTCATAGCTTCCAACGTAGACAGTCTTGCAGTAATTTGGTTACTTTATAACAACTGAAAATAAACTTTCATCGCATTAGGCCAGGCCAGAGGCTCCTAAATTGATGGGCACGCCCCTAAAGGTAGCGTGGGGGTTTACTAAGGGATGCGTGGCAACGGTTCTTTAATCATCCTTTAAATAAATAGGAAAAATTTCAGAAACCGCTCTTGAAAAAAGCTCTTCATGTTGATTTCGAGGCCAATTCTGAGATAATGACCAGAAATTTGGCCGCTATTCAAAAAATAGTAGGTTCTTGCGAATTGAGAGGTGCGCGAGTTTTTGTTAATCTTGCCAAAAGAACGCGGCTTTATGTTGACCTTGTCAAAGGGGGCGTGTCTTAAAAAGTCTAAGAACTCCTGGGCTTAGGCGTTGAGGTCAAAGTTCTTAACCCTACACTGCGCGTACCACCTTATAATTGCTGTTTAAACACATTTTATAAGCCTCAACTACTAACTTCGTTCATAATGCGCCGTATGAAGACTAATAACCCAAATTGTAAATACATAATTCAAAGCTTGTTTCTACTCAATGCCAATTTCACTTTTAACTTATCTCATTACAAATATGCTACAGCGGGTGTAAAAACTTCGGTTTGAAGAATTAGCACTGGCTTATTACATCCCATACAGAGTTTTAGTGAAAAGAATCATACAAATAGAGATCCTCAGAGGCAAATAGAAAGGGAGGCAGCTTTGGATTTCTAATTTGGTTGTTTTTCCTTTTAGCGATAAATTTACGGTAGCAGCTTTTTGCATTTTTTTGGCTGATAAACTTTTCTTGGAAATCCGCTTCAGGAAGTAGCTGTTTCTCCCTATTGTGTCAGGTAGTTGCCCTGTCCGGCCCCGATGGGAAATTTTACCTTCATTCGTTTTGAATACGCCCCTGGGAAACATACTAAACAGAACAATCCTACTGATTTACCCCTTGATCTCAACCTCAATTCTTACTTTAATTTAACCAACCTCATGCCGTTCCAAACATATCTCTATTTATTTAATTGCATTGCATTTCGCCTCAAGATCGCAGACATGATGGTGACTGACTTCTCAAAGTTCCACTGCATTTCTTTTAACTTTGATGATTACATTCCGTTTTTGCAAGAATTTGTTGAAAGTTTTGTTGTGCTCTGGAGAGTAGGGTTGCACAAAGTAGAATAATTGCTTATTCTAGGGTAGTAATTTCGAATTCTATTCTAGAATGAAATAAAAAGTAAATCTCGTTTTATAAATTATACTAAAACAAACTATTGAAAATGCAAACAAGACACACAAACATAATAATACAATGCAAATATAAACTGAAGTAAAACTTTAATGAAGATTGGAAAGGATTTAGTTTGAGATTTTAGATTTGTATGCATTTAACCAATTTTGTTTGTACTACTTGCCTACGTTAAGATCCATGACTACTTACTTTCAAATCATATTTCCTGATTAAAAATGCAAATCTGGATTCGAATCTATGGAGATTTAAATCTCGAGGATTTGAAATTCTAAAATGTGCATCCCTACTGGTGAGGGACTCAAAACGTGCTCAAATTTATTAGTAAAATGAATAAAGCTTATATAGGGTAAACATTTTGTTAAAACGTTTCGCTTTTACACTAAAAACGTCATCAGATAAATAGTTACCTAAGGCTAGGTTTATTACACTGATGATGTTTTTAGTGTAAAAGCGATATATTTGTCAGCGTTTGGCTTTATTCTTTTTACAAGGAATTGCGAATATATCCTATTTTTATGTTCGAATTTAGTTTTCACGTTCTCTTTCATTCTGTTTTTGCTGCTGTATAAGTTGCCTTATTTGTTACGTCGTAAAATTTTTGCCTTGTGTGTGTTGTTGTTTTGCAACCTTTTGAAAACCTTTTAAAGCGATTGATGTGCTTATGTCACCGGTTTATGTGTTTTTTAATTGCGTTCAAAAGACCAAAAATGGTTTTATTACTAATTATGTTGAGTTTATTCCCTGTCTACCTCGGAATGGAGGCAACTGGTTAGAATATTTAGGTTATTACAGCTAGTTAGATTTAGATTAGGCTTTTGTGAAGCTGCCGCCCATCTCAAACTAGTCGAAGTATAGGCTGGTCGCTCCACCACTTACGAAGAGGACTTGTGTTAGTTGGGAACTAAAATTCACCCTATCAGATGTATTGGAAATCCTGACTGTAGGGTTAAGCTCAACTTATTTCACCCTAAATTTTCTTTCATCTAACACTAACTAAGTAGAAAATACTTTTTGGCAGCAAGTTGCTAGAGTGTCACTTCTTAAAATGTTGTCACTTCAAAAAATAGCTTCACCCGAGGAGGATCTCCTTCTGGCCACATAACTTCTTGTGGCAACACTGCGTAACTACTTTTACTGTTTTTACCCGGTGAAGCTAGTGATGTTGTAGATCTCATGTTTTCATTTATAGAAATGGGAGAAAAATATGCTCTTGTAATATTACTTAACACGAGTTTATTTTTGTTACCGGTTATTTAGGTTTTCTGAATCTACCAGGCCTATTCTAGCAGTACTTGTGTCCCGTCAATTTTGCTTACCGGTTTTGGCACTGGTAAATGTTAAACGTTCTGAGCAATTGCCTACATTGAGATCCAGTTTTTTCATTTTATTTAACCTTCGAAGTCTTTTCGTATCGTTATAATTGTAACGTTTTGTCATCGCTGCGTAAAATCTACTTACTAGAAAATTTTTGGAAAAACTGAATGATGGCGTAATAATTAAAGGTAAAAACGTTTACTTGATTTTGTTTAACGAGTGCTCTCTTTTAAATCTTAGTTTTTTTTATTTACTACTGCAAGATTTAATAATTGGAAATGATGCTGACGCAGAAAAATCAAAATAGGAACTGAGGATTCTACTGAAGCGACTTTTAAACCAACATCGTAACGTGTGCTTGAGAAGCGTAGCTCAAGTCCAGTTGCAAACAGTTCGGCTATAAGATTAACGTATGTCTCGTTTTCTCAGGACTCGCATCAAAACTTGACATGTTGTTCCACCCTTATCAATAAACAGTATGCAATATGAGTAATAATTAATCAGCTGCGGGGCAGTGCTGTTCAAAGTTAGTCCAACCAGGGAGTCAATCTACGACGAAGGTATTACGGTATTCATAATTGCTATTACACCATCAAAAAACTGTTACATATGAATACTGTATTGCATCCGCTTTAAATGGTTGCTTATCAGCAATAAGAATCAATATTTATGATGCTTTTAAAATAACAGTAGATGATAGCTTTACATGTTGCTGCTTTTGCTAAAATTTCACCAGAGAGCATGGGGACGAAACAGAACTTTTTGAAGTGTTCTAAAAAAGATGCTTAAAAACGAGTAATTTGTTGCGTCGTCAATAAACCGCAAATTGATATGAGAGTTTTTATCGTTAGCAGCAAAGAAATATCTACCAAAAAATCTTGTAACTTTGTTTCTGTAGTCAATATTTTTTGAAAAAAGAAAACAGATGTTTATTATGACGTATCTTGACCCCTAAAAAGAGAGGTTTTGTATATTAGTACAGACTTTTAACATTATAAGCATCCACTAAATGGCTTTGCAAGCCAACAAATTATTTTCAGAGGAAGACATTTGCTTCGTTGTTATTTTATCTTCTACTAAACTTGTTGAGCGTTTTCAATTTTTCAAATCTTATTCCCCAAATTGTTGTCCTACATTAATCTACAAACTAACTCTTTACGCACATCTTCTAATGACTGATTTTATTCCAGTTAATCCCTCTAGTGGTTCACAGTTTTTGCTCACATCTTTTTATTCAGAATTTTTTTAACTCTCTCTCAGAACCTTCGAGCTTTACATCCATCTTTTTTCTTACACCTCTTAATCTCTTCATTTTTATCGAATGATGATCTCATTTAGCAAATTGCAGGCAGTGACACTGTTTCGACCTATTAGGTCTCTTCACTTCACTGGGTGACCGACAAGAAGCTAGAGGTTTTTGATAATGCATAGGTTAGACAGTCATGCTTGTGGGATTTATATTAGATCCACTGTGGTAAGTAGTCTGTCAGTACTCTGCGAAGCCGAATCACTCGGGAATGAGTGGCGGTTGTTGTAGGTGCACTAAGTTTAACAATCGCTAGAACAATGTCTGCAGTTTGCTAAGTGTATCGCTAGCCTCTTGCATTATTTTATGATCTCATTTCTTTTACTTCTGTAGGGGTCATTTTTAGCAATCAATGTTTTAAGCTGTAATGAAAAACGTATCAAAACTTCTTTATGTTCACCAAAGTAATGTGTTTATTAGCAGTGTTTTAAAAATTCGAATTTTTGCCTGGATACATAGTATTCAAAATATACTTTGTCATTCGTTTTTAAAGGAATTCCAGCAAAACATTCTCGTTCTTTGAGCGACATTTTTGTCCCCGTTGGAATTAGGGCACCTAACTACAATACGTTATTTTTAAGGAGTACAATCAACTATTATTCATTTTTTCTTAAATTAGTTACTATACCCTCGTAGGCTGCTTTGGTGTCTTATTAAGCCTACTGTTTACTTTTAGAACAAAAGCACAGAGGTTTGATTATTGACAGCAGACCCATGACAGTTGAATTTGCATCAGTGTTATTTGCTAAAAATCTGTTAAATTAGTCGAGTCGGACGAAAGGTTTCTCATGCACCCAAAACATATATTTTTTAACCTACATTTCCCGGATTACAGCACAAATTTTCCGCTTACTATGTCTAAAACTATGCGGTAAAATGACAAACCGATTGTTATTCTAAAACAATACTCAATAGCTCAAGTAAATGAACATTTAAAAACTGTTTAGTGCAGATTTTTTTGATTTGTTTTGTTGTGACGTCATTAAATTTTATTTTTGCAAATTTTTACTAAAAATTTAGGGGTGCATCTCTTATCTTTGAGCTTAGCTTTATTTTCTTACACGAAGTGACTTTTTTTAAAACTGTTATATTGTCCCCAGATTAAATGCAGCAGGCATTTCTGTTCGTGGTAAACTATTACGTGACTCTCGTCTTTCTGCTGCAAACAGAGAAATCAGCGATCAACCTTTGAAGGTTCTCTTGGAACGAAAATCACGATAGCAGTATCTGGAAAATTTTGTAGCAGAAAATGTCACCAAACTCACTGGTCATCAAAATTTAGCGCATGAAACCATCATATGTGACGTTAACCATCACATAGGAACCGTTTTTTTAATTGATGCGCTTGGTGGCACAGGTAGAACGTTCCTTACAAATCTACTTCTTGCAACGATAGAAAAAGTAGTTACATTGCTCTTGCAGTGGAATCATCAGAAATCGCAGCAACACATCTGACTGGGGGTCGCACAGCACACTTCCTTTTAATTCTCAATGTGACCGACCCTGCATATGCTCCCGTTTGCAGAGCGACCAAAAGCTGAGTTACAGGAAAATATTTGCCAACATGCCGTCTTATTGTTTGGAATGAGGGCACAATGTCACGTAAAAATACCTTTGAAGCTGTTGGCAAAACATTGAGAGACATTAGAAACACAACCTCTGTTATGGGAAGGGAATGTTTGTAATGGCGGAAGACTTTCGACAGACTCTTCTCTTTATTCGCCGTAGTACTCGAGCCGATCAAGTCAGGCTTGCGAAAAATCGCTTTAACCTCTAGGATCACGTTAAAATGCTCTCTCATTTAAAGAATAGTTAGGAGAAAAGCCAGAAAGAGTTAGCTAGTGGTGCTCTTTGATAATGGCATTAACTCTTTCGCTCCCGCGATCATCGATTGATGATCTCGTGTTTTCAGTGTTTACCTCAAATTTTTTTAAATTGAGTTACAAAATTAGTTTACTAAAAAACCGATTTGTGACTTTATTTTTCATCCGATTTTCATAACATTTTCAAAAAATCACGCTTATTTCCTCACGCATCCGAAGATGTATAATTTGTGCCCTAATTCTTGGATTTTTATACCCAAAAACGGTTAAAAAGACCAAAAACCCAGTTGCAGACGACAAAATCGGCCAAATTCTAAGCACGTGCCAACTATACTAAAATCAAATTGAGATTACATCTTTACCACAAAACCAAACTCTTTATCATTAACACAGTCTGAAAACTACTCCTTTGGGACATCATTTGACAAAATTTCAAGCAATAATGATAAATTTTATTTTTTTAAATTTCCAAATTTTTTAGGGGTCTCAAAACCCGCCCAAACAAATTTGAATGGTAAGTAGATAAAAGTAAATTTACTGCGTAAAAAATATGATATGTTGCTAAATATCGGTCTTAATTGAAAGCTTAGAAAATTTGCTTTCCAGCAATATATAACTTTAAATAGTTTAGACTAAGTGGTATATGATATTTACTGATCAAAAATGAGTACTGTACATCATGTCAGTTCAAAACCCCCCAAAATTTTTTGACTTACCTTCACTAAATTATGATTTTTAGAAAAACTACACCCCATAAAAACATAAAATAAATTGCAAATGTTTCACCACTAAAGTTGTCATTTTGTATCAAGTTTCCAAGGAGACAAGAAGCGAAGTACAAGTTTAAAAGCTAGCAGAAATTTGGCTTCTCTAAATCAAAATTTGCTGTATGCCTCTTGTTTTTCAAGAAATGGGAAGGGTGTAAACAAGCGGCTGTTTCATTGTCAGTGACAGCATATTCTATTTAAACTTGATATTTTCTGAATCTTGAAGAAATTCCCTGTTCAAAAATATCTAATGTTACATGGTTTAGGCTAACCTCTAGCAGATAATGACTGATCACATTTTAGGTACTGAATTTAACTACCAAAATTTGGTACCGGTCGGTACCGGTCAAAAAAAAGGTCATGTGCCTCAGAAAGTAGCAAACTGTAGAAAACCTAGGCTTTTAGGTAAGTTTTGATTGATGTACCTTGAAAGCATATTTCCTTAGCATCATCTTGCGACCATTTCTAAAAATATTGGTAGAAAATAAAATCTGTAGTGATCTTTGAGTTGAGGGTACCTCTTTAATTTCGAAGACACCCCCCCAGTTGGGGGGTTAATTTGCATAAAATTTGCATATTCAAAAAAAAATGTTTTTTTTTCTATTTGAAATCCTCAAGAAATGTAGATTTCAACGATATATCACACTTAATGTAGAAGTAGACAGCTGAGTAATGATTTACAAACAAACTTGAGGTACATAATTATGACTAATTATGATTGATTATGACAGTTTTTCGCACTGCCACCTTACGGACGGACATTTTTTTTCGCTATTTTCTTGGGAGCAAAAGAGTTAAACGAGATTAAGCCTCTTTTCTTGGAGGACATGTCCTCTATTTACAAGAAAATGTAATTGTTCTACGAGGACATCAAAAATGATAAAATGTCCTTTTTTCGGAATTGATCGCATATTTTGAAATAAAAGTTCACAAAATAGTTGTAGACACAGGATTGTTGAAGAGCATCGGCAAATAATTGCATGCGGTTGGAAAAAGGCTTGTAATTTGAGAAACTTTAAAAGGAAAAGATCTGCGTAATAAAAAACGCTTTCGAATCATTGATCTTCAATAAAAAACTCATCATCTTGGAAATCAATTAAGGAGAGGTCTACGTGACAAAACAGGGTAAACCAATGCTTTCAAATAGCTGATTTGTGCAATAATATTACTCCTAAAAAGCACTTTCTAATTTTTGTTTTCCAAGAAAAGGTCTTCCAGATGAGAAGCAAAGGTGAAGGCCCTTGGAATACCAACTCACTAATATTTAACTATTTTGAACCAGTTAAGAATGTGGTAGCCCTAACTGAAGCAATAGCCTAAAGTATTTCTATAACCAATCTGTATATGTAGACCCCTAATCAGTTTCTCTCCTCTCCTGGCTGCGTTTATGCTGGGTCCAAGAAACATACGTGTAGCAAAGGATTTAGGTCATATTAGTAGGCCTACAATTATGAAATAATTATAAGAACTTAACTCCACTACTTAATTGCTCATTCTATTAATAGTAAATATATTTATCACCTTGGCTCTCTACCACAAGTTTGAATATATGCTCCTACGCACTCAATGAAACGAGCGAATAAAAGTTTGTGAAATTATTGGCTGTTAGTGAGTAAGTGTGGTCTTAATTGAAGAGTAATGTGGTCAGCATTAATGGCGCAGTTTATGAAATCCAAAGCTTTAGGAAAACTTAAGAGAAAGCTATACGTGTTTATCAGAACTATTTGAAATTGCTTCTATGTATTAAAAGCTTTTGATTAGGAAGTGACCAACAGCCTAACAAAATGAATGCTAGTCACTTCGAAAAAGTCACGGCTCATTTTGACCTACATCGTGACCATGTTACTATTGGAGTATTTAGAAATGTTATTTTTCAGAAATAAGAGCGAGCACAATAGAACGTGGGATCAATATAAATACTTTGTCAACAGTCTGAAATTTTTTCGTAGAGAGAGTGTTGAAATCATGTTATAGTCTCTTGTCGTTTTCAAGGCCTTTTAAAGTAATACAAGAGGCCAGCGATGCACTTTGAGCACATTGCAGACAGTGACATTGTACGAGACCTGATTATTCAAAACAGTTTTACTGCCTGCGGCTTGTAAGAAACAGGAACGCTTAGTGTAGAACCTTTTTAAATTCTAATAATTCGTATGTAAACCCGCTAGGTGTCGCCGTTACCCTTTTGTGAGATTTTTACTATCGAGTTTGTTTTAGTCTCTTTTGCGTGATGGCGGTGTAGAGGTGGGAGGCTAAACTTTCTCGAACCGCTGGGATCTTGCAATTTTTGTTCATATTTAGTAAGTGATTAGGTATACCGTAATTGTTTTGTGATTTCGTTCTGGTAGCTATTGTTTTTGACTGCGTGTATTGCCACTATATTGGAATAGAGTTTCAATTATCATTTTAGAAGGCGTGTCGGTGTATAACCACGTGGTGCTAGTCGTCGGAGCTATAACATAAAACATAAAGAATTGCCTTATCTGTCGATTGCAGGTCCAGTAATTAGAGATCAACCTCACCCGCTCTAGCTAGGTAGGCTGCCAAGGGAAGTAACATTCATTCGAGAAAAGTTTAAGATAAGCCTCTCAGTGTCTTAGTTTACAAGGCTTGGTTTGTTCTACCGCACTTTGGATTGACAGCTGGCACCCTATTAAGATTTGCACAGACCATTATCCAACCTTGACGGACCCGGCCATTTTAAAGAGTACGGTATTTACGATGAATATGGAGTCTATTAATGAGAATGTCATTAACTCTTTCGCTCCCGCGATCATCGATTGATGATCTCGTGTTTTCAGTGTTTACCTCAAATTTTTTTAAATTGAGTTACAAAATTAGTTTACTAAAAAACCGATTTGTGACTTTATTTTTCATCCGATTTTCATAACATTTTCAAAAAATCACGCTTATTTCCTCACGCATCCGAAGATGTATAATTTGTGCCCTAATTCTTGGATTTTTATACCCAAAAACGGTTAAAAAGACCAAAAACCCAGTTGCAGACGACAAAATCGGCCAAATTCTAAGCACGTGCCAACTACACTAAAATCAAATTGAGATTACATCTTTACCACAAAACCAAACTCTTTATCATTAACACAGTCGGAAAACTAGTCTTTTGGAGCATCATTTCATAAAATTTCAAGCAATAATAATAAATTTTACTTTTTTAAATTTCCAAATTTTTTAGGGGTCTCAAAACCAGCCCAAACAAATTTGAATGGTAAGTAGATAAAAGTAAATTTAGTGCGTAAAAAATATGATATGTTGCTAAATATCGGTCTTAATTGAAAGCTTAGGAAATTTGCTTTCAAGCAATATACAGGGTGTCCCAAAAACAACACACTTATTAAACATATTTAGAATTTACAATTGTTCAAAATGTCTACCTTGAACTTCAATACAATCAAGACATTTTTTGACAACACTGCGACATGCTTTCTAGCAAGTTTCCTCTGAAATTTGATTTCACTCATGCTGGATGCTCTGTTTCAGTTGATCAATTGTCCTAGACTGATTATCATAAACTGCGTTTTTTAAAATTCCCCATAGAAAAAAATCATGTGGGGTCAGATCTAAAGATCTGGCGGGCCATTCGATTGGTCTTTTGCGTCCAATCCAACGACCAGGAAACTTTTCATCAAGCCATTATCGAACATCTTTGGCGTAGTGAGCGGATGCTCTGTCTTGTGGAAAATGGAGATAACCGAAATGGGGGAATTCATAAGCAACGGGAAACACTTTAGTCTTCAGCAAAAATGTGGGTACCAGCAACGCACACTAAACAGGAAATAAGCAATGATGTTAAGCAATTGCAAGAACATGCCGTTCAAAGACATAAAAAAGAAATTACATTTGTTGGTTTTGATATTTAAATTTTATTTAAATTTACGGTTCGGTTACTTTTGGGACACCCTGTATAACTTTAAATAGTTTAGACTAAGTGGTATATGATATTTACTGATCAAAAATGAGTACTGTACATCATGTCAGTTCAAAACTCCCCAAAATTTTTTGACTTACCTTCACTAAATTATGATTTTTAGAAAAACTACACCCTATAAAAACATAAAATAAATTGCAAATATTTCACTACTAAAGTTGCCATTTTGTATCAAGTTTCCAAGGAGACAAGAAGCGAAATACAAGTTTAAAAGCTAGCAGAAATTTGGCTTCTCTAAATCAAAGTTTGCTGTATGCCTCTTGTTTTTCAAGAAATGGGAAGGGTGTAAACAAGCTGCTGTTTCATTGTCAGTGACAGCATATTCTATTTAAACTTGATATTTTCTGAATCTTGAAGAAATTCCCTGTTCAAAAATACATAATGTTACATGGTTTAGGCTAACCTCTAGCAGAAAATGACTGATCATATTTTAGGTACTGAATTTAACTACCAAAATTTGGTACCGGTCGGTAGCGGTCAAAAAAAAGGTCATGTGCCTCAGAAAGTAGCAAATTGTAGAAAACCTAGGCTTTTAGGTAAGTTTTGATTGATGTACCTTGAAAGCATATTTCCTTAGCATCATCTTGCAACCATTTCTAAAAAAATTGGTAGAAAATAAAATCTGTAGTGATCTTTGAGTTGAGGGTACCTCTTTAATTTCGAAGACACCCCCCCAGTTGGGGGGTTAATTTGCATAAAATTTGCATATTCAAAAAAATGTTTTTTTTTCTATGTGAAATCCTCAAGAAATGTAGATTTCAACGATATATCACACTTAATGTAGAAGTAGACAGCTGAGTAATGATTTACAAACAAACTTGAGGTACATAATTATGATTAATTATGATTGATTATGACAGTTTTTCGCCCTGCCACCTTACGGACGGACATTTTTTTTCGCTATTTTCTTGGGAGCAAAAGAGTTAAAGAAAGTTCAGTCGCCATTAATCATCAGGGCAGTGATAAGGTTGTACTAATGCGAAAACTCATTGCTATTCAAATTAGAACATCTGCCTTGAGAAGACAGCTATACGATGTCCTTGAGAGTAATGATACCACGATTGAGGTTGCTAAAGACTTTAATAATGAATGGAATGTGTGTTTTGAATCAGTGTCATTAGTGCACGCTGATATTCTGGCATGTGGTGAAAGCATTGATATTGACGATCTTGATAAGTTGGCTTGTAGAGTCGAAGATGTGTTGTTTGAATTAAAAGGCGAGTTAAGCAAACTGAAAAAGGCACAAAATTCTAGGTCAAGCCCAGGAGGACGACGATTTAGCAGCCCCGCTTGTAGCGAATTTTTACACATTTCGGTAGATGGCAAATCTGGTAAAGATAATTGTAAAAATGAGTCATCGAGCACGAAACACAATGATCTTCCACCGCCACTTCTGCCCAACTTTGTACGTATGGCACCTAATTTCGTAATGACTAATTCGAAGGGAGTTGTTGGAAAATTTGATTCGCGACCCCTTTATTCTCAGAATCCAGAAGCTGCTCCGTATTGTGGCAGAAATGTTGGCCACCCATTGGCAACTGTTGATAACATGCTATTGCCCTTACCGCCTGCACCACGTTTAACTCTTGAAAGTTTTAAAGGCGATATAATTAAATAATGGAATTTTAAAAAACGATTCAAAAGGCACGTTGAGGATGTTTATCCCAGTTATGATGACAGAACTGCCTTTTTAGACAGCTTATGTGTAGGCAAGGCTCATGAAGAATTTGCTGGCATGGGATGCCTACTTGACAGCCGCACTGCGTACATGAGGGCTTGGGATCGGTTAGATAAAAGGTTTGGTGATGTTAAAAAGCTTATGCAGCATAGGCGTGGAAAGCTCCTCAACGGTTCAGCAATAAAGTATGGAGATGCCGAAGGTTTGCTGAGGTTTGCCGATCGCATGTACCAATGCGAGGTAACTTTTGATGGTTTAGATAAAATGTGGATGTTAAATTCTCAAGATTTGATGCATGATTTATTTAGAAGATTGCCACATCGAATTAAGGTGCAATTTGTGACTATTAGCAGTAGTGGCGATCTGAGCTCTTTTGGTGATCTTAGAACCTTGGTGGAGAAGGCGGCATCTGAGGCCGATAGTGAATATGGTAGGCTGTTGTACAAGTTTAAGACAAGTCAAAGCAGTTCGAGGCTGCAAGACCGCCCTACTAAGAATCATCGTTTATGTGCAGCTTAACATTCCGCTCATTCGGTGGTAGAGCGTGTAGGCTCTACATCCCAGCCTTTGGTTTGTGAATGTTACAGTGGATGCCATAGGTTGTGGAAATGTGTATCATTTGAAGCCAAGACTGTAGAAAAAAAGAGGGCATTGTCAAAAGAAAAAGGGTTGTGTTTCAACTGCTTGCTTTCTGGACACAGGGTGTCCCAATGTAGGGTTAAGATAGTTTGTAGGAAGTGTAGTAAAAGACATAATACCTTACTCCATTGGGATTGGCAACCACAGGGCCCTTTGGAAAGGAGTATAGCAGTTTCCTCATCTGAAGAAAGGGAAATGGAATAGAATTCAGGTTTGGTGGTTTGTGCTGCTACGCAGAAGGATGATTGTCTCTCTTCACAGGGAGCAGTATCTTCCATTTTGAAGGTGGTACCTGTTCAGGTGTGGGCAAATGGCCCCGGTGAACATGTTCTCACTTATGCATTCATAGACGAGGGGTCAAACATAAATATGTGTTCAAGCCATCTAGCTAAAAGGCTTGGGGTCTCAACATCAGCAACTAACGTCAAGTTGCTTACGAGTAATGCAATTTCAGTTTTGGATTGCAAAATTGATGACTTGGTCATCCAGGGAGTGAATGAGCTTGAGGCCTTCAGAGTAAGGGAGGCATTTGTTGTTGACAATGTCGTTGATGTAAGCTCAAGTATACCTACCAATGATTTGGTACAGCGGCACTCACACCTTCAGAAACTGAAATTTCCAGAGTTGGAAGAAGGAAGAGTAGCCTTCTCTTAGGCTGTGATATGCATCGGGCATTTTTGATCAAGGATGTTTTGGTTGGAAACCCAGGCTCACCATGCGGAATGCACACTGCACTTGGTTGGACCATTTTTGGTACAAACAAAGGTAATGTGGAAGCAATGGACTCACCTCAGCTTATGGTTAATTTTATGACAACACTGGGAGACGAAGATAGATCATGTGAGCAGTTGATAAAATTGTTTTCTTAGGATTTTCATGATATTGATGAAAATAAGGACGATACCTTGCTGTCCCAGGAAGACAAGCACGCTCTCTATATCTCGAATAACACTGTTAAGAAGGTGGATAACCATTATTCTGTTGGTCTTTTGTGGAAAGATGATCCAAAAATGTCATCAGATGGTCAAGCGTTGGCTGAAAGACGTCTGAAAGGACTAAAAGGGAGGTTTGATAAAGATCCTGATCTATTTCAGAGGTACTCTGAGAAGATGTCAGAGTATATTTCGAAGTATGCGGAGCTGATTTGCGAAGAAAGTGAGCAAAATGGTCGTTGCCGCTATATTCCTCATTACTGTACTGCATTAGAGAGCAAGTTCCGAGTAGTGTTTCATTGCAGCGCTCGCAGTGGAGATGGTGAGTCACTGAATGACAAGTTATTATCAGGACCGGACCTTGTTAATAGTATAGTCGGAGTGTTGATCCGCTTTAGGCAGCATCCGGTTGCAGTTGTGGCGGATATTAAGGGAATGTTTTCCCAAGTTGTGGTGGAGGAAGCCGATAGGGATGCCCTTAGATTTCTTTGGTATCTGGATGATGATATCAGTCAGGCGCCAGTCGTCTATCGCATGAGGACTCGTGTCTTTGGTGCTAAGTCATCGCCATGCTGCGCTGCCGTTGCCCTTAGGGTGACGGGGAGTGAAAACGCCACTGGTGCTAAACAAAATGTTGTAAACGCGGTAATGAAAAACGTGTATGTGGATGACGTGTGTGTTTCTTGTGTTACAGAAAGCGAAGCAAGCGATTTAGTACACCAACTTCTCCAGTTATTGGCTAGTGGTGGTTTTCACTTAACGAAGTTTGTGTCTAACAGTAGAACCGTATTGGAACAATTGCCGCCTGATGATATTCTTGGAGATGTGCATCTCTCCAAAGAGCTGCCAGTTCATAAAACACTGGGCATGTTTTGGGACGCATCGTCTGACCAACTGAGAGCAAGAGTCAACATATGAGGCGAGGTTTGTTATCGATGATTGGGCAGACGTATGACCCATTGAGGATCATACAACCTTTCCTGTTGTCTGCTAGGAGGTTACTCCAACAAACCTGTGCATCCAAATTGGGGTGGGATGACGATATCAGTAATGTGCCAGGCTTGGAGTTAGATTGGAGTTGTTGGTTTGCATCTTTGCCAGAACTGGAACAGGTGGTCCTGGCCAGATGCTTGGTGCCTGTGAATGTCGTGACTAGAGTTGAACTTCATACCTTTTCGGATGCAAGTACTGTGCGGTATGGAGCGTGTACTTATTTGCGCAGTGTGTATCAAAGCGGTATGGTGCATTGTTGTATAGTAATGGGAAAACCTCGTGTTGCTCCTTTAAAAAAGATTTCGATTCCGCGTCTGGAGTTGGTCGCCGCAGTTCTTGCTGCCAGATTAGGCAATTTGGTTCGTAAGGAACTAGACATCATTGTTGACGAAATGTATTATTGGACGGATGCTACTGTAGTGTTGCGATATATTAATGATTCGTCGTCGCGTTTTGAAACCTTTGTTGGCAATCTTATCGAAACATTGCATACACTTACCTCCGTTTCGCAGTGGCGCTATGTTCACACTAAAGTAAATTCATCCGATATGGCTTCACGGGGGATACCACCCAAGGAATATAGTTTTGCTGAATTGTGGTTTGATGGACCGTCTTTTTTGAAATGTAATTGTAATGATTGGCTAGAGCAGCCAAAATTTCTCGTTGAACTGTCTGAAAATGATCCAGGGGTCAAGAAGATACCCAAGAAATGCTTTTCTCAGAGAGTGAAAGAAGAAGAAATTTTGCGTTTGTTTAAGCACTACTCTGATTTCACGAGGTTACAACGGGCGGTATTTTGGCTACTATGCTTCAAGACGTATATTCGATATAAACATTCAAATTACGGCAAACCCCCTTCTACAGGGCCATTGACTGCCGATGAATGCAATGATGCCTTTGACGTGATCATTTGGTCTGTCCAAGCGAAATTGTTTAAAGAAGTAATAAATATTTTGCCGAATCAGTCCGAGTTGGATGATCCAGTGAATCCTGTAACTGAAAAAATGGTAAAGAAATCCCCTGATCTTCAACGTTTGCAATCGCTCAGTCCTTTTGTTGTGCGTGGAATGCTTCGCGTAGGATTCGTAAAGCTACTCTTCCTTATGAGAGGAAGTACCCTTTGCTGTTGTCTCATCAGCACCCGGTAACAGATTTACTGATCAAGCTTCACTATGATAGGGAGGGACCTTTGGGAGTAAATCATGTATTGGCGGAGTTGAATAAAGAATTTTGCACAACGAAAGGTCGGTCTACTGTAAAAAGGGTTGTAAAAAAATGCGTGCCCGGTCGATTTTGGAAAGCGGGGATCGGAACCCAGCAAATGGGTGATTTGCCTCCAGCCAGGATTCAAAGAAGTCAACCGTTTACTATAATTGGGATTGACCTGATGGGACCAATCATGGTTGGTGCTGGTCGAAGCAGTGTAAAACGATATATATGCATTTTCAATTGTTTGGCTACCCGAACAGTGCATTTGAGGTAGTGCCATCGTTGGAGGTGGATTCATTTCTCCAAGCTTATCGACGGTTTTGTAATCGCCGAAATGTCAATCCTACTACAGTGTACAGTGACAACGGCAGTAATTTTGTCGCTGCGGAAAAGATTTTGCGGGAAAAAGTGAAGTGGAACTTTAACCCTCCGCGTGTATCACACCAAGGTGGGTTTTATGAGACATTTTTTAAGCTATTTCGGAAGATATTTTGTTCCATCACCTCAAACTGTACGCTAAATGAATTTGATCTGCTTACTTACGTTGTGGAAGTTGAAATGATTCTCAATAACCGACCGATAACAAAGTTACCCGATTCTCCGGATGATTGGACGGCTCTCGCACCTAACTCCATTCTGACGGGATCTCTAGATAAAGATGTGCAGTTGGGAAACTTCCTGAAGGCTGATTCTTACCGTAGATCATGGAAAAAAACCGAGTACTTGGCTAACCAGTTTTGCAAGCAATGGCTTGATCAGTACCTGCCTTTGCTTTAGCCCAGACAGAAGTGGTTTGAGCCTCTTCTAATCTGCAGCCGGGAGATTTGGTCTTAATGATGAATGAATCTGTACCCCGAGGGCAACGGCCAAAAGCAATAGTAGTGGAGAAACTGCCTGATAAATGTGGTCTCATGAGAAGAGTGCGCTTACGGACGTCGGATGGATCAGTCTTCACGAGGGACATACGAAAGCTGTGTTCGCTTGAAGGACAATTACAGTGAATCTTTGTTCAGAGTGTCTGAATTATTTGTGCGTCCTTATTTGTGTGCGTCGTAATTTATTTTATTCCGTTGTGTTGATTTGTAGCATGAATTGCAGCGGTCGTTTGTTCCTGTTTCTTTCTTCTTTTTTATAAGGCATTGCATAGAGCCTGCCTTATTGGGGTGGGGAATATAAGAAACAGGAACGCTTAGTGTAGAACCTTTTTAAATTCTAATAATTCGTATGTAAACCCGCTAGGTGTCGCCGTTACCCTTTTGTGAGATTTTTAATATCGAGTTTGTTTTAGTCTCTTGTGCGTGATGGCGGTGAAGAAGTGGGAGGCTAAACTTTCTCGAACCGCTGGGATCTTGCAATTTTTGTTCATATTTAGTAAGTGATTAGGTTTACCGTAATTGTTTTGTGATTTCGTTCTGGTAGCTATTGTTTTTGACTGCGTGTATTGCCACTATATTGGAATAGAGTTTCAATTATCATTTTAGAAGGCGTGTCGGTGTATAACCACGTGGTGCTAGTCGTCGGAGCTATAACATAAAACATAAAGAATTGCCTTATCTGTCGATTGCAGGTCCAGTAATTAGAGATCAACCTCACCCGCTCTAGCTAGGTAGGCTGCCAAGGGAAGTATCACGGCTTGCTCAAGACTTTTTGTTTTCTTCTTTTGGAGATTAACTTTTCCAAGTCTGTTGTTATGCCAAGTTTGGTCTCTAAACAAATGCAAAGACTTCTTTCCTGGAAATCAATGTCTTCAAAGTGTTTTCGCATGGTTGTTAATGTTTTATCACTTGAGGGTAGACCATCGCCTTCATTCACCCGTTTTGAATGCACCGCTGCGGGATACTTATTGTAGGCGTAGCAAGGAAACTTGGGTTCAGCAACGAGACGTCACAAACATCATCACAAGAGAGGTTGCATCAGGTTGTGGCTTCAGGACCTACCTCTAAATAACTTTATATGACACACACCCCAACTCCGACTCTGTGGGCCTGTGCTTATTGATTGAAACGGATAGAATATGTGAAACGATAGGATGTTTGTGAGTTAGGGCAGTTTTGAATCAAGATTACGAAAGCCAGGATTAAGGGCACCAGGAGAGATTCCTCATTTGTAACAACTTTTTGTCATTGCTTTCAGAGCTGTCTTTAACCCATTAGTGCATAACGTGCAAAATTTTGGACAATTGTTGAAACTGCTGTTGCAAAGTGCACGGAAGAGTAATCAGTATGACATTTTGGTTTTAGGTAGAATAGGCTTTATCAAGGCTTTTGTCTTCAAAACAAAAAGAGAAAAGCGGTTAAAAACATTTTTATAGCTTTTGTGACATGTCCTTAAGATAATTTAAAAATGTAAAGCAAATCTATCCAAAGATAAACTTTATGCACTAATGGGTTAATGAAGCCTACGAAACCGACTGAGGCTATATCTTTAAACAGATATAACTGATTGGTAGCCTGCCAGGTTAGGGTGGCAGAGCCGACTAGACCTTTATATATCTTTACATCAGCCAGTACGGCAAAAAGCTTTGGGAAATGCGACTAGAAACAAAATCGATAAAAAATGCGCTTATTTTTCAGAAATAACTGAAAATTTGTAGTGTCTTAACTCTACCCACACTTATAACGTACCATTTAAAATACAAGAAAAGAACAGCCTACGATTGAGGGAATCCTGCACTACATACATAAACTATAGTTCAATAATCCAAATGATGCAAATTCCAATTCAAATCTAAAGTTCAAGTTAAAAATTCTTGTAATTGCAATTTGAAGAAATTTGAAAGTTATCCTAACTACTGAATCGATGGTTGCACACTTTTCTGCTCTGGCTTTTTCTACAAATAAGCTACTGTATTGTTTATCTCTCACCAAATTGTTTAAAGTGAAATAGCAGGCTTCTACTGTCGATTGCTCAATGATAAAATGAAAGAATCCGAGCAATAGCATGATCCAAATGTTTTTAACTTTATTTCTAAAATAAAATTGAAGTTTGTACCGTCGAGTTCTACAAAAGATAAAAGAGGCAAAGCTTATACATTGTTGTCGTTCAGGGGTAAGACTTTTGTCTGTTGAAAGAATTAATGTTCAGATGCGACTTGAATAACACCACTGCCCGTTAGCAAAGCATACTTCTTCACCATATGCATTGAAATAGAAAAGAAATAGCTTTTAGTTAGGGAGAATTTAACGGAAAAGGGATTGGTGATTTTGAGAGTGTGAATGCATGTAGGAAATACAATTGGCGAAAAAAATGTTAAGGATAAAAGGCGGCTTGAGTTTTGCGATGAAATAAGAAGAGTGTTGCGACACATGGGTTCAAAAAAGAGAGCAGAGAAATGTACCATTCAAAATGGGTGGAAATGAGAGTGCGACTGATTTTGTGCTGATTATCGAAACAAGCAAAAAGTATTCAAAAGACGTGAAACTTCTTCATCAATTGCCAATTATAGTTTTCCAATAAAAAATCGAACCAATATAATGCGGCTCATTTGGCGTAGATGATTTCTTTTTAATGATTTGAGTTACTGTGGTACGTATTCTTAATTTATTGGATAAATAGCTAAAGATGACGTTGATATAGACTTACAATTGATTGTTAAATTGGAATCCAGACATCATTTTGAAAAAGACAAACCGCTGCAAAGATGCATTGCAAAGTATTGTTTTGGCAGGCCGTAAAGCGAAGCGAATAGCTCTCAAAAAATGTATTTTTTGCAGGCGCTGTCCAACAAAATGCAGCAACTTCTAATTCACAATAAAAGATATAGAAGTTGCTGTTAGCAAGTGTTTCTAGGTGCAAGACATCGAGGGGGTCGACGATCCTTGCGACAGAAGAGGAAGCTTCCTCTAGAGCAGTGGTTCCCAACCTTTATAAATGCCCACACCCCTAAAATATCTCTACATGTTCTCGCACCCCTAAAATATTTTAACATGTCCCGGGCTGGGACGATTTTAAAGGCTAGGCTGAAATTGCGTGTGTTGACCTTTTTTTTGGAGATCAGCATCGTTTCGGGTTGAATTGAAGGCTGCGCACAGCTTTTTGGCCAAAGTCGAGACGCTCAGTGTTAGATTGCGCCGTGTCGGTGGGGTGGATCTCCAAAAAAAAGAAAAAAGGTCACCACCATTTTCTTGTCGTAGTCGGCTGGTTTTGCTGCCAACGACAAGAAGAAGGTGTTGACCTTGTCTTTTCTTTTCTTGGAGATCCACTCCACTGTCAGGGCGCGATCTAAAGCTGAGCGTCCCGACTTTGGCCAAAAAGCTGTTTTGGGGAATAAACCAAACAAATGATCAAGATGTATTGCACTTGTCTTTACTTTATCTGAATGATCATCTCGCACCCCTTAAGATGCTGCCTCGCACCCCCAAGGGGTGCAAGCACCCCTGGTTGGGAACCCCTGCTCTAGAGGAGTAAACTGTTAATAAGTGTTTGGAAATTGTTGAGCATCTTTTTTATTTGTTGGCTTATTAATAGATGTAGATTTTTTCTGATCGTTGTGGTTGCATATGTTTTTAGCGGTTATAGTTTAAGACAGCGTATTGCCAAATTTGGTAACCGGTTATCCGGATCAAAATCGTACTATAAGAGTGGTTCCAAAATATAGTAAGCCCATCTTAAAGCTATTTTATCTTAAACTTGTGATGGAAAACTTCTGTGAATAAGCAGTTGCCCTATTTAAAATTAATGTCAAATCGTTGACGGTGGCCAGTTTTGTTGCAATATTGTGGATAGCTCAAATGAGACCTACGTTTTTTGCACGGACAAGTTGATGTGGGGCCCACATAGTTGACTACCTAAAAAAACAAAAGGCATCCGTTGTAAGATTAATCTTGAATTCGTATGGGAAAGCCCAGCTAAATAATGGTCTATGTATGTTGGATCTACGTAAAAGCAAGGTAGGCAACCCATACAATATAATGGGCTGCCCACATAAGACCTATGTTTTCTGGATAAACACGTTAATATTGGGCCCAGGTGGACAAACCGTATGGGGCCCATATAGCTTCTCATCAAAAAAGACTAGAGGCAACCATTGCAAGATTAATCTTAAGTTTGTATGAGAAAGCCCAGTTAAATAATGTTTATATATATGGATTATGAAACCTACATAAAAACAAGATAGACAGCCCATACAATAGGGTAGATTGCCCAAAGGAGACCTATGTTTTTTGGACTGTCAAACTGATATCGGGCCCAGGTGGGCAACCCATACGGGGCCCACATAGTTGCCCACCTAAAAAGACAGTGGGCGGGCCTTGCAAGTTTAATCTTGAACTCGAATGGGAAAGCCCAGTTAAATTATGGTCTGTGTAAATGGAACCTACATAAAAACAAGATAGGCAACCGATACAATTTGATGAGTTGCCCTTATAAGGCCTCTGTTTTCTGGACGGACAAGTAAATATTGGGCCCAGGTGGACAAGCCGTATGGGGCCCACATAGTTGCCAATCTGAGAAAGACATGGGTCCCACATTTCAATGCTAGCTGGTAAGGCTTTAATCAAGAGATGTAAAACCGCAAAAATTAAACTTTGGAGAGTGAACATACTTCTGGCACTGACAATTTTTCGAAACCAAAAAGACCTCATGACTTCTCGGTCCGGTGAGCATTTTTTTAGCATTTACTCAAGTTAAAGTTATAACTACTCAAGTAGGGTTAATTCCAACTCAACCTACTCAAGCAAAAGTAACAGTAGGAAAAAATGAACTACTCAAGTAATTACTGTAGCTTGTTACCGAAAAACCTACGTAAGTGAAGCTAAAGTAGTTTGCTTGAGCAAAACTGCTTCGCTACTGACCAATTCTGAGTGAGGGAAGTTACAACTTTGCAAGTTAATTTCGTTTACCTTGATGCAACCCATGAAAGTTTACTTGAATTTCATAAACATTGTCTAAATTTATTTTGTAGAACCAATATTTTAAACAAAAAATAGTTATTGAAATCAGTTTGAGTGCAATGAGCACAAAACGTTCTAAGAAAATATTTCCAAGTGGTTTTTCTAACACTAAACAGGCATTGAAGCACAACATTAAAGGAATGTTTTGCTTGTGGTTACTAGCAAATTGTTTTGCAAAAAAAATTATTTAAGCAAAATTTTTGTGACTGAGATGTTCCTATTGATTAATCAAATGCCTTTTTTTTGCTTAAACTATTTCAGAGAAACGTTAAAAATTTTAGGGAAAAGCTTTATTTTTGATTTATTATAGAAATGTTGTTGCTACTTGATATTAAATCAATAGTTGGACTCATATGAATGCTTTTTCATAATTTGTAGTGATTGAATCAGTGGAATTAGATCATACAACCATAGATTTCGTGACTTCACTTTAAAATTAAAATCACAACAAAGGGTATTTCTCTAACACGACTGAATATAATTGGGGATTTTCGAAAGTTACCTGCTAATGAGAGTCAAACTTTTATAACTAGCTGATAGTTTCCTAGTTACAGAACATTGGTGCAAGAGTACAAAGGTTAACTTTTGTTGTTTAAAACAAACTGCTTTGAGAAAAAGATTTACTTCGACCAGTCTATACTAAAAATGTAATGCAATGCAATTTCTAATATTGCATTTATCAGGGCAAAGAAAAATCGGCATGTTTGTGAGAAATTGGTGTTATAGTAAATACATTTCGCTTTGTTTTGCTGAAATTAAAATGCCAGCGAGATTTTAGCATGAATGAAGTAGCAAGAGGTGTGCTGTATACACAGGGGGACTTTTGAAGAGAGCAGCTTTTATGATTTGCTTGATCGGAAAAGGGGTGGCACTTTTCGTCTCCGCACAGTGCCGCCAAAGCCAACACTAAGCTAATGTCGAACACTGGTTAGAGAATTACTTGGAAAAAGAGAGAACAAAGATATTTGGCATGTTTATATGTTAGGGGAGTTCTAAATTCAATTACAAAAAACAAGGTTGAGAATTTTGCCGAACACAGAAGTTACTGTTAGAATTACCAAGATCTAAGATCTACCAAAGCGTGAAAAATAATTGTTTTTAGGACCATAAAATTTTGATCGATCTCGAAAAAAGTTTTCATCAATTTTGGCTCCGAATTTTCGTCCATATTCCCGTCCCACTAGTGTACACGTTATTTGAACTTCCTCAATCGGAGCATAATTTGTTGGATCTTCAAAGCAGTGTTTGATGTTGGTTTAATGTTTGAATGTAAGACCCCTGAGATTCGCCTCCTTACCACAAATCGCTCATATTTGGGGAAAAGATCTTACGCTCCTGGGCCGTGCGATAAAACCTCATGACGGTTGCACTGTACTGCCTATGTAAGCGCTAAGCTATTTCACTTTGCTTTTCGCCAATCACGAGATCCCTTTTCATGAAACTGGTTTTGTGGTAGTTCAATAGAACTGCTGCTGCTTCCATCAAACTTCACTTAACAGTTGAAGATGCTTTTATTAAATCAAGTTTATGGCATCACATTTAAACAAATTGAATAATATTTTTATAAATCAATATTGCATAATTTAGAAAGATCTGGGCTATTTTGGCCAAAGAGTAGGATGGAAAAGCCTGCCTTTTTTTTCATCAAGCCCTATGAAGCCAATGTCTAAACACGGACTTGCAGGAACGTAGGTCCCATTTTTGACAACGCAGAGTACTACGATGGCCTGACCCAGAACGAAGAACCGTGCGACATCAACCTGCGCGCAAGCTGTCAGTTACAATTTGAAGCAAAAGTGGGTCAGTAGATGTCGCTATATAGCAGCGAGTTTTTTACAAGCGACATGCATTGCATCACGCATTTACTAACAAAAGAAAAAGATCTTTCAAACAATTCAACCAATCGGTATGCAATGTTACGATTGTTTACAGAGCTGAACACGCCAGCACTTGGATGCGCACCAGTTACTCCATCAATTGAAACAGGTCGACACAATTCTGGCTACAAATCACTAAATCATCAGCTGCAAATCTTCAACATGTTATATTTTAAAACTATTTTTACATCTTCGTCATCAGCGACGTCATCAGTGACGTCAGTATCCAAATATGTTGTCTTTTACATTTATCACACTTTCGTTAGCTATGACGTATTTATTATCAGAGACGTTTTCAGCATAGTCAATGACGTCATCATCACCACGAGGCCATTAACACGTGCTATTTACTAATAAAGGGGGTAATAGAATGAAACAAAGATTGTGAAAATTATTCGTCATCCTATGAAAAAAACTTGAAAGCGATGAAACAAACAAGAACAAGATGAAGTTGACAGATTTGAAGATATTGCTCGAAGCTTAAAGTGGGAGATCTAAAAAATAATATTTAGTTGGCCTAAGTCAAGAATCACTATCGTTGTTTGCTGCAGTGATGAAAGTTTTGATGAGAGGTCTTAGCTGTGTTGGTTTGGCCACGTCAGTAGAACGTGCTGAGAAAAACCCACTCATCATATTGTGTTTACAGCATTAACTATAAAAAACGACCGCTTGGCCACCCAATTACTTAGATGGACAAGTAACACAATCGTCTTGGCTCGGTCAAAATTTGAATTTGAACAAACTGAGACAATGAGCATAGCTGAAGATCCACAGATTTGTAGGGAACTTTTATTGCTACTGCCACGTGACTTTTGTGAGTGGAAAAGCGAGTGAAGGATATATATGTAAGCATGACGTTCTAACCGAGAACATCGCCTTATATCACTCGGCTTTCGCAGCACGCCGATTAGCTACAGTAGGTAATTTGCGATTGAAGAAAATGAGGTTTTGGCTTGACGTCTTTGTAACCATTGTGCAATTGGATGAAGCGCTCATAAGTCGTAATTCTGCTAGACATTGTCACAGACTAATCAAACAAATGACCAGAAAGATCGAGCGCCAGACGCGAAACTTCATTCGCATCTTCTCAAGTGAACAAAAAATGAAACAAGCAACTTTCTGAAACAAGATCTCATAATTGCCCTTCTTGTGGATCTATATCTGATGGTGAATGAACGGGCGCATCTCTTATACAACAGGAGGCTCACCCGGCGACAATATACTGATGAATTACTTGTGTAGTGAGTCAATTAATGATAGGTCAGAATAGTGATCATCAACCAGGTTGCTCGTATACCATTGTTGTTCAAAAATACGTACTAGTTATCATGGGTTCTTGTGATTGCAGGTATGATCCCAGATTTCAATCCAATCCATCACCCTTGGGATGAAAATGGTAAATGTGCATGTTGGCTGAAACAAATTATTTTAGATTTATCAAACATAATCTTTTGTGTTAACTTCTTCAAACACGGAAAAAATCTTGCTGGTAGTGGTGCATCATATCAAGTCGAAAAAATATCATTTATTGAAGGCACACCGGTGCCACGCATATTTCTTTATCAATATTGGTCTAGATCCATTTAAATCGCACAGAACTCCAAAATCAAGTCATGTCTTTGCTGTGAATCAGAATAGAATTTATACATAGTTTGTGGTGGGAAGCATACAAACAGAAGAATAAGCAATATTCTACTAACCTTTTCCTCTTCAAAATTCCGTGTTTTTAGAGAAACAATTACTTCAGTTGCTTTAGCACGCAAGTACTTAAGCAATGATCATAATCGCTTTGTGTGTTACATTTTTGTCTTTCTGTGTGGCAGGGCAGTAACAAGATGACATTGAGTATTGGTTCTCCAGTTAGAATCTAACAAGCGCAAGAAATCATCGCGAAGTGCTTTTCCAAGGACACAACAAAGCAGCTACTATGATATTTCAACGCATGACCATTCAAACGAAGCAGCTCTGTAGGGTAATTCAATAGACGTCAGGTGACAGGCCGTCTATTGAATAATCAAATTATTGCTTTGCTATGTTATGCTTACCTGTTTTGACCAATTACTACAGTTTACATCAGCGACGATTCTTAGTATTGTTCCACGGCCTGCCTACAACGATAAACAACATTAAAAATTTCTTTGTTTAATTTTGTTTCTTTCTTCTCAAAGGGCAATAGGAAAAGGTGTAAATCGTAATTCAAGGTTTCAAACAAATTAGTTTTATCTTTTGAGGATAATTTGTCTTGAACGATGCAGTACTGCTGTGATCAAGACCATCTTTGGAGAATTGAGGCTTATTCATATTATTGATAGTTGTTTAGTTATTAGTCTATCTGTTTCTTAGATACATGGGATGACTACAGCAAGGCTGAATAATTTCAGGATTATATTGCTGTTAGAAAACTCTTTAGCATTGAAGCTGACTATTTGAATTTCGTTACTCTGGTGCAAAAGATTTTATTCTTTTGCCACCCTACGAAATTTTAAGTCCAATTTTGCATGTTATTGAGATTGGTCTCCGTTTAAACACGAATTAACAGGGGTAATCATGAGATGGATTTACAACATGAGTTTATACATTTTTACCAACAGCCTAAGTTACAAACTTAATGAAACAAAACTGCTATTTTGGTTGGTGACGGGAAAACACCGCTCCAAAATCATACTTTTACAAAGACTCTTTTATAACCTTTAATGATTTTATACTGACTTCTATATCAAACTGTACTGATGCAATAAATCTAGCTAACAGAAAACAAGTAGACTAGACCTGAGGTGAATACATACATAGTCTTCTGTGCCAGAATGGTAAATGAATGTCATATGATTGCAACCCAATTGTTTTCGTATTACAGGTGCCACTAGGTCATCATAGTACTCGTAAAATTCTTCAGGACTCAGGGCCATCCCACGTCCGACGTTTTCACTTTCTCCATGTCCAACAGAATATTGGCAAATCAAGAAAACAGCAACGCAACAAAAAGTGATCCAGTTCATCATGAAGCAAGAAAGATTATAATATGTAAAGTAACTGTAAGAACTTGCAATGAAGATAGAAATTCGATCATTTAAGGAGGTACGATCTTCACAGTCAAAGAAAGTAGAAACGGGTAAGCTTTCTCAACCTTCTAAAAGTACTTAACTAATACAATTACTCAAAAAAATTACGATAGTTCAAACCCGAATTTTATTTGTAACTTTTTAAAACAAAATTTCAAAATTTTGGTATTACTTGAAATTTATTTTCTTTTCTTAACAAAATCGTGTTTATCCCTGCTTAAAAAATTTAAAATTAATCTTTGCTTCGTTGATAGCACGAAAAAAGACATTTTGGCTCCAGTGACAAACAACAAGCATTCAAAAATGGCTGACGTAAATTTAACGGTATAAGTGCAATCAAAAAATGTTTGTAAAAATGAACAAACTATCCCAACTACCGATGTGAACGTTTGGTGTGTTTGAGTCGCTCCTCACTTTATCTAATATATAAAACGCAATTCTGTATTTAGATACTCTTTAACTCCAACAAAACTGCTAAATGTACATATACCTAAATTGGCACGATTGATCACCATTCCAAGGTGAGTATCGTAAAAAGCTCGGAAACGTCATGGCAACGTCGCAATTGAAGACAAGTCGTTTAATTTGCATTTCTTGACGGAGCAAAACGGCGTTTGGCTAAAAACATCCACCACCTGACTCATTTACTTCAACAAGTTTCACTTTTTCAAAAAGTAACACGAGGTCATCATTAACAATAAACCGCAAAATTTGTTTTTTTTCTCAGACAATACTGACCGCAAAAACGCGATTGAAAGCTGATTCGGCAGATATAAACAAGCTGCTTCCAATTTAACCAATTCTCTTGTAATTTAAGTTTTACCACGAAAGCAACTAACGATTACGCTATAAAGCGGTTTTTAAGCATGATTTTTATCTCTATTTGTTGAACCCTTCAAAAACGCACTTTTTTGTCATAATGCTGTCTGGCACCACTTCAGTAAAAACAGCAGCAGGCAGTAACTGTGATTTTTATTCATTAATATTGTGAAAGTAAACGTAAATAGTAGAGCATATTACTGACATGTTGCCTGTTGAAGTAAGTGATGTATTATAGCGCCATCATACCGGTTTAAATCTGTTTTTTCTTCAATAATTCAATAAAAAGTACAAAAATATGACAGCTGAACTTTAGGTGGTCTCCATATTAAAATACCTTTGTAGTAGTCATGTCCAGCGTCTGCTTACTCGTAATTACTAAAGCATTTTAATTACGTGTAGTAATGTGAAACAAAACGCCGAGTGTCGATGTGAAATCTTGAAAATTTAGGAAAAATAATTGTTTTTTTTAGCTCATTTGGTGCGTCGGTTGGTTATCAGCTAAAGTTATAATCTAAGTTCAGTAAGAACTCAACTGTAGATGTTGGATTAAATGTTCTAGGTTTGCCCTTCCCTGGTTGCGCTTATGCCAGGAGCAAAAAACATACGCTCGGCTAGAGGTTTCAAGTTTTGTGCTCCAGGTCACTTTGCCCTCCCTGGTTGTGTTCATGCCAGGAGCAAGGAACATACAGTCAGCTAGCGGCTTGCATTTTGTAATTATGCTTGCAACTACGAAAAAGTTTTAAGTAATTGGCCTATTGTTTCATAGCTTAATTCCTGCACATGCATCAATGAACTCAGCATCCATCTACATCTTTTGATTTATTTCCCGATGTTTTTCGTAAATGATGGACGAAAGTGTGTAAAATTATTTGCTGTTTGTACGTAAGCACGGTCTGAATTTATTTGTAGGGAGTTCGATGACATAGACGTAGTTTATGATATCCACAGTTTGAAGGGAAATCAAGAGAAAACTACGTAAATAGCTATACACCATCGTGTCAAATTACAGTCACCAAACATACAATTGTACTTATGGAGAAATATTTTCTCTTGACAACGAGTTCTTAAGCTAAACAGATGATCTGAGCGATACATCTGTGAGCAGGTATAGCCCCGTTTGCTCTATTTCCGGGCAAAGCTCATTAGTGCGGCCAAGAAACTTGCTATCACAAATATTTGAGGAAGTTCTATCAAGTCTTAAAATAAGCCTACCAACACATAACTTATATTTGTCATCGTAACACAAAAACCATTCCGGCGTCCACCATCATATCTGACTTTTTTCCCCTACATATAATAAGGAACCGACGGAGTTTGTTAATTGATTGAGAGTTTGTGAGACCAGTCTTTATTTAAAGTACGATGATCGAAATTAGGCGCTTAGGGTAGATGCCCGTATTTATTTAAACTTTTCGTTGCTGCTCTTATAAACGTAATTTGAGTAAAGCCGGCAAAACTGGCTGAACCGATATTTCTAACCCGATGTAACTGACTGGTAGCTCCGCCGGGCGACACCAACAATAAGGAAATATTTGCGATCGGCTATCGCCTTTTATATTTTTCTGTGATCGCTTAAACTTCCTTTTAGAGCAAATTGGAGCCAGCCCGTTGCAGCATAAGTGCAGACTTCCTCGTGTTTGGTAGGAAGAAGCGCGTGAAACAGGATCCAATAAAGCATAGAAACGCTCACATGATGGCGTGCTATGAGCGTGAGATTCCCCCTAACAGCACTTCAATAACTGGGTGCTCCCTGGTTGAAGTACTACTTTTTTGCGGCTCCACAGTAATACCTGATAATGCAATACACTAGCCACCTTGGAATGCTGGTAGTCCAGCGGCACACCGATGTCACAACTGGACTTTCTTATGCAATATGGATTCTAACAATTGTGAATAAAAACCATGAAAGTTCTGGATGATTATTGATTATTGATGCCTTAGCATCCTAATCGTACATAAGTAAACCTTATGGTTTGTTTTGTGATCATTATCACCAAAATAAAATGCAATTAGCTGAGTTGTTTTGTAATTAGTGATTTCATGATGCACTTACGTATAAATGGCAAAAATAAAACAAAGAGATTTACTTAAACAGCAGTTTATTGTTCTATTTCAATTGATGTATTGATATCATGTATTTGTAGATGTTTATTCTTTATGTGTATCCACAAACTACGATGCAAATAAAAACTAATTTGTTTGAAAATTGAACCAACTTACTATAAAACCAGCGACTTTACACTTTATTAACTATTAGTGTGAGATATCAAGCACAGTTTACTTAGATCATAGTTTCGCACCTTACAATATAGCTACTTTCACGATGCGGCGATGGGCCAGACTATATTCTCATCATATAATGACACCCCAAACTTTATAATGATAATGTAGTAGCTATCACATTATTATTTCATGATGACACATTTGCATTCAAACCATAAAAACTACTTTCTTTACATCACAGGCCTTGATATTGAGTTATATTGTACCCAGCAAAACTGATGCAGACTTCGATGTATGAAAAAATGTTGTACAAAAGTGTGTTTCTAAAAATATGAGGCGTCGTTTGTAAAGAGAAAACCTATCATTTTATGCAAACAACAATCCATACAGTATTTATCTTTGGTGAATTTACCAAACCTGAGCCAACTCTTGCATCAGCAATGCCATCTATTGTAGGTTGAGTCTCGTCAGACATTGCGCTAAAACAACATTGCTACCTATTCTGAAAAGACCAGATTTATTGACATTGACACATAGATAATTTATTCTGTTGATTTTCTCATTCTCACATCACTGTCAAAGGTGACCACGAAAAAAAATAATCATTGCTTTGGATTAATTTTAGTAGAAACTTTTGTTGTTTAAACACTTTTCAAGTTTTCAATAAACACAGTACACTATTAGATTTTGATAAACTCATTATTACTGTAGGGTAGAGGTATTACTGGTCCTAATACATATAAGTCTGCAATGTTTCATGATGCCAAGTAACTGAGTAACCCTAACGCAATTTTAATGCTAATCTTAACCTAAACCCTAGCTCTTCATCCTGCGCATCGCTGACAAGGTAGATATTGTGGATACTGCTTACGAGAAAATGTATTAATTCAGTGTTTCTTAACCTTTTTGGCGCTCGTCCCCCTTAAAATTTTGTGAAATGTTTTTGTACCCCTAGACCCATCGAACAAACACCTGCAAAATTACCGGTAAGTATACAATCTAAGGACGAAATAAAACATAATCTAGCATGCTACCGGCGTATATTTATTAACCATAATATTGTTCACACCAAAACCGACTCAGTCTAAAACCAATTCTGTCGAAACAAACAAAAAGCTACTTATTACGTCACAGTAACTCTTATGACAAAAAATCATTCAGAAATGCTGATGTTAAAAAAGACTTCGGAAAGTGTTTTCTTTTTTCAAATAGAATATAAATCATAATGATTTTAGGAGAATCTCCACACAAGTGAAATTAATAAATGACGATTCCATTAAGAATATCAATAGACTAAAACTTTACTCTATAAAGTTTCAGTCTTTTTTCAAATAACACTGAAAATAAATTTTTAGCAAATAGTTTAAAATAACCATTATTCTGACGCCTCATCTCGTACCCCCTGTTTTGGTGCTTCGTACCCCCAAGGGGTACAGGTACCCCCGGTTAAGAACCCCTGTATTAATTAAATCAATTGGAATCATTGCTGAAGTTCACAATGACAGGAGTGAGCATTAGAACCATGAGCGTAAGCTTCTCTCACAGCACGATACTGCTTAAAAACTTTAAAAAGCACTCTGAAAAATCAAACTGGTTTCTTTTAGGCCAATGTATTTCTTGATTTTCTTGTTTTCGATGAACTGATAAATCTCGCTTGCACTTTTAATGAAATAGATAAGCTTAGAGCGAACTGCAAACAGTGACACTGTTTTGACCTATCAGGTCTCTTCAGTGCAGTTGGTGACCGACAAGTAACTAAAAGCTGTTGGTAAAGCATAATTTAGAATTTTATTTATGTGGGACCTATACTAGGTCTACTGTAGTGGATAGTCTGTCAGTACTCTGCGAAGCCGTATCACTCGTCAGTGAGGGACAGTTGTCGCAGGTGCACTATGTCTAACAACTGCTGGAACAATAGTGCTGTCACAGCCCAGTGGTTACAAGTTCTTAAAGTAATGCAAAAGACCAGCAATGCACTTTGAATAAATCCAGATATGACACTGTTTCCACCTATCAGGTCTCTTCGGTGCACTTGGTGATCGGCAAGTAGCTAGAGGCTTTAAATAGACCATAAATTAGACCATCACACTCCTAGGACCTTAACTATAGATCCAATTAAGGTACTTGTCGGTCACCAACTATACTGAAAAGACTTGTCAAGTCAAAACAGTGTCACTGTTTGCAGTTCGCTCAAAGTGCATAGCTGGCCTCTTGAATTACTTCAGATGAGCTTACATTTGCAAAACTAACGGTTTTGAAAATAAAGAGTGGATGGGAGAGCCATCCATTTAGAGCCGAGATCAAAACCTCGATTGAGATGTTAGCCTCATAAAATGTCAGTTTTACGTCGCCACAAAAGTAGCATCAGTTAAACCAGCATTGGGTGGGATTCGACTCCGCGATCTGTATCAGTTACCTTGGAGGTGTTAGCCCAGGATTAAACACTCAAACGTCCAAGCACACCGATTTGGTGGGCAAATTATTTTGATGCTGCTTGGGTAGCGACGTATAACTGACCTTCCATGAGGCTAACATCTCAATCGGGGATTTGACTTCGGTTCTAGATGGATAACTTTTTCATCTGTCTCATATTAATAGAATCTTTAAGGTAGTGTGCTCATGCATGATGATTGTAGCAGTAGCTTCATCATACACAATGCTACGAAGGGAATATCGAAGTTAGAGTTGTTCAACGCGCCCTCTTGATATCGTCACACGTTGATATATTCCAAATCCAAGTTTATTAGAGGTGGAGTGAGGATCCAATTTACCAGTATTTAATGTGACAATTTAAGATGAGCGGTTATCAAAAACAAAGACTCAACAAGGTCAACACAGGGTTGCAATTAGCAATTACACTTCAAACAATCGCCGATTAATATATCTAAAAATGTACTTGTGTGTTAATTGTTACTTATGTCATAATTAAACACTATTTCTTAAACTTTTAAAAGTCTGATGCTATGTAGAATTACAAGTAATTATTGCTAAACACTGAATTAGTTAATTGAAAAATTCATCACTTCCTAATTGTGAGCAAACTCGCGAAAAAGTTTGGGGCGACAATTCTCACATGTTAGCGTGGCACAGTAGCAAATACAATATCAATGGCCCGGGTTCAAATCTACAGCGGAAAATCAAAACAACATCAGAAAATAAAAGAACTTTAAAATTATCTTAGAAACGAACACAAAACTGCCAAAGTTTTACAATGATCTCGTTGGTGATTTCGGCGAAGTCTCACTTGAACATCGTTTTGGAAAAGAACACAAAAGTTTTGGCTGAAAGCCAAGATATTTAGATAGGTTTCAAGTTAATAATAACTTGACTGTGAACATTGATGTAAACCATAATATGGATATCTACATAAGCTAAATTAAAAGACTCCAAACCTACCGATAAGCTGTATGGTAGGTGCATTAACGAATAAGCATCTTAATCTATTGCTGACACTACAGTAAATACAATAATCTATCTAAGGCATTAGAAAATACTAGTAAGCAAGGACCTGTTACGATATGGCGTCGTATCAACATGACAACAAGCAAATCTGCAGGCGCTGACTGCAAAGAGCATAATGCATTGCTATGTGCTGAGGCCCATCGGTTGAGAACCACTGGTCTACGATAAAAACACGTTTCCTATCAATTTATTGCAAGCTTATTACTTTCAATGTTTTGTATATTGCATGAAGACTCTACTTGCTTCTCGTAAGCCGTGAGTATTATTACTGTTTGGATATATTGTACTTTGTTATGTATTTAAGGATATATTGTGTTGTAACAACGTAATTTTACAAAGCATTAGTATATGAAAAATTAAAGTGACATCTAGAATTGGCTAATTATCCATACAAATGACATATGACAGTATGAATGCAGTGCCGCGCGTCTCCGAAAAACGAAATATTAATTGGCGAGTGATCAGCTGGTTAAGAAAATACCGCTTACACTCTTCAACACAATTTTTGTAGCTAATAAGAATGATTTTACGATAATTTTATGACGCTGAATCCAAATCTGCAACCAGTTTTTCATGGTGTCTAGTTTTTGAGTCACAAACGTAGCTGGTGAAAACTGAAATACTTCTTTGTAAAACCGAAAATTTTTATACTGGTCATTACAAAAACTTAGAAAAAACCTAGAAATGCCAACTTCGCACTTTGTTAGTTGGAGGCAAAGGAGTATTAATACGCCTTTGAAGCCAACGCAAGTTACATCTGTACTTCTTTTGATGTGGTTGTTTATCAGTGTCCATACCATAAAAGTGCCGTGCTCTACCAACTTTGATTCAATGTAGTAAGTTGGGTTTCTCTATTCTGGTGGATAGACTGCACAAGCTCACTGTTTTTAATTAGTAGAAATTTGAACATGGAAAGGTTGTACGTCGATAAGCAGAGTAGTCTCTGGATTCTGTATGAGTCCATTCTCACCAATGTGAGATTTATGTAAGATCAGAGACATGTTAATAGCTTTAATCATTGTCAAACATTTTAACATTAAGATACAATAATATTAGATACCAATACTACTGCAATTCTTGTACTTGTCATAGTATTTTGTAATTTAGTTCAGAGTTCCAGTGAGCTGCATGCTAAATCTAATGTAGCTGAAAAAACCGCTAATTTAAAAGTTGTTTTGTTTTAGAAAACGCCCTTCCACTTTTTTGTTATTTTTGCAAAATGGCAAATAGAGAAAAGTGTAAAACTAATCCCAATAACGAACTGGGACGCTTAGGAACGTTAACTTAACAAGTTGCACTGTGTTAAGTTAAAACAAAACATTTTTTTTGCTTGTGTAAAAACCTACTTAAGTAAGCTTTTTCAGGGGGGAGGTGTTAGATATTTTTTCTACACGTTGGATCTGAATTGCACTGACCGCGAGCCAACTAATCAGCGCTGCGTTTTTTCTTGCAGAGCTGTTGACTCGCGGCCATTCCTTTTGCTGTGACCATTTAATTTGACGAGCTTGTAGATGCAGTAATGATTTGGTTCTAGCGTTTTGATCAAATTAGTAGAAACTTTATCTTAGTTCTCTTACAAGTTAATAATAGCATGCTTTTGTTTCTATTTGAATAAGGTGATAAGTTGTTCGGCAGTTAAGCGCATGGTGGTGTAGTTTATGCGATAAGTTGCATGTCGGTCCACTTATTCATTTTGGAATATTGAAGATCTCGCTGGGAAAAATAGTTCTGGTATGTGTTGATTGGCCCCCGCCCCCCTATAGTGTGGTAATTCAGTGTTTTATTTTTGTAGAAACCGGATAATTCAATTGGCCTGAAATTTGAAAGAATTCGCAAATAAAATCAACTAAAATCCGCGTTAAAGACTATTTACGAGAAACGGAGAAATCTAGCATTCAGTTCTGTAAACGTTCCTAAGCGTCCCAGTCCCAGAGGTCAATGAAATGGATTGGGACGAAGAGTTTTTGAATGAGGTGAAGAATAAGTGGGAAATGTGGATAAAGTCGCTTCCTGGACTGGACAAAGTTACAGTAAAGCGTTGCATAAATCCTTTAGGAAGAGAAGTGAAATCATACGAGTTGCATCACTTCGCCGATGGTTCTAATGTGGCATATGGTGCTGTTTCCTATATTCGAATGATTTATTCTGATGGAGAAGCAATTTGTGCCTTTTTAATGGGAAAAGGATACATTGCCCATAGAAAAAGAAGCGTTTCACAACTTGAAATGCTGGCGGCAGTAGTAGCCGTAAAACTGGATGAACTCTTACGAAAAATTTTGACTCTAACCATCTCGCGATCGTATTTTTGGTCCGACTCTACAGCGACGTTACTGAGCATTTACAGCACAAAGAAAAAATTTCCTGTGTTTATAGCTAACAGATTAGCCGAAATCGAAGAAACAACGTCAAAAGCAGATTGGAAATATGTCCCAACCAATGTGAATCCTGCTGATGACATAAGCAAAGGTTTGGTAATTAAATCGTTTGTGCACCGTTCAAAGTGGTTGACTGGTCCAGAATTTTTGAAGCAATCGCCTTTAGATGAACCCCAAGCTCCTGAGTCAGTCAAGATGGTACAATGCAGACTAAAATCAAAACAAGTAAGAACAATTAATGCGTTACCAGTTGTTTTTTCAGGGACTGACGACTCTTTGCCGATGGACAAATTAATCACTCACTACTCATCACTGCACAAGTTGAGGATTGCAGCTGTGTGGTTACTGCGTTTTGGGAAATTCTTGCTCGCAAAAGTACGACAATGTGCGAACGAAATCAATACAAGTTTGGATCGTATTACGGTAAACGAGACCGACAAAATTGAGAAACTTCTTATACGGTATGAGCAACGTAGAATGTATCCTAAACTATACCACGTCATGGCTTGTAATAAGCAGTTGAAAGACGACGTTTGTCCTAAAAGCATTCGTAGATATTCCCCTATCTTGATCGATGGACTGATTCGAGTTAAAGGCCGTTTAAGTCACGACTTAGTCGGGTTGGACGAGAAGTTTCCTATTTTGTTGTCCGGAGATTCACACCTGACAAAGTTGATTATTATTGAGTGTCATGTAAAATCTGGTCATTGTGGCCTGAATCACACTTTCACTTGTTTGAGAGAACATTACTGGGTTGAAAAACCATGTGCTTCGATAAGAAAAGTTATAAACGAATGCCTCGTTTGACGTCGAATGAAGGCGACTGCGGAAATTCAAATGATGGCGGACTTGCCGACCTGTCGTACAAGCGTGCACCAGCAACCGTTTGCTCACACTGGTGTGGATTGTTTTGGGCCTGTTATGGTCAAACACGGTAGATCTTGAGTTAAACGTTATGGCTGCTTGTTTACGTGTTTGTCTTCCAGATCGATACACCTTGAGGTATTGCATGCTTTGACTGCTGATTCATTTTTAATGGCTTTTGATCGATTTCGAAGTCGTAGGGGTCAAGTAGATCACCTCTACTCAGATAACGGTACAAATTTTGTGGCAGCCGCTAAAGCGCTTGACAAGCAATTAGCGCTGTGGAACTGCAATGTGATAGACAAATCACTCGTGAAAAGCAAAGTGCAATGGCATTTCAATCCACCATATGCCAGTCACCATGGTGGTAGTTGGGAACGACTTATTCGTTCAGTAAAAAGCATTTTGCTCGCGTTGTCACCAAAACAAGCCTATACTGATGAAACCCTTCTTTCATTGTTTGTAGAAGTCGAACTAATTTTGAACTCGAGACCGTTGACACCAGTCAAGTTCAATGAAGTTATCGAAAAGCCTTTGACACCAAATGATTTGTTACTGTTAAAACCGTCCACAAACATGACTTCCAATTTAACAGCTAACAAAAGCAATTTCAGTCGAAGTCCATTAATACAAATGAAACGATCTGCTGATATATTTTGGCAGAGATGGATTAAAGAATATCTTCCAACTATTGTACCCAGAACAAAATGGTTAAAAGAGAAAAGAAATTTGAAGCCAGGAGATGTTGTTTTGTTAATTCAAGAATCTACTCCTAGAAATGTTTGGCCTATTGGTGTGGTCACTAATACTTTTCCTGATAAGAAAGGATATGTTCGAACAGTGATGTGTCGAATTGGCTCTACTACTGTGAGAAGACCAATCAGTAAACTGTGCCTATTCGTTCCCTCGGAAGAAGATTGTGCACTTAAAAGACAGTTGATTCCTGAACATTAGAATCATGCACCGTTATAATTTACAATCACGAACGTTATTATTGCACTGTGTTAAGTTAAAACAAAACATTTTTTTGCTTGTGTAAAAACCTACTTAAGTAAGCTTTTTCAGGGGGGAGGTGTTAGATATTTTTTCTACACGTTGGATCTGAATTGCACTGACCGCGAGCCAACTAATCAGCGCTGCGTTTTTTCTTGCAGAGCTGTTGACTCGCGGCCATTCCTTTTGCTGTGACCATTTAATTTGACGAGCTTGTAGATGCAGTAATGATTTGGTTCTAGCGTTTTGATCAAATTAGTAGAAACTTTATCTTAGTTCTCTTACAAGTTAATAATAGCATGCTTTTGTTTCTATTTGAATAAGGTGATAAGTTGTTCGGCAGTTAAGCGCATGGTGGTGTAGTTTATGCGATAAGTTGCATGTCGGTCCACTTATTCATTTTGGAATATTGAAGATCTCGCTGGGAAAAATAGTTCTGGTATGTGTTGATTGGCCCCCGCCCCCCTATAGTGTGGTAATTCAGTGTTTTATTTTTGTAGAAACCGGATAATTCAATTGGCCTGAAATTTGAAAGAATTCGCAAATAAAATCAACTAAAATCCGCGTTAAAGACTATTTACGAGAAACGGAGAAATCTAGCATTCAGTTCTGTAAACGTTCCTAAGCGTCCCAGTCCCAGAGGTCAATGAAATGGATTGGGACGAAGAGTTTTTGAATGAGGTGAAGAATAAGTGGGAAATGTGGATAAAGTCGCTTCCTGGACTGGACAAAGTTACAGTAAAGCGTTGTATAAATCCTTTAGGAAGAGAAGTGAAATCATACGAGTTGCATCACTTCGCCGATGGTTCTAATGTGGCATATGGTGCTGTTTCCTATATTCGAATGATTTATTCTGATGGAGAAGCAATTTGTGCCTTTTTAATGGGAAAAGGATACATTGCCCATAGAAAAAGAAGCGTTTCACAACTTGAAATGCTGGCGGCAGTAGTAGCCGTAAAACTGGATGAACTCTTACGAAAAATTTTGACTCTAACCATCTCGCGATCGTATTTTTGGTCCGACTCTACAGCGACGTTACTGAGCATTTACAGCACAAAGAAAAAATTTCCTGTGTTTATAGCTAACAGATTAGCCGAAATCGAAGAAACAACGTCAAAAGCAGATTGGAAATATGTCCCAACCAATGTGAATCCTGCTGATGACATAAGCAAAGGTTTGGTAATTAAATCGTTTGTGCACCGTTCAAAGTGGTTGACTGGTCCAGAATTTTTGAAGCAATCGCCTTTAGATGAGCCCCAAGCTCCTGAGTCAGTCAAGATGGTACAATGCAGACTAAAATCAAAACAAGTAAGAACAATTAATGCGTTACCAGTTGTTTTTTCAGGGACTGACGACTCTTTGCCGATGGACAAATTAATCACTCACTACTCATCACTGCACAAGTTGAGGATTGCAGCTGTGTGGTTACTGCGTTTTGGGAAATTCTTGCTCGCAAAAGTACGACAATGTGCGAACGAAATCAATACAAGTTTGGATCGTATTACGGTAAACGAGACCGACAAAATTGAGAAACTTCTTATACGGTATGAGCAACGTAGAATGTATCCTAAACTATACCACGTCATGGCTTGTAATAAGCAGTTGAAAGACGACGTTTGTCCTAAAAGCATTCGTAGATATTCCCCTATCTTGATCGATGGACTGATTCGAGTTAAAGGCCGTTTAAGTCACGACTTAGTCGGGTTGGACGAGAAGTTTCCTATTTTGTTGTCCGGAGATTCACACCTGACAAAGTTGATTATTATTGAGTGTCATGTAAAATCTGGTCATTGTGGCCTGAATCACACTTTCACTTGTTTGAGAGAACATTACTGGGTTGAAAAACCATGTGCTTCGATAAGAAAAGTTATAAACGAATGCCTCGTTTGACGTCGAATGAAGGCGACTGCGGAAATTCAAATGATGGCGGACTTGCCGACCTGTCGTACAAGCGTGCACCAGCAACCGTTTGCTCACACTGGTGTGGATTGTTTTGGGCCTGTTATGGTCAAACACGGTAGATCTTGAGTTAAACGTTATGGCTGCTTGTTTACGTGTTTGTCTTCCAGATCGATACACCTTGAGGTATTGCATGCTTTGACTGCTGATTCATTTTTAATGGCTTTTGATCGATTTCGAAGTCGTAGGGGTCAAGTAGATCACCTCTACTCAGATAACGGTACAAATTTTGTGGCAGCCGCTAAAGCGCTTGACAAGCAATTAGCGCTGTGGAACTGCAATGTGATAGACAAATCACTCGTGAAAAGCAAAGTGCAATGGCATTTCAATCCACCATATGCCAGTCACCATGGTGGTAGTTGGGAACGACTTATTCGTTCAGTAAAAAGCATTTTGCTCGCGTTGTCACCAAAACAAGCCTATACTGATGAAACCCTTCTTTCATTGTTTGTAGAAGTCGAACTAATTTTGAACTCGAGACCGTTGACACCAGTCAAGTTCAATGAAGTTATCGAAAAGCCTTTGACACCAAATGATTTGTTACTGTTAAAACCGTCCACAAACATGACTTCCAATTTAACAACTAACAAAAGCAATTTCAGTCGAAGTCCATTAATACAAATGAAACGATCTGCTGATATATTTTGGCAGAGATGGATTAAAGAATATCTTCCAACTATTGTACCCAGAACAAAATGGTTAAAAGAGAAAAGAAATTTGAAGCCAGGAGATGTTGTTTTGTTAATTCAAGAATCTACTCCTAGAAATGTTTGGCCTATTGGTGTGGTCACTAATACTTTTCCTGATAAGAAAGGATATGTTCGAACAGTGATGTGTCGAATTGGCTCTACTACTGTGAGAAGACCAATCAGTAAACTGTGCCTATTCGTTCCCTCGGAAGAAGATTGTGCACTTAAAAGACAGTTGATTCCTGAACATTAGAATCATACACCGTTATAATTTACAATCACGAACGTTATTATTGCACTGTGTTAAGTTAAAACAAAACATTTTTTTGCTTGTGTAAAAACCTACTTAAGTAAGCTTTTTCAGGGGGGAGGTGTTAGATATTTTTTCTACACGTTGGATCTGAATTGCACTGACCGCGAGCCAATTAATCAGCGCTGCGTTTTTTCTTGCAGAGCTGTTGACTCGCGGCCATTCCTTTTGCTGTGACCATTTAATTTGACGAGCTTGTAGATGCAGTAATGATTTGGTTCTAGCGTTTTGATCAAATTAGTAGAAACTTTATCTTAGTTCTCTTACAAGTTAATAATAGCATGCTTTTGTTTCTATTTGAATAAGGTGATAAGTTGTTCGGCAGTTAAGCGCATGGTGGTGTAGTTTATGCGATAAGTTGCATGTCGGTCCACTTATTCATTTTGGAATATTGAAGATCTCGCTGGGAAAAATAGTTCTGGTATGTGTTGATTGGCCCCCGCCCCCCTATAGTGTGGTAATTCAGTGTTTTATTTTTGTAGAAACCGGATAATTCAATTGGCCTGAAATTTGAAAGAATTCGCAAATAAAATCAACTAAAATCCGCGTTAAAGACTATTTACGAGAAACGGAGAAATCTAGCATTCAGTTCTGTTAACGTTCCTAAGCGTCCCAGCCGCCATTGAAAGAAGCGTTAACACTAATCCCAATAACAAACTGCAGACAGTGACACTGTTTCGACCTATCAGATCTCCTCAGTGCAGTTGGTGACCGACAAGTATCTAGAGCAGGGGTTCTTAACCGGGGGTAAATTTACCCCTTGGGGGTAAAGCTGACCTGCCTTGGTGGTAAATTTTGTTAGCAAAAATTCACACTTTTACCTATTACAGAGGTTCTCAAACTTTTGGTCATGCGGAGCCCATGAAGGGGTTGATCATCACCTAAATGAAAAAGGTCAGCGACCTCTCTTTGGACCGAATTTGCGTCTACAAAGACTGTCGAAACCGCGATTTGATACCTTGCGGAGACCTCCAACGTTTGGTGTTGTGGAGCCCATGAAGAGGTTCACCACTGTTTGCGGAGCCCCACAATATCTTTCTATAAAAGATAAACAAAAGTAAACAAATAACTCGTGGAGCCCCTAGCGTTCTCTCGCGGAGCCGTGGGGCTTTGTTCGGAGCACTTTGAGAACCAATGCAATAGGCATTTGTAGAAGTGAAAAAATATAAAAACATTTGGGGGTAAATTCTACTTATGAAATTTGCCAAGAGGTAAATGAAAGAATAAAGGTTGAGAACCCCTGATCTAGAGGTTATTATAAGAGCTTGTGACCACTGGGCTGTGACAGAACTATTGGTTTAGCAGTTGTTAGACGTAGTGCAACTGCGGCAACCGCCACTCATTGACGAGTGATACGGCTTCGTAGAGTACTGCCAGACCATCCACTATAGTGGACCTAGTATAGGTCCCACAAGTGTGGTGTCTAAGCAATGCTTTATTAACAGCCTCTGGCTACTTGTCGGTCACCAACTGCACTGAAGATACCTGAAAGGTCGAGACAGTGTTACTGTTTGTAGTTTGCTAAGTGCATCGCTAGCCTCTTGCATTATTGTAATACCAATAGCTTTTGATACGTTTGTGGAAAATATGCATTGCCAGCACATCCACGAAATATTGCAAATTAGTGCTACTTCGGTTGCACAGGTGTTGACCAAAACAAAAAATGGACACCTCATATTTGCAGCAATTCTCGCAACACTCGGATGCTCCGGTGGGCTGTTGGTGAGCAAAAGATATTGCCTTTTGCAGTTCCCATGATGTGCCGTGAACCAATGGACCATGTTAGAGATTGTTGTATTTGTTTAACTGATATAAAAAGATTTTCTAAATAAGAAAATCGAAAATTGTTTATCCAAGTTGTCAGTCTGCCCTGAACCAGCTCCGCATGGTACTGACATTCCAATTCCAAAAGCTCCTTCTCCAGAAGTTTTTTGAACGTCCATAGTCTTCATCTGAACCAGAGAGTTCCAGCGAGGCAACGTCAAGTGATTTAAAACAGGTTTGCAGCCACATTAAAAGCATTGGAACTTACTTGAAAAAGAAACTAAACATTCAGAGTTTGGTCATCGCAATGAAAAACTCAGTTCGTTTTTTGACTTTTACAATGGCTTGTGATTCTGTAATGACGTTAGTGACTTAATGGCTAAGTTGTGGTATGAACACAAGTGTGATGATTATGACTATTTATTGATTCGAGCAAAATAAATCTAAAGGCAATGCTTTTGCATAATGGTAATACTCACCCATTCATACCTGTAGCACATGCAGTACAACTAAAAGAAACTTATGAGACAATGAAGCTGTTTTTAAACGCTTTTCAGTACGCTAAATATTGCCGAAAGATTTGAGGAGACTTAAGTTATATTCCTCATTTTAGAACTGCAGTTAGGCTACAAAAAACATTTGTGTTTTTTTGTGCTTTTGGAATAGTCGAAATGACAGCAACCATTTTACTAAACGGCATGGGAACTGTTAAATAGATATAATGTTAAGCAGGTGCCTTTAGCTGATCCGAAAAATGTCCTTTTTCCACCACTTCACATTAATTTAAGATTAATGAAGTGCTTTATCAGAGCAATGGATCATTAAGATTCTGAAAGTAAGTATTTAAAAAAAAAGTTTGGATCTTACAAAGTAATGCTAAGCTAAGCGCTGGCAATTTGATTGGTCCAGAAATTCAAAAACGTTTTACTGACGAAAATTTTGCCAAACATCTTAACCTTTCGCGAACAATTTTATAAATTCCTTTTTGACAAATAATTATTTTTTCATGTTTTAACACTAGAATTACCAGTGCGGTCATTTTGACCGTTTTTGATTTTTAGTCGCTGATATCTCTGCTTAGATAAATGTTAGAATATTGAAATTTTCTGAATTTTCCTAAGTCTTAATCAACTTTTATCATGTTAATTTTTATTGCATTACAATAAGCATAGTGGGGGTGGGAAGCGATTTACCTTAAATTACCGCCAACGGTCATTTTGACCGGAAAGCAACATCTGATTTCTCTAAGATTAAAAATGCCTTTACAATAAAGCTTTTTGTTGTATTATTGTTTCAAAAGAATCATGCAACAATCACTGCAGTATCTGGCAACAGTTAGTTACTAGCTAGCTCATAATTTTGAGTGATTAGCAGAATGCCGAGGCCAGAACGATTCAGTAGTATCCAAGCTCTAGCTTGGCTGATCGCGATTGCAAAAGATGATTCGGGGGATAAAAGCGAAGGTGAAAATATTTGCGAAGGCTTAGATCAGAGATCGGCAAATTAAGACCAGGCTCGGCCTACATGGGAAGTGATTTCTTTAAATGGATCGGATTCAGAGACTGATATTGATAGCCTGGAGCAAACTGATTCTGCACCATGTCAACTGGTCAGCTCTGGCAGTGGCAGCAATGATACAAGTACTGCACCAGAAGTGCAGGGTGATGGGCTTGTTCCAAACACCTCGGCAATTGGATTCGTTGCTAAAGACGGAACAAAATGGAAATACATCGAATTTTCTTCAGAATCGAGAGGTAAGCTACAAGCTCAGAACGTGCTAACAGAAAGCAGCGGTCTAACGCGATATGCCAATCGCATGTTAGATAGTCCGCTTAGTGCGTTTGAGCTATTCGTCGGCAATGCAATGCTTACCCATGTTCAACAATGTACAGAAGCTGAAGCCCATAGAGTGAAAAAAAATGATGAAACTAAACTACCACTAAGTGAACTAAAAGCTTTTATTTTCTTGCTGTATGTACGAGGAGCATTATGTGAAAAGAACCGACCGATTCTTGAGTTTTGGAATAAAAATTGGGGAGTACTTTTTTTCCCAGCAACCATGGGTAGAAATCGCTTTGCGAAATCATGAGATTTCTTTGATTTGATTTGCGGAGTACAAGACTATTTCGACTTCAAACGAATAAATTTGCTTTGATTTCTGCCATCTGGGATAAGTTTGTTGAAAACTGTATTGTTTGCTACAAACCAGGAAAAAATATTACAGTGGACGAACAATTATTCTCAACTAAAGCCCACTGCAGATTTACACAATATATGGCCAACAAACCGGACAAATTCGGTATCAAATTTTGGATAGATGTTGATTGGAATCTAAATATATCCTCAACGCCATGCCATATCTTGGCAAAGATGAAACCAGACCAGCTACGCAAAGGTTGTCTGAGAGTGTGGTAATAAAGTTAGTGGAGCCATATTTGGGCAAAGGAAGGAACGTCACAACTGACAACTTTTTTACTTCGATTCATCTTGCCACACAGCTCCGGAAAAAAAGACGTCACTTGTCGGAACCCTAAACAAAATCCAAAAGGAAGTTCCGCCACTGGTAAAAACTTTACAGCAGAGCAGATATTCCAGCAAACAAAAAACGAAAACAACCAAGCCACAACCTTGACGGTTTACCAGCGCAAACAAAACAAGAACGTTTGTATTCTTAGCACACTCCATCTCTCTGTTATGGTCGACACAACAACAAACAGGAAACCAGAAACAGTTACATTCTACAACAAAACTAAATGTGGTGTGGACGTTGCTGGCAAGGTGGCACGACAATACACGGTGAAGGCAGGTACACGACGGTAGCCGGTAGCTGTCTTTTACAACATTTTGGACCTTGCTTGTATCAACACCTAAGTGTTGTACAAGAAGAAAACTGGAGATGCTAACTCGAGAAGAAATTTTATGTTTCAGCTCGCCACTGAGCTGAGAGAAGCTCATGTTCAAGGAAAGACAACTCCACCAGCCGCAGTTTTGCCTCCACTTTTCAACAATTTTTATCAAACTTCGATGGTTGACGGAAGCAGAAATCGAAAGCAATGCCAAGTTAGTGTGAACTGTGAGCAAAACAAATCTGCAAAATTCTGTTGTAGATGCTGTAGATCAGTTTGCGGAAAGTGTACAGGTTGTGTAAAAATTGAATGTGTGCTTTGTGCTGAGCGCTGCTGATTTCTTTGTTTTTGTATGCTTTTGAATAGCTACTTGTGGTCTCTTTGTAACCAGAAGTATGATGAAATATAACCATTTGATGAGCTCATTTTAATGTGAATTGTTTTTCATTTAATTTCAGTGTTCATGTTTGTTGTAAATACAATAAAAACTTCTAAAAAATTTCAGCTACGCAACTAAAAAGCAGATTGAAGGCCTACAGTGTACTTCGGAGATCAGGCCTTATGCAGTATATTCCAGGACAAGATATTAAAAAGGAGCCTAAAGCGCACCAAACTCACACCTACAAACATTCAAGTCATTATTAGGTATACTACAAAAGTTAAAAAATACTTATAAGATACAGTAAAGCTAAAATTATTGCTGATTATTTTCTTTATTGGACAAACGGTCATTTTGAACGCTCGCGGTAATTTTAGGTAGGTCAAAAACGCGGTAATTCTAGTGTTAAACTGGTAGCATGACTTAAATCGAATTTGTGACTTAAATCTGAAAAAAATTCGCATTCTTTCCAGGGAATTTACAAACTGTGAATGATAAACACGGTGAAAGATTTAACTAGGACATTGCGCTTGTGGAAACATGCTGCAAAGGAAAACGTGATGCTAGTATAATGCAAAACTATTTTTGGTTTTTACAGAAACAGAGTGAAACAAAATATTATCGCAGCGCAAAGCGTGTCAAAGGACAATAGACTCAGTATTGTTCTGTATGTGGCCGTGAACTCTTTCTTGTGTTATCAAATTTTTTCAATTTAATAATTGAACATTAACTGAACTGATAAGGAAATTTTTTATTGTTTCAACACTGTTTATGTCACATCTCGTATCGTTGTATCGCTAAAACCTGATGTGATGAAAAACAACTAAAATCAGATTTGAAATCAGTGACAAAATATAGTCAAGACCAGCAAAAATCACTGAGCCACAAAAAACATTTTTTGTTGTACAGTGTTATTTATTGTGTTTTATAATATTCAAATCATTTAATGTATTTTTTAATGAGTATACCACATAGGCTTACCATACGTCCCGTTTTAGCCGGGACAATCCCGTTTTTTTTGGCCTTGTCTCGGTCAGTTAATCAAAAGTCCCGGTTTTTCATTCAGTCAGCCAGCATAGTTAGAACTACGGTGTATAAACGTTTGACTCGGTAAGCAAAGGCAATATGACAACGAACTTTATCTTGATGACGATTTGGGCCGGGAGTGATAGAAAAGGGGCAAAAGAGCAGGTGATGACTTTTTCTTGGAGCACGCCCCCGTTTTGGGTGGAATTTATTGATATGCAGCAGAGCTAAGGTAAATTCCATCCCAAATGGAGTAGTGCTCCAGAAAAAAAAGATCAACACCTGAAGTAGTGTCCGGACTTGCCCCGTCGCTCATAGTCAAACTTGTTGTCCTGAAGCGTCCCGTTTTTTGATCACAAAATTATGGTAAGGCTAATACTACACGAAATACAAAGATACATAAATTTTTATTTTTGTACAGTAGAGGCCATGCCGTCAGTTTTCTTATTTGGTTACGAAATTTCTAGCACCCGCCCTGTTTGGGGGCTACCTTACTTGGCTATCATTTAAAAATATGTGCCTTCCTACGCTTCTTTTGTTAGCACCACAACCCTCTCGTGGCCACTATTGGGTTACGGCTTACCGGTTGATAATCGTTGCTTTACAGTAAAAAGCGATATTCGCAACTTCCCTGCTTGATGCTCAGCACAAAAAAGATAGTAAGGAGAACAACCAGTGTCGTCGCTACAGAGACCAGGGGAGCCATACCACTCTGATGGGTGCTTGCGTCCCCCTATTTTGGATTACTCTAAATTCATTGTTTTGTTTGGAGTACCACGCAACGACAACACAACAAACAATAGTATTAAGAGACTTAGATTTCTAATGCAAAATTAAAGTTCAATTAAACATAACTCTCGTTTGACGCTAACGATTCTTGGTACAGTTGTGGTGCTAACAACTGCTCTAACACAATGATTGTGACACAATTAACCGTCTTATCAATAGTTACAGCAGATGCTTTGATTTCGCTTATTCATTGAGAATGTAAAAGGCGCAAAATGAGTTTGAGAGACTGGTTGCAAAGTTCTAATTCGAGTGGAAGTTCTAAAAGTTTGCAAGGTCTCTGCTCGTCTGCTGGCTGCAGTGCACCTACAGCATTTGCTGCGAGTAGGCCTATGAGTAAACGAAAATCTGCACATTCTAATCATTTGGGAGTTGACGACCCGAAGCAAGTTAGGCTGCGTGCTTATCCTGTGAGCATGTTTGACACCAACAAAAGATACTTCAATGTTGTGTGTTGCCAGAGGTAGGATTGATCAGAATATTCTGTCAAGTTTGATGCAGCTTTTTGCTTTCCTTGCCGCAATTTTGAAACTAAAGCTGGAGGAGACTTTCGAGGAATGCGTTGTAAATCAACTTATACAATCGATGGCTATCGTAATTGGAAACATGCTACTGAAACGAACAGAGGTTTTTCAAAGCATGCTGCCTCAAAAGAACATTTAGCATGCAACAGTACCTGGAAAGAAATAATCAAACGGCCTGAAATGGGTAAGATATTACTTCATTAGTCAACAGAGAGGCAATCGAAAGAAATCGCTACTATTTTGCTACCCTAATTGACATAGTAGCATTTTTGGCTGCTCATCAAATGGATTAAGAGAAAAAATTAACGTTTAACGAGACCATCATTGCCGAAACTTATTCACTAGACAGGCAGACTAATTTACTTGAAAATTATACGTCGGCAAGCACATTCATCTTCGATTTTCTCATAATACATCATTTATGTTCTGAATATTGTTTCAACGACTTTTTGGTTAAGACTATGTTTGCACACAGCGCTCTTCCCAAACAAAGCGTCGCTCTCTTTGCACTCAGTATTAAACAGCGAAACTCCGCCTCAAAGTCTGCTCTAAATATCGTTTTACTCCTATTTGCGAGAAACGCTATGCGCGAAAGCAGCCTCAGAATAGCATGAGTCTCCCAACGCGTTGCATAAAATTAAATGTTTATGACACAAAAAAATACATTTTAAAGTTTTTAGTCCATTAAGCGACAGTTTTGCAGTGCCACTTTTGTCATATTTCCTTTTCCCGTTTTTTGTCCATTTTTCTCCTTTTTCCGCCATTTTCCTTTTGTTCATTTTTCTTTTTTGTCGTGAAACAAGCAGAACGATGTCATGCTCGATTAAAAATGTTGTAAAACTTTGCGTCAACTTGGGTCCATGTGATCCAGGTGTGTTTTTAATGCTAATTTAATTTTGCAAAAGTTTTTAAATTTCAGACATGAAGTTTGATTTCACCTTTGTTAATTTGATCTTTACTGATCGAAAACCAAATCAATATCTTACATGTATAGTAATGCAAGAGGCTAGCGATGCACATAGCAAAACTGCAGACAGTGACACTGTTTCGACCTATCAGGTCTCTTCAGTGCAGTTGGTGACCGACAAGAAGCTAGAGGCTTTTAATAAAGCATAGCTTAGACCGCCACACTTTCGGGATCTATACTAGATCCACTTGGTGGATGGTCTGTCAGTACTCTGCGAAGCCGTATCACTCGTGAATGAGTGGCGGTTGTCGCAGGTGCACAAAGTCTAACAACTGCTAGAACAATAGTGCTGTCACAGCCTAGTGGTCACAAGGTCTTACATGTATAGTAATGCAAGAGGCTAGCGATGCACATAGCAAAACTGCAGACAGTGACACTGTTTCGACCTATCAGGTCTCTTCAGTGCAGTTGGTGACCGACAAGAAGCTAGAGGCTTTTAATAAAGCATAGCTTAGACCGCCACACTTTCGGGATCTATACTAGATCCACTTGGTGGATGGTCTGTCAGTACTCGATACGGCTTCGCAGAGTACTGACAGACCATCCACCAAGTGGATCTAGTATAGATCCCGAAAGTGTGGCGGTCTAAGCTATGCTTTATTAAAAGCCTCTAGCTTCTTGTCGGTCACCAACTGCACTGAAGAGACCTAATAGGTCGAAACAGTGTCACTGTCTGCAGTTTTGCTATGTGCATCGCTAGCCAAATCAATATGTTTTTAAATTGATCTTAAATCTACTTTAAATGTCACTTTGAATAGCATAGCGTAATACTAGATTACTTTAAACCAGGTCTTAAAACGTAGATGAAATAAAGCTGAAATCAAATTGATCGAGTTTGCAGCTCTGGTTTCAACAGCACTATTATTTTGAGTAATTTTGTAAATAAATTTCAATATAGATTTTTTCATTTAGTCTTCATATAGGGCTACTACCAACTTAAACTTCAGTTATGATGAAGAATGTTACCAAACCATTTTTGCGGTTGTCTCCCTCAAAAAGTTTTTGAAATAGCATTTTGATTGATTGTAAAATCTAGTTTGAGATTACTTTGATAGGCTTTCCGATTTTCTAAAATCCTTTGTTTTTCTTTAATTAGGCTAAAGATTTATTGATGCGTTGGGATGTTAAAATAGGTATTGTTTTAGTTAAACCACAAAAGATCAAAGATTTAATTGGTTTGAGCTTTAGTAAGCAGACGAAAATTATGCAATATCATAGAATGCTAAAACTTTAAACTTCTAAATATGGTGATGCCTCATCAACATTCTCAACTTCCATCAACCCACACCAGCATCTCACATGCCAGCCATCCACAGGTCTCCCACACAAAATCAAATCTGCACTAGCATATTGTAGGCTAGTTAATTCTTAGTGTTTCCTGCATAAAATCCAAATACGCCCTTCTGGGCAAATTTTGGATCATGCCATCGATCGATTGCTGCATTACTGCATAGACCTCATATTAGGGCAACGGTTTCGACCTATATCACATAGGCATTTCACATGTCTCAACTACATTACGCTAGAATCAACATGCAGGAATAGCACATGAGTATAATGTCGGCCTATTACGGTGTGTGGGAGATCTGTGGATGGCTGGCATGTGAGGTGCTGGCGTGGATTAGGGGAAATTGTGAATGTTGGAAAGACAAAAAGTAATTGAAAAAGTGTTTGCAGTAGCCTGATGCCAAGGTAGTCTATATCAAGAGCTATTTGTTTTATTCTATTACCCCCGTTATTAGTAAATAGCAAGTGTTAATGGCCTCGTGGTGATGATGACGTCATTGACTATGCTGAAAACGTCTCCGATAATAAATACATCATAGCTAACGAAAGCGTGATAAATGTAAAAGACAACATATTTGGATACAGACGTCACTGATGACGAAGATGGCGTCGCTGATGACGAAGATGACGTCGCTGATAACGAAGATGTAAAACTAGTTTTAAGATATAACATGTTGAAGATTTGTAGCTGATGATTTAGTAATTTGTGGTCGGAATTGTGTCGACCTGCTTCAATTGATGAAGTAACTGGTGTGCATCCAAGTGCTGGCGTGTTCAACTCTGTAAACAATCGTAATATTGCATACCGCTTGGTTGAATTGTTTGAAAGATCTTTTTCTCTTATTAGTAAATGCGTGATGCAATGCACGTCGCTTTTAAAAACTCGCTGCTATGTTGCGACATCTGCTGACGCAGTTTTGCTTCATATTGTAACCGATAGCTTGCGCGCAGGTTGATGTCTCACGGTTCTTCGCGCTGGGTCAGGCCATCGTAGTACTCTGTAGTGTCAAAAATGGGTGCTATGTTCCTACAAGTCCATGTTTAGACATGGAAAAGGGGCTTGATGAAAAAGTGGCAGGATTTTCATCTTGTTCTTTGGCCAAAACATCCCACATCTTTCTAAATTATGCAATATTGATTTATGAAAATATTATTCAATTTTGTTTAAATGTGATGTCATAAATTTGATTTAATAAATGCATCTTCAACTGTTAAGTGAAGTTTGATGAAAGCAGTAGTAGTTCTGTTGAACTAACACAAAACCAGTTTCATGAGATGGAATCTCGTGATCGGCGAAAAGCAAAGTGGAATAAGAGAATGTTTACCTGGGCAGTACAGTGAATCCGTCGTGAGGTTTTAACGCAGAGCCGCGGAGCGTAAGATCTCTTCCTCAAATCTGAGCAATTTATGGCAAGGCGGAGAATCTCAGGGGTGTTACATTAAAACATGAAACCACAATCAAACACTACTTTGAAGATCCAACGCATTATGTTCCGATTGAGGAGATCCAAACAACGTATATACTAGCGGGAGGGCTAAAGAATGATGTTTGGGCTACGTTAGCCGCCCATTCTTGGATAACATAAAAAAATGAAAACATAAAAAATTCACAGTAATTTTCAGTAATTACAGTAATTTCATTAAATTTCATTCATTTCATTAATTTCATTCATTAAGTAAATTCACAGTAAATTCACCAGTTTCATGAGATGGAATCTCGTGATCGGCGAAAAGCAAAGTGGAATAAGAGAATGTTTACCTGGGCAGTACAGTGAATCTGTCGTGAGGTTTTAACGCAGGACCCAAGAGCGTAAGATCTCTTCCTCAAATCTGAGCAATTTGTGGCAAGATGGCAATTCTCAGGGGTGTTACATAAAAACATGAAACTACAATCAAACACTACTTTGAAGATCCAACAGATTACTGTATGTTCCAATTGAGGAGGTCCAAATAACGCATATATTACCGGTAAAGGAGGAGGTAGAAGATGATGTTTGAGCTACGTTAGCCGCCCATTCTTGGATAACATAAAAAATGAAAAGATAAAAATTTCACAGTAATTGGCGATAGATCTTTGTCACTCAGGCACAAATGGCTGGTAATTTTCGAAATACTGCCTTTACTTGGTGCATGGAAAGTCCATCTCTATTTTTGTTTGCTCGTGTATTATGTATTATCGAACGGTAGCAATTCTGATGCATACGGATCTTGCCGAATAGATAGATTTCTTTATTCGGCAAGATCCGTATTCAATAGCATTGCAACCATTTTCGATCAAAGTGATTATCGAATAAAATACGGATTCTGAATCCGGTTCGTGTACAACGTATATGGCTGAAACTATCAATTTTTGGTAAATCGTGAAACCACCAAATCATCATCAAATTGTAAACCCAGCTGTAGACCTAATGATGCGGGCAGACATTTTGTTCGTAAACTGCGCCGCAAACGCGTCATTTTCTTCAACTACAGCGTCGCATTGCACGCTGAGATATTTTCTCTTCCGTCTTTTAACTAATCACTACAATATCTAATTTTTCTATTCAAGAAAGTTACTCCAATTTTTAGTACTGGTGCTAATAGACGTCTAATATGGATTGTCATTCTGTTGTAAAGCACCCGGTAATTGCCATGCAACACTAACAGCGCTACATTGGCGAAGATCCTTATGTGCTATCACCATCTAAACTATCAGATTTTTAACTAAGAACATATCTATTTACAGATTGGCCAGAAGTCGAAATTTTTCCAGTAGAGAACAGTTTTGTGGCTGAGCCATTTATTTTACATTGACCTCACGATAGCCTTTTTTGTTTTTAAACAGAAATCAAAGGTTTTGTTACTGCTGGTGCGATTTTAATTTTGAACCACTCAACGGTCTTTGTAACGTTTTTTTGCTCGGTCCATGATGACTGCAACATATCATTGGGACGCCACAATGCAAATTCATTCGAATCTTTTACAAATCTTCATTCATTCATGCGTATGAGCTCATGCTCTATCAAACTGGGCCACCACGTCGTGGAAACTACCCACCAACCCCCTGCCACACGAAGATAAAAGATCCAGTTTAGCATCTTTCACAAAAGCGCAACAAGCGAACATGCCGGCTTGTTCTCACATTATCACTTTCACTTTTTAGTTAACCAAACGAAGATTACAAACAGAAATTTATTGAACACAATTACAATAAGTATAATCAACATAAAACACCGAAGCTTTTTGTTCCCACATTGAAACGTCATCAGAGTAGAACAACTTTAACAAAATAATCTGAAAATATAATTTGTTGTTAATTGTAGAGCAAAATTGATTAACTCTTAGGATGCACACTTGAATAAAAGCAAGCAGAAGCATCTTTGTTCCATGAGCGTATCCGAGTTTTACATTTTAAGAACCACTGAAAGTGTTTGATTAGCAACGACTATCATTTGCTAAATTTCAGGGTAAAAACTGATATCTTTTTTATGCTGAGCGCCAAGCAAGAAGCTGTGAATATCATTTTTAAAAATCTTTTGATACATCACGACAAGGAATTAAACCCACGTCAAGCAACTGCGAAAAGAACGCACTGAATTATTCATCTTGTTGTAACATTGTTGTAACAGTAAGTCAGCTCTCCGCAATTATAGTTTGGAAAAGTTCTTATCGGTAACTTGTGAATGAGCGTTGTGTGAAAGAGTTCAATAATCGCAATCCCGTTAGCAAATAACATTAAGATGTGCTGTATGGATTCTAGTTGCATAGCTAGAAAATGAAGCCTCCCTACGAACTTAAAGTTATAGGGTGCTGATGATAATCTATTAGACTTCAAATATAGACAGTGCGGATTGTGGGATCCACACTTTGAGGTTATTGCATGGGGTAATTCCTACGTTGCTATTGTAAAAGTGGCAAAAATCTAAATTTAAGGATTTTAGCCGTGCAAAATTGAAGAAAATTTAGTGATGCAGCTGCCGTATGTGCCTTTGTTTCAAAAAACTTCTTCGTTTTTTTTACATCTGCTACCAGTACCTTCAGTATAAAATTGTTTTGATTTATTGCTCTGTCATTTCTTGAAGGACTCTTTATCAGACTTTGCCTAGGGCCTGTAATTTTTGATATTTACCTCTGCTTGTTGTAGGCCACCTTTTGAATTTGTGGCTGTATTGGAGAGAAAGGCATTATTATTTGTTGCCTATTGTCATTACTAAAGGCTTATTGTCAGTGGCAGACAGGGCTCAATCCTAGGATCAGAAAATGTGGGTGCGATGAAAACTCTGCAGTTGCGTTAGATATACAGCAATTACATTAAGTCAGTATTGAATGTTATCAACAAGTTTTCAACGCAAGAAGCGCGGTATTTAAAACTGTTTTTTAAGCGGGCTCCATAGCTGCTTGCCTTGTACTTCACATCCTTGATTGTATGATGAAGTGATTTGTGTGACGTCATAATGGCCCACTTTTAAGCAAACGACTCTACAAGTTTATTCTTCACCACCCGGCTCTACCAGCTTCGGCTGGGCCTCCATTAGTAACTGGCGAAGTTAGGAGTATCGGCTCAGCCAGCTACGCCGTCTTTACTCAATGAATAGTGGTGAGAAGAGTATTCAAAAGTTAATATCCAACTCGAGTTCTTAAATCAAGTGTACTTTGAAAGTGATTGAATCAAAAACGTTATGGACAAGATAAACATAGTCTTTATTCTCGTGATACTGATCTTCGTATTCTTTTAAATGAGTTGCCAACGACACAATATAAGCTAAACAGCGGGGATAGCGGCACCAAGGTAACAATTGTTTTAAAAAATACAGAAGACGCCGCTTAATATGTCCACCTTGGGACCAGACCATTTTGGTCATAATATCCGAATGGTCATGAAAGCCGAAGCCTCCATAACAGTTCCTGAATCGACGTCGTAAACCACAAGAAGTCCAAAGACCGTCAAATTCATCGTTTAACCGAAGTAACAGTGTGACGTTGGTAGTAAAACAAAGTACAGTACTGTGACAGTACAAGTGATGGTAAAACTAAGTACAGTATGTAACAATATGTTGAAAAGACGAAGTTACAAGTGCGTGGAGTGTACTGTAATAAGAGAAAATACTGTACTGTAATAAGAGAGAGGAAGAAAATGTTGGTCATATTATCCGAAATTTAGTCATATTAAACGGAGAATTTTAAATGCAGATATTCCGGACCGTACCAAATTGGTCATAATAAGCGGCTGGTCATATTATCCGTAATCATAATAAGCGGCGCCTACTGTATAAGCTGATATTTAATAGTAGGCGTAGGTCCCGACTTGGTGGGCTGCCTTTCGAAATTATATTTGCGACTTTACGGCCCTGACTACTCCTTAGGTCTATGTGCTCTGTTTATTGTTTACGTGTAACCAGGTACAAAATGGGGCCTTGCGTTTGTCTTAGTTTGGAAGTATGGACAACATTGTTGTTATTTGGTTATTTTCAATCAAAATAGCAGAAACTTCTTCCATACGGTGCGATTTCTCACTGGTGTGTTGTTTTGATTTAATTTCTCCAACTTTCTCAAGTCCCTGCTTGCTCTGCCTTATTTTTCCTGTTTTCTGCTTAGGCATATTCAGGAGAGTTACAAGAAACCTTGTTTTTCGCCAAACTTTTATGTTTGATTCCGGTACAGCTCTACAAAGCCATCATCAAGCGAATTAGCAAAAATGTTTCTCCAAATTTGTCGCGTTTTTATCCAGGCAAGGTTTGTCGTCAGCTACGCCAAGTTAAAAAGTATTAATTCAGGCAGCTGCGCGGGCTTTACCGCACAAACGTTTGCGGGAAGCACAGCGAAAGTACAAATCGAGGATATTGTTCCTGTGCCTTTACTAGTGAGCATCTTGCTCTATCAGTCAAGACTTGTGATGGGTTACTCACAAACAAACTATGATCTAACAAAATGATTGTTTATTCAAAACGCAAATGACAGGAAATGAAGTCAAAAACGACTGCCGCCCAAAAATTGTGTTCGTTTTCACAATACATTTTATTTTCACAATATACTAGTATGAAAAAATATTCATACGCCAATAAAAATTAGTATTACGCTGACTGTGCTGCACATATCGCACTGTCTTTTTTCCGCTTTTAGTAATATTTATTTTTTAATTTATGGTGTTATGCTATAGCAGGGATGTGCCTGTGTCTTGAGTAATGTTATGACGGAGGGGCATTTTGGTAATGTTTGGTAGTATGTGTTTTTATTTTTAACCTGTGAATGACTAGAGTTTGCACATTAAAATATGATAAGGCAGTTAAATATTTGGAAAGAGCGATTAATGCTACCTTTTATGTGCTGACCACAGATACTTCATTGGATAAAAAAACAAACGTTAACGATAGCTTTTCAAAACTTAACTGATATGGCATCCTAGGATCCCTGTCATGATAGCTAACATGTTACCCAGGCTGCGCATTAGGGTGGCCCATTTTCGCAAAAGTTTTGCACATGATTAGTCGGTTGATAATTATGTTTCATTTTGCTTTCTCATTTCAATAAAGCATGAAGTTTTGGTGAAGCATGACCTTTGACCCTGGTTTACCCAAAGTTCAATTCTGAATTTTTGCTAGAATTATGCTTAGTTAAAGGCATTAAAATGATAGAAGTGTGAAAATAAATTATCAGTTTAATCTTTTTTATGTGCCAAATATGACATTGTTAATGATTACTGGTCACAGTATAACAAATTAGATTAAATTTAGATGTTTATTGATAAAAAATCTACGATTTTTGAAACTGCGATTTTGAAATAATCCGGAGTCAAACCGAACTTGGTCGTTTGGAGCAATAGTTGGGTGTAACCTAGTCCATGTCTTCTCCGATTTTTTAAAAAAATCCCGAAACAACCAAAAGAGTACATCAAGATCTTGAGGAACCAAATGAATAGAGGTAAAATCACAAAGTTTGAGAAAGGCCTAAAATTTCCAGATCTCCTGATAAATCTCATGGGGTAGTAACATTTGTGCGTGATGTGTAACTTGCCCGCTGTGTGGCTGAAATACCAAGATGGCACTAACCATCTGCAGCAAACTGCCGCAGTTTTCCAGAAGGTTTATGAACAATGAAGGGTATTAACTATTTTTGCTGTTGCTGTAAAAAGTAGTATTATGACAACAAGAGCAAGAGGTCACTTAAAATTTTGGCTGTTACAAGAATGTGATGTAGACAACATCACCGGAATTAAACCACTAACTAATAAAAAAGATTACCTGCATTTCCGTTGCTTTCATTCCCGCATACATGAGGCAAAACAACTGTTCGTATAGCTGCTCAGGATGCAATTGGTGAGGTCAAGAACCCATCGGAATAGCGATGGCCTTTGTGACAAACCTGGTAGAGCGAGGAGAAACCTCACCACCACAGTAAGACCGATGTTGTTGGTGCAGATGATGAGAATATTTAAGGCTGGAAAATCGCAAACAATGCAGTCAAACACTTTAAGTCAGTGGTTCTCAAACTTTTTGTGACGCGACGCATTTAAAAAAGCTTGCGAGACTTTGCGACGCACCAAACAGCATCCTACAGTTTAGTTTGCCGTACTGCGAGATAAATGTGACCCATAATCTACATAAACAACTGCCCCTATGCTCCCGAGATTTTGGATTGGTCTGTCATCTTCAATCGTAAAATTACGCTCTTCTAAGTTTGTAACTCATCTTTCCTGTTTTCGCCCAACATACAACTGAATGCTTTGTTCTTTATACAGGGTGTCTCAAAAGTAAGTATACACTTTAAAATTTGAATAACAATCTAACGGCTTGTTCAAATTTGTCAAAAGTTTACAAAAATATTCTATGAACTACTAGAAACAGATTACCGTCCTAATATCTCGTTGAATTTATTTATTGACAGAATGTTAGACCTCAACGTGGGAGCCACCAATTTCGGGAGATTTCAGCCACCTTTGGATGCATTCTTGCTTGACACTTTGCAATAAATCTTTTGTAACTAGTCCACATGATGCTCTAATGTTTTGTTCCAACTCTAAAAGGTTTTGAGGCCGTGTGGAGTAAAGTTGACAAAAAATGCTTCGGTTGAAAAACTGTTACTTTCAGCAAGATGGAGCTCCTGCACATTACACCAGGAAAGTCAGAGATTACTTAAATCAGTTTTTTCTCGGTAGGTGGATTGGGTGCAGAGGTCCTCTAGAATGGGCCGCTCGTTCACCTGACTTAACCCCATGCGACTTTTTTCTTTGGGGTTTCCTTAAGAGCAAAGTTTACTCCACATGGTCTCAAAACCTTTTAGAGTTGGAACAAAACATTAGAGCATCATGTGGACTAGTTACAAAAGATTTATTGCAAAGTGTCAAGCAAGAATGCATCCAAAGGTGGCTGAAATCTCCTGAAATTGGTGGCTCCCACGTTGAGGTCTAACATTCTGTCAATAAATAAATTCAACGAGATATTAGGACGGTAATCTGTTTCTAGTAGTTCATAGAATATTTTTGTAAACTTTTGACAAATTTGAACAAGCCGTTAGATTGTTATTCAAATTTTAAAGTGTATACTTACTTTTGAGACACCCTGTATATTTTTCGCCAATTAAGTTAACTTCTGCAATTTGATTCTTGAATAGCAAGTCAAGCGTTACAACAGTGTTTTAAAAACACTATTGTGAAAATGTCAGAAGAAAGTAAGAAAGGAATCTACGATCAGAGTTCTTTTGACCCAATAAAATCTAGACTTAATGGCACAAAACTAAAATATTCTGCGACGCCTTTGGAAAATTGAAACGACGCACCGGGGCGTCGCGACGCACAGTTTGAGAACCACTGCTTTAAGTATTTAAAAGAGTTCTAGATGCAAACTGAAAAGTGCGAAATTCAAAATAAAAAAGTTTCAAGTAAATGAACTTAATAAACATTTCAGTCAAGAATCTGGTAATGGGTTGAATTTACATCACGAACTTTGATAATCTAACGCTGATTCACTATGGAATCAGCTGTCATAAACTATTACCTTTTTTAGTCAAAGCGTTTCAAAAATGGCTAAAACAGCTTTTTTTAAAGCTATATTAAAATTCTGCACCGCCAACAAGATCTTTGTGTTTTAAAAGCATGAGTTGTAAGTATGCTTTTTCGACTCCCCAAGCCTTGTGAAATACTTGCTAAGATTTGCATCCTACAACTCATACATATTTGCGCGATTAACAATTAATTTAAAGCGTCCTCATTTACCTGCACCTGCCACGCTCCTACGTTTTCGACCACCTTGTCAATTGTCCCAATCACGAAACCAGTTGCCCACAACGTCATCAATTCGCTACAGCGTTGCACTTTTTCTGCTGCGTCTAATCACTTCCAAGAAAATCATCAATGGTCAAGAAGTAAAAAATAAAATAATTTATCTAATGAACTGCAAAATAGTACGCAAAAGTTATAAACAAAATTTTCTGAGACAACCACCGCGAAACTTAGGCAATAAACAAACAGTCTAATTCACTTTAAAACAATACGTCGACGAGCATTAATTCATATTCGATTTTCTCATAATGCAGTACATCATTTACGTCTGGATTTTGTTTCAACAACTTTCCGGTTAAAGCTACGTTCGCAGCGGTTTTCCTAAAAACAGAGCGACGCTCTCTTCGCACTCAGTATCAAAGAGCGGAATTTCGCCTCCAAACCTGCTCTGAATATCGGTAATGTTTTACTCCTGGTTGCCAAAACCGCTATGCACGAACGCAGCCTAAGAATAGTATGAGTCTTCCAACGCTTTGCATTAAAATTAAATCTTTATGACATAAAAAACAACTTTTTTAAACTATTATATTTAGTCCATCAAACGACAGCTTTGCAGAGCTGCTTTTGTAATTTTTTTCTTGCCTAAAGAATTAGTCTAATGCAACTACTCAGTAATGCCTGAAATGATAAAATCAGAACGTGGTTTGCAGTTAAAAACATAGTCACTCAATGGCGGTTTTGAGCTGAAAAGCAGAGATGTTTTTTTAACCAACAAAACATATACGCTGAGAACATAATTTTCCACATAAAAGCATTCACTTCTCGGTGTCTCAATCCGTGCTTTGAAGCAAGCAAACAGGCGATAAACTAGCAACACAGTGATAATTACAAATCCTAAAAATCTTACTCGTAACACTGTTATTTGTAAAGCAGCGCATCATTTCACAAGCTGCCATAGTATCAAGTACACAACAATATAACTTCATAACATCTAAATAAAAGCTTTTTATGAGTCATTATGATTTTATAAATCGTATCCTCCATTAAACTGTCGTTTATCGCTTTAAGTTGCTCCGTAGATTCAGTTTGGAAATCGACAACTTCAGGTATAGGTTTAATCGGTATCTCAACTTCATCAACACAGTGAAACTTAGTTTTAATTACAAGAGTTTCAATCGAAAGAAACTGATTTATAATTTGCTCTTGATTGTGGGAAACTTTTTCAAGATTTGTTTGTGTTTTTTCTAGTAAAAGCAAAACGTCATATTTATATCTAACAACAGCAGACCCACGGTAGTAAAATACAATGATATCGCTTTCATTATGGAACCAAGTAGTCGATCGTGGAATGTTACCTATCATAAATTGATAAACAATCAAAATAATAAAAACACATAACACTGTGAACGATTGTAAGCTGATATGGAATTTGGTAATTTTTACTTACTTGTTGACTAGCTTTTGCAGCAGCTAAATACTATGAAATCAAGAGATACATGATATCACATAAATTTCTCTATCCGCTTGAGGCAAAGAGCTCGATGATAATGTCAGAATAAAGTACACAGTGCTCTTGAATGTTTTTAGCGTCGTGTGACGCTTGCCGAACATTTACAAATGTCATTGTACCCGATTTACGGAAAAACTCACAAAAACTGCATTAGTTTGCGTTTTCCTGGATAAAAACCTTAGACCAAGGGTTCAGAAACTGCAGCACGAGAGAAAAACATGTGGGTTAATCAAGCGAGTTTCTCGCACACTCACATCATAGATTTTTTGTCAATAGACTATGTAAAGTATGTTGCTCCCGCCCATTCTCAACTTAACACTAGCTTTACGTAGGGGTCGTTTATGACTCTGGTATTTGTTTATTTGCTTTATATCTTCTAAATGCGTGACCGCATATCAATAAACTGCATTGACTTTTCCTAAAATTTACTCTAGATTACATTCCAGGTTTTGAAGCTTTTAAAAACTGCTTACTAGTTGAGTTTTCGCGTCTGAAAAATAGCTACCCCTATTTTTACGGAGGGGTCGTTTTCGACCCTTTTCATATATATAAATTGTTTTGGCAGGAACCAGGCATTATTAGGGACAGAGTTGTACTGTGAAACGTCTTGTTAGCAGTGGCAAACAATAGCTGGTCTGAAACCGTTCAAAATTTGACAACAATGTTGAAAGAATCTTCTAAGTAAATACTTCTGACAATGAAAAGCAAGTACTGGTAATCTAACTCTGTAAGTCCATTTAAAAAAATCTTTTTGGAGACAATGCTCTGTTTGTAGTGCATCATATCAGCTGCAATTGAAATATTAGGTTTTTTTTAGATAAGGAAACAGGTGAAAACAATAAACAAAAAGTGTAAATTCCGCTGGTCAAAGGATTTCATATATATTTTTCACATTAGATTCCAATTTACTACAGTAGTTGGTGTGAGGTGAGTACCGCTGGCAAGAAGGTATTTGCGTTAACCAATAATAACAAAGTTTTCACCTTAGCCAGGATAGTATCATTTATGAAACACAGTACACAAATAGCCCACAGCGTACTGGAGTAAACAAAAGCTGTTTTGTGATTATTTGTTAGGTGATTCAAATAACTTTAGAGTCAACAAAAATGTTTATTTTTTCGCAGAATTTGTTTATCCTATGATCTAAAGCAGTGTTTCCCAAACTTTTTTGTCTGTTGGCACAGTAAAAAAGCTAAACAACTTTCGCGGCACACCAGCCACATGAATCTATTCGTATTGATCGCGAATAGCATTACAGATGACAGCGAGTAAGACAATGACCTTTTTTTCCGGAAATCACCACTTATTCGAGCAACACAACACAATCTCCTACGTTATCGACCATTACTTTATGACAGCATTTATTCAATTTTAGCTGAAAACTTGTATAAATGTTAAGCCGCGGCACACCTGCAAATTTTCCACGGCACACTAGGCATTTCACATGTCTCAACCACATTACGCTAGAATCAACGTGCAGGAATAGCACATGAGTATAATGTCAGCCTATTACGGTGTGTGGGAGATCTGTGGATGGCTGGCATGTGAGGTGCTGGCGTGGATTAGGGGAAGTTGTGAATGTTGGAAAGACAAAAAGTAATTGAAAAAGTGTTTCAAGTAGCCTGATGCCAAGGTAGTCTATATCAAGAGCTATTTGTAGCATGCGTAAGCTAGCTTACAGCGCGCAGTTGTTAGGGATCACGAAATATGTGTAGTTGACAAAAAGAATTACTTGGTTCCAACTCATTCTGTGTTATAGGAACACTGGGCTTTCAGCATGATAGCACGATATTTGGCAATTAAATTCTGTGCTTATTACTGCAAGTTCAAACAAACACATTTATTCTGTAGACGGTGCAGGTCAAACATCGTTGCTGGACGAAGATGAAGTAGATGTGGTGGGATTTCTCCAGAACCCTGATGATGTTTATGTTTATGATTCTGGTATGTTTGATGAAGAAGACGATACCACATTACCAAACGCTGCTGGTCCTATGGCGTCGTTAGATGAAGACACAGATTCATATAAGACAACAGCTGATGATGATGGTGACGATATTAAAGGGCGTTCGAATCTGCTAAATATGAAGTACATTGAACAAACACAACTCCAAATTCTGGTAAAACAAAGCATTGCAATTATATTGATATCAGCCAAAGACCGGGGCGCTTTTAGATTTTTTCATCTCTTGCTGATTCTTTGTAGCAGTTCATTGCTGAAAATATGATTTTTGAGATTGTGATGTGTACAAATTTAGGAGCTCAAAGATGTGCAAGTCATGATAAGGCTCAGAACAGGAAAAATCTAGTTGACCAAGAACTGTCATCTTTCATTGGTTTGAATATTGTTGCTTGAAATCAAAAGCAGGATAGCACTGCAGAAAGAGAAAGTTTTCTTCACATAATGCTTGGCAGCATCTACCGAGCTACAATAAGCGTGAAAAGATGTGATATGATATGACACGTAGATTCTTGCACTTTAATGGCAAAAGGACTTAGCAAGAAAGACAAAAAGAAGAAAAAACGGCCGCTACCGTTACTTTTGGGATTCATTCTTGCTGAATCGCAAAAAGCACAATGCTCCAAGTGAATTACTCAGAGTTGACAAGCAACTTGTATCTTTTTGAGGAATATTGACATCAGCGGAGGGAGTCAACATTATCCTAAATTTGACGTTTTAAGTGTGAAGACATCTTTTTGTAAAGGAACCAGTCAACATGGACATGATGGGAATCCTAGATCATATCGATCTATTAATGAAGGATTTCCTAGCTCATCGGGATGGTGTAGACTGTGTGTTCTCCGAAGGAGTCATTCCTGAGGTGAAAATCTTGGCACAAAAACTTAATATGAACATGACTATGCCTCGGCAATGCGCAGGCCGGCTCCACCGACCAAATGTATGAGGTTTACAACACGATATAAATATATAAAAATTTGCCTTATCAACAAAAGAGACTCAAAGCTTTGACAATTTCCACTCACCAAAAACACTCCTTGATTTAAAAACGTCCAATTGTCTGGTGATTTAACTCGACAGCCCCGAGTGCGACCTGTACGTCGCAAGCCTTCTTTGCTTATATACCGAGTGCACGCTCCACGTCGCGCTGAGAGTGCGTCATAAAAACATGTTGCAATCGCTTTTTTTATCCGACCAATGAGGTTGACTTATATATATTATGGGATACCGACGTCATTCAAAGATGTCTGCACCCATGTTCAATGCTTGAGTGTATTTTTTCTGTGTAAAATTGACAATGAAACGATCATTCTCTCAACCCTCAACTTCTGGTGAATCTGGTAAGAGGTCACGCCTATTTTCTTTACAACAGGCTTTAGATCTTGTGTATGATTCGGACGAAGATGAGCAGGATTTAGCTGATATTTACCCTGAAAGTGGTTTAGAGTCAGTAGATTCTGATGTCAACTCTGAATCAAGCAATGAAGATGAAGGGCTTGATGTAGATCTAGATCTAAGTAGTCCTGCACCTAGACCTAGCACGGCCCAAGTTGGGCGTGGCACTGGTAGGAATAGATCTAGGCCTACAGCTGGTGGACCTCTCTGTAAAGGTTGGATAAAGGTTGGACCTCTCTGTAATGTTTTTGATCTCATTGGTGTGATGTACGTTGTGGAAAGTAATACATTCATTTTCTCGAAGCTTTTCGTCTGACTCGTCTTCAGGAGAAATACGTCAGAATGAAAAAGATAGAAGTGTTGCTCGCTTATATAGAGGAATACTCGATAGTGATTGGTCGATGGGTCGACCAATGAAAAGAGAGGAAACTAATGTGAAATTTTTAAGCTGTATACGAATTCTTTTTGCTTACACAAATTTGGTTTTGATGTTTTGATATAAGTAGCTTCAAGAGTTAAAAGATGGAAAGCTGTTCGGCCATGTGCAAGTATGGAAAATTTATCATCTGAATAGTTTTGTGCGCATAATTGGTTATGTAGGAGATGTTGTCCAATCGCTGATGAAGAAATTTCGGTGTTGAGGGATTTGATTGGCTTACAGGAACGGGCCAATGAGGTTCGATCTTGAAAAGTGTGCCCACCTCGAACAGATTTCGGCACATGCTGCGTGATTACCTGCTGCAATCTTTGGGAAGTACGGCCCACGTACCGACTATCGCAGTGGCACAGGTATTGGTAAACAATATTGCTTTTGTGAGAAGCAGGCAGTACATCTTTCGTGGTTGCAGGGAGAAGCTGTGTGGTGGTAAAGACAATTCGCGGTTCGACAGCAAAGTAACAACGTTTAACGGCTGTTTTGATTTGCGTTTCAAACGTCGTCGAAACGTGATGTACGTTGTATATTTTTGTTATGAATGGCCTTTATATGTGGGGGGTTGAAAATTCTAAAATTTTGCTCAAGAGCTCAGGTGCAGGGTATTTTTAGGCCCAGGAGTTCAGGGCTCAAAGGGTTAATTACTTTTAGCGGTGGATGATTATTACAAATGTTTTAATTCTTTTCAGACAAGTTTTTAGAAGGCGCATTTAGTTAGAAGCTGTACAAATTAATTTAAAATAGAATAATGATAGTGGCTTTTATTTCAACAAAACAGAATGAGCTAGGTGGCTAATAACGCGACTTGACTTGACATGAAGTTTTGTTGTCAAACTCATACATGTGTTTTGCTACAAGATTCATCTAAATATTACTGTATGTGTCTAAGCCTTGAATTCTCTTACGTTTAAGTCATAATTTAAATCCACTGATCAAGTTCAATACAACTTTTTCATCAGAATGTTTCGCATGGCTCTTCGAGTTGTTTTCCAAGATAAATAATGCCATTGGTAGCGAAAAAAATGTAGCATCAATTAACCAAAATGCTTCAGTCCAAAATTTAATTGGTTTAGATGGCATACATAACTTAAACAAACAATGCCTTCGACATGGGTATCAAAAGAGAGTCATTTTTCTCCTCTCCTGGGACATCAAATACTTGAAAAATTACGTTTAACCAATTAGAGCAGCATTTTACTGTTGATACAAGATTTGGAGCCGTCGGGAGTCTCTTCCGAAATTTGCAATAACCATGCTGATCAGGACGGTCTTTAGCATCTTTAGCAGATTTTGACGCCGTTTAATATCGTCACCATCATCATCATTAACTGTTGTCTTATATGAATCTGTGTCTTCATCTAACGACGCCATAGGACCAGCAGCGTTTGGTAATGTGGTATCGTCTTCTTCATCAAACATACCAGAATCATAAACATAAACATCATCAGGGTTCTGGAGAAATCCCACCACATCTACTTCATCTTCGTCCAGCAACGATGTTTGACCTGCACCGTCTACAGAATAAATGTGTTTGTTTGAACTTGCAGTAATAAGCACAGAATTTAATTGCCAAATATCGTGCTATCATGCTGAAAGCCCAGTGTTCCTATAACACAGAATGAGTTGGAACCAAGTAATTCTTTTTGTCAACTACACATATTTCGTGATCCCTAACAACTGCGCGCTGTAAGCTAGCTTACGCATGCTACAAATAGCTCTTGATATAGACTACCTTGGCATCAGGCTACTGCAAACACTTTATCAATTACTTTTTGTCTTTCCAACATTCACAACTTCCCCTAATCCACGCCAGCACCTCACATGCCAGCCATCCACAGATCTCCCACACACCGTAATAGGCCGACATTATACTCATGTGCTATTCCTGCATGTTGATTCTAGCGTAATGTGGTTGAGACATGTGAAATGCCTATGTGATATAGGTCGAAACCGTTGCCCTAATATGAGGTCTATGCAGTAATGCAGCAATCGATCGATGGCATGATCCAAAATTTGCCCAGAAGGGCGTATTTGGATTTTATGCAGGAAACACTAAGAATTAACTAGCCTACAATATGCTAGTGCAGATTTGATTTTGTGTGGGAGACCTGTGGATGGCTGGCATGTGAGATGCTGGTGTGGGTTGATGGAAGTTGAGAATGTTGATGAGGCATCACCATATTTAGAAGTTTAAAGTTTTAGCATTCTATGATATTGCATAATTTTCGTCTGCTTACTAAAGCTCAAACCAATTAAATCTTTGATCTTTTGTGGTTTAACTAAAACAATACCTATTTTAACATCCCAACACATCAATAAATCTTTAGCCTAATTAAAGAAAAACAAAGGATTTTAGAAAATCGGAAAGCCTATCAAAGTAATCTCAAACTAGATTTTACAATCAATCAAAATGCTATTTCAAAAACTTTTTGAGGGAGACAACCGCAAAAATGGTTTGGTAACATTCTTCATCATAACTGAAGTTTAAGTTGGTAGTAGCCCTATATGAAGACTCAATGAAAAAATCTGTATTGAAATTTATTTACAAAATTACTCATAGTAATAGTGCTGTTGAAACCAGAGCTGCAAACTCGATCAATTTGATTTCAGCTTTATTTCATCTACGTTTTCAGACCTGGTTTAAAGTAATCTAGTATTACGCTATGCTATTCAAAGTGACATTTAAAGTAGGTTTAAGATCAATTTAAATACATATTGATTTGGTTTTCGATCAGTAAAGATCAAATTAACAAAGGTGAAATCAAACTTCATGTCTGAAGTACAAAAACTTTTGCAAAATTAAATTAGCATTAAAAATACATCTGAATCACATGGACCCAAGTTGACGCAATCGAATAAGTTTTACAAAATTTGTAATCTTTCAAAAGTTCCATAAAAAAGTAAAATCTCGTTATGCGAAACTGTAGTAATACTTTTCGTAGAGTAGTTCATCGAGCAATTGAAATTTATGTTAATCATGGGTGCAGCTGCATTATTAGCAAGAGTTAACTGGATACCTATAGAACCCAGGTTGCATTTTTAAGTGTTGATAAATGCAACTATTGTGCAGGGACACCATATTTTTAACACAAAAAAGAAGACAGCCATTCAAAATCATCATTATCAGGCTAATCATTTGTTGTTTTTGCTCTATTTCTACTTGAAGACCTTTTTTTACATAAATTATATGAAATCGAAATTTGTACTTTTAATTATTAAGGGAGTGCCCATCAGCAACGCCCCATGGCCTCAACGAAATTTCAAATTTGTGTCATTGTGCCTTCGGCACCGCTACTAATTATGCAACTACTATGTGATTGTTGATGTTGTAATTTGTAAAACCGAAGACATTTGGATATTTGTTTGTGTTCATGGCGGACATGTAATTTTACTTTCAAAAGAAGGACATATCCTTCAAATAGTATGGTAGCCCTATGATTGTGAGATGGTATATTCCGGTTGAATAATATACTTCTAAATTGTATACGTCTGTAGTATTAGGAATTCCATCGAAATCCAGCAAACTACAACTTGATTTTTGCGCCGTTGTCATTATTATTACTATAAATCAACAGCAGAACTGTAAAATCGCTCGCATCAAAACGAGCTATTATGAAATTTAGCAAATCATTCTATCAAACAATCAACGCCGTGGCGTACTAGACAAGCTAATACACATTGCATTACCACATAGTTTCAAATGTTGTGCTTCTTGCGTTGAGCATTTGCTGATAAAATGTGGTAGAGAATTAGCTACTGTACAAGTAACACCTCACAAATGCAAATTTTGTAAAACTGCAAATTTTTGTGTAGCCGGGACTTCAGTCCGAACTGGCTCCCTTCTGCTCAATTTGCGAATGGTCGGAAAATCATCAATAAGCGACTGAGTGCAGGTAAAAAGTGTCGGAAAATCATTAGTAAACATAGGTGCAAGATCAAAAAGTGTCGGAAAATCATCAATTAAACTTCTACGCAACATTAAAACGCGATGGAAGTTCATTAAAAAGCCTCTAAACAGTCTAAAACTTGACGGAAAATCATTAAGTAGATGTGTGAGAAACGCCGAAATGTCTCGAAAATTCATCAATAAGTGGCTGCAGAGCGTGAATAACGTCGGAAGTTCATTAATTAACGCCTAAACAACGGCAAAATGTGTCGGAACTTCATCAATAAGCGTCTGAACTGATAGAAAAGTGTCGGATATTCTTATCTACCAAATTTTGATGATGCTTCCCGGTTTCAAAGATGTGTCAAACGTAAATTTCCCAAAACACTTGCCTCAATATCGTTTGTACCAGTTTACAAGATCTATATCAGAGGTTTTCAACCGGGAGATTGTTGACCCCTAGGAGTCTACAGAAGACGTTTTGGAAGTCCACCAAAGTTTCCATGAAGGCGCGCACCAAAAACAACTAGCAAAAAACCCGCTAGCAAAAGGTGACTTTATCGTGTTGACTTTCAAAAAGAGTTTGTTCAGTTGAAAAAGATGCAATAACAACAATTATAAATCAGAATGTGCATCAAAATTGGTAGAAGCAATCCAAAATAGTAAAACAATTGCTTTCAAAACGTTGATATCCAAACAACATTTTTAATTGGAGGAATATTGAAATGGGGGTTCACAGCATTGGTGCAGTCTGCGAAAATTGGTCATGGCATTAAAAAGATTGGGAAACACTGATCTATACACTCGACAACCGGAAATTGTCTGCTATTGCAAATATTACTGTTACAAGTGGGTAACTACCACCAAACGTGTTTTTAACAGATTAAATATTATAAATTTCAAAAGTGAACTGGTGAGCAACTTGTCTAAATTGGTGCACTAGCGCAAAACTCATTGACGAAACTATGATAACATCAACAAATCGGCAGTATGTATCCATCGATAATGTCCCCCGCGAAAGCCCAAAATTGTTCTTAGTCTCGGAGCGGATAATCTACCCTAGAACTCTTCCACCGAGATTCGGTGAGCAGTAAGCATTTGAAAGGGTTTCACCATCTTTAGTTTTATTTGTTAAAATATTTGGTTTTTTATATATGTTTCGATAATATTTAGACAAAACGTAAAGATTATAGATCAAACGCATGATGTGATGATCTAAACTGCGCATTTTGTTTGAAGATAAGTGCAATAATTTCATTTTAATTATCATTGCGTCACAAACACATAACAAAATAAATAGTAGATTTTCTTGAAAGAATGAAAATAGCAGTGGTTAGATGATCGAAGAATAGGATACAACTAGCTGTTTACTTGCACAACAAGTTATGGTGATCGTGCTATAATATAAAATTAGTATCGAACAAAGGCAAAAATTTTCACACTTTTTCTTAGTAGAAATCCTGTTGTTACATTTAGATATGAAGCGCATTCTCAAAGAAGAATAGATGGTAGCAGAGCAGAGATCGATTTCATATAGTTGTTTACCAAAAATGAAAATCTTGAGGTTAGAAAATAGCCGAAGCATTGAAAGATAGCAAAGAAATAGTTTTCTGAGACAAACTGAGCAAAATAATCGCTTTCATGTATCTCCAAAAAGATTTGGAAATATATGAAAGTTATTGATTGATCTCCAAAAACGAATTTTTGATCTCCAAACAAGTATTTAAGTATAGATTGGGCAGAATCAACAAAATTTACATAGCTTGTTGTCAAAAATCTTTGCTATACATATGCGAGAAACTTGCTTGATTAGCCCATAATTTTCTCTCCCGTGACCCAAATTGAGAATCCCTGCACTAAGGTTTTTATGCAGGAAAACGTGAGCTAATGCAGTTATAGTGAGTTTTTGCGCAAATCAGGTACAATGACATTTGTAAAAGTTCAGCAAAGGGTTGCATGTCACTAAAAAGATTGAAGAACACTGATGTATTTTATTCTGACATTATCATCGAGCTCTTTGTTTGAAGCGGATATTGAAATTTATGCGATATCATGTATCTCTTGATTTTATGATATTTAGCTGCTGCAAAAGCTAGTCATCAAGTAAATAAAAATTACCATCTTACAATCGTTCACAGTGTCACGTGTTTTTATTATTTTGATTCTTTGTCAAGTTATGATTTGTAGTATTCTATGAGCAGCTACTTGGTTCCATATAGAAAGTAATATCACTGTAGCTATGCTTTATTGAAAGCCTCTAGCTTCTTGTCGGTCACCAACTGCACTAAAGAGACCTGATAGGTCGAAACAGTGTCACTGTCTGCAGTTTTGCTATATAATATCACTGTATTTTACTACTGCGGGCCTGATGCTATTCCATATAAAATGCAATTTTTGATTATATGAGAAAAGCCACAAGCAAATTTTGAAAAAGTTTCCCACAATCAAAAACAAACAAAAGAAAGTTTTTTTCGATTGAACCTATTGTTGATAAAACTAAATTTCACTGTTTTGTTGAAGCTGGGAAGACACGATTTATAAAAACATAATGACTCAATAAAAACTTTTATTTAGATGTAATGAAGTATGTATCGTTGTGTCCTTGATACTGCAGAGACTTGTGAAATGATGCGCTGCTTTACAAATAACACTATCACGAGTAAGATTTTTAGGGTTTGTAGGCTGATTATCATTGTGTTGCTAGTTCATCGACAATTTGTTTGCTTCAAAGCATGGATCAAGACACCGAGAAGTGAATGCTTTTATGTGGAGAATTGTGTTCTCAGCGTATATGTTGTGTTTCATTAAAAACATCTTTTTTGTTTGGCTAAAAACAACACTTAAGTGACTGTATTTTTTGACTGCAAAGCATGTTCTAAGCTCTCCATTTTCGGCATAAAGTAGGTGCACTAGACTAAATCTTTATGCACATGATAACTTTTGCTTTGTTATTTTTCAGATTTCATTCCATCATTTATCAAATGTTGATGATAAAACCTAAAGCATGTTTGATTGAATAAAATAGAGAATGAAATGTAAAACAATCGCTGCAATTTTTTTGATGCATTTTATGTTGGTGAGCAATTTGGCTTTTGTATGGAGGAAACAACATTTCCAATTTTATTAGTCGTCTGATGCCGAATGTAATCGAGCATGACATCGTTCTGCTTGTTTCACGACAAAAAAGAAAAATGAACAAAAGGAAAATGGCGGAAAAAAGAGAAAAACGGACAAAAAATGAGAAAAGGAAATATGACAAAAGTGGCACTGCAAAGCTGTCGCTTAATGAACTAAAAACTTTGAAATGTATTTTTTGTGTCATAAACATTTAATTTTATGCAACGCGTTGGGAGACTCATGTTATTCTTAGGCTGCTTTCGCGCATAGCGTTTCTCGCAAATAGGAGTAAAACGATATTTAGAGCAGACTTTGAGGCGGAGTTTCGCTGTTTAATACTGAGTGCAAAGAGAGCGACGCTTTGTTTGGGAATAGCGCTGTGTGCGAACACAGTCTTAACCAAAAAGTCGTTGAAACAATATTCAGAACATAAATGATGTATTATGAGAAAATCGAAAATGAATGTGCTTGCCGACATATGATTTTCAAGTGAGTTAGACTGTTTGTTTATTGGATAAGTTTCGGCAATGATGGTCTCGTTAAACGTTAATTTTTTCTCTGAATGCCAATTGATGAGCAGCCAAAAATGCTACTATGTCAATTAGGGTAGCAAAATAGTAGCGATTTCTTTCGATTGCCTCTCTGTTGACTAATGAGGTAATATTTTACCCATTTCAGGCCGTTTGATTATTTCTTTCCAGGTACTGTAGCATGCTAAATGTTCTTTTGAGGCAGCATGCTTTGAAAAACCTCTGTTCGTTTCAGTAGCATGTTTCCAATTACGATAGCCATCGGTTGTATAAGTTGATTTACAACGCATTCCTCGAAAGTCTTCTCCAGCTTTAGTTTCAAAATTGCGGCAAGGAAAGCAAAAAGCTGCATCAAACTTGACAGAATATTCCAATTAATCCTACCTCTGACAACACACAACATTGAAGTATCTTTTGTTGGTGTCAAACATGCTCACAGGATAAGCACGCAGCCTAACTTGCTTCGGGTCGTCAACTCCCAAATGATTAGAATGTGCAGATTTTCGTTTGCTCATAGGCCTATTCGCAGCAAATGCTGTAGGTGCACTGCAGCTAGCAGACGAGCAGAGACCTTGCAAACTTTCAGAACTTCCACTCGAATTAGAACTTTGCAACCAGTCTCTCAAACTCTTTTTGCGCCTTTTACATTCTCAATGAATAAGTGAAATCAAAGCATCTGCTGTAACTATTGATAAGACGGTTAATTGTGTCACAATCATAGTGTTAGAGCAGTTGTTAGCACCACAACTGTACCAAGAATCGTTAGCGTCAAACAAGAGTTATGTTGAATCGAACTTTAATTTTGCATCAGAAATCTAAGTCTCTTAATACTATTGTTCGTTGTGTTGTCGTTGCGTGGTACTCCAAACAAAACAATGAATTTAGAGTAATCCAAAATAGGGGGACGCAAGCACCCATCAGAGTGGCACGGCCCCCCTGGTCTCTGTAGCGACGACACTGGTTGTTCCCTTTACTATCTTTTTTGTGCTGAGCATCAAGAGGGAAGTTGCAAATATCGGTTTTTACTGTAAAGCAACGATTATCAACCGGTAAGCCGTAACCCAATAGTGGCCACGAAAGGGTTGTGATGCTAACAAAAGAAGCATGGGAAGGCACATATTTTTAAATGATAGCCAAGTAAGGTAGCCCCCAAACAGGGCGAGTGCTAGAAATTTCGTGACCTAATAAGAAAACTGACGGTATGGCCTCTACTGTACAAAAATAAAAATTTGTGTATCTTTGTATTTCGTGTAGTATTAGGCTTACCATAATTTTGTGATCAAAAAACGGGACGCTTCAGGACAACAAGCCTGACTATAAGCGACGGGGCAAGTCCGGACACTACTTCAGGTGTTGAACTTTTTTTTTCTGGAGCACAACTCCATTTGGGATGGAATTTACCTTAGCTCTGCTGCATATCAATGAATTCCACCCAAAACGGGGGCGTGCTCCATGAAAAGGTCATCACCTGCTCTTTTGCCCCTTTTCTATCACTCCCGGCCCAAATCGTCATCAAGCTAGAGTTCGTTGTCATATTGCCTTTGCCTACCGAGTCAAACGTTTATATACCGTAGTTCTAACTATGCTGGCTGACTGAATGAAAAACCGGGACTTTTGATTAACTGACCGGGACAAGGCCCAAAAAAACGGGACTGTCCCGGTTAAAACGGGACGTATGGTAAGCCTATGTAGTATATCCATTAAAAAATACATTAAATGATTTGAATATCATAAAACACAATAAATAACACTGTACAACAAAAAATTTTTTTTGTGGCTCAGTGATTTTTGCTGGTCTTGACTATATTTTGTCACTGATTTCAAATCTGATTTTAGTTTTTCTTCATCACGTCAGGTTTTAGCGATACAACGATACGAGATGTGACATAAACAGTGTTGAAACAATAAAAAATTTGCTTATCAGTTCAGTTAATGTTCAATTATTAAATTGGAAAAATGTGATAACACAAGAAAGAGTTCACGGCCACATACAGAACAATACTGAGTCTATTGTCCTTTGACACGCTTTGCGCTGCGATAATATTTCGTTTCACTCTGTTTCTGTAAAAACCAAAAATAGTTTTGCATTATACTAGCATCACGTTTTCCTTTGCAGCATGTTTCCACAAGCGCAATGTCCTAGTTAAATCTTTCACCGTGTTTAGCACTCACAGTTTGTAAATTCCCTGGAAAGAATGCGAATTTTTTTTCAGATTTAAGTCACAAATTCGATTTAAGTCATGCTACCAGTTTAACACTAGAGTTACCGCGTTTTTGACCAACCTAAAATTACCGCGAGCGGTCAAAATGACCGTTTGTCCAATAAAGAAAATAATCAGCAATAATTTTAGCTTTACTGTATCTTATAAGCATCTTTTAACTTTTGTAGTATACCCAGTAATGACTTGAATGTTTGCAGGTGTGAGTTTGGTGCGCTTTAGGCTCCTTTTTAATATCTTGTCCTGGAATATAGTGCACAAGACCTGATCTCCGAAGTACACTGTAGGCCTTCAATCTGCTTTTTAGTTGCGTAGCTGAAATTTTTTCAAAGTTTTTATTGTATTTACAACAAACATGAACACTGAAATTAAATGAAAAACAATTCACATTAAAATGAGTTCATCAAATGGTTATATTTCATCATACTTCTGGTTACAAAGAGACCACAAGTAGCTATTCAAAAGCGTACAAAAACAAAGAAATCAGCAGCGCTCAGCACAAAGCACACATTCAATTTTTACACAACCTGTACACTTTCCGCAAACTGATCTACAGCATCTACAACAGAATTTTGCAGATTTGTTTTGCTCACAGTTTACACTAACTTGGCATTGCTTTCGATTTATGCTTCCGTCAACCATCGAAGTTTGATAAAATTGTTGAAAAGTGGAGGCAAAACTGCGGCTGGTGGAGCTGTCTTTCCTTGAACATGAGCTTCTCTCAGTTCAGTGGCGAGCTGAAACATAAAATTTCTTCTCGAGATAGCATCTCCAGTTTTCCTCTTGTACAACACATAGGCATTGATACAAGCAAGGTCCAAAATGCTGTAAAAGACAGCTACCGGCCACCGTCGTGTAGCTGCCTTCACCGTGTATTGTCGTGCCACCTGGCCTGCAACGTCCACACCACATTTACTTTTGTTGTAGAATGCAAATGTTTCTGGTTTCTTTTTTGTTGTTGTGTCGACCATAACAGAGAGATGGAGTGTGCTAAGAATACAAACGTTCTTGTTTTGTTTGCGCTGGTAAACTGTTAAGGTTGTGGCTTGGTTGTTTTCGTTTTTTGTTTGCAAGAGTTTACTGGAATATCTGCTCTGCTGTAAAGTTTTTACTAGTGGCGGAACTTCCTTTCGCATTTTGTTTAAGGTCCCGACAAGTGACGTCTTTTTTTCCGGAGCTGTGTGGCAAGATGAATCGAAGTAAAAAAGTTGTCAGTTGTGACGTTCCTTCCTTTGCCCAAGTATGGCTCCACTAACTTTATACCACACTCTCAGACAACCTTTGCGTAGCTGGTCTGGTTTCATCTTGGCGTTCAGGACATATTTAGATTCCAAATCAACAGCTATCCAAAATTTGATACCGAATTTGTCCGGTTTGTTGGCCATATATTGTATAAATCTGCAGCGGGTATTTGTAGGGAATAATTGTTCGTCCACTGTAATATTTTCTCCTGGTTTGTAGCAAACAATACAGTTTTCAACAAACTTATCCCAGAAATCAAAACAAATTTATTCGTTTGAAGTCGAGATAGTCTTGTACTCCGCAAATCAAATCAAAGAAATCTCATGATTTCGCAAAAGCGATTTCTACCCATGGTTTCTGGAAAAAAGGTACCCCCCAATTTTTATCCCAAAACTCAAGAATCGGTCGGTTCTTTCCACATAATGCTTCTTGTACATACAGCAAGAAAATAAAAGCTTTTAGTTCACTTAGTGGTAGTTTTCATTCATCATATTTTTTTACTCTATGGGCTTCAGCTTCTGTACATTGTTGAACAATCGCTTCCCGCCCCACCACTATGCTTATTATAATGCAATAAAAATTAACATGATAAAAGTTGATTAAGACTTAGGAAAATTCAGAAAATTTCAATATTCTAACATTTATCTAAGCAGAGATATCAGCGACTAAAAATCAAAAACGGTCGAAATGACCGCACTGGTAATTCTAGTGTTAATACATGAAAAAATAATTATTTGCCAAAAAGGAATTTATAAAATTGTTTCCTAAAGGTTAAGATGTTTTGAAAAATTTTCATCAGTAAAAAGTTTTTGAATTTCTGGACCAATCAAAGTGCCAGCGCTTAGCGTTACTTTTGTAAGATCCAAACTTTTCTTTTAAATACTTAATTTCAGAATCTTAATGATCCATTGCTCTGATAAAGCACTTCATTAATCTTAAATTAATGTGAAGTGGTGGAAAAAGGACATTTTTCGGATCAGCTAAAGGCACCTGCTTAACATTATATCTATTTAACAGTTTCCATACCCTTTAGTAAAATGGTTGCCGTCATTTCGACCATTCCAAAAGCACAAAAAAACGCAAATGTTTTTTGTAGCCTAACTGCAGTTCTGAAATGAGGAATATAACTTACGTAAGTCTCCTTAAATCTTTCGGGAATATTTAGCGTACTGAAGAGCGTTTAAAATCAGCTTCATTGTCTCATAAGTTTCTTTTAGTTGTACTGCATGTGCTACAGGTATGGATGGGTGAGTATTACCATTATGAAAAAGCATTGCCTTTAGATTTATTTTGTTCGAATCAATAAATAGTCATCAATCATCACACTTGTGTTCATACCACAACTTAGCCATTAAGTCACTAACGTCATTACACAATCACAAGCCATTGTAAAAGTCAAAGAATGAACTGAGTTTTTCATTGCGATGACCAAACTCTGAATGTTTAGTTTCTTTTTCAAGTAAGTTCCAATGCTTTTAATGTGGCTGCAAACCTGTTTCAAATCACTTGACGTTGCCTCGCTGGAACTCTCTGGTTCAAATGAAGACTCTGGATGTTCAAAAAATTTTTTGAGAAGGAGCTTTTGGAATTGGAATGTCAGTACCATGCGGAGCTGGTTCAGGGCAGACTGACAACTTGGATAAACAATTTTCGATTTTCTTATTTAGAAAATCTTTTTATATCAGTTAAACAAATACAACAATCTCTAACATGGTCAATTGGTTCACGCCAGATCATGGGAACTGCAAATGGCAATATCTTTTGCTCACCAACAGCCCACCGGAGCATCCAAGTGTTGCATGAATTGCTGCAAATATGAGGTGTCCATTTTTTGTTTTGGTCAACACCTGTGCAACCGAAGTAGCACTAATTTGCAGTTTTCATATTCATTGCAATATTTCGTGGATGTGCTGGCAATGCATATTTTCCACAAACGTAGCAAAAGCTATTGGTATTACAATAATGCAAGAGGCTAGCGATGCACTTAGCAAACTGCAAACAGTGACACTGTCTCAACCTATCAGGTCTCTTCAGTGCAGTTGGTGACCGACAAGTAGCCAGAGGCTGTTAGTAAAGCATAGCTTAGACACCACACTTGTGGGACCTATACTAGGTCCACTGCAATATATGGTGTGGCAGTACTCTGCGTAGCCGTATCACTCGCCAATGAGTGGCGGTTGCCGCAGTTGCACTACGTCTAACAACTGCTAAACCAATAGTGCTGTCACAACCCAGTGGTCACAAGCTCTTATAATAGCCTCTAGATCTGGGGTTCTCAACCTTTATTCTTTCATTTACCCCTTGGCAAATTTCATAAGTAGAATTTACCCCCAAATGTTTTTATATTTTTTCACTTCTACAAATGCCTATTGCATTGGTTCTCAAAGTGCTCCGACCGGAGCCCCACGGCTCCGCGAGAGAACCATAGGGGCTCCGCGAGCTATTTGTTTACTTTTGTTTATCTTTTATGGAAAGATATTGTGGGGCTCCGCAAATAGTGGTGAACCCCTTCATGGGCTCCACAACACCAAACGTTAGAGGTCTCCGCAAGGTATCAAATCGCGGTTTCGACAGTCTTTGTAGACGCAAATTCGGTCCAAAGAGAGGTCGCTAACCTTTTTTATTTAGGTGATGATCAACCTCTTCATGGGCTCCGCATGACCAAAAGTTTGAGAACCTCTGTAATAGGTAAAAGTGTGAATTTTTGCTAACAAAATTTACCTCCAAGGGGTAAATTTACTCCCGGTTAAGAACCCCTGCTCTAGATGCTTGTCGGTCACCAACTGCACTGAAGAGATCTGATAGGTCGAAACAGTGTCACTGTCTGCAGTTCGTTATTGGGATTAGTTTTACACTTTCCTCGATTTGCCATTTTGCAAAAACAACAAAAAAGTGGAAGGGCGTTTTCTAAAACAAAACAACTTTTAAATTAGCGGTTTTTTCAGCTACATCAGATTTAGCATGCAGCTCACTGGAACTCTGAACTAAATTACAAAATACAATGACAAGTACAAGAATTGCAGTAGCATTGGTATCTAATATTATTGTATCTTAATGTTAAAATGTTTGACAATGATTAAAGCTATTAACATGTCTCTGATCTTACATAAATCTCACATTGGTGAAAATGGACTCATACATTAAAAATTCCAGAGACTACTCTGCTTATCGACGTACAACCTTTCCATGTTCAAATTTCTGCTAATTAGAAATAGTGAGCTTGTGCAGTCTATCCACCAGAATAGAGAAACCCAACTTACTACACTGAATCAAATTTTGGTAGAGCATGGCACTTTTATGGTATAGACCAGTGCTTCTCAACCTTTTTTTCTCGCGACCCAAATGTTGAGCGTGAATAAGTTGAAAAACTTTGGCGACCCAAAAGTTTTTTAGATTTTGTTTTGCAAACACAAAAAATTAAACTAAGCATATCACAATCACAAAAGGTGCAAAACTTAATCAATGTGAGCCTTGGACTTGAATCGATTCCACAACTCTGTCAAAATGTGGAACAATTTTGCTCAAGGACAATCTCATGTCATTTTCAGGCTCAAGACAGTTTCTAGTTTTCGTTTTGATCTGTGTAAGCGTAGAAAACCCACTCTCACATAGACAAGTGGTAACAAACGGCAGAAGAGCTTTGACTGCGTGCATGCCAACAATATTCTTTTCGTTCTTGATTTTTGTCCAAAATTGACCAAGCTTTCCATTTTCAAAGACATTCTTTAACGAACTGTCACACTGAATGTCAATAAATGCCTCTTCGAATCCAGTAATACTTTGGCAACTCTCAGGCAATGCATCAACATCAACAGCAAATGGATTGCGTACCCATTCCAATTCTTTTGCTCTGTGGGGGATAATTAGATCAACTTCTTGTATTAATGCAGCTAAATGCCTTTTCATAATAATCTGGACATCATCAAGACACACCTCTTCCATATCTTCCAGAAATTGATTAAATACAGGAAATGATGCTGTTTTCTGAGACTCTATCTTTCTCTTCCACAAGTTCAACTTTTCTCTAAAAGCAAGCAGCTTTTCAGAGACGTCAACTAGCATTATATTTGGTCCTTGCAAAGATTGATTCAAAATATTCAATTGATAAAATATATCAGAAAGATATGCCACAAGCAATAGCCACTTTTGATCAACTAATTTATCTGCCAAGGTATGTTTCCTCTGTATCAAAAATTCTCTCACCTCCTTGCGTAGAGTGACAAATCTCTCCAGAACTTTGCCACGAGATAACCATCTCACATTAGAAAAGTATATCAGATGTTTGTGTTCAGCATTCAAATATTCACATAGTTTTCCAAACAGTCGCGAGTTCAGAGACTTGGACTTGATGAAGTTGACGATGTGGATTACATCCTGCATGACATTTCCCAACTCAGTCGAAAGCCTGTGAGATGCCAAATTTTCTTGGTGTACGAAGCAGTGGCTGGTCATCACATTAGGATAAATTTCTTTCACTCTAGCAGTAAAACCTTTTCGGGATCCCAACATAGCTGGAGCTCCATCTGTGCAAATTCTGGACCAATTATTCCACTCCAATCCCTCCTCTTTCATAAATGAATCGACCAACGCAAAAATATCTTCGCCACGGGTGGTTGTTTCTAAAGCTCTGCAAAATAGAAACTCTTCTTCTAAAGTGTTTTCACCAAGATAACGGACGTAAACAAGTAACTGAACATCATCACTTACGTCAGTACTTTCATCAATTTGCAGGCTATACTCTCCACCTTGTTTTATAGAAGAAACCAACTGTTCTTTGACATTCAACGACATGGAAGCAATGCGCCTTTGAACAGTGTCATTCGACAACGGGACTATATCTAACTTCTTTGCAACATCGTCACCGCACATTAAGCGCACCATTTCAATGGCTGCTGGCTTGATTAATTTCTCTCCTATTGAATGAGGTTTCTTTGCACGCGCAATATGCCAGGCTACTACGCAAGACGCTAATGTTGCTTGCTTTAACGTGCAGATATAATGGCTGCTGACAGAATCAATTCGTTGTTTTTTCAAGTTTTGTTCTTTTCTCTCAAAAATTCACGATTTTTATCAGAAAGCTTACTGTGCTTAGTTTGCAAATGACGCTTCAGCTTATTGTCTTTGAATGATTCATTGCTCAGTACTTCATTGCAGATTACACATTGTGGTTTGACGATACCTTTGTCAACTAGATATGTAAATCCGTAATTTAAGTGTTCCGGCTTATATTTTCTCTTAGCTGCCATTGCTAACAGAACTGTAAAACAAACTAAATAAATTTTTAGCCACTTGCCTAAAAAGAACCTTCTAGCTCTTTAGGCTACTAAAGTTGCACATTCAGTAAGATCATTTTTCAACCGTATTGTCACAGCTGATAGATAGGTTATAACCGGCATCTAAACACAGCTACAGCTTTCAAGTTTCAACTACCTCCAGTAGAACTTTTACTGTGCTCTAACAATGCACTGCTAAACAGACTATGACGCAACAATAAAAACAGTCAATTTACAGGCAATTTATTATTCGAACCATCAACATCAACTCACAACAAAACAATAGATTTACAGATGTGAACAACTACGGTAATAGTCGACGACCCAACCAAATTAAGCCGCGACCCACTTTTGGGTCGCGACCCAGGGGTTGAGAAGCACTGGTATAGACTATAGACACTGATAAAGAACCACATCAAAAGAAGTACAGACGTAACTTGCGTTGGCTTCAAAGGCGTATTAATACTCCTTCGCACCCAACTAACAAAGTGCGAAGTTGGCATTTCTAGGTTTTTTCTAAGTTTTTGTAATGTCCAGTATAAAAATTTTCGGTTTTACAAAGAAGTATTTTAATTTTCACCAGATATGTTTGTAACTCAAAAACTAGACACGATGAAAAACTGGTTGCAGATTTGGATTCAGCGTCATAAAATTATCATAAAATCATTCTTATTAGCTACAAAAATTGTGTTAAACAGTGTAAGCGGTATTTTCTTAACCAGCTGATCACTCGCCAATCAATATTTCGTTTTTCGGAGACGCGCGCCACTGCATTCATACTGTCATATGCTATTTATATGGATGATTAGCCCAGTTAAATATTTATACACTAATGCTTTGTAAAATTATGTTGCTACAACTCAACATATCCGTAAATACATAACAAAATACAATATATCCAAGCAGTAATGATACTCACGGCTTACGAGAAACAAGTAGAGTCTTCATGCAATATACAAAACATTGAAAGTAATAAGCTTGCAATAAATTGATAGGAAACGTGTTTTTATCGTAGACCAGTGGTTCTCAACCGATGGGCCTCAGCACATAGCAATGCATTATGCTCTTTGCAGTCAGCGCCTGCAGATTTGCTTGTTGTCATGTTGATACGACACCATATCGTAACAGGTCCTTGCTTACTAGTATTTTCTAATGCCTTAGATAGATTATTGTATTTACTGTAGTGTCAGCAATAGATTAAGATGCTTATTCGTTAATGCACCTACCATGCAGCTTATTGGTAGGTTCGGACTCTTTTAATTTAGCTTATGGAAATATTCAAATTATGGTTCACATCAATGTTCACTGTCAAGTTATTGTTAACTTGAAACCTATCTAAATATCTTGGCTTTCAGCAGAAAATTTTGTGTTCTTTTTCAAAACGATGTTCAAGTGAGACTTCGCCGAAATCACCAACGAGATCACGGTAAAACTTTGGCAGTTTTGTGTTTGTTTCTAAGCTAATTTTAAAATTCTTTTATTTTCTGATATTGTTTTGATTTTCCGCTGTAGATTTGAACGCGGGACATAAATATTTTAGTGGCTACTGTGCCACGTTATCATGCATAGTGTATATTATCGCCCCAGGCTTTTTCGCGAGTTTGCTCACAATTAGGAAGTGATGAATTTTTCAATTAACTAATTCAGTGTTTAGCAACGGTTACTTGTAATTCTACATAGCATCAGACTTTTAAAAGTTTAGGAAATAGTGTTTAATTATGACATAAGTAACAATTAACACACAAGTACATTTGTTACGGTGAGAGATCTATTATTTCTCGGCCTTTGTGATAATTAACCACGTTTTGTTTGTAGCCAATTAGTCTTGCCGCCATTGTGTGTTTTTCTCTTTGACGATAATCCTTCTAGACGTTTTCTATTTAGTTTTCGCTGTAAGAATCGTAGCGGCATTGGTTTTCTCTTTTAATTGCGTACAGTGTCTGGCGGGCCACCTTGCGATTGCATGTTAATATTAGTCTCAGTTTACTTGTTGGGGTGGTTGCAGTTAAGTTTTATGTTAGTGGTTTCAATTGTTCGCTAGTTAGTCCTTGAGTGCGCTACGAGTATGGTGTATTATTGCTGCCCCCACCGCAAGGACAGTTAGCGCCCCGCAGTTTATATTAGTATTAGTGCATGTTTAGACCTGATCTATCTTGCTGGATTGGCTTAACCGGTCCAGCTTGTGTATGTTAATGCAATGTTGTTTTATAGGTTACGCACACATTGCCTTCAACGCCGTTTAGCTTGTGCTGATCTTATCGGCCTGTTACTGTATATATAAAATTTAGTGTCAATAGAATTTTCATTTAAGTCTTATCTGCTGCTGTGCTGTATTGATCCTGAGATCAGCGTAGTCTACTGTTGAGGCTAAGCCGTCTCTCCCTTATTCGGTAGAATCGCCGTTTGAGTTATTTGGACGTTACATCTCTTTTAGCCGGCCCGAAAATTCAGGAACAACAATATCACATTGGAGTGGAAGAATTTTCAAATTTATGAAGGTGAGATAGAGATGTTGAAATAAGTCCAGATCACCATCCAGAGTACAAAGTACATAAGCAAAGTATGATAAAAACAAGCTGATACACTACAATGACGAAATGAAAGGCACAAGGAAAACACATACATACGTTTGTGAATCACAACAACGAACCGCGGGTACATAACCGAATTCGCGCGTAACTGCAACTGCGCATGAAATTGTGCATCTATGGAACCACAGGCCACTTCCATCGACTCCCAAATGCTCAATCAAGTAGTCCGTTTTTACGTGTAGAATAGGCCGCGCTCAAGCCTATACGCAGTGCAGCAAACAGTCCATAGGAGCGCTAGCGAAATGTTCATATTAATGTTGATCGATAGGCCGCGCTCAAGCTCATAAACAGTTTAGTCAACAGTCCATAGGAGCGCTAGCGAAATGTTCATATTAATGTTCATCGGTAGGCCGCGCTCTAGCCTATAAACAGTTCAGTCAACAGTCCATAGGAGCGCTAGCGAAATGTTCGTATTAATGTTCATCGGTAGGCCGCGCTCTAGCCTATAAACAGTTCAGTCAACAGTCCATAGGAGCGCTTTACATATCGTTTTCGAGGAAACACAGTTTTCTTATGTCTCTCAGGAATGTCTTTTGGTCGGCTGTTCGCACCTTTACGCGGCGCACGATGTCATCACGATCTGGTAGGACCTCTTCCACCACTCCTTTAGGCCACAAATTGCGATGGGGACTCTCTTCAACCAGCAAAACAAAATCACCAACTTTGAAATTTCGCTGAGGTGCCAACCACTTTTGATGACGCTGTAGAAGGGGGAGATATTCTGCCCGCCATCTTCGCCAGAACTCGTCAGCTTGAAATTGACATGCGCGCCAAGATGAACGCATGCTGTCTGATGTTAAGAAGGCATCATTAGGAAGACCAGGACAAACGCTTCCTGTTAAAAGCATAGATGGAGTCAAAGCTTCAACATCACCAAGCTCAGTTCCCACTCGAGTTAAGGGACGATTGTTTAATATACACTCTATTTCTTTGAACAGTGTCAACAAGCCCTCGTCTGTAAGTGTTCTCAAGTGACGATCAGCAACCATGGAAGCAATTGTCTTACGAACAAGACGAATGATTGCTTCATAGATTCCTCCCTGGTGACTAGCGAGAGGGGGTGTGTGCTTCCATTCGATCCCACATGGGGCGAGTTCATTTGTTATCTTGTAATCATCTAGACGTTTCAGACCACGCTTAAGTTCTGCAGAGGCTCCAGTAAAATTTGTTCCATTGTCCGAATAGATGATTCTAATACCATGACCGCGAACTGCCAGGAACCGCCGCAAAGCCATGAGGAAAGAGCCAGTCGTTAAATCATAAGCCATTTCCAAATGAGTACTTCTAGAAGCTAGACAGGTGAACACGCAGCAGTAACGACGTAAGAGGTTACGCCCTTGCTTCACCTCCAAAGGTCCCATAAAATCCACTCCACAATGTTCAAACACGCACCTACTCGGATTCACTCCTGCAGATGGAAGCGGCGACATCAACTGAGCACCTGCAACAGCTTTGCAGTTACGACACGTCATACAGGTGGTTTTGATGTAGAACTTGATAGTTTTACCTTGACCAAGTATGTGATAACGCTGCCGCAATTTGTTAGCAACATATTGTGAAGCGAGGTGGCCTCCAGCACAGTGCGCATCGTTGATTATCAGTCCTGTAACGTGGTGACGCTTCGGCAGCACAATGGGATGCTTGAAGTCCACAGGCAAGTTAGATCGCTGCAGCCTTCCACCAACACGAATAACTCCATTGGTGACAATAGGACAAAATTTTTGCAAGGGTCGAAGAGCCGTTCTGGCCAGTTCGCCGCATTTTCCATCACCTACTTCATGACATGGATGCTCTTCCAAGGCCTCCACTAAATGAGGAAAGGACTGCTGTTGAGCAAGACGAATAAGTGTTAGCAAGGCAGCGTTGTATTCTTTACCATTGATAGGGCCCTTCTCCACCGACGTAGAAGTGCCAAAAGTTGATCGCATACGTAACATTTGTTTTAGTCGTAGAAGCCACGCTACCGACCTAACAGCTTGTGGAAGTGAGCTGTATCGAGAAGTAAGTCTTTTTAGGGGGTCTTCAGCTGCACTGTAAATTGAACTCTTTACTTCTGTAGCACTTTCATCCGAGTCTTTCATTTCGACTGCGGCTGAGAAGGAGGAACAACCGATTATGGCAGCTGACTCAATAATTTTTTCTTCTTCAGCATCAGAAATTTCATTTGAATGCGCGACTTGAGGCCAGGCTGTCTCTTCTTTCAAAAGAAACGATGGGGCGCGGAGCCACCTCTCGGACTTACCAACCTGCCTTGGGGAAACGCCTCGTGAATACAAGTCAGCAGGATTGTTGCCTGTATCCACCCAATTCCATTGATCTTTTGTCGAAAACTGGAGGATTTGATTAATACGATTTTTTTCAAAGGCTGGTCGTCGCATAGATGTATTTCTCAAATAACTAAGGACAGTGGTGGAGTCCGACCAATACAAAATGCGGCGCAAGGAGATATCGTGCTCTTGCTTAACTATTTTTGACAGCCTAATGGCAACTACAGCAGCACAGAGTTCTAGACGAGGAGTTGAGAGCCGCTTTACTGGAGCAACTCTAGACTTACCAATAATAAATGAGCAAGCATATGCCTTACCGTCAAAGGCACGGAAGTAGCAAACAGCACCATAACCATCACAACTGGCATCTGCAAAACAATGCAATTCTACAAATGTTGAAAATGAAAATCCTTCATAAACTCTTGGCACTGAGAGGCCATTCAAGCAAGATAACGCCCTTAACCATTTTTCCCATGTAACGCGATCAACATCAGAGATAACAGTGTCCCAATACAACTCTTGCTTGGCTAACCTTTGGAGAAGTAACTTCGCTGGCAACATGTAAGGCGCAACCATTCCCAAGGGGTCATAAACACTGGCCAGGACCGACAACAAACCTCTACGAGTCAATGGGTGGCTGCCAACAGCTACTTTGATGCGAAGTTGATCACTATCCGGATCCCAAGCCAGGCCGAGCGTTTTGTGCATAGAAAGTTCTTCTTCGTGTAAATCGACTTCGTGCAGTTGTGGAGAGAGAAGTTCAGTGGGAATAGCTTCCAGGACTTCACGGGAATTGCTGGCATATTTAGTCAATTGGAAGCCTCCACTAGCCAAGAGGTCGCTTAGCTCATCCACCAATTGAACGGCCTGAGTACTGTCTTCCACAGAGATCAGTAGGTCATCAACATAAAGATGTCTCTGTATTGCTAGCTGAGCTTTGATAGATGCATTCGTTCGATTCTCTGTTGCTGTACGGCGCAAGGCGAAACCTGCAATACTGGGAGACGAAGTAAGTCCGAAGGTATGGACCGTAAGTTGATAGACTTTGACTGGCATGTTAGGGTCGCCATCTGTCCACCACAAAAGCCTGAGAGCCGTTTGATCAATAGGGTCCACTCTAACTTGATGGAACATGTTGCGGATATCCCCGACCACGGCAACGGAATGAGGCCTGAATCGAAAGAGAACCCCGATCATTGAGTTGGTGTTATCGGGTCCTTGTAGCAGCTGCTTATTTAGGGAAGTGCCTTGGAAACTAGCAGCACAGTCAAACACTACTCTGAATTTACCGCCTGTGCAGTGATGCGGAATGTACCACGTGCTGTGGGCCGCCTTGTCAGCATGGGGATCAGTGACCTCAAACGCATGCCCCAAACGAATCATTTCATCTATCTTAAATTTGTACTTGGCGTGAGTCTCTGGCTCTCTCAGCAATCGACGGCCAATACTCTTCAAACGAGACTGAGCAACACTGTAGTTGTTTGGAAGGTCCGGATACCCCTCTTTCCAAGGAAGTCGCATGTGGTAGTGACCATCCTTCCATACACACGAGCTCTCCATTGATTTGGTTGCCTGTTCGTCATCTAAAGATGGAAGGCGAACGTCATCGTCTCTTGATAAATCTACGAAGTCAAGTTGACACGGGAAAACTGCATTGAAGTTTCTATCCAATTCCTGATTGAGAATTAAATTAACATGATTAGTTCCTAAAGCTTTCCCGGCAGTATTCCCCTTCTAAGGCTCACAACCAAACAGGACCCAACCCAATGGAGTCCTTCCAGCCCACAACGCGGAATGGCTGCCCTGACGAACTTCGGAAAAGATGTGCAGCTCCGGAGAACCCATACCAATCAAAAGGTCTATGCGGTCGGCATCAATAATAGGAATGTCCACATTGAACAGATGCTCGTTATCAGTCAGATCATTAGATGCAGGCATACTGCCGCACATATCGGGTAAGCGGTCAACAATGCGAACTTCCTCTAATGTAAAGTGGGCACTTTCTTTTACTCCACGCACCAAGCACTTTGTTTCAAATGTGTCTAGCCTCTTGACACTTCCGTCTGCCAACTGCAAGTTTGACTTTATCGGATTACCATACAACCCCAACTGAGTATACAGACGTTGAGATAAAAGGTTAGTATCAGCACCAGAATCCAGCAGGGCTAAGGCATCTATGCTTGATCCATTCTCCTCATTTGTTACACGAACCGGCAACACTTGGAGTCGTTTTTTGGACTTTGTAAAACATGAAGCGTTTACATTACTTGTTTCTGTTATCCTAGTACAGTCGACGTTTCCAGCCGGCACCGACTGGGAGCTTCCGCCAGAAGCTCGAGTCGACTTAAAGACTGATGCAGCTTTACCTTGTTCCTCCGGTGGATGCAATAAAGAATGATGGGCTTCGGAACATGTTCGGCATCTGCGTTGACTTGGACAATTTTTCGCTATGTGCCCTATGCCTAAGCAGTTGAAGCAAAGATTTTTCTGTCTAACCACAGCTTTGTGATCGCTTAGAGACCGCTTGATGAAGTTCTCACAATGCCAAACGACATGACTAACGGAGTCACAGGCCATGCAACGCTTGATCCTCTGTGTCTCTGAGGATTTGATCCGCTCGGGGGAGAATGCATGCTTAGCGTTGGAGTCAATTTGCGCAAAGTGGGCCCGGGCCGACTTTACCTTTAAGTGAGTACCAACATTTGGTAGTGTCTTCGCCTTGTTGGCAGCCATTAATCTTCCTAGACGTGAGCTAGCGAGGCGCTGGCTCCTTTCGATGAATTCCAAGAAAAGATCAAAGGGCACAACATCCATATCGTACCCCTTCTTAAAGGCCAGTTTCGTGAATCGATCCTGAAACTGCCTGGGCAACCGATTAAAGATGCCATCAATAGTTGAAGCAGAATTAAGAAGTTGCAAAGCTCCAGCAGATTCGACCACCATTTTACAGTTGACAAGATCGGAGTACAAATCTTGCAATCTACGCTCATCTGTGCGAATCTGTGGTCCATCCGACACCAATTGAATGTGGGCCTTGATAGCCACGTCAGGGGAACCAAATGCCTTGTGCAAAAGTCGCAGTGCACTGTTCAAGCCCTCACTGGGCTGCAACATGACGCAGTTGCTAATCAGCTTTCTCGCTCGACCAGTCGTAGCTTCAAGAAGCAGCTGCAATGCATGTCCTGGGTCAGGGTTTCCATAAATATTGAGAATTCGATCTTGTACCTGTCTCATGAAAAGATGGTAATGCAACGGATTGCCATCAAACTTTTCCTCATTCGTGAGGGTACGAGTACCTTGGCATCGAGCAAACATTCTTGCCACATCGTTCACTGAACAGGAAGAGTCAGGGAGTGTACGGGAGTTTCCGGCCGGCCCTTGAACTACTGTCGGTTGGTAGGCACCAAGACCATGGACGTGGAACTGCGATACTTGAGGTACCCTAGGACTGTTCGTTGAAGCTACGTTGGCTCCAGAAATTGGAAACAGTTGGCCAGGTGCAGAACTGGATACCATTCCAGGGATAGCTGAATGTTGGGTATGAGCCGAACTAAGAACTGTTAACGGTGGTTTAAAGCCCCCCGCCAACACCGACGGCCAATGAACAGATCGCCCATGCTCAGTAATGGCCGGCCCATGAGCACCTGAGACGGCATGTCTTGGTGCAGAAGTTGCAGTTTCCAGCCATGGCGTAGCTTCAGGATCCAACACTCGGCTAACAGGCATGGCACTCGTACCTGATGCCCCCACAGGGACTGGAACAGAACACACAACGGCAACGGGATTGGTGTCCACTAAGCTTCCTGTAGTGGTTACAGGAAGCAGATTCTGAGCTGGCGAACTCACTTCTGCAGGGAACTGATTTAGACTACTCAGATAGCCATCCACCTTATCGTGCGGAGATAGAACAGACTCGATTCCATCTGGTCCGGGCAGAGCTTGATCGCTTTCTGCTCTGATTCGCGCCTTCACTAATGCCACTTCAGCATCTAGTATAGCTTGCTCCGATTCAAAACGGGTTTCTGCCCTTCTTTCTTCTAGCGCTCGCTCACGACGCACTTGCTCTAACCGCACCTCGGCTAGTTTGGCTTCTATGCGTGCCTTGCACGCCGAAGACATTGCAGTGGCTTCTGAATGGCTGGATATGAGATCCCGGCCAGATCCTTTACTTTTTGAATGTCGAGATCGGGCCCCATCTGACACTGTAACGGAAACGGTCTCAATTCCGTCAAGCATGAAATCAGCAACTCGCAATAACAGTTCTTGCACTTCCTTGTCCCTTGTTTCAACGTCTTTCATGTATTCTTTGGATCGACTGCTGTCACTAGCAAGAGCGCAACAAAAGTCCTTAACGGTGGCAACAAATTTATCGTGTGCAATGACCAACTGTGATTTGAGTTTTGCAATTGATTTAGCGCGGGAAAAATCACGTGACTCAAGCATGGACGCGAGCTGCTGCATGATCTTAGGAACATGACCTCTTAGCCCTCCAATAGCTCTACTAGCGGTCAATGCTGAGTTCGAAGCTGAATCACATAATTCAAATTTAATGTCTAATTGCTCATCTTCCTTAGTACAGGAAGCCATTTCAGGCGTGCTGCGCGGCATGATCCCAACGGCTTACACAGCAGCAATGTAGTTGATTGCCTTCAAGAGATGTAACGTCCAAATAACTCAAACGGCGATTCTACCGAATAAGGGAGAGACGGCTTAGCCTCAACAGTAGACTACGCTGATCTCAGGATCAATACAGCACAGCAGCAGATAAGACTTAAATGAAAATTCTATTGACACTAAATTTTATATATACAGTAACAGGCCGATAAGATCAGCACAAGCTAAACGGCGTTGAAGGCAATGTGTGCGTAACCTATAAAACAACATTGCATTAACATACACAAGCTGGACCGGTTAAGCCAATCCAGCAAGATAGATCAGGTCTAAACATGCACTAATACTAATATAAACTGCGGGGCACTAACTGTCCTTGCGGTGGGGGCAGCAATAATACACCATACTCGTAGCGCACTCAAGGACTAACTAGCGAACAATTGAAACCACTAATATAAAACTTAACTGCAACCACCCCAACAAGTAAACTGAGACTAATATTAACATGCAATCGCAAGGTGGCCCGCCAGACACTGTACGCAATTAAAAGAGAAAACCAATGCCGCTACGATTCTTACAGCGAAAACTAAATAGAAAACGTCTAGAAGGATTATCGTCAAAGAGAAAAACACACAATGGCGGCAAGACTAATTGGCTACAAACAAAACGTGGTTAATTATCACAAAGGCCGAGAAATAATAGATCTCTCACCGTAACAACATTTTTAGATATATTAATCGGTGATTGCTTGAAGTGTAATTCCTAATTGCAAACCTGTGTTGACCTTGTTGAGTCTTTGTTTTTGATAACCGCTCATCTTAAATTGTCACATAAAATACTGGTAAATTGGATTCTCACTCCACCTCTAATAAACTTGGATTTGGAATACATCAACGTGTGACAATATCAAGAGGGCGCGTTGAACAACTCTAACTTCGATATTCCCCTTGTAGCATTGTGTATGATGAAACTACTGCTACAATCATCATACATGAGCACACTATCTTAAAGATTCTATTAATATGAGACAGATCATAAAGTTATCCATCTAAAACCGAGATCAAATCCCCGATTGAGAAGTTTTCCTGGTACTTATGGGTTATCTGTCACCACTTTTTTTTAATTTAATAAACCTAACCCTGTACACTCCCTTCCAGTGTACACTGCCCCATACATTTACATACCGGGCCTGCCCCTTCAGTGTACACTGCCTTCCTTAGGTCCCACAAACTCATTTTAGGCTTAAACAGTATATATACAGTTAAATAATAGTAATTTAATACCTGGTGAAAAAAAGTGGTGACAGATAACCCACAAGTACCGTTTTCCTTTATGGAAGGTCAGTGTTACGTCGCTACCAGAGCAGCATCAAAATAATTTGCCCACCAAATCGGTGTGCTTGGACGTTTGAGTGTTTAATCCTGGGCTAACACCTCCAAGGTAACTGATACAGATCGCGGATTCGAATCCCACCCAATGCCGTATATCAAGAGGGCGCGTTGAACAACTCTAACTTCGATATTTCCTTTGTAGCATTGTGTATGATGAAGCTACTGCTACAAACATCATGCATGGGCGAGGAATCTCAGCACACTACCTTAAAGATTTTATTGATATGAGGCAGATGGAAAAGTTATCCATCTAGAACCGAAGTCAAATCCCTGATTGAGAAGTTAGCTTCATGGAAGATCAGTTTTACGTCGCTACCAAGGCAGCATCAAAATAATTTGCCCACCAAATCGATGTGCTTCGGCGTTTGAGTGTTTAATCCTGAGCTCATACCTCCAAGGTAACTGATACAGATCGCGGATTCGAATCCCACCTAATGCTGGTTTAACTGATGCTACTTTAGTGGCGACGTAAAACTGACATTTTATGAGGCTAACATCTCAATCGAGGTTTTGATCTCGGCTCTAGACGGATGGCTCTCCCATCGATCCTTATATTTTCAAAATCGTTAGTTTTGCAAATGTAAGCTCATCTGTAGTACTACAAGAGGCCAGCTATGCATTTTGAGCGAACTGCAAACAGCGACACTGTTATGACCTGACAAGTCTCTTCAATATAGTTGGTGATCGAAAAGTAGCTTAAATGGATCTATAGTTGAGGTCCCACAAGTGTGATGGTCTAATTTACGCTCTATTTAAAGCCTCTAGATAATTGCCGGTCACCAAGTGAACCAAAGAGACCTGATTGGTCGAAACAGTGTCACTGTCTGGAGTTCATTCAAAGTGCATCGTTGGTCTTTTGCATGACATTAAGAACTTGTAACCACTGGGTTGTGACAGTACTGTTGTTCTAGCAGTTGATAGATGTAGTGCACATGCGACAACTGCCACTCATTGACGAGTGATACGGTTTCGCAGAGTACTACCAGACCATTCACTACAGTGGACCTAGTATAGGTTCCACATAAATAAAATTCTAAACTATGCTTTACCAACAGCCTCTAGCTACTTGTCGGTCACCAAATGCACTGAAGAGACCTGATAGGTCAAAACAGTGTCACTGTTTGCAGTTCGCTCTAAGCTTATCTATTTCATTAAAAGTGCAAGTGAAATTTATCAGTTTATGAAAAACAAGAAAATCAAGAAATACACCGGCCTAAAAGAAACCAGTTTGATTTTTCAGAGTGCTTTTTAAAGTTTTTTAGCTTTATCGTGCTGTGAGAGAAGCTTACGTTAATGGTTCTAATGCTCACACCTGTCATTGTGAACTTCAGCAATGATTCCAACTGTTTTAATTAATACATTTTCTCGTAAGCAGTATCCACAATATCTGCCTTGTCGGCGATGCGCACGATGAAAAGCTAGGGTTTAGGTTAAGATTAGCATTAAAATTGGGTTAGGGTTACTCAGTTACTTGGCATCATGAAACATTGCAGACTTACATGTATTAGGACCCGTAATATCTCTACACTACAGTAATAATGAGTTTATCAAAATTCAATAGTGTACTGTGTTCATGGAAAACTTGAAAAGTGTTTAAACAACAAAGGTTTCTACTAAAATTAATCCAAAGCAATGATTATTTTTTTTCGTGATCACCTTTGACAGTGATGTGAGAATGAGGCAATCAACATAATAATTTAATTATCTATGTGTCAATGTCAATAAATTTGGTCTTTTCAGAAAAAGTAGCAATGTTGTTTTAGCGCAATGTCTGACGAGACTCAACCTACAATAGATGGCATTGCTGATGCAAATGTTGGCTCAGGTTTGGTGAATTCACCAAAGATAAATACTGTATGGATTGTTGTTTGCATAAAATGATAGGTTTTCTCTTTACAAACGACGCCTCATTTTTTCAGAAACACACTTTTGTACAACATTTTTTCATACATAGAAGTCTGCATCAGTTTGCTGGGTACAATATACCTCAATATCAAAGACTGTGATGTAAAGAAAGTAGTTTTTATGGTTTGAACGCAAAGATGTCATCATGAAATGATAATGTGGTAACTACCACATTATTATTATAAAGTTTGGTGTGTCGTTATATGATGAGAATATAGTCTGGCCCATCGCCGCATCGTGAAAGTAGCTATATTGTAAGGTGCGAAACTATGATCTAAGTAAGCTGTGCTTGATATCTCACACTAATAGTTAATAAAGTGTAAAGTCGCTGGTTATATAGTAAGTTGGTTTAATTTTCAAACAAATTAGTTTTTATTTGCACCACAGTTTGTGGATACTCATAAAGAATAAACATCTAGAAATAAGTGATACGAATACATCAATTGAAATAGAACAATAAACTGCTGTTTAAGTAAATCTTCTTTGTTTTATTTTTTGCCATTTATATGTAAGTGCATCATGAAACCACTAATTACAAAACCACTCAGCTAATTGCATTTTATTTTGGTGATAATGATCACAAAACAAACCATAAGCTTTACATATGTACGATTAGTATGCTAATGCATCAATAATCATCCAGAACTTTCATGGTTTTCATTCACAATTATTAGAATCCATATTGCATGAGAAACTCCAGTTGTGACATCGGTGCGCCGCTGGACTACCAGCATTCCAAGGTGGCTAGTGTATTGTATTATCAGGTATTACTGTGGAGCCTCCAAAAAGTAGTACTTCAACCAGGGAGCATCCAGTTATTCAAGTGCAGTTAAGGTGGATGTCACGTTCACGCCGCCATGTGAGCGTTTCTATGCTTTATTGGATCCTGTTTCACGCGCTTCTTCCTACCAAACACGAGGAAGTCTGTCCTTATGCTGCAACGGGCTGGCTCCAATTTGCTCTAAAAGGAAGCTTAAGCGATCACAGAAAAATATAAAAGGCGATAGCCGATCGCAAATATCCATATTGTAGGCGTCGCCCGGCAGAGCTACCAGTCAGTTATACCCCGGTTAAAATATCAATTGAGCCAGCTTTACCGGCTTTATTCAAATTACGTTTATAAGAGCAGTAACAAAAAGTTTAAATAAATACGGGCATCTGCCCTAAGCGCCTAATTTCGATCATTGTATTTTAATTAAGGCTTGTCTCACAAACTCTTAATCAATCAACAAACTCCGTCGGTTCCTTATTATACTGTATATCAGTGGTTCTCAAACTTTTTGCGATGCGACGCATTTAAAAAAGCTTCCGAGACTTTGCGACGCACCAGACAGCATCCTACAGTTTAGTTTGCCGTACTGCGAGATAAATGTGATCCATAATCTACATAAATAACTGCCCCTATGCTCCCGAGATTTTGGATTGGTCTGTCATCTTCAATCGTAAAATTACGCTCTTCTAAGTTTGTAACTCATCTTTCCTGTTTTTGTCCAACATACAACTAAATGCTTTATTCTTTATATATTTTTCGCCAATTAAGTTAACTTCTGCAATTTGATTCTTGAATAACAAATCAACCGTTACAACAGTGTATTAAAAACACTATTGTGAAAATGTCAGAAGAAAGTAAGAAAAGAATCTGCAATCAGAGTTCTTTTGACCCAATAAAACTTAGACTTAATGGCACAAAACCAAAATATCCCGCGACGCCTTTGGAAAATTGAAACGACGCACCGGGGCGTCGCGACGCACAGTTTGAGAACCACTGCTGTATATACTAGGCCTACCATATTTTCGTTGTCCAAAAAGAGGACAAGTTTCGTCAGCAAGTAAAATACAAGTAGGATAAGACCATCCCCTAGGCTACATTCAGCAAACGTTACGGCAAAAAAATAGACAATAAAACAAGACAAATTTATTTGTCAGATTCAGCCCATGAATATTTTGCGGTTGCCCCAACTTTTTTTTATAAGAAAGGATCAGCTTTAACGTGATTATAAAATTGAAAATCGCTACGTCCTTTTTTGAAACAAGGATGCTTCTGCCGTAGTTCATGAGAAAACACTTTTTCTCTTTGGCATCATTGTTTAGCTTTATTTAGCTTTCCAAATTTCATCATTGCATATCAGATTAGAATGATAAGTTATTTTCGTCCTTTTAAGGTCTCTGCATCAAATTGATTTTTAATTTAGTTGATTAAATTTTACCCGAACAATGCAGCTGGGAATACCATAACAGTACTAGTAACTCACAGTAACTTCTTTTTTATAATAGCTAAGTGTTTAATCTAGTCCTAGGTGTATGACTTAAAACTACAACCGGCGACAGGGCTTATGTGCCTTGAGACGTAAAGGAGCTGTCTCTTAGCTGTCGTTGCTCCCAGGTCACCCTTGGGCAAGGTGTAGCACCTGATAGCCTCCCCTGTTAGGGTTACAACTTGACAGTTTTTTATTTTTACTGTATCTAGCGACACTTTGTACATATTGTATATACTTTTCTTCGTGTGTGTTTTTTATTTTACCTAGTATCTTACAGGTGCGATGGCCATGCCATTATCTTTACATTTAATCTAAATTCTATTCATGTGCATGTATTAACGTATATCGTTTTGCCATCATCTCCTTTTTTTGTCCACTGCTGTGTTATTTATTTCTATGTATGCTGATTTGGACAAAAATAAAATAAAATTGATTGATACTTTATAATAATTATATTAATCTAAATGGTAAAAAAGAGGGCATTAGGCTACTTTTTAGTGTCCTTGGAGGACCATTCATTTTTTTTAAAAAAAGAGGACAAATCCTCTTAAAAGAGGACGTATGGTAACCCTAGTATATAGGGGCTGAAAGTCAGAATTGATGGTGGACGCCGTAATGGTTTTTGTGTTACGATGACAAATATAAGTTACTAGCCGGCTTTGCCGGCGTCGCCCGGCAGAGGCCCTCCATCATTATTGCCCGGGTTTAGTATTTCGGTTCAACCGGCAAAGCCGGCTTCACCTATCCGGCTCTTGTGTAAGCGGGAGCGAAAAGTTTATGAATTTTATGCACTTTCACAAATCTTCTACACAAAATTGCGATCATCATATTCTCTTAATTATGACTGGCAATGCTTACAAATAATTTTGTCACAAATTATTATCGTTAATACTTGTGAGGGAGCACGGATTGTACATAATCAAAACTGATTGTAGCGGCAAAATCGTGGTTGCTTTCACAATTAAAGAAGAAACTATTTAATGGTAAGCCTATTTTGCCAATTGGTGCTGCCCTTTCCTATTTATATTTGTGTTATTAAGTTCCTAATTTGACTGCGCTATTGGTCTTGTTTCCGACATAACAACAAAAGTGGCTATTGTTCTCTCTATATTCAGTTTTACAAATTGATATGGTTATGGTTTTCTGTTGATTTTTTCTTAAACTTGGGATTTTGTTACAATGATGTAGAGTGTAGATGTAAATGACATAAATACCATAACAGGCAGCACATCAACATAAGAAAAGAAATCCTTGTTTTATAGTAAATAGCAGATTTACCCGTCGTTGATCGGGTAAAATGTAAAGACTGATTAAATTTGTACTTTGAATAACCATATTTTAATGTGTTTTCATGATTTTTATTTCATCGTACAACAGTACAAATAGGCCTCTAGTAAATATATAATTAATAGCAGATTATCATAAGACTTCTTTGTAAACTATATTTTTTGTTTTAACATTTGGTGCATAGACATAAAGATTTTTCGAACTTCCGACTCTTGAACAACCAACATATAACTGACCATGGGAGAAGCATGGTTCTACCAAATGTAGCCCAGCAACGGCTAAAGTTTGTCCTTGCGATTTGTTAATAGACATGGCAAAACTTAATCGCACAGGAAATTGGAGTCTCTTAAATTCAAAGGGTACATTTGATGGAATAAGAGGAATCCTAGGTATAAATGCATCTTCTCCTTTGTCACAGCCTGTAAGAATAGTGGCTTCAATTACATGTGGCATTAAATTTTTTACTATCAGTCGTGTGCCATTGCATAGTCTTGGCTGATCTAGGTTTCTCAGTAGCATAATTGGCACTCCAACCTTTAATAGAAGACGGTGGGGAGGAAATCCTGGAGGCTCTAAAGAATTCAAAAATTCAATAGGATAATTAACTGCTTCATTTTCATCGATGACAGAATCAACAGATTTATATGTGTATGAATTTCCTGGAATTAAATGTAAAAGTTTATCATTTATATTATTTACTGTGACATTCTTTGGTGCCAAAATTGCCCTTTCACATATCCAGGCATGATTTTGATAATGATGCATTACATTTGGAAATACATGCTCTATCAATTCTGCAACCGAATTAACAATGGTACTTATTAGTGTAAGTTGTAGATCACCATTGTGATCAAGGTGTAACCTTCCCTCTCCAAGTTGTAGTAGCTTTTCTGAAAAATCTAGGGCAATATCATCTCCGAACAATTTAGCTCTCATGTTTGTAGATAATTTTATAATTTTCACATTGCGCCATAGTGGAGAAGACTTTAGACATGCTTGAATTTCATCTGCCTTGGTTCCTTTAGGTATTACTGGAAGCGTTTGACGAAAATCCCCTGAAAGTAACAGAGTTGTTCCTCCCATCACCAAATTACAGTTTCTAATGTCTCTTAAAGCTCTGTCTAACGCCTCTAATGATTTTTTATGCGCCATTGTGCACTCATCCCAAGCAATCAAATCGCACATTTGAAGAACTTTGGCAGTTCCGGAAGACTTGCTAATGTTACAAACAGGTATTTCATTGGTGATTAAATTTAAGGGCAGTTTAAATGCAGAATGTGCGGTTCGTCCTCCTGGAAGCAATGTAGCAGCAATGCCTAATGATGCTACTGCCATATCTACCTTGTTCTCTTTGCGGACCTTGGCTAGTATAAGATTTATAACAAAAGTTTTCCCTGTTCCACCTGGAGCATCTAGAAAACAAATACCCCCACTTTTGCATCGAACTTGTTCACTGATTTGGGTATAAACATTTCTTTGGTCAGACAGGAGCTTTGATTCGTTTTCACTTACATATTTAGCCAAAACATTTATATCATAGGAGGTTTCTCTTATTAGTTCAGTAACTAAATGACTGAAATCAGTTCTGTTGCATTGTTGCAAACCATATGTAGATAGTTGTTCACCTCCCATAGATATAATTCTGTCCTCTATATCTATCAAAGCCATATTGTAGATTCTGTCATTGTATTCAATTTCTGCTCCAGGGTTTCTTAATTGAGCCTGATACTTGATGTCTTCAGAAAGGTCATTTTTATATTTTTGCCACAATGTCACAGGGCTGCTAACTTCACAGGTTTTAAGAAGAATGGCAAAGAGAGCTCTTAAACATTTGGGTGATCGTGAAATTAAAGCCTCTGATAAAGTTGCATCCCACTGTGTATCATCTTCCAATAATCCCAATCTAAAGCAAGCTTCTCTATATGTTAAACAAATATGACCTTCAACAGTTCTGAGAGTTTCAAAAGAAGCGGGGCCTTTAACTTCATGCAGCAAGATTCTTAGAAAGAAGCATTCATGTTGACTTGGGTGTACTGTGTAGACTCTTCCAAGAGTCGAATCAAATTTTACGTGAGGATGACCTTGTACTTCAGCACCCCTTTTTCTTTTGTTCCACGAATCCTTACTCCATGTATAATAGGATGGTACTTGATGATAGAAAAGTGTTCTAGCAAATTCATCTTCTTGACACAATTTAAAAAATGCTGTAAGCGTAGTGTTCTTTGGAGCTTGGACTTGCTATGCAGCAGTTTGTTTTGTAAAGTAAATTCTTTGTCCATTTTCTAAATGGACAGCAAGTTGCTGAATGGCGGGATGTCGTTCATGTATGGGAAAGCCGAAAATTCTCCAGAAAGCTTCATTGCTACTTATATATCTCCCTATTTCATACTGAGTAATTTCATCATGGATATTTGTCTCTTGGAGTGCAAACATTGCGGCATCTGACCCTTTATTGACATATTTGCAGACATACTTGATTGACTTGACAGAATTACAAAATTCAACATTTATATGTGCATTAAATGTCTTTGTTAATAATGGACAATATGGTACAATCCATCGATTATCTATTTCATGTTTTCCAATTTTCACTTGATGGCCGCCATCTTCAGGCTTTCTTCTTCTATATGATGGGTATCCTTCTTCGTTTGTTTGAGTTTCTAGCAGAAACGGCTTTGGGTAACCTTTAGAGCATTTACCATCTTTCATACATTGGGATTTGTGATTGTAAGCACCACATGGACCATGCACCATTTGTGGCTTAATAATTTCAAAGAGGAATTTGTCATTGTTAGAGTCTGGCAGCTCTGCTGATATAAATGAATCAATTTAATTGGAATGTATCTTTGTAGACAGCCAAATCAAAATATGGGCGTGTGGTAATCCTCTTTTTTGCCACTCAATAGTGTACATATAGCACCGGACTGGTCCAAATATTTCAGATTTTGTGATAAGATTCATTAGTTTTATCAGTTTTAAACGGATAACTCTTGCTGTAAGATCATGCCTATTGATATAAGTTTGACCAGGAAGTAGTTCATTTTGAATTTCGATCCATTTTGCGTTGCATGTGAAAGTAATGAAGAGATCTGGACGACCGTAGGTACGCACATAAGTCATTGCATCTTGCGTCCTTTCATGCATATACCGTGGACTGCCAGTAAAACTTGAAGGAAGAATACACAACTGGCCCAGATTTTCTCCACTTACGTCATTGTTAATGCCATCTCTTAAATGTATGTAAGATTCAGCACGAATTTTTTTTTGATGAGTTTTAATATATAGCAATCTTTCTGATATCACCTTAGCAAACATGTCCACAGCATATTGATGGAAAAGGTTCTGGGCTCGATGTAAATGATTGAAAGAATTGTCCCGAATCATAAAATGATATGCATAAAAATCCATGCATGAAATTGTCTTTCTGAAATTGACCCCAGCCTGAGGAATTCCAAAATGATAGCCATCTTCTCCATTTACATAAATCAAAGGGTATTGTAGAGCATCGTATGGTCTGTGGGTTTCACTGACCCGTTTAATAGTGTTATCTCTACATTTCAAAATAATATCCCTTTTGCCATGCTGCTCACCGCTCATTATTAAAGCAACTTCACTACATTCAGGGGCATTAAAACGACGGGCATGTTCTCCAGAAGGTCTCTTATCTGCATCAATAACAATTTGATATTCTGTTAAAGGTATATGTTCTAATACAGACTTGAAAGTTTTTACATAGCTATTTCTTGAGTGTAACATTTCTTGAAGACTTAGAATAATATTAAGCTTTATTTCCTCGCTGACATTACACCGCCTTAGAGCTTGGTTTTCTTGATTCCCCATAAAATAAATTTGTAAGAATTGACAGTTTTCATTCTCTTCTGGTAAAAGACTTCCAATTCTATGATAAACTTGACCTTGAACTTTGAAAGCTGGCATAAATCCCCCTTGTGTAACAATTTTAGCTCCAAAAGATGTCATTTGAAATGCTGAGCTATACTTTTGAATACGCTGAAGAAAATGTTTTGAGTCAGAAGTGGAGCCGGTAAGAAGATTTTTTTAAGGTTGTGGTGGTTCTTGAAACGTTGCCAATTGAACTTTACCGTCAGAACAGCACACACCAGGAGGTTCATTATCCCATTTTTTCGCTCTGCAATAATTGCAGACCTTAGACATAGAACCAATAGTGATTACTTCTTCAGCTGCATAATCATGTTTTGGATCATAATGAAATGCACCTTGTTTCCATTGCCTTGTAGTAAATGGTTGAAACCTCAATTCACGTTGCCTGCTCCTACTTCTCAAAAGTCTTATTTGACGGTTTTCTTGTGATTCCTGCTGTCGAGATAGACCATGTCTCTCAGCATCAACTCGTCTCCTGGTTTGTTGTACTTCTTGAGATTCCTGGTTCCTAGATATAGCATGTCTGTGAGCATCAATCTGTCTCCTGGTTTGTTGTACTTCTTGAGATTCCTGGTTCCTAGATAAAGCATGTCTCTCAGCATCAATCTGTCTCCTGGTTTGTTGTTATTCTTGAGATTCCTGCTGCCTGGATATAGCATGCCTATGGGCATCAACTTGTCTTCTGCTTTGCCTCTGTTCTTTTGTTTCTGATGCTCTTGCTACATGTTTTCTTCGTGCATCTGCAGATTTTCCAAATTTAAGTCTCTTCTTAGGAGGCATCTCAATGTTTTATTTCTAAAAAGGAAAAAATAAATAAATAAAATATTAAGTTGCATCTTTATCTATATGTCGGCAGTTAAATTTGTAAAGTCGTTGATCGGGTAAAATGTAAAGACTGATTAAATTTTTACATTGAATAACCATATTTTAATATAGGTTGAATAAATATAGGCTCGGCGGACATGCGCGCAATTGTTTGCGTACATCTCGTTCAAGCAAAAACGTTTATATATAAACCTTTCTAACATTCTGTTTTGCCGGCTAGTACTGAAAAAAATATTTACCTAACTAATTAAGCTTCCAAGAACATGACCCAAGTAGTAGAGACCACCCAAATTCCTTAATTTTCTGTCGAGGGCAAGTAGCAAATCTTTTAACAACAAATGGTGATTACTGCCGTCCGTTTGCTGGCAACTCAAAACAACAACTGACACAAAACCAATAAACAACTGTAATTGTGGCAGTCTGGAGGCAGCGTGAAGCTTTAACAGGCGAGATAAGTGCCAAATAAATTAACTAACTTGCTATCAAGAGTAGAGCGAAGCTAGAGGCCAAGACTTCAAAACTCGCACGCAACAACAGAATAAAACGCACGCACAATATTTAACATAGCAGATTTACCCGTCGTTGATCGGGTAAAATGTAAAGTCTGATTAAATTTTTACATTGAATAACCATATTTTAACTCTTTCCATCCCGCGCGGGTATAATTACAGGCAAGCGATCTTTAAGCGTTCGCTCCCGCGACAGTATATATACCGGCAATAACAGAAATGGCGGACATGCGCATTTGTCTGCGTACATATCGTTCAAGCAAAATCGTTTATATATAAACCTTTCTAACATTCTGTTTGTGGTTTGTAAAAATGGCGGATGGGAGCGAAAGAGTGATCGGGTAAAATGTAAAGACTGATTAAATTTGTTTACAAAACAATTATTTACAAAACCCTAAATCCGATTAACTCCTAGCAGGCAATTGTTTTTCTTCTTTTTTTTTTTTATTATCAAATTCTTTGTTAGCAGTGACCAGACAATTACGAAGAGCGTAGAATGAAGCTTTACTGTTATTTGTCAGAACTATTTCAAGTTACTTTATGTTTTTTGTGTTTTCGTTCAACGAAAGTTTTAATGCTGTAAATATTTGTGTATAGATCCTGACGAGGGCGAAATGTAGCGCCGAAAACGTTTGAATTGTATAAATATATTGTATTATTATGTTCAACGGTGTATTGCTAGTAGCAATAATAGCAACTTGGATTAAATTTGTACTTTGAATAACCATATTTTAATGTGTTTTCATGATTTTTATTTCATCGTACAACAGTACAAATAAGCCTCTAGTAGAGCCCCATAGGCTCGTATCCCCCCATAGACGATTCTGATCGAAATCAAAATACCGTACTTGGCTTCCCTGGCAAAAGTTATGTTTACCTGAATAACAACGGGTAAATGTGCTTGCTCGTACCTTCAAATTTGGATTTTTATTTGTCACAAATTTTTTTCTGTTTGTGGTACCTAACAAAAACTTTGGACAACTCTAGTATTTTAATATAAGTGGAATAAATATAGGCTCGTAGCCCCCCATAGACGATTCTGATCGAAATCAAAATACCGTACTTGGCTTCCCTGGAAAAAGTTATATAAGAATCATATGCTTGTTTGTATCTAAATGCCTCCAGTTTTATTTCTATAGCGGACAGACAGACAGACAGACAAACTTTGAGTTTTATATATATAGATGTGTTGATAGGCTTATTTTAAGACTTGATGCAAGTCCCTCAAATATTTGTGATAGCAAGCTTCCTGGCTGCACTTATGAGCTTTGGCCCGGAAATAGAGCAAACGCGGCTATACCTGCCCACAGATATATTACATCCGTTTATCTGTTTAGCTTAAGAACTCGTTGTCAAGAGAAAATATTTCTCCATAAGTACAATTGTATGTTTGGTGACTGTAATTTGACACGATGGTGTATAGCTATTTACGTAGTTTTCTCTTGATTTGCCCTCAAACTGTGGATATCATAAACTACGCCTATGTTATCGACCTCCCTACAGTGTGGTTAGAGCGTTCTAGTGGTTAGAGCGTCCGCATCGCAGTCGGTAGACCTGGGGTTCATTCCCTAAGTCGAGTCATACCAAAAGACATTAAAAACTGGTATTCACAGCTTCCCTGCTTGGCGCTCAGCTTACAAAAGGGATAGTATGGAGAACAAGCCGGCAAGCTTGCTTGTTGTGTCCTTGGGCAGGGCACTTAACGGGACGCCTCCGCTTTTATGTGGCAGACAGGTGGCCCTCCCGTACTTCACCGGGTTACAATTGTGAAGTTGCTAACCCAGCATGTCGTAAAAGACGACTCTTGGGTACCCACCAGTGGCTGTCCACCTTGTTGATGGTAGGGCTACCAGTCACTCTAGACTGGTTCGAAATGGGCTGCCATCTTTCCCCTAGCCTAATATCAATTAGGTTGACGGCATGACCTGAATTGCCGTTCATGCCGTACCTCCATTCCGAGGAAGAGGAGGGATAACCACAAACAAACAAACCTCCCTACAAATAAATTCAGACCGTGCTTACGTACAAACAGTACATAGTTTTACACACTTTTGTCGATCCTTTATAAATGACATCGGGAAATAAAGCAAAAGATGTGGATGGATGCTAAGCTCATTGATGCATGTGCAAGAATTAAGCTATGAAACAATAGGTTTCCCACTTAAAATTTTGTCGTAGAATTACGAGTATGCAGACGCTGGACATGACTACTACAAAGGTATTTCAATATGGAGACCATCTAAAGTGCTGCTGTAATAATTTTTGTTTTTCTCATTGAATTATTGAAAAAAACAGATTTAAACCGGTGTGATGGTGCTATAATATATCACTCACTTCAACAAGCAACATGTCATTAATATGCTCTACTATTTATGTTTGCTTTCACAATATTAATGAATAAAAATCGAAGCTACTGCCTGCTGCTGCTTTCACTGAAGTGGTGCCAGACAGCATTATGACAAAAAAGTGTGTTGATGAAGGGTTCAACAAATAGAGGTATAAATCACGCTTAAGAACCGCTTTATAGCTTAATCGTTACTTGCTTCGTTGGTAAAACTTAAATTGCAAGAGAATTATTTTTATTGGAAGCAGCTGGTTTATATTTGCCGAATCAGCTTTCAACTGCGTTTTTGCGGTCAGTATTGTTTGAAAAAAAAACAAATTTTGCAATTTATCGTTAATGACTACTTCGTCTTACTTCTTGAAAGGGTGAAACTTGCTGAAGTAAATAAGTCAGGTGGTGGATATATTTTGCCAAACGCCATTTTGCTCCGTCAAGAAATGCGAATTAAACGACTTATCTTCAATTGTGACGTTGCCATGACGTTTCCGAGCCCTTTACGACACTCACCTTGAGATGGTGATCAATGATGCCAATTTAGGTATTTGTAGATTCAGCAGTTTTTTTGGAGTTAAAGAGTATTTAAATACAGAATCGCGTTTTATATATTAGATAACGTGAGAAGTGACTCAAACACACCAAACGTTCACATCGGTAGTATGGAGTGTTTGTTGATTTTTACAAACATTTATTGATTGCACTTATACCGTTAATTTTACGTCAGCCATTTTTGAATGCTTGTTGTTTGTTAATGGAGCCAAAATATCTTTTCGCGTTCTATCAATGAAGCAAAGATTAATCTTTAATTTTGAAAGCAGGGATAAACACGATTTTGTTAAGAAGAGAAAATAAATTTCAAGTAATACCAAAATTTTGAAATTTTATTTTAAAAATTTACAAATAAAATTCGGGTTTGAACTATCGCAACTTTTATGAGTAATTGTATTAGTTAAGTGTTTTTAGAAGTTTGAGAAAGCTTAACCCGTTTCTACTTTCTTTGACTGTGAAGATCGTACTTCCTTAAATGATCGAATTTCTATCTTCATTGCAAGTTCTTACAATTACTTTACATATTATAATTTTTCTTGCTTCATGATGAACTGGATCACTTTTTGTTGTGTCGCTGTTTTCTTGATTTGCCAATATTCTGTTGGACATGGAGAGGGTGAAAACGTCGGAGAGTCGATAGCACTGACTCCTGAAAAATTTTACAGCAAATATTATGACCTTCTGGCACCTGGAATACAATACACATTGGCTTGCGATGATATGGAATTTATTTACCTTCAAGGTGCAAAAGACCATGTATGTATTCACCTCCGGCCTAGTCTACTTGTTTTTTGTTTGCTAGATTTAATGCATCAGTACAGTTTGATATACGACGTAGAAGTCAGTAAAATATCATTGAAGGCTATCAATGAATCTTTGTAAAAGTATGATTTTCGAGTGATATTTTCCCGTAGCCAACCAAAACAGCAGTTTTGTTTCATTAAGTTTGTAACTTGGGCTGTTGGCAAAAATGTATAAAGTCATGTTGTAAATCCATCTCATGAATACCTCTGTTAATTTGTATTTAAACGGACACCAATCTCAATAGCATGCAAAATTCTGACGGTGGCAAAAGAATAAAATCTTTGCCACCAGAGAAACGAAATTCAAATAGTCAGCTTTAATGCTAAAGAGTTTTCTAACAGCAATTTTTCTTCTTCTTTTTCTTTTGGCTTTTCCCGATTAGGGGTCGCCACAGCAAACAATCTGGATATTTATAACAGCAATATAATCCTGAAATTATTGAGCCTTGCTGTAGTCATCCCATGTATCCAAGAAACAGATAGACCTACTAAACAACCATCAATAACATGAATGAGCCTCATTTCCCAAAGATTGTCTTGATTGCAGCAGTATTGCATCGTTCAAGACAAATTGTCCTCAAAAGTTAAAACTAATTTGTTTGAAACCTTGAATTGCTTCTTGCGAAAACAGTGCAGCTAGCAACTGTTTTAGTCTATTAACTTGGACTCGATCATTTGTTCTGGGTTTGCCTTCAGCAGTAAAATACATGTGGTAATTGATGATAGATTTACACCTTTTCTTATTGTCCATTATAAGGAAAGAAACATAAATTAAACAAAGGATTTTTAATGTTGTTTATCGTTGTAGGAACTACTAAGAATCGTCGCTGATGTAAACTGTAGAAATTGGTCAAAACAGGTAAGCATAACATAGCAATGCAATAATTTGATTATTTAACAATCGGCCTGTCAGGTGGGTTGAATAACTGCAACAGAGCTGCTTTGTTTGCATGGTCATGTGTTGAAATACCACAGTAGCTGCTTTGTTGTGTCCTTGGAAAAGCACTTCGCGATGATTTCTTACGCTTGTTAGATTCTAACTGGAGAGAATTTGATGAAATGCCGCAAAAACACTGGAGTGTTGCAAAGGAAAAACTCTGAAGCAGGTCTAAACAATTGTCCTGTAGAGATCGATGACTCAATGTTAGGTGAGGCTGCTAAGGTAAACTGCCCACCGTGAACCAATACTTAAGGCCATCTTGTTACTGTTGTGCCACACAGAAAGGCAAAAATGTAACAAACGAAGCGATCATGCTCATTGCTTGAGTACGAGTATTAGCGTGCTAAAGCAACTGAAGTAATTGCTTTTCCAAAAATACGGAATTTCGAAGAGGAAAACGTTAGTAAAAGATAGGTTATTCTGTTGTTTGTATACTTGCCACCACATTGTTTGTATACTTGCCACCACAGATTATGTATAAACGCTATTCTAATTCACAGTAAAGACATGAATTAATTTTCAAGTTCTGTGCGACTTACGATAAATGGATCTTGACCAATATTGATAAAGAAATATGCGTAGCACCGGTGTGCCTTCAATGAATGATATCTTTTCGACTTGATATGATGTACCACTACCAGCAAGATTTTCTCCGTGTTTAGAGAAGTTAACACAAAAGATTATTTTTGATTAAGCTAAAATAATTTGTTTCAGGCACAATGCGGATTTAACATTGAGATCTCATTGGAGCACGGTGAATTTGACATCTTGGATTATTCCTGCACTTACAACAACCCATAATAACTAGTACGTATTTTTGAACAACAATGGTATACAACCAACCTGGCTGATGATCACTGTTATGATATATCATTAATTGATTCACTACACAAGTAATCCATCAGTATATTGTCGCCGGGTGAGCCTACTGTTGAAAAGGAGATGCGCCCGTTTATTCACCATCAGAAATAGATCAACAAAAGGGCAATTATCAGATCTTGTTTCAGAAGGTTGCTTGTTGCATTTTTTGTTCACTTGACAAGATGTGAATGAAGTTTCGCATCTGGAGCTCGATCTTTCTGTCATTTGTTTGATTAGTCTGTGACAACGCCTAGCAGAATTACGACGTAAGAGCGTTGCATCCAATCGCACAATGGTTACAAAGACGTCAAGCCAAAACCTCATTTTTTTCAATCGCAAATTGCCTAGCTAATCAGCGTGCTGCGGAAGCCGAGCGATATAAGGCGATGTTCTCGGTTAGAACGTCATGCATGCATATATCTGCGTCACTCGCTTTTTCCACTCACAAAAGTCACGTGGCAGTGGCCTTAAAAGTTCCCCACAAATCTGTGGATCTGCAGCTATGCTCATTGTCTCCGTTTGTTCAATTTCAAATCTTGACCGAGCCAAGACGATTGTGTTACTTGTCCATCTAAGTAATTGGTTGGCCAAGCGTTTGTTTTTTATTGTTGATCCTGTAAAAACAATATGATTAGTGGGTTTTTCTCGGCACGTTCTACTGACGTGGCCAAACCAACACAGCTAAGACCTCTCATCAAAACTTTCATCACTGCAGCTAACAACGATAGTGATTCTTGACTTAGGCCAACTAAATATTATTTTTTAGATTTCCCACTTTAAACTTCGAACAACATCTTCAAATTGGTCAACTTCATCTTGTTCTTGTTTGTTCCACCGCTTTCAAGTTTTTTTTCATAGCATGACGAATAATTTTCTTAACCTTTGTTTCATTCTATTACCCCTTGTATTAGTAAATAGCACGTGTTAATGGCGTCTTGTTGATCATGACGTCATTGACTATGCTGAAAACGTCTCCGATAATAAATACGTCATAGCTAACGAAAGCGTGATAAATGTAAACGACAACATATTTGAATACAGACGTCACTGATGACGAAGATGACGTCGCTGATGACGAAGATGTAAAACTAGTTTTAAAATATAACATGTTGAAGATTTGCAGCTGATAATTTTGTGATTTGTGGTCAGAATAGTGTCGGCCTGCTTCAATTGATGAAGTAACTGGTGCGAATCCAAGTACTGGCGTGTTCAGCTCTGGAAACATCCGTAATATTTCATACCGATTGGTTGAATTGTTTGAAAGATCTTTTTTCTTATTAGTAAATGCGTGATGCAATGCACGTCGCTAGTAAAAACTCGCTGCTATGTAGCGACATTTGCTGACGCAGTTTTGCTTCACATTGTAACTAATAGCTTGCGCGCAGGTTGATGTCACTCGATTCTTCGTGCTGGGTGAGGCCATCGTAGTACTCTGTAGTGTCAAAAATGGGATCTACGTTCCTACAATTCCGGGTTCAGACATTGGCTTCAAGGGGCTTGATGAAAAAGTGGCAGGTTTTTCATCGTACTCTTTGGCCAAAATACGCCACATCTTTCTAAATTATGCAATATTGATTTATGAAAATATTATTCAATTTGTTTAAATGTGATGTCATAAATTTGATTCAATAAAAGCATCTTCAACTGTTAAGTAAAGTTTGATGGAAGCAATAATAGTTCTGTTGAACTAACACAAAACCGGTTTCAATGAGATTGAATCTAGTGATCGGCGATAAGCAAAGTGGAATAAGAGAATGTTTACCTAGGCAATACAGTGAATCCGTCAAGAGGTTTTAACGCAGGGCCCAGGAGCGTAAGATCTCTTCCTCAAATCTCAGCAATTTGAGGCAAGGTGGAGAATCTCAGGGGTCTTGCATTCAAACACTACTTTGAAAATCCAACCAATTATGCTCCAATTAAGGAGGTCCAAACAACGTATATACTAGCGGGAAAGGTAAAAAGTGATGTTTTGGCTACGTTAGCGGCTCATTCTTGGATAATATAAAATACGAGAAGATAAAAAATTCAGAGTAACCTGCGATAGATCTTTGTTACACAGGGACAAACTGCTGGTAATTTTTGAAATACTGCCTTTAATTGGTGCATGGAAAGTGCAGCTCTATTTTTGTTTGCTCGTGCATTATGTATTATCGAACGGTAAGCAATTCTGATGCATACGGATTGATGCATCTTGTCGAATAGATAGATAGATAAAATTTGTTTATTCGGCAAGATCCGTATTCATCAGAATTGCTACCGTTTTAGATCAAAGTAATTATCTAGTAAAATACGGATTCTGAATCCGGTTGCTGTGAAACATATATGGCTGAAACTATCAGTTTTTGGTAAATCGTAAAACCACCAAAACGTCACCAAATTGTAAACCCAGCTGCAGATCTAATGATGTGGGCAGACATTTTGTTCGTAAACTGCGCTGCAAACGCGTCATTTTCTTCAACTTCAGCGTCACATCGCAGCCCGCAAATTCTTCTCTTTCGTTTATTAACTAATCGCTACAAAATGTCATTTTTTCTATTCGAGAAAGCTACTCCAATTTTTAGTACCGGTGCTAACAGACATCTAAAATGCAATGTCCTTCTGTTGTAGAGGACCCAGTCATTGCCATGCAACAAGATGAAGTAGATGTGGTGGGATTTCTCCAGAACCCCGATTATGTTCGTGTTTATGATTCTGGTATGTTTGATGAAGAAGACGATACCACATTGCCAAACGCTGCTGGTCCTATGGCGTTGTTAGATGAAAACACAGATTCATATAAGACAACAGCTGATGATGATGATGGTGACGTTATTAAACGGCGTCAAAATCTGTTAAATATGAAGTCCATTGAACAAACACAATTCCAAATTCTGGTGAAACAAAGCGTTGCAATTATAATATTATCTCCCAAAGACCGGGACATTTTTTGATATTTTCCTCTCCTGCTTATTCTTTGTAGTGGTTCATTGCTGAAAATATAATTTATGAGATTGTGATGTGTACAAATTTAGGAGCTCAAAGATATGCAAGTAATCATAAGGCTCAAACAGGAAAAATCTAGTTGACCGAGAACTGTCATCTTTCATTGGTTTGAATATTGTTGCTTGAAATCAAAAGCGGGATAGCGCTGCAGAAAGAGAAAGTTTTCTTCACATAATGCTTGGCAGCATCTACCGAGCTACAATAAGCGTAAAAAGATATGATATGACACGTAGACACTTGCACTTTAATGACAAAAGGACCTAGCAAGAAAGACAGAAAGAAGAAAAAACAGTCGCTACCGTTACTTTTGGGATTTATTCTTGCTGAACCGCAAAAAGCACAATGCTCCAAGTGAATTACTCAGAGTTGACAAGCAACTTGTATCTTTTCTAGGACCATGTGCGTCCGCAGAAAAAATGCAAGGAGGAGTCATTATTATCCAAAATTTGACGTTTTAAGTGTGAAAACATATTTTTTTAAAGAAACCAGTCATCACGGACATGATGGGAGTCCGAGATAATATCGACCTGTTAATGAAGGATTTCCTAGCTCATCGGGATGGTGTAGACCTTGTGTTCTCAGAAGGAGTCATTTCTGAAGTGAAAATCTTGGCACAAGAACTTGATATGAACATGATTATTTATTTTTATTTATTTACGCGTATGAGCTCATGCTCTGTTTGCATGTCTTTCGTCAGACTGGGCCACCACGACGGGTAGACTGCTTGGCCCCACCATCTGTCTGCCACATAAAGACGGAAGCGTCCCGTTAAGTGCCTTGCCCAAGGACACAACAAGCAAGCTTGCCGGCTTGTTCTCCACACTATCCCTTATGTGCTGAGCGCCAAGCAGGGAAGCTGCGAATACCACTTTTTAAAGTCTTTTGGTATGACTCGACAAGGGAAATGAACCCCAGGTCTACCGACTGCGAAGCGGACGCTCTAACCACTACACCATCGCGCCGGTTAACATGATTATGCCTCGGTAATGCGCAGGCCGGCTCCACCGACCAAATGTATGAGGTTTATAATACGATTTAAATATATAAAAATTTGCCTTATCAACAAAAGAGACTCAAAACTTTGACAATTTTCACTCACCAAAAACACTCCTTGATTTAAAAACGTCCCATTGTCTGGTGATTCAATTACTTTTAGCGGTGGATGATTATTACAAATGTTTTGATTCTTTTCAGACAAGATTTTAGAAGGCGCATTTAGTTAGAAGCTGTGCAAAATAATTTAAAATAGAATATTGATAGTGGCTTTTATTTCAACAAAACAGAATAAGCTAGGTGGCTAATAACGCGACTTGACTTGCCATGAAGTCTTGTTGTTAAACTCATACATGTGTTTTGCTACAAGATTCACCTAAATACTGTATTACTGTATTTGTCAAAGCCTTGAATTCTCTGACTTCTTTTTAGTGATGATTTAAATCCAATGATTAAGTTCAATACAACTTTTTCACGAGAATGTTTTGCATTGGCTCTTCCAGTTGTTTTCCAAGATAAATAATGCTATTCATAGCGTAAAAAAATGTAGCATTATTTAACCACAAAATCTTCAGTCCGAAATTTAATTGATTTAGATGGCATATATGGCATAAACAAACAATGCCTTCGATATAGGTGTCCAAAAGGGGTCATTTTTCTCCTCTCCTGGGACATCAAACACTTGAAAAATTACGTTTAACCAGTTAGAGCAGCATTTTACTGTTGATACAAGATTTGGAGTCGTCGGGGATCTCTTCTGAAATTTTAAATGACTATGCTCATCAGATGAACCTTTAGCAGATTTTGACGCCGTTTAATACAATCATCATCATCATCATCATCAGCTTGTAAGAAAGATGATGATGATGATTGATGATGATTGTTCCTTGAGCAAGAACGTACTGACTAAACCCCAATCGCTGGAAACTATGGCAGTCACAAGAAGGAAGGCACGACAGCAAATCTTTATTGCATCATGTTTATTTTTGTCTACTCATGGTAGCTCATTGATTGGCTTGCCTTTCCCGCCATCACGTTGTTTGTCCGTTGTTTTCGTCCATGTGACGTGTACAATGCTCTGATTTACTTAGACGAGTGCAGCGACCTAGTTCGTGGTAACGAGTGCATTTCATCTTATTCTTCGGCCAAAATACGCAACATCTTTCTAAGTTATGAATTACTGATTTATGAAAATATTATTCATTTTTGCTTAAATGTGGTGTCATAAATTTGATTCAATAAAAGCATCTTCAACTGTTAAATGAAGTTTGATGAAAGCAGTAATAGTTCTATTGATCATCGTACTTTGAATTAAGACTGGTTTCATAAACTCTCAATCAATTAACAAATTCCGTCGGTTCCTTATTATATATAGGGGCAGAAAGTCTGAATTGATGGTGGACACCGTAATAGTTTTTGTGTTACCAGGACAAATATAAGTTATGTGTTGGTAGGCTTATTTTAAGACTTGATAGAACCTCCTCAAATATTTGTGATAGCAAGTTTCTTGGCTGCACTAATGAGCTTTGGCCCGGATATAGAGCAAACGGTGCTATACCTGCTCACAGATATACTGTATTACTTCCGATCATCTGTTTAGCTTAAGAACTCGTTGTCAAGAGAAAATATTTCTCCATAGGTACAATTGTATGTTTGGTGACTGTAATTTGACACGATGGTGTATAACTATTTACGTAGTTTTCTCTTGATTTGCCGTCAAACTGTGGATATCATAAACTACGCCTATGTTATCGAAACTTCCTACAAATAAATTCAGACCGTGCTTACGTACAAACAGTTAATAGTTTTACACACTTTCGTCCATCATTTACGATGGACATCGGGAAATAAATCAAAAGATGTGGATGGATGCTAAGCTCATTGATGCATGTGCAAGAATTAAGCTATGAAACAATAGGTTTACCACTTAAAACTTTTTCGTAGTTGCAGGCACAATTGCAAAACCTGAAACCGCTAGCTGAGCGTATGTTCTGTGCTCCTGGCATGAACGCAACCAGGAAGGGCAAAGTGACCTGGAGCACATAATCTAACATCTACAGTTGAGTTCTTACTGTAACTTAGATTGTAAATTTAGCTGATAACCCACCGACCGGCTAATATGAGCTAAAAAAGACAATAAATTTTTGTAAATTTTGCAAGATTTCATATCGACACTCGGCGTTTTGTTTCGTATTACTACACGTAATTAAAATGCCTTAGGAATTACGAGTAAGCATACGCTGGATATGACTACTACAAAGGTATTTTAATATGGAGACCACCTAAAGTTCAGCTGTAATAATTTTTGTACTTTTCATTGAATTATTGAAGAAAAAACAGATTTAAACCGGTATGATGACGCTATAAGATATCACTCACTTCAACAAGCAACATATCAGTAATAAGCTCTACTATTTACGTTTGGTTTCACAATATTAGTGAATAAAAATCACAGCTACTGCCTGCTGCTGTTTTCACTGAAGTGGTGCCAGACAGCATTATGACAAAAAAAGTGCGTTTTTGAAGGGTTCAACAAATAGAGGTATAAATCATGCTTAAACGCTTTATAGCGTAATCGTTAGTTGCTTCGTTGGTAAAACTTAAACTGCAAGAGAATTGGTTTTATTGGAAGCAGCTTGTTTATATCTGCCGAATCAGCTTTCAACTGCGTTTTTACAGTCAGTATTGTTTCAGAAAAAAAACAAAGTCGGCAATTTATCGTTAATGACGATCTCGTCTTACTTCTTGAAAGGGTGAAACTTGTTGAAGTAAATAAGTCAGGTGGTAGATTTTTGTTTAGCCAAACGCCGTTTTGCTCCGTCAAGAAATGGGAATTGAACGACTTATCTTTAATTGTGACGTTGCCTTTACGACACTCACCTTGAGATGGTAATCAATCGTGCCAATTTAGGTATATGTACATCCAGCAGTTTTGTTGGAGCTAAAGATACCTAAATACAGAATAGCGTTTTATATATTAGATAAAGTGAGAAGCGACTCAAATACACCAAACGTTTACATCGGTAGTTGGGAATGTTTGTTCATTTTAACAAACATTTTTTGATTGCACTTATACCGTTAATTTTACGTCAGCCATTTTTGAATGCTTGTTGTTTGTCAATGGAGCCAAAATGTCTTTTCGCGTTTTATCAATGAAGCAAAGATTGATATTAAATTGTGTAAGCAGGGGTACACAAGATTTTGTTAAGAAGAGAAAATGAATTTCAAGTAATACTAAAATTTTGAAATTTTATTTTAAAAATTTACAAATAAAATTCGGGTTTGAACTATCGCAATTTTTTTGAGTAATTGTACTAGTTAAGTACTTTTAGAAGGTTGAGAAAGCTTAAGCCGTTTCCGTACCCCTTTATATAATCGTATTTCTATCTTCATTGCAAGTTCTTACGGTTACTTTACACACTTATAGCTTTTGCTTGCTTTATGATGAACTGGATAACTTTTTGTTGCGTTGCTGTTTTCTTGAGTTGCCAATATACTGTTGGACATGGAGAGGGTGAAAATGTCGGATATTTTTCCGAGAAATATCGTCATATGGTGGTACCTGTAATACAAAAAAATTGGGTTGCGATGATATTGTTTTCTCTCTCGAATCTGGTAAACAAGGGATACAGGTATGTATTGACCGCAGGTCTAGTTTACTTGTTTTTTGTTTGCTAGATTTAATGCTTTGGTACAGTTTGACATAGAACTCAGTAAATTATCATTGAAGGCTATAAAAGAGTCTTTATAAAAGTATGATTTTCGAGCGGTATTTTCCCGTCACCAACCAATACAGCAGTTTTGTTTCATTAAGTTTGTAACTTAGGCTGTTGCAAAAAATGTATAAAGTAATGTTGTAAATCCATCTCGTGATTATTTCTGTTAGTTTGTATTTAAACGGACACCAATCTCAATATCATACAAAATTCTGACGGTGGCAAAAGAATATAATCTTTGACACCAGAGAAACGAAATTCAAATAGTCAGCTTCAATGCTAAAGAGTTTTCTAACAGCAATATAATCCTTAAATTATTCAGCTTTTGCTGTAGTCATCCCATGTATCTAAGATACAAATAGACTTATAACTATACAACCATCAATAACATGAACGAGCCTCATTTTCCAAGGATTGTCTTGATCACAGCAGTACTGCATCGTTCAAGACAAATCATCCTCAAAAGTTAAAACTAATTTGTTTGAAACCTTGAATTGCTTGTTGCGGAAACAGTGCATATTGCAATTGTTTTAGTCTATAAACTTCCACTCGATCATTTTTTCTGGCTTTGTCTTCAACAGTCAAATACATGTGGTAATTGATGATAGATTTACACCTTTTCATGTTGTCCTTTATGAAGAAAGAAACATAAATTAAACAAAGGAATTTTTAATGTTGTTTATTGTTGTAGCGTTTACACGGAGAGGAAATAATGATCACTGCTGTTTTATTCTGTAGCAATAGGCCACAATGGGTGAGCATAACATAGCAAAGCAATAATTTGATTATTCAATAGACGGCCTGTCAGGTGGGTTGAATCACCCCAACAGAGGTACTTCGTTTACATAGTCATGCGTTGAAATATCATAGTAGCTGCTTTGTTGTGTCATTGGAAAAGCACTTCGCGGTCATTTCTTACGCTTGTTAAATTCTAACTCGAGAGAATTTAATCAAATGCCGCAAAAACACAGGAATGTTGCAAAGTAGAGTCTCTGAAGCAGGTCTAAACAATTGTCCTGTAGAGATCGACGACTCAACGTTAGGTGAGGCTGCTTAGGTAAACTGCCTACCATAAACCAATACTCAAGATCATCTTGTTACTGCTCTGCCACACAGAAAGACAAAAATGTAACAAACGAAGCGATCATGCTCATTGCTTAAGCGCTTGCGTGCTAAAGCAACTGAAGTAATTGTTTCTCTAAAAATACGGAATTTCGAAGAGGAAAACGTTAGTAAAATATTGGTTATTCTGCAGTTTGCATGCTTGCCACCACAAATTATGTATAAACTCTATTCTAATTCACAGTAAAGACATGACTTGATTTTCGAGTTCTGTGTGATTTAAATGGATCTAGACCGATCTTGATAAAGAAATATGTTTAGCACCGGTGTGTCTTTAATAATTGATATCTTTTCGACTTGATATGATGCACCACTACCAGCAAGATTTTCTCCGTGTTTAGAGAAGTTAACACAAAAGATTATTTTTGATTAAGCTAAAATAATTTGTTTCAGTCAATGTGCAATTTTAAGCTTTACATCTCATGGTTGGACTATTCGGTTGAAATCTTGGGTCATCAATGCCAACCCTTTTTTTAACAGCGCACAATAACTGGTACGTATTTTTAAACAACAATGGTATACGAGCAACCTGGTTGATGATCACTATTCTGACATATCATTAATTGACTCACTACACAAGTAATCCATCAGTATATTGTCACCGGGTGAGCCTCCTGTTGTATAGGAGATGCGCCCGTTCATTCACCACCAGATATAGATCAACAAAGAAGGGCAATTATGAGATCTTGTTTCAGAAGGTTGTTTGTTGCATTTTTTGTTCACTTGAGAAGATGTGAATGAAGTTTCGCGTCTGGCGCTCGATCTTTCTCGTCATTTGTTTGATTAGTCTGTGACAACGCCTAGCACAATTATGACATAAAAACGCTGCACCCAATCGCACAATGGTTACAAAGACGTCAAGCAAAATCTCATTTTTTTCAATCGCAAATTACCTACTGTAGCTAATCGGCGTGCTGCGAAAGCCGAGTGATATAAAGCGATGTTCTCGGTTAGAACGTCATGCATGCATATATCTGCGTCACTCGCTTTTCCACTCATAAAAGTCAGGTGGCAGCAGCCATAAAAGTTTCCTACAAATCTGTGGATCTCCTGCTATGCCCATTGTCTCAGTTTGTTCAATTTCAAATCGTGACCGAGCCAAGACGATTGTGTTACTTGTCCATTTAAGTAAATGGGTGGTCAAGCGGTCGTTTTTTTATAATTGATGCTGTAAACACAATATGATGAGTGGGTTTTTCTACTGACGTGGCCAAACCAACACAGCTAAGACCTCTCATCAAAACTTTCATCACTGCAGTAAACAACGATAGTGATTCTTGACTTAGGCCAACTAAATATTAATTTTTAGATCTCCCACTTTAAACTTCGAGCAATATGTTCAAATATGTCAACTTCATCTTGTTCTTGTTTTGTTTCACCGCTTTCAAGTTTTTTTCATAGCATGACAAATAATTTTCACAATTTTGGTTTCATTCTATTACCCGCTTTATTAGTAAATAGCACGTGTTAACGGCGTCTTGGTGATAATGACGTCATTGACTATGCTGAAAACGTCTCCGATAATAAATACGTCATAGCTAACGAAAGCGTGATAAGTGTAAAAGACAACATATTTGGATACTGACGTCACTGATGACGAAGATGACAAAGATGACGTCGCTGATGACGAGGATGACGTCGCTGATGACGAAGATGACGTCGCTGATGACGAAGATGTAAAACTATTTTTAAAATATAACATGTTGAAGATTTGTAGCTGATAATTTAGTAATTTGTGGTCGGAATTGTGTCGACCTGCTTCAATTGATGAAGTGACTGTGTGCATCCAAGTGCTGGCGTGTTCAGCTCTGTAAACATCCGTAATATTGCATACCGATTGGTTGAATTGTTTGAAAGATCTTTTTCTCTTATTAGTAAATGCGTGATGCAATGCACGTCGCTTGTAAAAATTCGCTGCTATGTAGTGACATCTGCTGACGCAGTTTTGCTTCATAATATAACTGGTAGCGTGCGCGCAGGTTGATGTCACTCGGTTCTTTGTGCTGGGTCAGACCATCGTAGTACACTGTGGTGTCAAAAAGTGGATTTATGTTCCTACAAGTCCATGTTTAGACATTGGCTTCAAAGGGCTTGATGGCAAAGTGCCAGGATTTTCATCTTGTTCTTTGGCCAAAACATCCCACATCTTTCTAAATTATGCAATATTGATTTGTGAAAATATTTTTCAATTTGTTTAAATGTAATGTCATAAATTTGATTCAATAAAAGCATCTTCAACTGTTAAGTGAAGTTTGATGGAAGCAGTAGTAGTTCTGTTGAACAAACGCAAAACCAGTTTCATGAGATGGAATCTCGTGATTGGCGAAAAGCAAAGTGGAATAAGAGAATGTTTACCTGGGCAGTACAGAGAATTCGTCATGAGGTTTTAACGCAGGACCCAAGAGCGTAAGATCTCTTCCTCAAATCTGAGCAATTTTTGGCAAGATTGCGATTTTCAGAGGTCTTAAATTCAAACATCAAACCACAATCAAACACTACTTTGAAGATCCAACCGATTATGTTCCAATTGAGGAGGTCCAAATAATGCATATAATAGCGGTAAAGGAGGAGGAAGGAGATGATGTTTGAGCTACGTTAGCCGCCCATTCTTGGATAACATAAAAAATGAAAAGATAAAAAATTCACAGTAATTTGCGATAGATCTTTGTCACACAGGCACAAACGGCTGGTAATTTTTGAAATACTGCCTTTACTTGGTGCATGGAAAGTTCGGCTCTATTTTTGCTTGCTCGTGTATTATGTATTATCAAATGGTAGCAATTCTGATGCATACTGATCTTGCCGGATAGATAGATTTATTTATTCGGCAAGATCCGCATTCAATAGCATTGCAACCACTTTCGATCAAAGTGATTATCGAGTAAAATACGGATTCTGAATCCGGTTCGTGTACAACGTATATGGCTGAAACTATCAATTTTTGGTAAATCGTGAAACCACCAAATCATCATCAAATTGTAAACCCAGATGTAGACCTAATGATGCGGGCAGACATTTTGTTCGTAAACATGCGCCGCAAACGGGTCTTTTTCTTCAACTACAGCGTCGCATTGCACGCTGAGATATTTTTTCTTCCGCCTTTTAACTAATCACTACAATATATAATTTTTCTATTCGAGAAAGCTACTCCAATTTTTTGTAGCGGTGCTAATAGACGTCTAATATGGATCGTCATTCTGTTGTAAAGCACCCGGTAATTGCCATGCAACACGAACAGCGTTACGTTGGCGAAGATCCTTATGTGCTATCACCATCTAAACTCTCAGATTTTTAACTAAGAACATATTTATTTACAGATTGGCCAGAAGTCGGAATTTTTCCGGCAGAGGACAATTTTGTGGCTGAGCCATTTATTTTACATTGACCTCACGCTAGCCTTTTTTGTTTTTAAACAGAAATCAAAGGTTTTGTTACTGCTGGTGCGATTTTAATTTTGAACCACTCAACGATCTTTGTAGCGTTTTTTTGCTCGGTCCATGATGACTGCAACTTATCATTGGGACGCCACAATGCAAATTCATTCAAATCTTTAACAAGTCTTCATTCTTTGATGAGTAATGAGCTCATGCTCTATCAAACTGGGCCACCACGTCGAGGAAACTACTCTGCTCCACCACCCCCCTCTGCCACACGAAGATAAAAGTTCCAGTTTGGTACCTTTCACAAAAGCGCAACAAGCAAACTTGCCGGCTTGTTTTCAAATTATCACATTTAGCATTTAGTTAACGAAAAGGACAAGGAATTAAACCCACGTCAAGCAACTGCAAAAAGAACGCACAGAATTATTCATATTGTTGTAACGTTGCTGTAACAGTAAGTCAGTTCTCCGCAGTTGCAATTTGGAAAAGTTCTTATTGGCTAACTTGTGAATGAGTGTCGTGTGAAAGAGTTCAATAATCGCAATCCCGTTAGCAAATAACATTAAGATGTGCTGTATGGATTCTAGTTGCGTAGCTAGAAAATGAAGCCTCCCTACAAACTTAAAGTTATAGGGTCCTGATAATCCATCAGACTTCAAATATAGACTGTGCAGGATTGTGGGGTTCACACTTTAAGATTATTGCATGGGATAATTCCTACGTTGTTATTGTAAAAGTGGCAAAAATCTAATTTTCAGGTTTATAGCCGTGTAAAATTGAAGAAAATTGGGTGATGCAGCTGCCGTATGTGCCTTTGTTTCAAAAAACTTCTTGATGTTTTTTACATCTGCTACTAGTATCTTCAGTTTAGAATTGTTTTGATTTATTGGTGCGTCATTTCTTGAAGTAGTCTTCACTAGACTTTGCCTAGGGCCTATAATTTTTGATATCTACCTCTGCTTGTTGTAGGCCAACTTTTGAATTTGTGGCTGTATTGGAGAGAAAGGCATTATTATTTGTTGCCTATTGTCATTACTAAGGCTTATTGTCAGTGGCAGACAGGGCTCAATCTTGGGATCAGAAAATGTGGGCGTGATGAAAACTTTGCAGTTGCGTTAGACATACAGCAATTTCATTAAGTCAGTATTGAATGTTATCAACAAGTTTTCAACGCAAGAAGCGCGGTATTTAAAATTGTATTTTAAGCGGGCTGCATAGCTGCTTGTCTTGTACTTCACATCCTTAATTGTATGATAAAGTGATTTTTGTGACGTCATAATGGCCCACTTTTAAGCAAACGACTCTACAAGTTTATTCTTCACCACCCGGCTCTACCAGCTTCGGCTGGGCCTCCATTAGTAACTGCGAAGTTAGAAATATCAGCTCAGCCAGCTGCGCCGTCTTTACTCAATGAATAGTGGTGAGAAGAGTATTCAAAAGTTAACATCCAACTTCCGTTCTTAATTCAAGTGTACTTTGAAAGTGATTGAATCAAAAACGCTATGGACAAGATAAACATAGTCTTTATTCTCGTGATACTGATCTTCGTATTCTTTTAAATGAGTTGCCAACGACACAATATAAGCTAAACAGCGGGAATAGCGGCACCAAGGTAACAATTGGTTTAAAGGATATAAGCTGATATTTAGTAGTAAGCGTATATCACGACTTGGTGAGCTGCCTTTCGAAATTAAATTTGCGATTTTACGGCCCTGGCTAAGCTTTAGGTCTATGTGCTCTGTTCATTGCTTACACGTAATCAGTTGCAAAATTGTGCCTTGCGTTTATCTTAGTTTGGAAGACATTGTTGGTATTTGGTTATTTTGAATCAAAATAGCAGAAACTTAGCAAAACTGCAGACAGTGACACTGTTTCGACCTATCAGGTCTCTTCAGTGCAGTTGGTGACCGACAAGAAGCTAGAGGCTTTTAATAAAGCATAGCTTAGACCGCCACACTTGCGGGATCTATACTAGATCCACTTGGTGGATGGTCTGTCAGTACTCTGCGAAGCCGTATCACTCGTGAATGAGTGGCGGTTGTCGCAGGTGCACTAAGTCTAGCAACTGCTAGAACAATAGTGCTGTCACAGCCTAGTGGTCACAAGGTCTTACATGTATAGTAATGCAAGAGGCTAGCGATGCACATAGCAAAACTGCAGACAGTGACACTGTTTCGACCTATCAGGTCTCTTCAGTGCAGTTGGTGACCGACAAGAAGCTAGAGGCTTTTAATCACGAGTGATACGGCTTCGCAGAGTACTGACAGACCATCCACCAAGTGGATCTAGTATAGATCCCGCAAGTGTGGCGGTCTAAGCTATGCTTTATTAAAAGCCTCTAGCTTCTTGTCGGTCACCAACTGCACTGAAGAGACCTGATAGGTCGAAACAGTGTCACTGTCTGCAGTTTTGCTATGTGCATCGCTAGCCTCTTGCTATTACTATACATGTAAGACCTTGTGACCACTAGGCTGTGACAGCACTATTGTTCTAGCAGTTGCTAGACTTAGTGCACCTGCGACAACCGCCACTCATTCACGAGTGATACGGCTTCGCAGAGTACTGACAGACCATCCACCAAGTGGATCTAGTATAGATCCCGCCAAGTGTGGCGGTCTAAGCTATGCTTTTATTAAAAGCCTCTAGCTTCTTGTCGGTCACCAACTGCACTGAAGAGACCTGATAGGTCGAAACAGTGTCACTGTCTGCAGTTTTGCTAAGTTTCTGCTATTTTGATTCAAAATAACCAAATACCAACAATGTCTTCCAAACTAAGATAAACGCAAGGCACAATTTTGCAACTGATTACGTGTAAGCAATGAACAGAGCACATAGACCTAAAGCTTAGCCAGGGCCGTAAAATCGCAAATTTAATTTCGAAAGGCAGCTCACCAAGTCGTGATATACGTTTACTACTAAATATCAGCTTATATCCTTTAAACCAATTGTTACCTTGGTGCCGCTATTCCCGCTGTTTAGCTTATATTGTGTCGTTGGCAACTCATTTAAAAGAATACGAAGATCAGTATCACGAGAATAAAGACTATGTTTATCTTGTCCATAACGTTTTTGATTCAATCACTTTCAAAGTACACTTGAATTAAGAACGGAAGTTGGATGTTAACTTTTGAATACTCTTCTCACCACTATTCATTGAGTAAAGACGGCGTAGCTGGCTGAGCTGATATTTCTAACTTCGCAGTTACTAATGGAGGCCCAGCCGAAGCTGGTAGAGCCGGGTGGTGAAGAATAAACTTGTAGAATCGTTTGCTTAAAAGTGGGCCATTATGACGTCACAAAAATCACTTTATCATACAATTAAGGATGTGAAGTACAAGACCAGCAGCTATGCAGCCCGCTTAAAATACAATTTTAAATACCGTTAATGCGTTATTTGGACTTCCTCAATTGGAACATAATATGCTGGATCTTCAAAGTAGTGTTTGATTGTGGTTTCATGTTTTAATGTGAGATCCCTGAAAATCGCCATTTTGCCACAAATTGTTCAGATTTGAGGAAGAGATCTTACGCTCCAGGGCCGTGCGATAAAACCTCACGACGGATGCACTGTACTGCCTAGATAAGCGTTCTCTTATTCCACTTTGCTTTTCGCCAATCACGAGATTCCATCTCATTGAAACTTATTTTGTGTTAGTTCAACAGAACTACTACTGCTTCCATTAAACTTCACTTAACAGTTGAAGATGCTTTTATTAAATCAAATTTATGACATCACATTTAAACAAATTGAATAATATTTTCATAAATCAATATTGCAAAATTTAGAAAAACGTGGGATGTTTTGGCCAAAGAACAAGATGAAAAACCTGCCGCTTTTCCATCAAGCCCCTTGAAGCCAATGTCTAAACATGGACTTGTAGGAACATAGCACCCATTTTTTGACACCACAGGTTACTACGATGACCTGACCCAGCGCGAAGAACCGAGCGACATCAACCTGCGCGCAAGCTATCAGTTATAGTATGAAGCAAAACTGCGTCAGCAGATGTCACTACATAGCAGCGAGTTTTTACAAGCGACGTGCATTGCATCACGCATTTACTAATAAGAGAAAAAGATCTTTCAAACAATTCAACCAAGCGGTATGCAATATTACGGATGTTTACAGAGCTGAACATGCCAGCACTTGGATGTGCACCAGTCACTTCATCAATTGAAGCAGGTCGACACAATTCTGACCACAAATCACTAAATTATCAGCTGCAAATCTTCAACATGTTATATTTTAAAAATAGTTTTACATCTTTGTCATCAGCGACGTCATCCTCGTCATCAGCGACGCCATCTTTGTCATCTTCGTCATCAGTGACGTCAGTATCCAAATATGTTGTCTTTTACACTTATCACGCTTTCGTTAGCTATGACGTATTTATTATCGGAGACGTTTTCAGCATAGTCAATGACGTCATTATCACCAAGACGCCGTTAACACGTGCTATTTACTAATAAAGGGGGTAATAGGATGAAACAAAGATTGTGAAAATTATTCGTCATGCTATGAAAAAACTTGAAAGCGGTGAAACAAACAAGAACAAGATGAAGTTGACATATTTGAACATATTGCTCGAAATTTAAAGTGGGAGATCTAAAAAATGATATTTAGTTGGCCTAAGTCAAGAATCACTATCGTTGTTTACTGCAGTGATGAAAGTTTTGATGAGAGGTCTTGTGTTGATGAATGTTTTGATGAGAGGTCTTAGCTGTGTTGGTTTGGCCACGTCAGTAGAACGTGCCGAGAAAAACCCACTCATCATATTGTGTTTACAGCATCAACCATAAAAAACGACCGCTTGACCAACCAATTACTTAGATGGACAAGTAACACAATCGTCTTGGCTCGGTCACGATTTGAAATTGAACAAACTGAGACAATGGGCATAGCTGCAGATCCACAGATTTGTAGGAAACTTTTAAGGCCACTGCCACGTGCTTTTGTGAGTGGAAAAGCGAGTGAAGCAGATATATGCATGCATGACGTTCTAACCGAGAACATCGCCTTATATCACTCGACTTTCGCAGCACGCCGATTAGCTGGGTAATTTGCGATTGAAAAAAATGAGGTTTTGGATTGACGTCTTTGTAACCACTGTGCAATTGGGTGCAGCACTCTTAAGTCGTAATTCTGCTAGACATTGTCACAGACTAATCAAACAAATAACCAGAAAGATCGAGCTCCAGATGCGAAACTTCATTCACATCTTGTCAATAGAACAAAAAATGCAACAAGCAACCTTCTGAAACAAGATCTCATATTTGCCCTTTTACTGGATCTATATCTGATGGTGAATGAACGGGCGCATCTCCTATTCAACAGTAGGTTCACCCGGCGACAATATACTGATGGATTACTTGTGTAATGAGTCAATTAATGATATATCAGAACAGTGATCATCAGCCAGGTTGGTTGTATACCATTGTTGTTCAAAAATACGTACCAGTTGTAAGTGCAGGAACTATACAAGATTTCAGCCGAGCCCTGCCACCATGGGATCGAAATGGTAAATTGGCATGTTGACTGAAACAAATTGTTTTAACTTAATCAAACATAATCTTTTGTGTTAACACGGAGAAAATCTTGTTGGTAGTGGTGCATCATATCAAGTCGAAAAGATATCATTCATTGAAGGCACCAGGTGCTACCCATATTTCTTTATCAATATTGGTCAAGATCCATTTAAATCACACAGAACTCGAAAATCAAGTCATGTCTTTACTGTGAATTAGAATAGAGTTTATACATAATTTGAGGTGGCAAGCATGCAAACTGCAGAATAACCAATATTCTACTAACGTTTTCCTCTTCAAAATTCCGTATTTTTAGAGAAACAATTACTTCAGTTGCTTTAGCACGCAAGCGCTTAAGCAATGAGCATGATCGCTTTGTTTGTTACGTTTTTGTCTTTCTGTGTGGCAGAGCAGTAACAAGGTGACCTTGAGTATTGGTTCACGATGGGCAGTTTACCTAAGCAGCCTCACCTAACATTGAGTCGTCGATCTCTACAGGACAATTGTTTAGACCTGCTTCAGAGTTTCTACTTTGCAACATTTCTGTGTTTTTGTGGCATTTCATCAAATTCTCTCGAGTTTGAATCTAACAAGCGTAAGAAATCATCGCGAAGTGCTTTTCCAAGAACACAACAAAGCAGCTACTATGTTATTTTAATGCATGACCATGCAAACAAAGCACCTCCGTTGCGGTGATTCAACCCACCTGACAGGCGGTCTATTTAATAATCAAATTATTGCTTTGCTATGTTATGCTCACCGGTTTTGACCAATTTCTACAGTTTACATCAGCGACGATTGTTAGTGTGTTTCCATCAAATCCCTACAACGACAAACAACATTAAAAATTCCTTTGTTTAATTTATGTTTCTTTCTTCACAAAGAATAATGGGAAAAGGCGTAAATCTATCATCAATTACCACATGTATTTTACTGTTGAAGGCAATGCCAGAAAAAAATGATCGGGTGGAAGTTGATAGACTAAAACAAGTGCAAGATGCACTGTTTCCACAAAAAGTAATTCAAGGTTTCAAAACCAAACTTTTGAGAATAATTTGTCTTGAACGATGCAGTACTGCTGTGATCAAGACAATCTTTAGGAGAAATGAGATTTTATTCATATTATTGGTGATTGTTTAGTTATAAGTCTATCTGTTTCTTAGATACATGGGATGACTACAGCAAGGCTGAATAATTTCAGGATTATATTGCTGTTAGAAAACTCTTTAGCATTGAAGCTGACTATTTGAATTGGGTTTTTTTGTTGGCAAAGATTTTATTCTTTTGCCACCCTTCGAAATTTTATGTCAGAATTTTGTATGTTATTGAAATTGGTCTCCGTTTAAATACGAATTACCCATGGGTAATCATGAGATGGATTTACAGCATGACTTTATAAATTTTTGCCAACAGCCTAAGTTACAAACTTAATGAAACAAAACTGCTGTTTTGGTTGGTGACGGGAAAATACCCTCGAAAATCATACTTTTATAAAGACTCTTTCATAGCCTTCAATGTTATTTTATTGACTTCTATATCAAACTGTACTGATCAAACTGTACTGATCTAGCTAACAGAAAACAAGTAAACTAGGCCTGAGATGAATACATACATGGTTCGCTGAACCTTCAAGGTAAATAAATTTCATATCATCGCAAGCCAATTTCTTTTGTATTGCAGGTGCCACTAGGTCATAATATTTGCTGTAAAATTCTTCACGACTCAAGGGGGTCGACTCTCCGACGTTTTCACCCTCTCCATGTCCAACAGAATATTGGCAAATCAAGAAAACAACGACGCAACAAAAAGTGATCCAGTTCATCATAAAGCAAGAAAAGTTATTGTGTGCAGAGTAATCGTAAGAACTTGCAATGAAGATAGAATTACGATCATTTCATGAGGTACGATCATTACAGTCAAAGAAAGTAGAAACGGGTTAAGCTTTCTCAACCTTCTAAAAGTACTTAACTTATACAATTACTCAAAAAAGTTGCGATAGTTCAAACCCGAATTTTATTTGTGAATATTTTAAATAAAATTTCAAAATTTTAGTATTACTTGAAATTTATTTTCTCTTCTTAACAAAATCGTGTTTATCCCTGCTTACAAAATTAAAAATTAATCTTTGCTTCATTGATAGAACGCGAAACGATATTTTGGCTCCATTGACAAACAACAAGCATTCAAAAATGGCTGACGTAAAATTAACGGTATAAATGCAATCAAAAAATGTTTGTAAAAATCAACAAACATTCCCAACTACCGATGTGAACGTTTGGTGTGTTTGAGTCGCTTCTCACTTTATCTAATATATAAAACGCGATTCTGTATTTAGATAATCTTTAACTCCAACAAAACTGTTGAATGTACATATACCTAAATTGGCATCATTGATCACCATCTCAAGGTGAGTGTCGTAAAGGGCTCGGAAACGTCATGGCAACGTCACAATTAAAGATAAGTCGTTTAATTCGCATTTCTTGACGGAGCAAAATCGCCTTTTGCTAAAATTCCACCACCTGATTCTTTTGCTTCAACAAGTTTTACTCTTTCAAGAAGTAAGACGAGGTGATCATTAACAATAAATTGCAAAATTTTTTTTTCTCAGACAATACTGACCGCAAAAACGCGATTGAAAGCTGATTCGGTAGATATAAACAAGCTGCTTCCAATAAAACCAATTCTCTTGCAGTTTAAGTTTTACCAACGAAGCAACTAACGATTACGTTATAAAGCGGTTTTTATGCATGATTTATACCTCTATCTGTTGAACCCTTCAAAAACGCACTTTTTTGTCATAATGCTGTCTGGCATCACTACAGTAAAAACAGCAGCAGGCAGTAGCTTCGATTTTTATTCATTAATATTGTGAAAGCAAGCGTAAATAGTAGAGCTGATTACCGATATGTTGCTTGTTGAAGTAAGTGATGTATTATAGCGCCATCATACCGGTTTAAATCTGTTTTTTCTTCAATAATTCAATGAAAAGTACAAAATTATGACAGCTGAACTTTAGGTGGTCTCCATATTAAAATACCTTTGTAGTAGTCATGTCCAGCGACTGCTTACTCGTAATTTCTAAAGCATTTTAATCACGTGTAGTAATGTGAAACAAAACGCCGAGTGTCGATGTGAAATCTTGCAAAATTTAGGAAAAATAATTTTTTTAGCTCATTTGGTGCGTCGGTTGGTTATCAGCTAAAGTTACAATCTAAGTTCAGTAAGAACTCAACGGTAGATGTTGGATTAAATGTTCTAGGTTTGCCCTTCCCTGGTTGCGTTCATGCCAGGAGCAAAAAATATACGCTCGGCTTGAGGTTTCAAGTTTTGTGCTCCAGGTCACTTTGCCTTCCGTGGTTGCTATCATGCCAGGAGCAAGGAACATACAGTCAGCTAGCGGCTTGCGTTTTGTAATTATGCCTGCAACTATGAAAAAGTTTTAAGTAATTGGCCTATTGTTTCATAGCTTAATTTCTGCACATGCATCAATGAACTTAGCATCCATCTACATCTTTTGATTTATTTCCCGATGTCTTTCGTAAATGATGGACGAAAGTGTGTAAAATTATTTACTAATTGTACGTAAGTACGGTCTGAATTTATTTGTAGGGAGTTCGATAACATAGGCCTAGTTTATGATATCCACAGTTTGACGGCAAATCAATAGAAAACTACGTAAATAGCTATACACCGTCGTGTCAAATTACAGTCACCAAACATACAATCGTATCTATGGAGAAATATTTTCTCTTGACAACGAGTTCTTAAGCTAAACAGATGATTTGAGCAATATATCTGTGGGCAGGTGTAGCCCAGTTTGCTCCATTTTCGGGCCAAAGCTCATTGGTGCACCCAAGAAACTTGCTATCACAAATATTTGAGGAGGTTCTATCAAGTCTTAAAATAAGCCTACCAACACATAACTTATATTTGTCATCGTAACTCAAAAACCATTACGGCGTCCACCATCAATTCAGACTTTCTGCCCCTATATATAATAAGCAACCGACGGAGTTTGTTAATTAATTGAGAGTTTGTGAAACCAGTCTTAATTCAAAGTACGATGATCGAAATTAGGCGCTTAGGGTAGATGCCCGTATTTATTTAAACTTTTCATTACTGCTCTTATAAACGTAATTAATAAAACCGGCAAAACTGGCTGAACCGATATTTCGAATCCGATATAACTGACTGGTAGCTCCGCCGGGCGACGCCTACACAATGGATATTTGTGATCGGCTATCGCCTTTTATATTTTTCTGTGATCGCTTAAGCTTCCTTTTAGCGCAAATTGGAGCCAGCCCGTTGCAGCATAAGGACAGACTTCCTCGTGTTTGGTAGGAAAAAGCGCGTGAAACAGGATCCAATAAAGCATAGAAACGCTCACATGATGGCGTGCTATGAACGTGAGATTCCCCCTAACAGCACTTCAATAACTGGGTGCTTCCTTGTTGAAGTACTACTTTTTTGCGGCTCCACAGTAATACCTGATAATACAATACACTAGCCACCTTGGAATGCTGGTAGTCCAGCGGCATACCGATGTCACAACTGGACTTTCTTATGCAATATGGATTCCAATAATTGTGAATAAAAACCATCAAAGTTCTGGATGATTATCAATTAATGATGCATTAGCATCCTAATCGTACATTAGTAAAGCTTATGATTTGTTTTGTGATCATTATGGCTAAAATAAAATGCAATTAGCTGAGTTGTTTTGTAATTAGTGATTTCATGATGCACTTACGTATGTATGGCAAAAAATAACACAAAGAGGTTTACTTAAACAGCAGTTTATTGTTCTATTTCAATTGATGTATTAATATCACGTATTTGTAGATGTTTATTCTTTATGAGTATCCACAAACTACGATGCAAGTAAAAACTAATTTGTTTGAAAATTAAATCAACTTACTATATAACCAGCGACTTTACACTTTATTAACTATTAGTGTGAGATATCAAGCGCAACTTACTTAGATCACAGTTTTGTCACCTTACAATATATACACTTTCAAGATGCGGCGATGGGCCAGACTATATTCTCATCATATAATGACACCCCAAACTTAATAATAATAATGTAGTAGCTATCACATTATTATTTCATGATGACACATTTGCATTCAAACCATAAAAACTACTTCCTTTACATCACAGGCCTTGATATTGAGGTATATTGTACCCAGCAAAACTGTTGCAGATTTCGATGTATGAAAAAATGTTGTACAAAAGTGTGTTTCTGAAAATATGAGGCGTCGTTTGTAAAGAGAAAACCTATCATTTTATGCAAACAACAATCCATACAATATTCATCTTCAGTGAATTCACCAAACCTGAGCCAACTCTTGCATCAGCAATGTCATCTATTGTAGGTTGAGTCTCGCCAGACATTACGCTAAAACAACATTGCTACCTATTCTGAAAAGACCTGATTTATTGACATTGACACATACATAATTAAATTATTCTGTTGATTGTCTCATTCTGACATCACTGTCAAAAGTGACCACGACAAAAAATAATCATTGCTTTAGCTTAATTTTAGTAAAAACCTTTGTTGTTTAAACACTTTTCAAGTTTTCAATAAACACAGTACACTATTGAATTTTGATAAACTCATTATTACCGTAGTGTAGAGGTATTACGGGTCCTAATGCATGTAAGTCTGCAATGTTTCATGATGCCAAGTAACTGAGTAACCCTAACCCAATTTTAATGCTAATCTTAATCTAAACCCTAGCTTTTCATCGTGCGCATCGCCGACAAGGCAGATATTGTGGATACTGCTTACGAGAAAATGTATTGATTAAAACAGTTGAAATCATTGCTGAAGTTCACAATGACAGGAGTGAGCATTAGAACCATTAACCTAAGCTCTCCTCACAGCACGATACTGCTTAAAAACTTTAAAAAACACTCTGAAGAATCAAACTAATTTCTTTTAGGCCAATGTATTTCTTGATTTTCTTGTTTTCCATAAACTGATAAATCTCGGTTGCACTTTTAATGAAATAGATAAGCTTAGAGTGAACTGCAAACAGTAACACTGTTTTGACCTATCAGGTCTCTTCAGTGCATTTGGTGACCGACAAGTAGCTAGAGGCTGTTGGTAAAGCATAGTTTAGAATTATATTTATGTGGGACCCAGTCCCGTAGCACTCCAACTTCGGGCCCCCCCAAAGTAAGCGCAAGAGCCCCTGCGCACAGGTCATATCACTTTAGAGGTGTAAAATTGAAAAGCTGCATTAAGAAAATACACCACAATTTGTACATAAGTAAACAGGCTAATGTCAGAATAAAGCATGCCGATACCGAAGGTGGAAGTCATAAAAAATTCGGCACCGATGCCAGAGTTCAGTAGGACAGTTATGCAGACACTGCGAAACGAAAGCAATGGCACTGTAAAACATGAAAAAGTTATAAAAACACAGTATCATTTAAATAGTCTGGAACGAACCTTTTGTTCGCAAATGCTGTTATGACATTGTCATAATCAAGAGATCGGGCGCAGTCATTTTCGATTGACAACATGGCTAATGAAGATAGTCTACTGTCTGTCATAGACGTTCTATTAAAAGTTTTGATCAGTTTCAATTTGCTGAAGCTTCTTTCAGCGCTGGCAACAGTCACGGAGCAAGTTAGTAAGATTCCAAGTGCGATGTACACATTCGGATACAATTCAAATAAATGGGCCTTTAGAAGATAGTTCAGAAAGTCTTGAGCCGTTTTGAGATTGCGTTTTTTTTGTAAAATTAAAACAAACCGCTGTAGCTCAGCGCTCATTTCATCAGAATCAATGTCACCGAACTTTTTTTGGAACTCTTTACAGCAAGTAAGAAGAGCATTTTCTTGTTGCACAAGCAAAAGTTTGTCTCGTGTGTACAAAAACGAAAAGGCGGAAGAAACCTCACGTAACAAATTAAAGCGCTCCTTTATTGACATAATAGCCTGGTCTACTAATGGATAGAAAAAGTTGCTTTTAAATTTCAGTTCAGGAGTAGCTCGTTGTTCCTCTTCACCTTGGTAATCAAACAATCTTCTTTTCTTTCCACTTCTTGACGGAGGAAAAGAAGGATCAATATCCAATTCCTGTGCTATTTCAACAGCAGATGTTGCGGCACTGTCATAACCCGTTGTGCGATAGTTTTGCAAAAACTTTTCAGTTGCCTGGATTTCCGTTTCCATTGTATGAAGGGAGACTCCATACGATTGAAGAATCTTGCTTGCTTTATTGACTTGGAATAGGATATCATACCAAATAAACACCGACAAAAGAAAACTCCATTTTGATAAATGAGCTATCAACGATTTTGTTTCTGAGGCAGCTCTTCCATCTTTTCTTTCTATGGAAATGGCTTCCAAGTCTTTCAGTGCCAGCAACATCTCTTTTAAATTGTATCGAAGAGGTTTGATGCATTTAATTCTGCTTTCCCAACGAGTATCAGATTGTGACTTTATGGACAGCTCCACATGTTTCTTCAAAATTTCCCAACGCTGAGCAGAGAAAGAAAACAGCACATACAACCTTGTAAGTACTCCAAAAAATGTCAATGCTTCCGTCGATCAATTAGCACTGTCAACAACAACTAAGTTAAGGGTATGGTTTGCACAGGGCACGTAAACAGCTTTGGGATTGATGTCTAGCATTCTTGCTTGGACCCCAGAATGTTTTCCTTTCATGTTAGCACCATTATCATATGACTGACCTCGACAATCAGACAATTCGAGTTGCAGTTCGGTCGCTTTTTCTAAGAAAGCGTCCAACAAGCCTTTCCCAGTACTGTCACTTATTCTCAAGTAGCCAAAAAATGTTTCTTTAACAACAGCAGCTTCTTCATTACATAGTACATAACGGAGAATGACAGACATTTGTTCATGATGTGACATATCTGGAGTGCAGTCCAAAATTATAGAAAAATATTTTGCCAATTTCAATTGCTGTAAATTTTCTTTTTCAACTTCTGTCGCTAGCAATTCAATTAGTTCATTTTGTATGGTAGGACTCAAATAGTGATCTTTAGTGTTTTTATTCGTGATTCTGTCTTGAAGCTCTTTTAGGATCGGATCTCTTCTTGCCAAAAGCTCAAATATACCCAGAAAATTTCCATTGTAAGGAGATCCTAAGACTTCTTCAGATCCTCGAAAAGCAAGATTCCTTTCCGATAGAAACAAGGCAATGTCGATAAGTCTCTCTAAAACATTTCTCCAAAAACGTCTTTCATTGAAAAAAATATTCATCTCGCGTTTGTCGATAGTGGATGAATTTCTTATCCCTTCAGCTAGCAACATCCATTGACTGCAGCATTCTTGGTGGGAAATGCCGTTTTCATGGTCTTTCAGTTTTTTCGAAAAACCCTCCCATGTATTTATACCACTACAAAAGGGGCTTAGTGTTTTTCCAAATAGCTTACAACAAAAGCAAAAAACTTGATCTGATTCCCCACAATAAACTAGCCACGACCGTGAAACACTTTCACCATTAGGTAACACACGTTTATAATGGTTGGAGGAAAAACGTCGCCTTGGAGTTGTGTTATTATATGGAAAATTCATTATTAGTTGATGTGGTCCACGCTTTACTATATCACATCGTTGAGCATCAGAAATACTTTCAGGCCATTTACATGGGTCATCAGGGATAGGGGTAAATTGAGATTGAGATATTTTTGATATTGAAGGTTGCGTATTGGCAGGTAAATCACAACTTACATTTTCTGGAAATTCACAATCACTTTGATGCTGATCGTCATAGTCTTCTTTTTCTTGTACACTATAGTTTTCTTCATCCCTCTCGGTACTAGTGCCAGGTCTACTCTGCTCAGTAATCTTGAAAAAATCTGTCATCTTGGGCAATTTCGCTACAGCATCTCGAGCAGTGGCTGCTTCTTTTCTCTTTTGAGCACCACTTTTTGAACGTTTCATTCTATACAATGTCAATAAAATACTTTATCTGCACTCTGCAGTGTATATATATTGTCCCAGAATTCCAGACCATTCTATGATTGTTGCGTAACAACGGCATTGTTACGTCAATCGAATATTCAAGATTCTACCAGAAAATCAATCAAAATATTCTAGATTCTGCGAGATAAAATGACGTTGCATTCACTTATGATGTCACAAGCCAATTTCTTCCTACAGTTTAAATCGGTTGTAAACAAGTCTGCTGAACTGAAAATAGTCACGTAGCCAAAAAACAATTTCAGACTAACTTGGGCTCCCCCCAATTGGGGGGTTTGGGGGGCGGCTGCTACGTCTCTGGTGAGACCTGTACTAAGTCCACTGTAGTGGATAGTCTGGCAGTACTCTGCGAAGCCGTATCACTCGTCAATGAGTGGCAGTTGTCGCAGGTGCACTACATCTAACAACTGCTGGAACAATAGTGCTGTCACAACCCAGTGGTTACAAGTTCTTAATGTCATGCAAAAGACCAGCGAGGCACTTTGAATGAACTCCAGATATGACACTGTTTCGAACTATCAGGTCTCTTCAGTGCACTTGGTGATCGGCAAGTAGCTAGAGGCTTTAAATAGAGCGTAAATTAGACAATGACACTCGTGGGACCTTAACTATAGATCCGTTTAAGCTACTTGTCGGTCACCAACTATACTGAAGAGACTTGTCAGGTCAAAACAGTGTCACTGTTTGCAGTTCGCTCAAAATGCATAGCTGGCCTTTTGTATTACTTCAGATGAGCTTACATTTGCAAAACTAACAGTTTTGAAAAAAAAAGAGGTGATGGGAGAGCCATCCATTTAGAGCCGAGATCAAAACCTCGATTGAGATGTTGGCTTCATAAAATGTCAGTTTTACGTCGCCACAAAAGTAGCATCAGTTAAACAGCATTGGGTGGGATTCGAATCCGCGATCTGTATCAGTTACCTTGGAGGTGTTAGCCCAGGATTAAACACTCAAACGTCCAAGCACACCGATTTGGTGGGCAAATTATTTTGATGCTGCTCTGGTAGCGACGTAACACTGACCTTCCATAAAGGAAAACGGTACTTGTGGGTTATCTGTCACCACTTTTTTTCACCAGGTATTAAATTACTATTATTTAACTGTATATATAATGTTTAAGCCTAAAATGAGTTTGTGGGACCTAAGGAAGGCAGTGTACACTGAAGGGGCAGGCCCGGTATGTAAATGTATGGGGCAGTGTACACTGGAAGGGAGTGTACAGGGTTAGGTTTATTAAATTAAAAAAAAGTGGTGACAGATAACCCATAAGTACCAGGAAAACTTCTCAATCGGGGATTTGATCTCGGTTTTAGATGGATAACTTTATGATCTGTCTCATATTAATAGAATCTTTAAGATAGTGTGCTCATGTATGATGATTGTAGCAGTAGTTTCATCATACACAATGCTACAAAGGGAATATCGAAGTTAGAGTTGTTCAACGCGCCCTCTTGATATTGTCACACGTTGATGTATTCCAAATCCAAGTTTATTAGAGGTGGAGTGAGAATCCAATTTACCAGTATTTTATGTGACAATTTAAGATGAGCGGTTATCAAAAACAAAGACTCAACAAGGTCAACACAGGTTTGCAATTAGCAATTACACTTCAAGCAATCACCGATTAATATATCTAAAAATGTACTTGTGTGTTAATTGTTACTTATGTCATAATTAAACACTATTTCCTAAACTTTTAAAAGTCTGATGCTATGTAGAATTACAAGTAACCGTTGCTAAACACTGAATTAGTTAATTGAAAAATTCATCACTTCCTAATTGTGAGCAAACTCGCGAAAAAGCCTGGGGCGACAATTCTCACATGTTAGCGTGGCGCAGTAGCCAATATAATATCAATGGCCCGGGTTCAAATCTACAGCGGAAAATCAAAACAATATCAGAAAATAAAAGAACTTTAAAATTAGCTTAGAAACGAACACAAAACTGCCAAAGTTTTACCATGATCTCGTTGGTGATTTCGGCGAAGTCTCACTTGAACATCGTTTTGAAAAAGGACACAAAATTTTTGGCTGAAAGCCAAGATATTTATCGTATATACCGCCCAATAACCCGACTCAGCGAATAAGCCGAGGTCGACTTTTAGCTCAGAAAATGAGGGTTTTTACATATTACCGTCCAATAAGCCGAAGCGGAAAAATTACGTTCAACTACCATACCTTTTTTTCTTTTTCCAACATTTTTTTCCATTTATGCGTTACATTCATTAACACTAGAGTTACCGCGTTTTTGACCTACCTAAAATTACCGCGAGCGGTCAAAATGACCGTTTGTCCAATAAAGAAAATAATCAGCAATAATTTTAGCTTTACTGTATCTTATAAGCATCTTTTAACTTTTGTAGTATACCCAGTAATGACTTGAATGTTTGCAGGTGTGAGTTTGGTGCGCTTTAGGCTCCTTTTTAATACCTTGTCCTGGAATATACTGCATAAGACCTGATCTTCGAAGTACACAGTAGGCCTTCAATCTGCTTTTTAGTTGCGTAGCTGAAATTTTTTCAAAGTTTTTATTGTATTTGCAACAAACATGCACACTGAAATTAAATGAAAAACAATTCACATTAAAATGAGTTCATCAAATGGTTATATTTCATCATACTTCTGGTTACAAAGAGACCACAAGTAGCTATTCAAAAGCATACAAAAACAAAGAAATCAGCAGCGCTCAGCACAAAGCACACATTCAATTTTTACACAACCTGTACACTTTCCGCAAACTGATCTACAGCATCTACAACAGAATTTTGCAGATTTGTTTTGCTCGCAGTTCACACTAACTTGGCATTGCTTTCGATTTATGCTTCCGTCAACCATCGAAGTTTGATAAAAATTGTTGAAAAGTGGAGGCAAAACTGCGGCTGGTGGAGTTGTCTTTCCTTGAACATGAGCTTCTCTCAGTTCAATGGCGAGCTGAAACATAAAATTTCTTCTCGAGATAGCATCTCCAGTTTTCTTCTTGTACAACACATAGGCGTTGATACAAGCAAGGTCCAAAATGTTGTAAAAGACAGCTACCGGCCACCGTCGTGTAGCTGCCTTCACCGTGTATTGTCGTGCTACCTGGCCAGCAATGTCCACACCACATTTAGTTTTGTTGTAGAATGTAAATGTTTCTGGTTTCTTTTTTGTTGTTGTGTCGACCATAACAGAGAGGTGGAGTGTGCTAAGAATACAAACGTTCTTGTTTTGTTTGCGCTGGTAAACTGTTAAGGTTGTGGCTTGGTTGTTTTCGTTTTAGGTTTGCAAGAGTTTGCTGGAATATCTGCTCTGCTGTAAAGTTTTATTCGCCAAACTTTTATGTTTGATTCCGGTACAGCTCTACCAAGCCATCATCAAGCAAATTAGCAAAAATGTTTCTCCAAATTTGTTGGGTTTTCATCCAGGCAAGGTTTGTCGTCAGCTATGCCGAGTTAAAAAGTATTAAATCCGGCGGCTGTGCCGGCTTTACCGCACAAACGTTTGTGAGAAGAGCAGCAAAAACTTGTAAAAATGGAAGATATTGTTCCTGTGCCCTTACTAGTGAGCATCTTGCTCTATCAGTCAAGACTTGAGATGGGCTACTAACAAACAAACTATGATCTAACAAAATGATTGTTTATTCAAAACGCAAATGGCAGGGAATGAAGTCAAAAACGACGGCCACCCAAAAATTGTTTTCGTTTTCACAATACATTTTATTTTCACAATATATTAGTATGAAAAAATATTCATACGCCAATAAAAATTAATATTACGCTGACTGTGCTGCACATATCGCACTGTCTTTTTTCCGCTTTAGTCATATATAATTATTTTTTAATTTATGGTGTTATGTTATAGCAGGGATGTGCCTGTGTCTTGAGTAATGTTATGACGGAGAGGCATTTTGGTAATGTTTGGTAGTATGTGTTTTTATTTTCAACCTGTGAATGACTAGAGTTTGCACATTAAAATATGATAAGGTATTTAAATATTTGGAAACAGCGATTAATGCTATCTTTTGTGGCTTAGCACAGTTACTTCATTGGATAAAAAAACAAAAGCTAACGATAGCTTTTCAAAACTTAACTGATATGGCAACCTAGGATCCCTGTCATGATAGCTAACATGTTACACAGGCTGCGCATTAGGGTGGCAAAACTAACAGTTTTGAAAAAAAAAGAGGTGATGGGAAAGCCATCCATTTAGAGCCGAGATCAAAACCTCGATTGAGATGTTGGCTTCATAAAATGTCAGTTTTACGTCGCCACAAAAGTAGCATCAGTTAAACAGCATTGGGTGGGATTCGAATCCGCGATCTGTATCAGTTACCTTGGAGGTGTTAGCCCAGGATTAAACACTCAAACGTCCAAGCACACCGATTTGGTGGGCAAATTATTTTGATGCTGCTCTGGTAGCGACGTAACACTGACCTTCCATAAAGGAAAACGGTACTTGTGGGTTATCTGTCACCACTTTTTTTCACCAGGTATTAAATTACTATTATTTAACTGTATATATAATGTTTAAGCCTAAAATGAGTTTGTGGGACCTAAGGAAGGCAGTGTACACTGAAGGGGCAGGCCCGGTATGTAAATGTATGGGGCAGTGTACACTGGAAGGGAGTGTACAGGGTTAGGTTTATTAAATTAAAAAAAAGTGGTGACAGATAACCCATAAGTACCAGGAAAACTTCTCAATCGGGGATTTGATCTCGGTTTTAGATGGATAACTTTATGATCTGTCTCATATTAATAGAATCTTTAAGATAGTGTGCTCATGTATGATGATTGTAGCAGTAGTTTCATCATACACAATGCTACAAAGGGAATATCGAAGTTAGAGTTGTTCAACGCGCCCTCTTGATATTGTCACACGTTGATGTATTCCAAATCCAAGTTTATTAGAGGTGGAGTGAGAATCCAATTTACCAGTATTTTATGTGACAATTTAAGATGAGCGGTTATCAAAAACAAAGACTCAACAAGGTCAACACAGGTTTGCAATTAGCAATTACACTTCAAGCAATCACCGATTAATATATCTAAAAATGTACTTGTGTGTTAATTGTTACTTATGTCATAATTAAACACTATTTCCTAAACTTTTAAAAGTCTGATGCTATGTAGAATTACAAGTAACCGTTGCTAAACACTGAATTAGTTAATTGAAAAATTCATCACTTCCTAATTGTGAGCAAACTCGCGAAAAAGCCTGGGGCGACAATTCTCACATGTTAGCGTGGCGCAGTAGCCAATATAATATCAATGGCCCGGGTTCAAATCTACAGCGGAAAATCAAAACAATATCAGAAAATAAAAGAACTTTAAAATTAGCTTAGAAACGAACACAAAACTGCCAAAGTTTTACCATGATCTCGTTGGTGATTTCGGCGAAGTCTCACTTAAACATCGTTTTGAAAAAGGACACAAAATTTTTGGCTGAAAGCCAAGATATTTAGACAGGTTTCAAGTTAACAATAACTTGACAGTGAACATTGATGTGAACCATAATTTGGATATCTCCATAAGCTAAATTAAAAGAGTCCGAACCTACCGATAAGCTGTATGGTAGGTGCATTAACGAATAAGCATCTTAGTTTATTGCTGACACTACAGTAAATACAATAATCTATCAAACGCATCAGAAAATACTGGTAAGCAAGGACCTGTTACGATATGGCGTCGTATCAACATGACAACAAGCAAATCTGCAGGCGCTGACTGCAAAGAGCATAATGCATTGCTATGTGCTGAGGTCCATCGGTTGAGAACCACTGGTCTACGATAAAAACACGTTTCCTATCAATTTATGGCAAGCTTATTACTTTCAATGTTTTGTATATTGCATGAAGACTCTACTTGTTTCTCGTAAGCCGTGAATATCATTACTGTTTGGATATATTGTACTTTGTTATGTATTTACGGATATGTTGTGTTGTAACAGCGTAATTTTGCAAAGCATTAGTATATAAAAAATTAAGGTGACATCTAGAATTGGCTAATTATCCATATAAATGACATATGACAGTATGAATGCAGTGGCGTGCGTCTCCGAAAAACGAAATATTGATTGGCGAGTGATCAGCTGGTTAAGAAAATACCGCTTACACTGTTCAACACAATTTTTGTAGCTAATAAGAATGATTTTATGATAATTTTGGGATGCTGAATCCAAATCCGCAACCAGATTTTCATCGTGTCTAGTTTTTGAGTTACAAACATCGCTGGTGAAAATTAAAATACTTTTTTGTAAAACCGAAAATTTTTATACTGGACATTACAAAAACTTAGAAAAAACCTAGAAATGCCAACTTCGCATTTTGTTAGTTGGGTGCGAAGGAGTATTAATACGCCTTTGAAGCCAACGCAAGTTACGTCTGTACTTCTTTTGATGTGGTTCTTTATCAGTGTCCATACCATAAAAGTGCCATGCTTTACCAAAATTTGATTCAGTGTAGTAAGTTGGGTTTCTCTATTCTGGTGGATAGACTGCACAAGCTCACTATTTCTAATTAGCAGAAATTTGAACATGGAAAGGTTGTACGTCGATAAGCAGAGTAGTCTCTGGATTCTTTAATGTATGAGTCCATTCTCACCAATGTGAGATTTATGTAAGATCAGAGACATGTTAATAGCTTTAATCATTGTCAAACATTTTAACATTAAGATACAATAATATTAGATACTAATACTACTGCAATTCTTGTACTTGTCATGGTATTTTGTAATTTAGTTCAGAGTTCCAGTGAGCTGCATGCTAAATCTGATGTAGCTGAAAAAACCGCTAATTTAATAGTTGCTTTGTTTTAGAAAACGCCCTTCCACTTTTTTGTTATTTTTGCAAAATGGCAAATAGAGGAAAGTGTAAAACTAATCCCAATAACGAACTGCAGACAGTGACACTGTTTCGACCTATCAGATCTCTTCAGTGCAGTTGGTGACCGACAAGTATCTAGAGCAGGGGTTCTTAACCGGGAGTAAATTTTTTTGCTAGCAAAAAATTCACACTTTTACCTATTACAGAGGTTCTCAAACTTTTGGTCATGTGGAGCCCATGAAGAGGTTGACCATCACCTAAGTAAAAAAGGTCAGCGACCTCACTTTGGACCGAAGTTGCGTCTACAAAGACTGTCGAAACCGCAATTTGATACCTTGCAGAGACCTCTAACGTTTGGTGTTCTGGGGCCCATGAAGGGGTTCACCACTATTTGAGGAGCGCCACAATATCTTTCTATAAAAGATAAACAAAAGTAAACAAATAGCTCGCAGAGCCCCTATGGTTCTCTCGCGGAGCCGTGGGGCTCCGGTCGGAGCACTTTGAGAACCAATGCAATAGGCATTTGTAGAAGTGAAAAAATATAAAAACATTTGGGGGTAAATTCTACTTATGAAATTTGCCAAGGGGTAAATGAAAGAATAAAGGTTGAGAACCCCAGATCTAGAGGCTATTATAAGAGCTTGTGACCACTGGGTTGTGACAGCACTATTGGTTTAGCAGTTGTTAGACGTAGTGCACCTGCGGCAACCGCCACTCATTGACGAGTGATACGGTTACGCAGAGTACTGCCAGACCATATACTACAGTGGACCTAGTATAGGTCCCACAAGTGTGGTGTCTAAGCTATGCTTTACTAACAGCCTCTGGCTACTTGTCGGTCACCAACTGCACTGAAGAGACCTGAAAGGTCGAGACAGTGTCATTGTTTGCAGTTTGCTAAGTGCATCGCTAGCCTCTTGCATTATTGTAATACCAATAGCTTTTGCTACGTTTGTGGAAAATATGCATTGCCAGCACATCCACGAAATATTGCAAATAATATGAAAACTGCAAATAAGTGCTACTTCGGTTGCACAGGTGTTGACCAAAACAAAAAATGGACACCTCATATTTGCAGCAATTCATGCAACACTTGGGTGCTCCGGTGGGCTGTTGGTGAGCAAAAGATATTGCCATTTGCAGTTCCCATGATCTGGCGTGAACCAATTGACCATGTTAGAGATTGTTGTATTTGTTTAACTGATATAAAAAGATTTTCTAAATAAGAAAATCGAAAATTGTTTATCCAAGTTGTCAGTCTGCCCTGAACCAGCTTCGCATGGTACTGACATTCCAATTCCAAAAGCTCCTTCTCAAGAAATTTTTTGAACATCCAGAGTCTTCATCTGAACCAGAGAGTTCCAGCGAGGCAACGTCAAGTGATTTGAAACAGGTTTGCAGCCACATTAAAAGCATTGGAACTTACTTGAAAAAGAAACTAAACATTCAGAGTTTGGTCATCGCAATGAAAAGCTCAGTTCATTCTTTGACTTTTACAATGGCTTGTAATTGTGTAATGACGTTAGTGACTTAATGGCTAAGTTGTGGTATGAACACAAGTGTGATGATTGATGACTATTTATTGATTCGAGCAAAATAAATCTAAAGGCAATGCTTTTGCATAATGGTAATACTCACCCATCCATACCTGTAGCACATGCAGTACAACTAAAAGAAACTTAAGAGACAATGAAGCTGTTTTTAAACGCTTTTCAGTACGCTAAATATTGCCGAAAGATTTGAGGAGACTTAAGTTATATTCCTCATTTTAGAACTGCAGTTAGGCTACAAAAAACATTTGTGTTTTTTGTGCTTTTGGAATGGTCGAAATGACGGCAACCATTTTACTAAAGGGCATGGGAACTGTTAAATAGATATAATGTTAAGCAGGTGCCTTTAGCTGATCCGAAAAATGTCCTTTTTCCACCACTTCACATTAATTTAAGATTAATGAAGTGCTTTATCAGAGCAATGGATCATTAAGATTCTGAAATTAAGTATTTAAAAGAAAAGTTTGGATCTTACAAAAGTAATGCTAAGCTAAGCGCTGGCACTTTGATTGGTCCAGAAATTCAAAAACTTTTTACTGATGAAAATTTTGCAAAACATCTTAACCTTTAGGGAACAATTTTATAAATTCCTTTTTGACAAATAAATATTTTTTCATGTTTTAACACTAAAATTACCAGTGCGGTCATTTTGACCGTTTTTGATTTTTAGTCGCTGATATCTCTGTTTAGATAAATGTTAGAATATTGAAATTTTCTGAATTTTCCTAAGTCTTAGTCAACTTTTAGCATGTTAATTTTTATTGCATTGCAACAAGCATAGTGGGGGTGGGAAGCGATTTACCTTAAATTACCGCCAACGGTCATTTTGACCGGAAAGCAACATCTGCTTTCTCTAAGATTAAAAATGCCTTTACAATAAAGCTTTTTGTTGTATTATTGTTTCAAAAGAATCATGCAACAATCACTGCAGTACCTGGCAACAGTTAGTTACTAGCTAGTTCATAATTTTGAGCCATTAGCAGAATGCCGAGGCCAGAACGATTCAGTAGTATCCAAGCTCTAGCTTGGCTGATCGCGATTGCAAAAGATGATTCGGGGGATAAAAGCGAAGGTGAAAATATTTGCGAAGGCTTAGATCAGAGGTCGGCAAATTCAGACCAGGCTCGGCCTACATGGGAAGTGATTTCTTTAGATGGATCGGATTCAGAGACTGATATTAATAGCCTGGAGCAAACTAATTCTGCATCATGTCAACTGGTCAGCTCTGGGAGTGGCAGCAATGATACAAGTACTGCAGCAGAAGCGCAGAGTGATGGGCTTGCTCCAAACACCTCGGAAATTGGATTGGTTGCTAAAGACGGAACAAAATGGGAATATATCGAATTTTCTTCAGAATCGAGAGGTAAGCTACAAGCTCAGAACGTGCTAACAGAAAGCAGCGGTCTAACGCGATATGCCAATCGCATGTTAGATAGTCCGCTTAGTGCGTTTGAGCTATTCGTCGGCAATGCAATGCTTACCCACGTTCAACAATGTACAGAAGCTGAAGCCCATAGAGTGAAAAAAAATGATGAATGAAAACTACCACTAAGTAAACTAAAAGCTTTTATTTTCTTGCTGTATGTACGAGGAGCATTATGTGAAAAGAACCGACCGATTCTTGAGTTTTGGGATAAAAATTGGGGAGTACCTTTTTTTCCAGAAACCATGGGTAGAAATCGCTTTTGCGAAATCATGAGATTTCTTTGATTTGACTTGCGGAGTACAAGACTATCTCGACTTCAAACGAATAAATTTGCTTTGATTTCTGCCATCTGGGATAAGTTTGTTGAAAACTGTATTGTTTGCTACAAACCAGGAAAAAATATTACAGTGGACGAACAATTATTCTCAACTAAAGCCCACTGCAAATTTACACAATATATGGCCAACAAACCGGACAAATTCGGTATCAAATTTTGGATAGATGTTGATTGGAATCTAAATATATCCTGAACGCCATGCCATATCTTGGCAAAGATGAAACCAGACCAGCTACGCAAAGGTTGTCTGAGAGTGTGGTAATAAAGTTAGTGGAGCCATATTTGGGCAAAGGAAGGAACGTCACAACTGACAACTTTTTTACTTCGATTCATCTTGCCACACAGCTCCGGAAAAAAAGACGTCACTTGTCGGGACCCTAAACAAAATCCAAAAGGAAGTTCCGCCACTGGTAAAAACTTTACAGCAGAGCAGATATTCCAGCGAACAAAAAACGAAAACAACCAAGCCACAACCTTGACGGTTTACCAGCGCAAACAAAACAAGAACGTTTGTATTCTTAGCACACTCCATCTCTCTGTTATGGTCGACACAACAACAAACAGGAAACCAGAAACAGTTACATTCTACAACAAAACTAAATGTGGTGTGGACGTTGCTGGCAAGGTGGCACGACAATACACGGTGAAGGCAGGTACACGACGGTAGCCGGTAGCTGTCTTTTACAACATTTTGGACCTTGCTTGTATCAACACCTAAGTGTTGTACAAGAAGAAAACTGGAGATGCTAACTCGAGAAGAAATTTTATGTTTCAGCTCGCCACTGAGCTGAGAGAAGCTCATGTTCAAGGAAAGACAACTCCACCAGCCGCAGTTTTGCCTCCACTTTTCAACAATTTTTATCAAACTTAGATGGTTGACGGAAGCAGAAATCGAAAGCAATGCCAAGTTAGTGTGAACTGTGAGCAAAACAAATCTGCAAAATTCTGTTGTAGATGCTGTAGATCAGTTTGCCGAAAGTGTACAGGTTGTGTAAAAATTGAATGTGTGCTTTGTGCTGAGCGCTGCTGATTTCTTTGTTTTTGTATGCTTTTGAATAGCTACTTGTGGTCTCTTTGTAACCAGAAGTATGATGAAATATAACCATTTGATGAGCTCATTTTAATGTGAATTGTTTTTCATTTAATTTCAGTGTTCATGTTTGTTGTAAATACAATAAAAACTTTGAAAAAATTTCAGCTACGCAACTAAAAAGCAGATTGAAGGCCTACAGTGTACTTCGGAGATCAGGCCTTATGCAGTATATTCCAGGACAAGATATTAAAAAGGAGCCTAAAGCGCACCAAACTCACACCTACAAACATTCAAGTCATTATTAGGTATACTACAAAAGTTAAAAGATGCTTATAAGATACAGTAAAGCTAAAATTATTGCTGATTATTTTCTTTATTGGACAAACGGTCATTTTGAACGCTCGCGGTAATTTTAGGTAGGTCAAAAACGCGGTAATTCTTGTGTTAAACTGGTAGCATGACTTAAATCGAATTTGTGACTTAAATCTGAAAAAAATTCGCATTCTTTCCAGGGAATTTACAAACTGTGAATGATAAACACGGTGAAAGATTTAACTAGGACATTGCGCTTGTGGAAACATGCTGCAAAGGAAAACGTGATGCTAGTATAATGCAAAACTATTTTTGGTTTTTACAGAAACAGAGTGAAACGAAATATTATCGCAGCGCAAAGCGTGTCAAAGGACAATAGACTCAGTATTGTTCTGTATGTGGGCGTGAACTCTTTCTTGTGTTATCAAATTTTTTCAATTTAATAATTCAACATTAACTGAACTGATAAGGAAATTTTTTATTGTTTCAACACTGTTTATGTCACATCTCGTATCGTTGTATCGCTAAAACCTGATGTGATGAAGAAAAACTAAAATCAGATTTGAAATCAGTGACAAAATATAGTCAAGACCAGCAAAAATCACTGAGCCACAAAAAACATTTTTTGTTGTACAGTGTTATTTATTGTGTTTTATAATATTCAAATCATTTAATGTATTTTTTAATGAGTATACCACATAGGCTTACCATACGTCCCGTTTTAGCCGGGACAATCCCGTTTTTTTGGGCCTTGTCTCGGTCAGTTAATCAAAAGTCCCGGTTTTTCATTCAGTCAGCCAGCATAGTTAGAACTACGGTGTATAAACGTTTGACTCGGTAAGCAAAGGCAATATGACAACGAACTTTATCTTGATGACGATTTGGGCCGGGAGTGATAGAAAAGGGGCAAAAGAGCAGGTGATGACCTTTTCTTGGAGCACGCCCCCGTTTTGGGTGGAATTCATTGATATGCAGCAGAGCTAAGGTAAATTCCATCCCAAATGGAGTTGTGCTCCAGAAAAAAAAGGTCAACACCTGAAGTAGTGTCCGGACTTGCCCCGTCGCTCATAGTCAAACTTGATGTCCTGAAGCGTCCCGTTTTTTGATCACAAAATTATGGTAAGGCTAATACTACACGAAATACAAAGATACATAAATTTTTATTTTTGTACAGTAGAGGCCATACCGTCAGTTTTCTTATTTGGTTACGAAATTTCTAGCACCCGCCCTGTTTGGGGGCTACCTTACTTGGCTATCATTTAAAAATATGTGCCTTCCCACGCTTCTTTTGTTAGCATCACAACCCTCTCGTGGCCACTATTGGGTTACGGCTTACCGGTTGATAATCGTTGCTTTACAGTAAAAAGCGATATTCGCAACTTCCCTCTTGATGCTCAGCACAAAAAAGATAGTAAGGAGAACAACCAGTGTCGTCGCTACAGAGACCAGGGGAGCCGTGCCACTCTGATGGGTGCTTGCGTCCCCGTATTTTGGATTACTCTAAATTCATTGTTTTGTTTGGAGTACCACGCAACGACAACACAACAAACAATAGTATTAAGAGACTTAGATTTATGATGCAAATTTAAAGTTCAATTCAACATAACTCTCGTTTGACGCTAACGATTCTTGGTACAGTTGTGGTGCTAACAACTGCTCTAACACAATGATTGTGACACAATTAACCGTCTTATCAATAGTTACAGCAGATGCTTTGATTTCGCTTATTCATTGAGAATGTAAAAGGCGCAAAATGAGTTTGAGAGACTGGTTGCAAAGTTCTAATTCGAGTGGAAGTTCTGAAAGTTTGCAAGGTCTCTGCTCGTTTGCTAGCTGCAGTGCACCTACAGCATTTGCTGCGAGTAGGCCTATGAGTAAACGAAAATCTGCATATTCTAATCATTTGGGAGTTGACGACCCGAAGCAAGTTAGGCTGCGTGCTTATCCTGTGAGCATGTTTGACACCAACAAAAGATACTTCAATGTTGTGTGTTGCCAGAGGTAGGATTGATCAGAATATTCTGTCAAGTTTGATGCAGCTTTTTGCTTTCCTTGCCGCAATTTGGAACTAAAGCTGGAGGAGACTTTCGAGGAATGCGTTGTAAATCAACTTATACAACCGATGGCTATCGTAATTGGAAACATGCTACTGAAACGAACAGAGGTTTTTCAAAGCATGCTGCCTCAAAAGAACATTTAGCATGCAACAGTACCTGGAAAGAAATAATCAAACGGCCTGAAATGGGTAAGATATTACTTCATTAGTCAACAGAGAGGCAATCGAAAGAAATCGCTACTATTTTGCTACCCTAATTGACATAGTAGCATTTTTGGCTGCTCATTAATTGGCATTCAGAGAAAAAATTAACGTTTAACGAGACCATCATTGCCGAAACTTATCCAATAAACAGGCAGACTAATTTACTTGAAAATTATACGTCGGCAAGCACATTCATTTTCGATTTTCTCATAATACATCATTTATGTTCTGAATATTGTTTCAACGACTTTTCGGTTAAGACTGCGTTCGCACACATACCGCTTTTCTCAAACAAAGCGTCGCTCTCTTTGCACTCAGTATCAAACAGCGAAACTCCGCCTCAAAGCCTGCTCTAAATATCGTTTTACTTCTATTTGCGAGAAACGCTATGCGCGAAAGCAGCCTAAGAATAACATGACTCTCCCAACGCGTTGCATAAAATTAAATGTTTATGTCACAAAAAATACATTTTAAAGTTTTTAGTCCATTAAGCGACAGCTTTGCAGTGCCACTTTTGTCATATTTCCTTTTCCCATTTTTTGTCCGTTTTTCTCCTTTTTCCGCCATTTTCCTTTTGTTCATTTTTCTTTTTTGTCGTGAAACAAGCAGAACGATGTCATGCTCGATTACATTCGGCATCAGACGACTTATGAAATTGGAAATATTGTTTCCTCCATACAAAAGCCAAATTGCTCACCAACATAAAATGCATCAAAAATATTGCAGCGATTGTTTTACATTTCATTCTTTATTTTATTCAATCAAACATGCATTAGGTTTTATCATCAACATGTGATAAATGATGGAATGAAATCTGAAAAATAACAAAGCAAAAGTTATCATGTGCATAAAGACTTAATCTAGTGCACCTACTTTATGCCGGAAATGGAGAACTTAGAGCATGCTTTGCAGTCAAAAAATACAGTCACTTAAGTATTGTTTTTAGCCAAACAAAAAAGATGTTTTTAATGAAACACAACATATACGCTGAGAACACAATCCTCCACATAAAAGCATTCTCTTCTCGGTGTTTTAATCCATGCTTTCAAGCAAACAAATTGTCGATGAACTAGCAACACAATGATAATCAGCCTACAAACCCTAAAAATCTTACTCGTGATAGTGTTATTTGTAAAGCAGCGCATCATTTCACAAACCTCTGGAGTATCAAGGACAAAACGATACATACTTCATTACATCTAAATAAAAGTTTTTATTGAGTCATTATGTTTTTATAAATCGTGTCTTCCCAGCTTCATCAGAACAGTGAAATTTAGTTTTATCAACAATAGGTTCAATCGAAAGGACACTTTCTTTTAGTTTGTTTTTGATTGTGGGAAACTTTTTCAAAATTTGCTTGTGTTTTTCTCATATAATCAAAAATTCCATTTTTTATGTAATAGCAAAAAAAACTAAAGATGGTGGAACCTTTTCAAATCCTTACTGCTTACCGAATCTCGGTGGAAGAGTTCTGGGGTAGATTATCCGCTCTGAGACTTTAAGAACAACTTTGGGTCTTTCGTGTGGGACAGTACTGGTGGATACATACTGCCGATTTGTTAATGTTATCATAGTTTTGTCGATGAGCTTTGCGCTAGTGCACCAATTTAAGAAATTTGCTCACCAGTTTACTTTTGAAATTTATAATATTTAATCTGTTAAAAATACGTCTGGTGGTAGTTACCTACTTGTAACAGTAATATTTGCAATAGCAGACAATTTCCGTTTGTCGAGTGTATAGATCAGTGTTTCCCAATCTTTTTAATGTCATGAGCACTTTTCGCAGACTGCACTAATGCTGTGGACCCCATTTCAATATTCCTCCAATTAAAAATGTCGTTTGGATATCAACGTTTTGAAAGCAATTGTTTTACTATTTTGGATTGCTTCTACCGATTTTGATGCACATTCTGAGTTGAAATTGTTGTTATTGCATCTTTTTCAACTGAGCAAACTCTTTTTGGAAGTCAACATGATAAAGTCACCTTTTGCTAGCGGATTTTTTGCTAGTTGTGTTTGGTGAGCGCCTTCATGGAAACTTTGGTGGACTTTTAAAACGTCTTCTATGGACTCCTAGGGGTCAACAATCTCCCGGTTGAAAACCCCTGATATAGATCTTGTAAACTGATACAAACGATATTGAGGCAAGTATTTTGGGAAATTTATGTTTGACACACCTTTGAAACCGGGAAGCATCATCAAAATTTGGTAGAAAAGAATATCCGACACATTTCTATCAGTTCAGACGCTTATTGATGAAGTTCCGACACATTTTGCCGTTGTTTAGGCGTTAATTAACACTAGGATTACCGACATTTTTCTACCTCTCCGTTTACGGCCGTGTCGATTTCGACACGTGTTACTTCGTGGCACAGTTCTTCACATTTTTTTACAACCTAACCCTTCCGAAGTTGTCAAAAAAGTAACAAACACTTATTTGAAAGTGAGGGTTTATTTGAAAATGTGCTTGCAAAACGTGTTTGTTAATGCTCAAACAAGAGATTGCATACACTTGTTGCATTTTACATATATGATCCGGGAGCAATCTTGCGAACATTTTCCACATGTTGGCTGATCACAAAGCATGCACAATGATACTGTTGCATTCTCGCAACCATATACACTGCAGCTTCTTCGCTTTCTGGTTGAATTTACGGAACATATTGGCCTATCAGAAGACTCCCTGCTTTGCATTGTTGTTTGCTTTGCAGTCAGTTCTTCGATGAGCTTGAGCAGAAAGTTTCGACGGCTTATCTGCGTTCCTGTTGATTTCATAAAAATAACTCTAGCATTTATGGCAGTGATGTCCAGGATGTTTCCCACAGATGGCGCAGTGGCCGTCTTCGAGAAGCAGATCTAGTTGAATATAGGCGGGCGATCTGATCAAAGCAATCCACCCCGACTTTGTTCTTGTTGTAAAACAATATCACTTGTGGTTTTTGCTTCACACTACTCTGATCTATGTCAGGTGAATGATGCATGGAAGAAAGCAGGCAAACAGTTTTCTTGGCTTTGGCCTGGTATTTCACAAACAGCATATCATTATTTTTGTGCCAATAAAACTGGCTTCAATGCAAGTTTCCTTTGACGGCATCAGTCATTTTCTTGGCGATTTCGCGACGATTTTTTCTAATAGTTCCAACAATTGAGATTTTTTCTTTCTGCAATTTTAGAGCAAGTGGCAAAGATGTAAAAAAGTTGTCGCATGTGATATTGTACCCTTTTCCCCGGACACCTTCTGTCAACCTCATCACAACCGACTCTGCCAGAGGTGTATCACCACGCTGCTCTTTCTCCTGGGCACCAAGATATGGAAAAATGTTCGAAACATATTTGCTTTTTACATCAACCGAAACCCAGAATTGTATTCCATACTTATCTGGTTTGTTTGGCATGTACGTTACAAACGAACAGCGTGACTTACAGGACATTAGCTGCTCGTCAATAGTCAGTGAATAGTCACATACGAACTTACTCCTGCATAATGAGGAAAATTTTTCAAAGGCTTCTCGGATAGGTGCGAACTTGTCGGCCCCAGGACCTCGTCGTATCCTGTTAGGTTTGTCGTCAAACCTCAAGTATTTCAGTATTTTTATAAATGAGTCACGGCTCATTGCTTCAGAGAAAATAGGCATGCCATACTTCCTACTCCAAAGAAAACAGGCGGGATGACCTTTCCTGTAAAGTCCACGAGCATATTGTAGTCCAATAAAAGTCTCAAAATGATGCAAATCTAGGACAAACTCATTGCCACCCTTACGTGCTGCTTCTCCAGTTGTGAATTTTGCAATCATTTTCAGGAGAGATTCATCGATGAAATGCTTCCAGGCGTCATATGGAGTTGACACGCCTCTTGCAGTTGCTCTAGGAACGCCTGTAGCTGCCTTGAAAACATTATGTGCCCCGGTACGTCCAGTGTTAGTTGATGGAGTACAGGTCCATTCCGTTCTATCTCTTCCAAAAACAGATGTGGATGTAGGTTGGCTTTGTTGTGACATAACATTGTCATCTTCATCAGACTCATCTTCACAGTTATCAGGGCACTCGTCGCTGTCACTCACATGCGCATTTGGGCTTTCTCCTCCGCCACTAGCATCTCCATATCCCTCTTCATCAGAGCATTCGTCATCGGTATCCCAGGTAGTAATTACATCAGCTAGTTCATTTGCAGTTATCGCTCGTTGCGTCATTTTGCTTATTTTGAACTATAGTGTATTACAAAATTATGAAACTCAACTTGCAAATGGCCTGAAATAATAAAATAGACACATAAGAAACAAATAAATTAGAAGAACTGATTTCAACACTTCAGCCTAACCAGAAAATTCTGCTAAAATTGCCTTTGTTTACTATGCACGCTTGCTTGCAAAACGGTACGTCCTTCAGTTAGAGATCTGCCCTCCGAAACAGTGGAAATCACATACCAGAAATACTGGTCAGGAGCGGGACTCCAAAACCTAGCACAAAACATTCCACGCCTCAGACGCAAATGAATGCCAAGGCCAGACAGAAAACGCTTACAAAGTCCTTCAGTTAGCTTTCTAAATTGTGAACGTAAAATGAAATGCCGGATAAATCTATTTTGTGTTGAATCACATCTGTGTTTTCATTTGGTCAACAATAAAAACTACAAAAGCAGCCAGACAGAAGTAATTTTCTAACAAAAGCCGTTAGTGTCGAAATCGACACGTCCGTAATTGAAGGGGTTCTAATTTTCAAGCCGTAAAGAGTCGTATTGTCTGATGAATGTAAACTAAATCCTTTTAATATGGAGAACTAGGACAAATTCTAGGAAAAGTCAGAGAAAAGTAGATATGTACGAACTCGCAGTTCAGAGAAGCGAAGCGCCAATTATTTTTTCGTGTCGATTTCGACACGGCAGTAATCCTAGTGTTAATGAACTTCCGACGTTTTTTACGCTCTGCAGCTACTGTTTGATGGACTTCCGAGACATTTCGACGTTTCTCACAAATTTATTTAATGATTTTTCGTCAAGTGTTAGACTGTTTAGAGGCTTTTCAATGAATTTCCGTCGCGTTTCAAAGTTGTGTAGAAGTTTACTTGATGATATTCCGACACATTTTGATCTTGCACCTATGTTTACTAATGATTTTCCGACACTTTTTAATTGCACTCAGTCACTTATTGATGATTTTCCGACAACTTTAATCGCATTCAATCGCATATTGATGGTATTCCGACACTTTGAACTTGTTCTGACGCTTTTTAACGAGTTTCCAACCATTCGCAAATTGAGCAGAAGAGAGCCAGTTAGGGCTGAAGTCCCGGCTACACAAAATTTGCCGTTTTACAAAATTTGCATTTGTAAGGTGTTACTTGTACAGTAGCTAATTCTCTACCACATTTTATCAGCAAATGCTCAACGCAAGAAGCACAACATTTGAAACTATGTGGTAATGCGATGTGTATTAGTTTGTCTAGTACGCCACGGCGTTGATTGTTTGATAGAACAATTTGTTAAATGTCATAATAGCTCGTTTTGATGCGAGCGATTTTACAGTTCTGCTGTTGATTCATAGTAATAATAATGACAACGGCACAAAAATCAAGTTGTAGTTTGCTGGATTTTGATGGAATTCTTAATAGTAAAGACGTATACAATTTAGAAGTATATTATTCAACCGGAATATACCATCTCACAATCATAGGGCTACCATACTATTTGAAGGATATGTTCTTCTTTTGAAAGTAAAATTACATGTCCGCCATGAACACAAACAAATATCCAAATGTCTTCGGTTTTACAAATTACAACATCAACAATCACATAGTAGTTGCATAATTAGTAGTGGTGCCGAAGGCACAATGACACAAATTTGAAATTTTGTTGAGGCCATGGGGCGTTGCTGATGGGCACTCCCTTAATAATTAAAGACACAAAATTCGATTTCATATAATTTATGTAAAAAAAGGTCTTCAAGTAAAAATAGAGCAAAAACAACAAATCATTAGCCTGATAATGATGATTTCGAATGGCTGTCTTCTTTTTTGTGTTAAAAATATGGTGTCCCTGCACAATAGTTGCATTTATCAACACTTAAAAATGCAACCTGGGTTCTATAGGTATCCAGTTAACTCTTGCTAATAATGCAGCTGCACCCATGATTAACATAAATTTCAATTGCTCGATGAACTACTCTACGAAAAGTATTACTACAGTTTCGCATAACGAGATTTTACTTTTTTATGGAACTTTTGAAAGATTACAAATTTTGTAAAACTTATTCGATTGCGTCAACATGGGTCCATGTGATCCAGGTGTATTTTTAATGCTAATTTAATTTTGCAAAAATTTTTCAACTTCAGACATGAACTTTGATTTCACCTTTGTTAATTTGATCTTTACTGATCGAAAATCAAATCAATATGTATTTAAATTGATCTTAAATCTACTTTAAATGTCACTTTGAATAGCACAGCGTAATACTAGATTACTTTGAACCAGGTCTGCAAATGTAGATGAAATGAAGCTGAAATCAAATTGATCGAGTTCGCAGCTTTGCTTTTAACAGCACTATTACTTTGAGTAATTTTGTAAATAAATTTCAAAATAGATTTTTTCATTTAGTCTTCATACAGGCCTACTACCAACTTAAACTTCAGTTATGGTGAAGATTGTTACCAAACCATTTTTGCGGTTGTCGCTCTCAAAAAGTTTTTGAAATGGCATTTTGATTGATTGTAAAATCTAGTTTGAGGTTACTTTGATAGGCTTTCCGATTTTCTAAAATCTTTTGTTTCTCTTTAATTAAGCTAAAGATTTATTGATGTGTTGGGATGTTAAAGTAGGTATTGTTTTAGTTATACCACAAACGATCAAAGATTTAAATGGTTTGAGCTTTAGTAAGCAGACGAAAATTATGCAATATCATAGAATGCTAAAACTTTAAACTTCTAAATATGGTGATGCCTCATCAACATTCTCAACTTCCATCAATCCGCACCAGCATCTCACATGCCAGCGATCCACAGGTCTCCCACACAAAATCAAATCTGTACTAGCATATTGTAGGATAGATCATCCTTAGTGTTTCCTGCATAAAATCCAAATATGCCCTTCTGGGCAAATTTTGGATCTTGCCATCGATCCATTTCTGCATAGACCTCATGTAAGGGCAACGGTTTCGACCTATATCACATAGGCATTTCACATGTCTCAACCACATTACGCTAGAATCAACATGCAGGAATAGCACATGAGTATAATGTCGGCCTATTACAGTGTGTGGGAGATCTGTTGATGACTGGCATGTAAAGTGCTGGCGTGGAATAGGGGAAGTTGTGAATGTTGGAAAGACAAAAAGTAATTGAAAAAGTGTTTCAAGTAGCCTGATGCCAAGGTAACGTATATCAAAAGCTACTAGTAGCATGCGTAATCTAGCTTACAGCGCGCAGTTGTTAGGGGTCATGAAGAATGTGTAGTTTACAAGAATTATTACTTAGTTCCAACTCATTCTGTGTTATAGGAATACTAGGTTTTTGGCATAATAGCACGATATTTGGCAATTAAATTCTGTGCTTATTACTGCAAGTCCAAACAAACACATTTATTCTGTAGACGGTGCAGGTGGAATATTGTTGCTGGACGAAGATGAAGTAGATGTGGTGGGATTTCTCCAGAACCCTGATGATGCTCATGTTTTTGATTTTGGTATGTTTGATGAAGAAAACTATACCATATTACTAAACGCGGTTGGTCCAATGGCGTCGTTAGATGAAGACACAGATTCATATAAGACAATAGCTGATGATGATGATGGTTACGGTATTAAACGGCGTCAAAATCTGGTAAAGATGCTAAAGACTGTTTTGATGGGCATAGTCATTGAGATTTTCAGAAGAGATCTCCGACGACCCCAAATCTTGTATCAACAGTAAAATGCTGCTCTAACTGGTTAAACGTAATTTTTCAAGTATTTCATGTCCCAGGAGAGGAGAAAAATTACCCCCGTTTGATACCCATGTCGAAGGCATTGTTTGTTTAAGCTATATATGCCATCTAAACCAATTAAATTTCGGACTGAAGATTTTTGGTTAATTGATGCTACATTTTTTTCGCTACCAATGGCATTCGCAACTGTTATTCTGGCTACCAGGTATTTTGGATAAATTCATTTAATTTAGCTCTTCTGGTAATGATAACGTTTATTTAAGTTGATACAAGTTCTTACCGAGCATGCAAAAAACTTCAATATCCGTCAACGTTTCGAACAGTTATACAGCTGTTCTTTATCAGGACTAATAATAAACGAAAGCACGAGTGAGGCAATATAAATTTTGTGCTACGCAATCGAAAGAAAAAAGCAAAAGAAAAAGTATAAAGGCGAATAATAAACAACTGTACATTACGTCAAATTATCATAAATTTCAGAATAAAAACAATTTTCTTTATCATTGATTGAATTTTCAGAATTATGAATAAAAAAAGATTCAAGAAATCGGCGTTTGGTAAAATCTATTTCAAAGGTTAAAATTTTGCTATGATCCCAGTCAACTCGGTGATCTTTGGTCTTCTTCTTTCTTCTTCTTTCGTTTGAGGGCTCATCGTAGGTTTTTGGCTAGATGTTGAAGCCAGTTCTTTGTATCATCAGTCACGTTAATGAGGTTCTTGACGGTGTTAGGTGGACGAAGGAGATTGCAATCGAACAGGATGTGCTCTGCATTTTGGGCGGCAGCTCCGCACGCACATGAGGCTGATGTTCTGAGTCCCCATTTGTGCATTTCTGCGCCAAACCGCCCCACTCAAGCTCTAAGGCGATTTAGGATAACCCACAATTTCGGAGGTAAGTCGGATTCAGGTGGTGCAGTGGTGTCTGGGGTTATCGTCAGCTGCTTAGGGCGTTGATGTTTAGTCCACTCTTTGTTCCAGGCCTCAATGATATCCTGGTCGCAGTTATGGTGTTCTGCTGCGTGACGGTAGAAGGGGTGGCGTGACTTCAGACGTTGTGGGCGTAGGTTCTGTGGGTCAGGTACCAGACTGTGCAGTGGGTGATCTTTGGTGATGACATGCTTAACCAATGCAGTTTTTTTATTAAAATTGTTGTCATCAACTTTTGCCAGATTTGCTGGCTTTAAATCCCTTTTATGCTCAGCCAATCTTGTTTTGTAGGCCCGTCCAGTTTCCCCAATATAGATACCAGTGCAATCTCGACAAGGAATCTGGTAAACTACACCAGGTCTGGACGACCTTTCAACCGAGTCTTTTGCCTTTGGTAACATGTCTTTTAAAGTTAAATGCGGTTTGCTACTAACCAAAATTCCCACATTTCTTAAAATTTTTGACAAAGCCTCGAAGTATCGTGGAACATAAGGCAGCACAACACGTGTTTTAATTTCCTTTTTATCCGCTAAAGATAAATTTGTTTTTGTTATCAAACTTCTAACTGTGCGTTTTAGAAACCTTTTGGGATAATCATTCTTTTTTAAAGCTTTCATAATTTTTGAAGTTTCTGATGTTTTATATGCCCGCTTGGAATTTAATTGTGATTGAGCTCTTTTTAAAAGACACTTTACCAGTCCTTGCTTCTGACTCCTGGAATGCGCTGAATTGAAATTTAGATATCTGTTAGTGTGCGTTGGCTTTTTATAAATCTTTGTCATTAACCCCCCACTAGCTTCTCGAGCAACACAGACATCCAAAAAAGGTATGGAATTGTTGGTCTCATGTTCTATGGAAAATTTTATACTGGCTTCAATGTTATTATTATGATTATGAAATTCATCAACCTCTGTTTTTTTAATAATAACAAACGTGTCATCAACATATCTCCTCCAAAATTTGGGTGGGCTAAAAAGGTTGACATTGCTTCTTCCTCTACATTTTCCATCACTAAATTTGCGATTATGACGGAAACAGATGAACCCATCGCGACACCAAATATTTGACAATAAAATTTACCACGAAAATAAAGATACGTATTATCAAGACACAAATTTAATGCCGTCATAATATCAGTCAGGGTAAGGTCAGATCTATCATCAAGGGTGTCATCTATTTTTAATCGTTCTAATACAACGGTTTTGGCCACATCAACTGGTATTTTAGTAAGCAAAGAAATGACATCAAACGAAACCATGCATTTATTATGATTGATTGTCAAATATTTTAATTGTTCTTTCCATTTGTCTTGGAAAACAACTGGATGAGCCATGCAAAACATTCTGACGAAAAAGTTGTACTGAACTTGATCAGTGGATTTAAATTATGACGTAAAAGTAAGAGAATTTAAGGCTTAGACCAATACAGTAATATATGAGTGAATCTTGGAGCAAAACACATGTAGGAGTTTGACAACGAGACTTCATGTCAAGTCAAGTCGCGTTATTTGCCACCTAGCTTATTCTGTTTTGTTGAAATAAAAGCCACTATCATTATTCTATTTTAAATTATTTTGCACAGCTTCTAACCAAATGCGCCTTCTAAAAACTTGTCTGAAAAAAATCAAAGCATTTGTAATAGTCATCCACCGCTAAAAGTGATTGAATCACCAGACAATGGGACGTTTTTAAATCAAGGAGTGTTTTTGGTGAGTGGAAATTGTCAAAGTTTTGAGTCTCTTTTGTTGATAAGGCAAATTTTTATATATTTAAATCGTGTTATAAACCTTATACATTTGGTCGGTGGAGCCGGCCTGCGCATTGCCGAGGCATAATCAAGTTCTTGTGCCAAGATTTTCACCTCAGGAATGACTCCTTTGGAGAACACAGGGTCTACACCATCCCGATGAGCTAGGAAAGCCTTCATTAACAGGTCGATATGATCTCGGATTCCCATCATGTCCGTGATGACTAGTTTCTTTAAAAAAAATGTCTTCACACTAGCGTCAAGTTTTGGATAATAATGACTGTCAATATTTGGTGATTCTATTTGTTTTAGGAAAACTGGGAGTTTTCATTTGTCTCCATAACTGAAGCCATTTTGTCTTGAATAGACCTTTATTATCAACCAGCTAATCACAATCCAAAGCAAAGGTACACACAGATACAGAGAAGCACAAATAAAAACGTTTTTACCAAATTCCTAAATACGTTACCCATTATTATATTGGAATATGGCTCGACAACTTTCTAACATCTTAAACATTCTGCCGCACTTACGGTGCGAGGGAAGAACTTAATTGGCATCACGCTACAAATTACAATGCAAATAGTTCCCTAGCCCCACATGGTGGACAGTAAATTTTAACAATTAAGAGGGTTCGAAACAATATTCAACATTGCCCCCTAAATTTACGACGAATCCATATACTGGTGAGGAGGAAATTTACGTAATATCACAAATATTGGGTCAACTTTACATGAATAGCAAATAAGCGATTAATAAGCAATATCACAATGGCGAATATTAACTTTCACTTTCGAATCCTTCCAAATGTACAACACTACGCACATCTCGTGTAAACGTACGTCCATCACTCATTCTTATTTTTAAGCTGCGGAGTGCGGACAGAACCCCGCGCGTAAGGATGAGTTTCAATAACTAATGCTTTTGGATAATCGCGTCTTTCTTCAGTCTGTGACTCCAAAAGCAGCACCAAATCTCCAACATTAATGTTTGGTTGCACTTCATGCCAACGATGTCGAATTTGCAACCAAGGCACATACATAGCAATCCACCGAGACCAAAATTGCTCGGATACAGCAACAACATATTTATAATTACTGCGATACATTTCACCTTTGTTAAATTCCTTCACAGAAGAATCAGGACATAGGTTGCCAGTAAGCAACGATATAGGCGTTAAGGCTTGCCAATCTTCAATGCAAGTGTTAAGTTCAGTGATTGGTCGACAATTTAAGACTCCCTCAACTTCACACATAATTGTCATAATCTCATAGTCAGTGGGAGAACGAGTTTTTAGAGCTGGCAATCCTGCCAAGCCATTATGCAACATTGCGGCTAGAACATACTTGACGCTTTTTATAGCGCATTCCCAGCCTCCTCCAGCATGAGGATTTTTAGGTACATTGAAATTCCAACAAACGTCAACATTTTTGCGCAGCATACATTGTGATATATAATTACGATCAGGGTCTCGTAGATTTATAACAGTTTCGGGTAATGAGCCATTCATTTTACAACGTTTCATTAGCTCTTTAAATTCGGATTCGCAACCTTTGAAGTTCGAACCCTGGTCAGAATACAAGCATCTACAATACATTCCTCTACGTGAAGTAAATCGCCAGAAACATTGAATAAATAAGCCAGTAGACAAGTCGGGTACAACTTTAATATGACATGCTCTTATAGCCATACAAATAAACAGAACACCCCATCTTTTAACAACACTACGACCAATTTTAATTGAGTATGGACCAAATAAGTCGACACCAGTATGTTCAAGGGGAAATTTAGGAACAGTTACACGACATGCGGGTAGATCACCCATAACTTGGTTTTCACATTTAGCACGTCTAATCTTGCAATAAAGACAATCAGATATATACTTGCGAATAGTCGACACACGACCACACAACCAAAACTTTCGCATTATTTGTGAAAGAACATAATTAACACCAAAATGGTTTGACAGTTCATGCTCATACTTTACAATCAATGCAGTAACAAAATGCGACTTGGGCAATATTAATTGATGAATTGTTTCTAATGGCAGTGTTGATTTGACGATTCTGCCACCCACTCTCAACACTTTATCACAATTATCGTAAAAGGGCAGTAAATTTTTTAACTCGTTCAATCTAGACCAGGGTTCGGCAACCTGCGGCTCTTTTACTAGGCTTACCATATTTTCTTGATTAAAATAATGGATGCGTCAGGCCAGCGAGCCTGCCTAAGGAGCACACCTTGGCATTACTTTGACTCAGCCGCACCTAGATCAACAGCTCGCATCAGGGGTGTTCTCTGAAAAAAAAAAGGTCACCACCTTAGGGTCGACGTTATGCAGCACCTTTTTATTTTTTTTCATTACACATATCCTAATAGACTATGTGGCTCTTGTTACTCTCTTTATTGTCGAATTCGGGCTGAAATGGCTCTTCCGCCGTAAAAGGTTGTCGACCCCTGATCTAGAGCAATATTTTTTCTCGCAATGCTTCAAGGCATAAGCAAAATTGCGTGAAGCAAAGTTGGCAATGTTTTTCTTGCCGAAATAAGCTTCTTGAGCTAATCGTGCTACGTCAATCATAGAACTTTCAACTCCCATGATTTGATACTGCCTCTTTCAAGTGGCACAGTATTTTTAAACCCTTTGCATGTAATTTAAATACAACATAACGATATCGATATGCAATAGTTTTAAGACATTTGAGATAATCAGAGCTACATTTAGCAATTTGGGTGATAGACTTAGGCAAACTGCAATCATCATTAATGTCGATATCACCGGTAACAACTTGATTGTTGTTAGTAACAAACAACTCATCATTATCAGAAGAACGCACAATTTTAGTGTTGGTATGAAGGTTATCATAACCGACAGAAGACGCGTCACAAGCACAATCAGTAAGAACAATATGTGTATTAGCATTATGAGTCGTTGTGTCAGTAACGCCAATTTCGGCGAAAGCAACGTGTAAATTGGGCTCTTGTAAAAAGTTAGGCCCTTTAAGATATACACAATCTGGGTCAGCTTTATGCGGGTTAATACCCCGACTGCATAAATCAGCGACATTGTGAGCTGTAGGAATATGAAACCATTTATCATTCCCACAATAACGATGAATTTCAGCAATTCTTCGAGCTATCCACTTTTTCAATCTGCTATCAGTGTTGTGCAGCCAGTCGATGACAACTGTGGAGTCAGTATACAAACAGCAGTTCCGCAAAGGCAACTGGAGAGAACTCTTTATGTGACAATGCATCTTCGCACCGAGGGTTGCAGCAATTAACTCGAGTCTACGTATGCTCAAAGTAGTATCAATCGGAACAACCTTTGCCTTTCCCATTATGAAGGCAACTGTGACAATAGTGTTTTTCGTCATTCTCAGATAGGAAACGCAACCCATTCCTGTATTCGAACTATCACAAAATGTGTGTAATTCATAGCAGTCAACATTAACGCCCCAATAGCACCTTGGTATCACAAGACGCTCTAAATAAGGCAATCCTGTAACCCACTTATGCCATCGCCTAAGGAGGTCAGGAGATATTGGGCTATCCCACTCTTTAACTGTGGTGGAAACTTCTTGAAGCAATTTTCTGCCGGGTAACAAATATGGTGCACAAATCCCAACGGAATCAAAAATTTGCACAATTGTAGCCCACAAACCCCGTTTAGTCTCTGATTTTATTTTCAAATTGACCTTAGGAGGGTCTTTCCACGATGATTCCATTGCATGCCCAGCACTTTACACTCGTACGGTTGGTCATTAGACACATCCTTTGGTTTATTACAGTTTAGCAATCTGTCAGCATCAATATCAGCTAATATTTCATTATTTTCAGAAACAAATTTTCTTAAATCAAACCAACCTGACTACAGCAAAGCAATTATCTCATTAACACAATTTCGACCTTCAACAGCATCTTTGCAAGATATCAAACCATCATCAACATAGAAACTAGACTTCACGGCCTCAATGGCCGCAGCCGATACTCCAACATTATCGTCAGCAGTTTTTCTCAAGCAGTAGTCAGCCATTGAAATGCTACAATTCAAACCATAGGGAAGGCGCTTGAATCTATATTCAACAATATCATTATCGATGTCATTATCTTTAAACCACAACACGCGCAACGAGTCTCTATCTCGCTCAACTATGCCGCATTGCATGAACATGTCTTTTATGTCTCAACTAAAGGCAATTTTAAACCGACGAAATCTCAGAATAACATTGTATAGTCTTTGCAAGTTATCACACCCTTTATACAAAACAGAATTCATAGACACATTTTGAAATTGAGCAGATCCATCATAGACAAGTCTCTTTTTTGCTTACCTAGTGACAAAATGAGGGCTATAAAAAATGCGATTATTCTCTTGTTCATTTTCAACATTTACTGCTTCTACTTTGTTAGTCCCAATCAGCTTCTAAAAGGTTTCTACATAGAATTCCTTTAACACAAAATCTTTTTTCATCATTTTTCTCTGCTGTAGTAACCTCGATTCAGCCTGTGTTTTATTGTTTGGCAATTTGACAGCATCATTTTTAAATGGCAACTTTAGATAATACCGTCCTTCCTCTTTAGTAATTGAGCTCTCATAAATATTGAGGCATTTTATATCATCAACAGATGGGGCATTATCTTCATCATCAGCATTAATATTAAATTCATCATAATAATAGTGTTTAATTTGTGCATGAAGCAATTCACAACTGTTGGCATCTCCGTTACATACCAAACTAGGCACATCAAACATACAGTATCATCACTGTCACTAATAGAGCAGAAGTTAGCATGAATAGACTCACATTCAACTGAAGTGATGCTTTGATTATTCTCAATGCTCCGCTCAATACGTGGTTGCATATGGCCTACTAGGACCCATCCTAATTTTGTCAGTTTAGCAGCTAGTTTATAATGAGAACTACGCCTAATTTCAGTAACATCTAGCAGTTCATCATGGTCTATGCCAATTAACACATCAATATTTTTGTTTTCAACAACTGATAAATTCACATCATCTAACTGAGCAATATCTGAGTTTAATCATATCACATTTCACAGGATTTTTGTGAGTAGCAACATTATCAACGCAAATTACATCTTTTAACAAATATCGGTCAACATTAGACACTCCACCAACATGAATATCAATCTTAGCAGCATTATGCATCGAATTGCCATTGGCAGTGGCTATTTGCACACACGTGGTGGATTCAATTTCAATTTTCAACATGTTAGCAAGCCTAGTCGTCACCATAATGGTATCACAACCAGTATCTAGAAGGCAATTTACACCAACATTCTTACCAGTCACAATATTGCTTACCGTTATCGGTAGTACAGGTAACAGTTTAATATTTTCATCATAGACAACATTATGAGATTTAATTAGGGACGACTTATTTCCCTTGTTGTCAGTAGTACAGCAATTCACAGTAACAGCTTGTTGATTGCTTTGATTCTCTTCTACAGCTTTCTCAGCATTATCTGGGCAAAGTAAGTAATGATGATTACAACTCTTACATATCTTGCAGCAGTATTTGCTTTTGCATCCTGTTCTTTTGTGGCCGTTGCCTAAACATTTGTAACAGCATTTTTGTCTTTTTGCAATCGACCATTTGTCTCTTTGAGTCAAGGAAGCAAACTTGTCACAGGCCCAGAGTTGGTGAGCACATTTTTTGTTGCATCCCATCACTACACATGTAGATAAATCAACCTTTTGAGTGTATGCATTTACTTCAACTTGGTTACTCTTGTTAGTACTTCTTTTGGTCCCATACTTCATTCTATTACTCTTAACAGTTTTAGAGTAAGCATCAAATGTATCATCTTGCATCAGTGGATGAGACACTAACTTCAGTTGAGCTTCAGTAAACTTTAACAAAAAGGTAAATTCAGGAATATGTATTCCAGCATCACAGAGCAACTTTGTCAGTTCATCCTTGGTTCGTTTTGGAAGCCTTGCAACAATTCTTTTAATGACTCCAGGAGAACTAAGTATTGATCTTTGTGTTTCATCATGTAGCAATGACTTTACCTCTTCCAACTCATTAAGGAAAGACTGGAAGGAATCTACTGTCCACTTAACAGGCTCATTCCGGGTCACATTCTCAATATGCGCTTCAATAACTCTAGTGGAATCACCAAAATATTTTTCTAGTTGGTCCAATGCTGTTTCTAAAGCTATACCTGGATCCTGTATCTGGTCACAGCATTTAATTGCTTCAGCAGCTTTATCTATACACCGAGACTGCAAGACATCATATATAAGACCATACTGTGGTCCATAGATAGACAGAATACGATCAATCCCTTTTCGGAATGCAATGTAGTTTCGAGGATTTCCATCAAATGCAACTTTAGATCCACTCTCAATCAAGACTTTACCAGCAAGATAGTTGTCACCTACAGCAAAACTACGTTCAGCATGCAACTGAATTCTGTAATCTCCAACTTGTTTGAGAGCATTATAAGTAGGAGTACAGCATTTTACAATATGACGTCTGTCTGACAGATCTTTGGGACTTGCACTGCCCTTTTGCACAACATCATTTAACACAGCTTGATTATGACGTCTATCAGACACAGCTTTGGGACTTGCACTGCCCCCATGCACAATATTATTCAACGCAGCTTGATGATGACATCTACCTGATACATCTTTGAGGCTTGTCCTGCCCCCAACATTACTAGATGCAGCTTGATTTGCATCTTCAACATCACTAGCCTGCTCAAAGGACCTTTTTACAATTTGATGCCTATTTGGCTCAGTGTTATCAGTACTGTTACTCTCTGGTACAGTATTGGTCAATTCAACACTATCAGCATTAATCTCAACATTATTAACAACTTGTTTTGTATATTGTCGCATATTACGACCACTATGCTCAGTATGAATGGGCATCTCTTCAAGTTGTCTCTTTTCAACATTTTGTATGGCTGCCAGTCTTCTGGCAAGATCAACTTGAATTCAAGCAACCTGCAACCGACTCTCTGCTACTACAACTCGTTCCTTGGGGGTCAAGTTTTTTAGTGAAAACAGTAAACTTCTCTTTGAATTTAGGCTCCTCAACAAAGGATAGCTAGAACTAACACTTTGTTTTTCAGTGTTTTTTCTGGATGTTCTTTCAAGATCTTCAGTTAATCTTCTTTGGACATTTCATATCCATCCTTAAGGTCCATAAAATTATTTCTAGACAGTTCATACTGTTCTTTTATTAGTTCTAACTTATCAATAAATTCCTCATATTTATCATGGCACTCTTCAGTTTTTAAGTTCTGAATATAGGCTTCAAGAGCTTGATGCAAATTATTGTAATGCTCAGTTACCTCACCAAAGATGCACTTACAGTTTTCAAATTTATTGCTTTCTTTTCTTAGTTTAGTAAACTCTCTAATTAATCTAATGAAAATTCTGTTTTGCTCTCTGAGCTGTCTTTCAGATGGTGCTAGCATCTCAGATATATCAATAGCAACAGTTTTACTTAAAGTAGCAGGAGTGAAATCAGTCATAATCAAATTACCTTATTTATAGGCTATTTATTTTCAGCATTCAACAACGTTAAGTTTAATTTGGGCCCAACATTATTTGCCCATTTACAAATCAGCATTCAACATTCAGCATACAATTTTTTGTTTTTTTAGACTTCAGCCCTTTCAATATGAAACTCAAAATGAACGTCTTTATATTGTCATTACTTGGTTAGTCAATCCTAACCACAGCATCAGTATTCAACAACTTTTAAAGTTTAGTTTGGGCTCAACATTATTTGCCCATTTACAAATCAGCATTCAGCATACAATTTCATTTCAGGCATCAGCCTATAAGCATTCAATATTCAGCATACAATTTTAGTTCAGGCTTCAGCCTTCACAACAAAACTCAAATAAACGTTTTTATGATGTCAATATTTGGTGATTCTATTTGTTTTAGGAAAACTGGGAGTTTTCATTTGTCTCCATAACTGAAGCCATTTTGTCTTGAATAGGCCTTTATTATCAACCAGCTAATCACAATCCAAAGCAAAGGTACACACAGATACAGAGAAGCACAAATAAAAACGTTTTTACCAAATTCCTAAATATGTTACCCATTATTATATTGGAATATGGCTCGACAACTTTCTAACATCTTAAACATTCTGCCGCACTTACGGTGCGAGGGAAGAACTTAATTGGCATCACGCTACAAATTACAATGCAAATAGTTCCCTAGCCCCACATGGTGGACAGTAAATTTTAACAATTAAGAGGGTTCGAAACAATATTCAACAATGACTCCTCCTTGCATTTTTTCTGCGGACGTACATGGTCCTAGAAAAGATACAAGTTGCTTGTCAACTCTGAGTAATTCACTTGGAGCATTGTACTTTTTGCGATTCAGCAAGAATGAATCCCAAAAGTAACGGTAGCGGCCGTTTTGTCTTTTTTCTGTTTTTCTTGCTTGACCCTTTTGTCATTAAAGTGCAAGTGTCTACGTGTCATATCATATTTTTTCACGCTACTTGTAGCTCGGTAGGTGCTGCCAAGCATTATGTGAAGAAAACTTTCTCTTTCTGTAGGGCTATCCCGCTTTTGATTTCAAGCAACAATATTTAAACCAATGAAAGATGACAGTTCTCGGTCAACTAAATTTTTCCTGTTCTGAGCCTTATCATGACTTGCACATCATTGAGCTCCTAAATTTGTACACATCACAATCTCATAAATTATATTTTTAGCAATGAGCTGCTACAAAGAATAAGCAGGAGAGGAAAAAATCTAAAAGCGCCCCGGTCTTTGGACGATAATAATATAATTGCAACGCTTTGTTTCACCAAAATTTGGAATTGTGTTTGTTCAATGAACTTCATATTTAGCAGATTCGGACGCCGTTTGATATCGTAACTATCATCATCATCAGCTGTTGTCTTATATGAATCTGTGTTTTCATCTAACGACGCCATTGGACCAGCAGCGTTTGGTAATGTGGTATAGTTTTCTTCATCAAACATACTAGAATTATAAACATAAACATAATCAGGGTTCTGGAGAAATCCCACCACATCTACTTCATCTTCGTCCAGCAACAATATTCCACCTGCACCGTCTACAGAATAAATGACTTTGTTTGAATTTGCAATAATAAGCACAGAATTTAATTGCCAAATATCGTGCTATTATGCCAAAAACCTAGTATTCCTATAACACAGAATGAGTTGGAACTAAGTAATAATTCTTGTAAACTACACATTCTTCATGACCCCTAACAACTGCGCGCTGTAAGCTAGATTACGCATGCTACTAGTAGCTTTTGATATACGTTACCTTGGCATCAGGCTACTGCAAACACTTTTTTAATTACTTTTTGTCTTTCCAACATTCACAACTTCCCCTAATCCACGCCAGCACTTTACATGCCAGTCATCAACAGATCTCCCACACACTGTAATAGGCCGACATTATACTCATGTGCTATTCCTGCATGTTGATTCTATCGTAATGTGGTTGAGACATGTGAAATGCCTATGTGATATAGGTCGAAACCGTTGCCCTTACATGAGGTCTATGCAGAAATGGATCGATGGCAAGATCCAAAATTTGCCCAGAAGGGCATATTTGGATTTTATGCAGGAAACACTAAGGATGATCTATCCTACAATATGCTAGTACAGATTTGATTTTGTGTGGGAGACCTGTGGATCGCTGGCATGTGAGATGCTGGTGCGGATTGATGGAAGTTGAGAATGTTGATGAGGCATCACCATATTTAGAAGTTTAAAGTTTTAGCATTCTATGATATTGCATAATTTTCGTCTGCTTACTAAAGCTCAAACCATTTAAATCTTTGATCGTTTGTAGTTTAACTAAAACAATACCTACTTTAACTTCCCAACACATCAAAAATCTTTAGCTTCACCCTATTAAGGCCGGGCTTTTTTTTGCTTTTTATGTCCGGGGGGGGGGGTCGATTCGACCCAACACTTTGGCAGCTAATAACTTTTGAACCGCTCACAATAGCGATTCCGTTTTTGCTCAGATAGATGCAGAATTTATTTTTCAATCTAATTATATACTTTTGGTTATGATCAGATTAATAGCGTACAAGTTATTGCAAATTAAATGCACAGCATTAAATTTTCGATTTTCGACTGAATTTAAAATAAAGAAACGGCCGGCGAATTTTCTTTTTTCGTAGTGTTTACTCTTCGACGTTGTGGTTGTGCGATCGCCTAAGCGAAATTTATCAATGTCAGCTACCAGGTAAAAAGTTCAACAACTTGTCATCAATTTTCCATTTTGCTTTTTACGGGAAAGTTTCCAGCCGTGATGTTTGTGCAACATTTCTTATGTTGGACTACTCGCCATACGCCATATCTCCAGCTAGAGTTTTGTAATTTGAATTGACTGTTTGTAAATGTGAAACAGGGTGTGAAATAGCATTTCAACGACAAAAATTTCATAGCTTTATGAAATTATTACTTTTTTCATTTAGACAAAAGATGCAAGCTATGCTTGCTCATCAAGCATAAATATTTTTATTGATCAAGACATAAATCTCATTCAAATTAAGGAATGCTCACGAATCATATGGCTCTTTTATTCTTTCCTCTCCCTTATGCGACGCAATACGACGTTTTTGTAAGCCCCTCCCATCCTTGTATGCAGACTTGTACGATTAAATTTTTTTTAGCATTTTCAAATTAAATTAAACTTAGATATAGAGCATTAATGTTTTTCTCAAATTAGGGTAGAATAAAATGAGAGCTTTTCTGATTATCACAAATTAAGTGGAATCGGAATTAGAATTAGAGCTTTCCAGTTTTTCTGGAATTAGTTTGAAATTTTAATTACCAAGCGAATTTTGATGCCATTTAAACATCTTCGCAAAACCACTTTGTATTTGCGACAATTCTAAGACTTTTTCATTTTGGCCATCAAATCATTGTGAAGACCTTTTTTCTTTTTGGAGATCACCTAATTTCGATTTTGATTTTCAGCCAAACTTTTCGCAAATAATAAAAAATGTTCTTGTCCTTTTTCAGATTCAACTCTACGGTCAGGAACTTTTCTAAAATTAGATTAGAATTGAAATTAGGGATTTTTTATATTACACTACAATAAGAGACTTTTAGTTTTTTTCAAATCAGAATTAGCGACTTTATGCTGTAATTTACCGAATTAACCAGCTAGAGTTAATCAGTTGTCCAAGTCTGCGTATGTAAGTTTTGGATTTGCTACAAAAACCTGTGACATCGAATGATTGTAAACTTTGATTCTTTTTAGTAGCAAGTTTTTCCTACAACGATATGTCTATGTAGCCTATCTTTTATCCCTCTCACTATGATAACACCAATACGGCAGTTTTGTTTCCCTCTGGAGGTGTTATATGATATTTATACGATCCTTACAATTTTATATCCCACTGGGATCAATTATAATGTCACCAATTTGAGCTTTATCATCGTAACTTGTGCTTTGAGGCGTTACTGAATTTAGAGCTATTAATTAAAAAATCTCTTGCAATTAACAGAATACATTAGAAATGTGAAACAAAATAAGCTATTTCTGGATTTGCTAGTAGGCAGTCATGCTGTTTCTGCTTATAATTTATCGTTTAATATGAAAATACGGAAACACTACATTAAATTTACGGGTAATATCAACAATACATATATCATCGTCAAAAGCAGCAATACGCTTGTATGCTTCAAAAACAACTACGGCAGTGCAATTTTATCCGTAAGTGTAAGCCTAACAACATTTGAATCTTGCAAGGAGAAATCTCAAATGCGAATAATACGCTTATTGCACAAAGGCTTTGCGCATTTTTGGCTCTGGCTCAATTGCTTACAAATTTTGTTTTTCTTTTCTTTTGATCGTTTTCCTTTAGTCTTACTGATACATGCATCGTATCGCCTTCGTTTTTGACTTTGATGAGGAAAAAAGCCACTTAACGTTTTTACATTTTGGACGATACTTTTTTCCCCAGCACTATCTCAATTTTGCGAACCACAGAAGACTTTATACCAATTAAAGTTGGTTGTGCTATATGTGGGTGAATCAAAGACATAGCTAGATTAAATCCGAAATCTACAGATTTTATGTTTCGAGGCTGCTGATCGTTGTTCATTGCATATATCGTGCTGGCGTTCACTCGACATTTGTTCAAAACGTATCAAAATGCATTCATAGTCCAGCGCTTTGATTTCGACGTACAACTGTAGAACCCCATTTTTTTGGTCAATGATGTCTGTTTCGCCTTTTGAAAAGTCGTATAGTTTGTAAATAGCGGGCTTGCTTTTGTTGACATCTTTTGTACGTAGTTGCAAGTAGCGGTGGCACTGTTCACTTTTTGCTTTTACCACATACGAGTGCAGATTTTATATGACGTTATTCTTTTCCCAATAAATCTCGTATGAGTTTGTTTCTCGGTCTTTGATTTCTCTAATTTCGGCTGGAATTGTTTTTCTATTTGATTGTAAAGTTCCCACAGAAGTTTTTCCGCGGTCAAGCAGCCACAGCGCCATTGGTATTGAAGTATACAATCTGTCATATAATATGCTTGTTGCCACTAAATTTGTGTGGCATTCCAAATTTTGAATTAGATATTTTACTGTTTGTGACATCCCAGGAGTGTAGTAAGATGTCGGCCCTGCTTTTGGCTTATCAGAATACACAACAGTTGAAAAGGCAAATGGATAGCGAAAAGCATTGATTGATTTATACAGCATTCCATACTTGGCTGGTTTGCTCGGATTAAATTGTTTGAAACTGATTTGTGTTCTTGTAGGATAAAAAGTATCATCCAGCGACAAATAATCATTAGGAACTAGAAATTTCCCACAGTTTTTGTTAAATTCTTCAAAAAATTTGCGAAAAGCTGCAAATCTATCGTATTGCTAAGGAGTAGGACGCGTTGTATGATCATCAAGTAATATGTGGGCAATCAAAAATTTAAATCTATTCCTTGACTTAGCTGCACTAAAAACTGGATTGCCAAATATTTCATGGAACATCGCATTAGTGCTTTGATGTGCTTGTCCTAGTAAGCCTCGCATGTAAATCATTCCAATTAGTGCCAATACTTTCGAAGGTGGTTCTGATCCCTAACATAAAAGATCTTTTTATTTTTCACACCCGACTCTCCGGTCAGGAACTTTTTCGAAATGAGATTAGAATTGCAATTAGGAATTTTTCAAATTAGATTAGAATTAGCGACTTTTGGCTGCAATTTACCGAATCAGCCAACTAGAATTACGCATATTTTGTTGTCCAAGTCTGCGTGTGAATGTGACAACTCATATGAAAAAAGTCCTCCAGCAAACTTAAGTTTTGGATTTGCTACAAAAAGCCTGTTATATCAAACGATTGTAAACTTTAATTTGTTTTATTATCAAGTTTGTGCTACAACAATAGACCTACGTAGCCTATTTTTTATCCTCTCCCCCATAATAACCCGCCAGAGCATTTTGTGCGGCCCTCCAAACTTATACAAACTTCCATGAATTCAATTCAATAAGAAAGGGTTGGCCGCACTTGCCGTATTGAAGAGCCAAAAACGATAGAAGCCCAATTGAAAGAGCCGCTACGCAATTCTTAGTTTGAACTGACGCATTTTCCGTCCAAATAAAGAGTGATGATCTTTGTTTTTGGACGCCATCATTATCAAAGCCCTGTAATACGTCTTTGCAAGAAGTTATTGCAAGATTTTAAGCTATTGCAAGCTCTTGCATTGCATACAGCTATTACCAGATTTTACGCATTGGCCCTCGGCGAATTCTTGAATGGTCGATGCGGCCCTCGGCTAACTCTTGAATGGTCAATGCTACCCTCCAACTAAAAAGTTTGCCCATCTCTGGTTTAGAAGAATGGAAATGACAAGACGATATTTGAGTCAGCATTCAATCTTATAATGTTGTGACAGTTGACGCAAGCTGTAGTTTGAACTTTAAACGTCAACTTCAATGCAAATGCCGTTCTGCTCGGCCATGCAGCAGGAAACGTAATGCTTTTACCAGAGGCGTCTTTATAAAAGTGGATGAAAGAACACGGAAAAAAATCTTCATTTGCTTTTGGAAGTCTGTAGATGTAGAATACAAACACATTGCTTTTGTCACGCGGTCAACATAAAAATCTTTTGGTGTTGGTCACAAACTCAGGAGATATTTCACAGTTCCTTCTCCCCTTAAAAAAAATTAAATTTTGTGATTCACGATTGGCTTCTTGCGTTTTGGATTTGTATTTGCTGATAAAAATTCGGTGTTCAATTAATTACTAACAGCTTACTCGTAAAGCAACGGAAATCAAGTTTTATAAAACTCCTAAATTAAATTTTGCTAACTGTCGCCCCTGCGTCCCTTAGTCTACCACTGCATATTTTCCATCCAATAAAAATTGCAAGTGCGCTCGTTGCTCTCCGACCAACCAATCCCCAATTTTAATTGGTAACAACATTACAAATCATTATGAAAAGCGCAAACTATGTTATCACGCCGCCAAATTTATTTTCTGGCTTTGCGCTTGAAAACAATTCTTTTTGCTTTGTTGCATTTGTCAAGTATCAAAATTACAAAATTTTTCTTGCATTACTTTATCGGTAGGTTATGGTCTAACTCTAGCGTCAAGAAGGTATTATTTATTTAACTAAAAGTTACAAAATAGCCCTGTATCTGAAAACGCTTTGATGTTTTTGGCTTGTCAAATTAAGAGTTGCTATTCACAGCGAAAAGGTTTTGAGAAGAAAGATTTCTGAGAAACGGTACAGTTTTACAGTCAGTGCTTCACTTCAAACAAGTTCTGTGGTTTACGTAGCTCGTCACGGTTTTGCGTGTGCGCTCTTTCTCCTTTTTTTCTTTATTATACAAAAGCAATCGATGAAGAAATTTGCCCGAGTGGGTTTCGAAATTGCTATGTTTAAGTCAAAACTACAAAGAATATCTTTGTCAGTTTATAACCAACCAAAAGCCAGATAAATTTTAGGAAAAGTCAAAAAATTTTAAACACTTATCTCAAGCGGTCGCTAAGTTACAACAGTTTTAAAATCGACCCCCCCTCCCCCCCCTCCCGGGCCAAATAGGGTTAATTAAAGAGAAACAAAGGATTTTAGAAAATCGGAAGCTTATCAAAGTAACCTCAAACTAGATTTTACGATCAATCAAAATGCTATTTCAAAAACTTTTTGAGGGAGACAACCGCAAGAATGGTTTGGTAACATTCTTCATGATAACTGAAGTTTAAATTGGTAGTAGGCCTGTATGAAGACTAAATGAAAAAATCTATTTTGAAATTTATTTACAAAATTACTCAAAGTTATAGTGCTGTTGAAACCAGAGCGGCGAACTCGATCAATTTGATTTCAGTAGTTTTTGATCTACGTTTGCAGACCTGGTTCAAAGTAATCTGGTGTTACGCTATGCTATTCAAAGTGACATTTAAAGTAGATTTAAGATCAATTTAAATACATATTGATTTGGTTTTCGATCAGTAAAGATGAAATTAACAAAGATGAAATCAAAGTTCATGTCTGAAGTTGAAAAACTTTTGCAAAACAAAATTAGCACGAACAATATACCTGAATCCCAAGATCCCAAGGACACGTCGAAGCAATCGAATTAGTTTTACAAAATTTGTAAAATTTCAAAAAGCTCAATAAAACAGTAAAATCTTATGCGAAACTGTAGCAACACTTTTCGTAGAATAGTTCATCGAGCAATTCAAGTTCATGTTATTCATAGGCGCAGCTGCATCAACAGCAAGAGTCAATTGGATCTCAAGGACCCAGGTTGCATTTTTAAGGCTCAATAAATGCTACTATTGTGCATGGACACCATATTTTTGACACATGAAAGAAGACAACCATTCGGGATCAACATCAGGTTAAGTTTTTGAGGTTTTTGGTCTTTTTCTATTTGAGGAATATTTTTTCTATTAGTGTGCCTTGTATAAGTGTGCCTATGTATGAAATCGAAATTCGTGGTTTTTAATATTGAGGAGTGCCCGTCAGCAAAGGCCCATATACTCTAAAAATTTCGAATTTGTGTTTTTTTGCTTTCTGCTACTATGTGATTGTTTATGTTGTAACCTGATAAACAGTAAAAACGGGGACATTTGGATATTTGTTTGTGTCCACGGAGGACATTTAATTTTAATTATTAAGGGAGTGCCCATCAGCAACGCCCCATGGCCTCTAAAAATTTCAAATTTGTGTTTGGGTACCTTCGCCACCGCTACTAATTATGCAACTACTATGTGATTGTTGATGTTGTAATTTGTAAAACCGAAGACGTTTAGATATTTGTTTGTGTCCGCGGAGGACATTTAATTTTACTTTCAAAAGAAGGACATATCTTCCAAGTAGTATGGTAGCCCTACCTTATGGTATATCCCGGCTGAATAATCTACTCCTAAATTGTTAACGTTTATATTATTAAGAATTCCATGGAGATTGAGCAGCCTGCAATTTGATTTTTGTGCCGTTGTCATTATTTTTACTATTTATCAACAGCAGAACTGTAAAATCGCTCGCAACAAAACGAGCTATTATGACATTTGACAAATTGTTCTATCAAACAATCAACGCTGTGGTATACTAGATAAACTAATACACATTGCATTACCACATAGTTTCAAATGTTGTGCTTCTTGCGTTGAGCATTTGCTGATAAAATTTGGTAGTGAAATATTTACTGCACAAGTATCGGGTCACAAATGCAAATTTTGCAAAACTGCAAATTTTCGTGTAGCCCGGGTTTCCGCCCTGACTGGTACCCTTCTGCTCAATTTGCAAATGGTTGGAAACTGGTTAAAAGGCGTCAGAACAAAGTTCAAAGTTCCAGAGAATTATTTATATGCGACCGAGTGCAATTACAATCGTCGGAAAATCATTAAACAAACTTCTACACAGCGTTAAACGCGACGGAAAATCATTAAATAAATGTATGAGAAACGTCGAAATGTCTCGGAAATTCATCAAACAATGGCTGCAGAGCTAAAAAAACGTTGGAATTTCATTAATTAACGCCTAAACAACAGAAAAACGTGTCGGAACTTCATCAATAAGCGTCGGAACTCCTTAAACTAGCGGGCACTCCCTTATAGAAAAAGTGTCGAATATTCCTATCTACCAAATTTTGATGATGCTTTTCGGTTTCAAAGGTGTGTCAAACATAAATTTCAAAAAACACTTGCCTCAATACCAATTGTATCAGTTTACAAGATCCATATTAGAGGTTTTCAACCAAAGGTTGATAAATCCATAGCGGTCCACAGAAGTTATTTTGGTGGTCCACAAAAGTTTCCATAAAGGTGCTCACCAAGGACATCCCCTGGAAACATTTGACTTGATGATGTTGATTTTCAAAAAAAGTTTGTTTAGTCAAAAAGGTGCATCAACAACAATTTCAACTCAGAATTTACATAAAAATTGATATAAGCAATTCAAAATAGGTAAAATATTTGCTCTCAAAACGTTGTTATCCAAACAACATTTCCAATCGGAAGAATATTGCGTTGGGGGTCCACAGCATTAGTGCAGTCTGCAAAAAGTGGTCATGGCATTAAAAAGAATGGGAAACATTGATCTATACACTCGTCAAACGGAAATTGTCTGCTATTGCAAATCCGAATACATTAAATTAGTGAGAGCCCTCATTTAGCTATTCTTGTTGCAGGTTGCTTACTACTAACAGACGTTTTTTCGACATATCAAATACTATAAACTTCAAGAGTAAACTGATAAGCAACTTCTCTGAATTGGTGCACTAGCGCAAAGCTCATTGATAAAATTATGGTAACACCAACAGAAACAGCAGTATGTATCCACCGGTACTGACCCACACAAAAAATCCAAAGTTGTTCTTGTACGGTCTATCGACGACAGAACTCTTCAACCAAGGTTCTGTGAGTAGTGAGAGTTTGAAAAAAAGTTCCACTACATTTGGTTTTATTTGTCAAAACATAGGACTCTTTTTTAATTTTTCGATAATATTTTGTTAAAACTCAACGATTCTAGACTAAACGCATGATGTGATCATTTAAATTGCACATTTTGTTTGAAAATAAGTGCAATCATTTCATTTTATGTTGTTTGTTAAGTGCATCGCTAGCCTCTTGCATTACTATACATGTAAGACCTTGTGACAACTTGGCTGTGACAGCACTATTGTTCTAGCAGTTGTTAGACTTAGTGCACCTGCGACAACCGCCACTCATTGACGAGTGATACGGCTTTGCAGAGGTTGACAGACCAACAACCACAGTGGACCCAGTATTAGGTCCCACAAGTGTGACGGTCTAAGCTATGCTTTATTAAAAGCCTTTAGTTTCTCATTGGTCACCAACTACACTGAAGAGACCTGATAGGTCGAAACAGTATCACTGTCTGCATTTTATTTTAATAATTATCATTGCGTCACAAATACAAAACAAAGTAAAAAGTATATTTTGTTGAAAGATTGAAAATAGCAGTGGTTAGATGACCGAAGAATACGATACGACTAGCTTTTTAGTTGCACAACAGGTTATGACGCTAGTGTTACGATTTAAAATTGGTATCGAACAAAAGCAGGGGTTTTCACACTTTTTCTTGATAGAAATCCTGTTATTACTTTTAGATGTGAAGCGTATTCTCTAAGAAGAAAAGACTGCAGCAGAGCAGAGATCGATTTCATAAAGTTGCTTACCAAAAAACAAAGGCCTTGAGGTTAGAAAATGACCGAAGCATTGAAAAATTGGAAAACAAATGGTGTTCTGAGACAAAATGAGCAAAATAATCGCTTTCGTAGATCTCCAAAAAAGATGCAAGTAGAGCTATTTTTTGATCTCCAAATAAGATTTTAACACTAACTTTACAGTAAATTTTCTACACCTAATTTTGTGGAGGGGTCGTTTTTGTTCCCGATCTTGTTTTGCTCATTGCGTTTTTCTTGCACGAGTTTTTAATCTGCTAGTGTGGTGTATTGCAATAATTGCACATAACGAAATAATTTTACTTTTAAAAAGTACTTTTTGTACAAAATATAAAAGCATTTAAGTAGTCAGTTTTACCCAAGCTTAGCACCTTACGTAAGTCACTCTGAAATTGCCTTGTGAACATTTTTCACAATTAGGTTTTTGGCATAAAATGCAAGTTGAGACTATCCTGTTGTCGCAGCATACACCAAGGCACTTCCTCCGCTTCCGCACTCCTTCATCGTCTCCTCTGAGCTGCCTATTGCTATTGCTCGAGCAAGGTTCTGGCTTGCCCAGCAGGTTTTCTAACAGCATTAGAATGAACTGCCGCCGTGTTATGGATACTCTGGTTACTTTTTTGCACAATAACTAGCATTTGATAGCAGCAATGTCCAAGATGTTGCCCCAGACAGCTACTGACCATCTTCGACTCGCTGACCATGTTGTGTATAAGCATGCCATTTGATAGAAGCAATCAACGCCTTTTTTGTTTGCGTTATATAATAAAATCACTTCTGGATATTCTTTTTATTATTTGCATCAACATCTGCCGAACCGTGCATGCTGGAAAGGAAGCAAACTGACTTTTTCTTTTTTGCTTGATATTTAACAAATAAGAAGTTTGTGGGATCATGCCAATAAAAGTAACTTGAGTATGTGGGTTTATTCTCTAGTTCAGTCATTTGTTTGCACAACTCGCGTCGATTGTTTTGCACTGTTCTTACAATAGATAGTTTGTCTCTAGCAAGTCTTTCGGCAACGGGTAATGAGGTAAAGAAGTCGTCACCTGTCATTTCATGTTGTAACCCTTTCCTTTGATATGTTTGCAAAGATTAACAACCACGGATTCAGCAAGAGAAGCACCACCACGCTGTTCTTTTTCTTGAGCTCCAAGATAAACATCAATGTTTAAGACATACTTTGTTTCCACATCAGCCAGGACCCAAAATTTCATACCATACCTATCGGACTTATTTGGCATAAAAGTCACAAAAGAAAAGCGCGACTTTAAAGGTATCAGTTGTTCATCCACTGTTAGTGAAAATTTACACGTACACTTGTTTTGACATTGGTTATTAAAATGTTCAAATACTTGCCTAATCGGCACAAACTTGTCAGCGCGGGGTCCACTTCTGTTTGGTTTGTCATCAAACCTCAGGTATTTCAAGACTTTTAGAAAAAAAATTCTGTTCATATTTTCATAAAATATAGAAATGCTATATCTTTTGCTCCGCAAGAAAGCTACAGGAAGACCTTTACCATAGATTCTTCTCGCATACTGGAGTCCAATAAACGTTTCTAAGTCGGCTAAGCTCACAGAAAATTGTTTATCGCCTCTTCGTTGAGCTTCTTCATTTGTGTATCTGCAGATCATACCCAAAATCTGTTCAGAAATGAAATGTTTCCGCACATCGTATGGGCTTTTTGATGAAACTACATCCCGAGGGACTCCTGATTTTGCTGTAAACACGATATGGGCTCCAGCACGCCCACTGCTTACTGGATTGGAGCATTTTCACGGACTACCATCTCTGCTCAACCAGCACTCAGAAAATGCCTGTACAGACGATGTAGACTGGGCGTTTGAATCATCATCAACTTCACCATTACTGGAATCTGAATCAGTGCCTATGTTTGCAGGTGATAACTCTTCTTCGTCTCTAGCCACACCGGAAAAAATTTCTTCCTCATCTGACAGCTCATCATCAATATCTCATGATAAGATTGTGTCTGCAACTTTGTTAGCGTTCATATCTATTATACAGTTTGCTTTAGACTATAGGATAAACAAATTCTGCGAAAAAATAAACATTTTTATTGACTCTAAAGTTATATGAATCACCTAACAAATAATCACAAAACAGCTTTTGTTTACTCCAGTTCGCTGTGGGCTATTTGTGTACTGTATTTCATAAATGAAATCATCCTGGCTAAGGCGAAAACTTTGTTATTATTGGTTAACGCAAATACCTTCTTGCCAGCGGTACTCACCTCACACCAACTACTGTAGTAAATTGGAATCTAATGTGAAAAATATATATGAAATCCTTTGACCAGCGGGATTTACACTTTTTCTTTAATTGTTACCTCCTGCTTCCTTATCTACAAAATGACTAACATTTTAACTGCAGCTAATATGATGCACTACAAACAGAGCATTGTCTCTAAAAAGATTTTTCAAATGTACTTACAGAGTTAGATTACCAGTACTTGCTTTTCATTGTCATAAGCATTTACTTAGAAAGTTCTTTCAACATTGTTGTCACATTTGAACGGTTTCAGACCAGCTAATGTTTAGCATTGCTAACAAGACGTTTCACAATACAGCTCTGTCTCTAATAATGCCTGGTTCCTGCTAAAACGAATTATATATATGAAAAGAGTCGAAAACGACCCCTCCGTAAAACTAGGGGTAGCGTTTTCCCAGTAGCGAAAACTCAAATTAAAATTTCAAAACCTGTAATCTAATTTAGAGCAAATTTTAGGAAAAGTAAAAGCAGTTCATTGATATTCGGTCACGCATTTAGAAGATAGAAAGCAAATAAACAAATACCAGAGTCAAAAACGACCCCTACGTAAAGCTAGCATTAAATTGAGAATGGAAGGAAGCAACATACTTTACATAGTCTATTACCAAAAACCTTTGATGTGCTTGTGCGATAAACTTGCTTGATGTTTCGTGCCCCAGCTTAAGAACCCTTGCTCTAAGGTTTTTATGCAGGAAAACGAGAGCTAACGCAGTTATTGTGAGTTTTTCTGTAAATCGGGTTTAATGGCATTTGTAAAAGTTCGGCAAGGGTAGCACGACACTAAAAAGATTACAGAGCACTGATGTATTTTATTTTGCCATTATCATCGAGCTCTTTGTTTCAAGCGGATAGAGAAATTTATGTGATATCATGTATCTCTTGATTTCATAATATTTAGCTGCTGCAAAAGCTGGTCAACAAGTGAAAATTAGCAAATTCTGTATCAGCTTACAATCGTTCACATTCTCTTGTGTTTTTGTTATTTTGATTGTTTATCAATTTCTGATTTGTAACATTCTACGAGCGACTACTTGGTTCCATAATGAAAGTGATATCACTGTATTTTACTATCGTGGGCCTGCTGCTGTTAGATACAAATAACTTTTTGCTTTTACTAGAAACAATACTAACAAATCTTGAAGAAGTTTCCCACAATCAAGAGCAAATTATGATTCAGTTTTTTTCGATTGAAGCTCTTGTGATGAAAACTATAGTAAGTTTCACTGTATTGATGAAGTTGAGATACCGATCAAACCTATACCTAAAGTTGTCGATTTTTACACTAAATCTACGGAGCAACTTAAAGCGATAAACGACAGTTTAATGGAGGACACGATTTATAAAAGCATAGTGACTCATAAAAAGCTTTTAATTAGATGTTATAAAGTTATATTGTTGTGTACTTGATACTGTGGCAGATTGTGAAATGATGCGCTGCTTTACAAATAACACTATCACGAGTGAGACTTTTAGGATTTGCGATTATCACTTTTGTGCCACTTTGTTTGCTTCAAAGCACGGATCGAGACACCGAGAAGAAAACGTTTCTATGTGGAGGAGTATGTTCTCAGCGTATACGTTCTATTAGTCAAAAATACAGCTTTGTTTTTCACCTCAAAACCACATTTGAGTGACTATGTTTTTGACTGCAAACCACGCTCTGATTTTATCATTTCAGGCATTACTAAGTAGTTGCATTAGACTAATTCTTTAGGCAAGAAAAAAATCGCAAAAGCAGCTCTGCAAAACTGTCGTTTGATGGACTAAATAGTTTAAAAAAAGTTGTTTTTTATGTCATAAAGATTTAATTTTAATGCAAAGCGTTGGAAGACTGATGCTAGTCTTAGGCTGCGTTCGCGCATAGCGGTTTTGGCAACCAGGAGTGAAACTTCGTATCGAAATTCAGAGCAGGTTTGGAAGCGAAATTTCGCTGTTTGATATTGAGTGCGAAGAGAGCGTCGCTCTGTTTAGGAAAACCGCTGTGGGCGAACGCAGCCTTAACCGAAAAGTCGTTATGAAAATCGAAGATGAATTAATGCTCGTTGACATATGGTTTTAAAGTGAATTAGACTGTTTGTTTATTGCGTAAGTTTCGACGGTGGTTGTCTCAGATAATTTTGTTTTTAACTTTTTGCGCACTATTTTACAGTTCATCAGATAATTTATTTTATTATTTACTTCTGGTTATTGATGATTTTCTTAGAAGTGATTCGCAGCGAAAAAAGTGCAACGCTGTAGCGAATTGATGACGTTGTTGGCAACTGGCTTCGTAATTGGAAGAATCGAGAAAGTGGTCGAAAACGTCGGAGCGTGGCAGGTGCAAGTAAGTGAGGTCGCTTTAAAATGATTATTTATCGCACAAATACATGTATGTATGAATTGTAGGATGCAACTCTTAGTAATGATTTCACAGGGCTTGGGGAGTCGAAAAAACATACTTACAACTCATATTTTTCAAACACAAAGATCTTGTTGGCGGTGCAGAATTTTAATATAGCTTTGAAAAATGCTGTTTTAGCCAGCTTTGAAACGCTTTGGCTAAAAAAGATAATAGTTTACGACAGGTGATTCCATAGTAAATCAGCGTTAGATTATCGAAGTTCGTGATGTATATTCAACCCATTACCAGATTCTTGACTAAAATGTTTATTAAGTTCATTTACTTGAAACTCTTTTTATTTTGAATGTCGCACTTTTCAGTTTGCATCTCTTACTCTTTTAAATACTTAAAGAGTTTGACTGCATTGTTTGCAACTTTCCAGCTTTAAATATTCTCATTATCAGCACCAATAACATCGGTCTTACTGTGGTAGTGAGATTCTCTCTGCTCTACCAGGATTTTCAAAACGGCTATCGCTTTTTCGACGGGTTCTTGACCTCACCAATTGCATCCTGAGCAGCTATACAAAACAGTTGTTTTGCCTCATGTATGCTTAAACGGAAGCAGCGAAAATGCAGGTAAACTTTTTTATTAGTTAGTGGTTTAATTCCGGTGATGTTGTCTACATCACATTCTTCCAACAGCCAAAATTTTAAGTGACCTCTTGCTCTCGTTGTCATAATACTACTATTTACAGCAACAGCAAAAATAGTTAATACCCTTCATTATTTATAAACCTTCTGGAAAACTGTGGCAGTTTGCTGCAAACGGTTAGTGCCATCTTGGAATTTCAGCCACATAGCGGACAAGTTACATCACGCACAGATGTTACTACCCCATGAGATTTGTCAGGAGATCTGGAAATTTCAGGCCTTTCTCAAACCTTGTGATTTTTGACTTTGCCTTTATTCATTCGGTTTCTTACGATCTTGATGTTCTTTTTTGGTTTTCTCGGGATCTTTTAAAAAAATCAGAGGAGACACGGACTAGGTTACACCCAACGATTCCTCCAAACAACCAAGTTCAGTTTGACTCCGAATTATTTCAAAATCGCAGTTTCAAAAATCGTAGATGGTTCATCAATAAACATTTGAATTGAACCTAATTTGTTATATTATGACAAGTTATCATTAATAATGTCATATTTTGCAGATAAAAAAGATTAAACTGATAATTCATTTTCACTATTCTATCATTTTTAATTTCTTTAATTAAGTATAATTCTAGCAAAAATTTAGGACTTAACCTTGAGCAAACCAGGGTCAAAAGTCATGCTTCATCAAAATTTTATGCTTTATTGGAATGAGCAAACAAAATGGAACATAATTACCAACCGACAAATCATGTGCAAAACTTTTGCGAAAATGGGCCACCCTAATGCGCAGCCTGTGTAACATATCAGATATTATGGCAGGGATCCTAGGATGCCATATCAGTTGAGTTTTTCTAAAGCTATCGTTAGCGTTTGGTTTTTTATTCGATAAAGCAATTATGCTTAGCATCTAAAAGGTAGCATAAATCGCTCTTTTTACATATTTGCCTGCCGTTCTACATTTTAATGTACCAACTTTAGACATTCACAGGTTTAAAAATAAAATTAATTACTACCAAACAACACCAAAATGCCCCTCTGTCATAACATTACCAGCAGGACATATCCCTGCTATAACATAACACCATAAATTAAAAAATAATTAAATATGACTAAAATGGAGAAAAGATGGTGCGATATGTGCAGCATAGTCAGGGTAATGTTAATTTTTTTGCCGTAAAAATATTTGTTCGCAAAAAATTTGTGATTTGTTGCCAAAACAAGTATTCCACTCTCACCCTTAAGGATTGGAGGAATTTGGTTACTGATAGGCTATTTCTACGTAAGATATCATCATCTAAAAATAGGAATGAGCTAATTAAGGGCAACGTTAACAATAACATTCTAAGTTTAAGAAAAATCGAAATAAAGTTATAAGACCATTGTTAAATCTGTACGTTTAAATTTTACATGTAACGTTCTGAGTTTTTAACCCGCAGTCTTTCGATTCAAGTCTGACACTCAGTTCATCACGTCGTGTTGCTGGTAATGATATTTCGAGCCTTTTTGCCACGAGTATTCCTAAATTTACGTGTGCTTGATTCGAATACCACGTCAAAAAATGTATCTGAATCAATACAATTGAGAATTTACAACTGTGAGAACTTTGAAATCTTTGTGTGAAATAACTGTTGTAATATTTGTGAGAAATAATTGTTGGAGATTGCCACTGCTGTCTTGGATACTGAGTTTATATATATTGAACTGGAACTAGTATACTGGTATAATATATTAGATACTAAGTATACTGAACGTTCTATATATATTTGGATCGGTACCGTCATAGTCCGATAACCGTATTTCTTCACGCTCGGCCACGTTAATACCATTTCAATGCAGTAAATTTTCACAACATTGGCTGGAAGTGTGAGATTTTTGAAGTGCGCGTATTTATCCATGCATCTGTCTCAGCAGCCTCAGTGTTTCCAAAACTGATTTCATGGGTTGCTGTTACAACCATGAATTTGTAAAATAGACCGAGAGACAACATCATTGCCTGAACATTGCTGAAGTGTACTGATAGAGTGCACGACTTTGAAATTAGGTATAGCTCCTCTTCTTGCTGTGACGGAAATAACGTACCCTAGATAGCATAACCAAAGAACTTAATATCACAAATATAAATAAGAAAAAGAGCGCACTAAGTTGTGAAATAGATCTAGCAGTAAATAGTTCATTTCTGCAATTGTGAAAACGAACACAATTTTTGCGCTGCCATTATTTTTGATTTCATTCCTTGTCACTTGCGTTTTGAAAGAACAAATAATCATTTTGTTAAATCATACTTTGTTTGTGAGTAGCCCATCACAAGTCTTGACTGACAAAGTTAGATGCTTATTATTAATGTTACAGAAATAATATCCTCCATTTTTTACAAGTTTTTGCTGCTCTTCTCACAAATCTTTGTATGGTGAAGTCGGCGCAGCCGCCTGAATTAATACTTTTCAACTCGGCATAGCTGACGACAAACACTGCCTGGATAAAAACGCGACGAATTTGGAGAAACATTTTTGCTAATTCGCTCGATGATAACTTGGTAGAGCTGTACTGGAATCAAAGATGAAAATTTGGGAAAAAGCAAGGTCCATTGTAACTTTCCTAAATATGCCCAAGCAGAAAACAGGGAAACATAAAGCATAGCTGGCAGGGACTTGAGAAAGTTGGAGAAATTAAACCAAAACAACACTCCCGTGTTATATCGCACCGTATGGAAGAAGTTTCTGCTATTTTGTTTCAAAACAACCAAATAGCAATAATGTCTTCCAAACTAAGATAAACGCAAGGCTCCATTTCGCATTTGGTTACACGTAAACAATGAATAGAGCACAATAGACCTAAGGAGTAGCCAGAGCCGTAAAGCCACAAATTTAATTTCAAAATGCAGCACACCAAGTCGCAACAAATGCCTACTATTAAATGCAATCTTTTAGAACAATTGTTACCTTGACGCTGCTATCCCCGCTGTTTAGCTCTCGTATATTGTGTCGTTGGCAATTCATTTAAAATAATAGAAAGATCGGTATCATGGGAATAAAGACTATGCTTATCTTTTCCATAACGTTTTTGATTCGATCACTTTTAAAGTGTATTTGATTTAAGAATGCAAGTTGGATGTGCAAAAGAAATATTAACTTTTTAACACTGTTTTCACCACTATTCATTGAGTAAAGACGGCGCAGTTGGCAAAGCTGATAGTCCTAACCACGCAGGTACTAATGAAGGGCCAGCGGGCGAAGCCGGCAAAGCCAGGTAGTGAAAAATAAACTTGTTTGCTTAAAAGTCAGCCATTATGACGTCACACAAATCACTTTATCATACAATCAAGGCTGTGAAGTACAAGACAAGCAGCTATGCATTCCGCTTTAAAACATAATTTCATGCCGTGCATCTTGCATTGAAGGCTTGCTGGTTATCTTCGATACTGACTTGGTGTAATTGCTGTATACGTAACGCAACTGCAAAGTTTTCATCACAGCCACATTTTCTGATCCCAAGATTCAGCCCTGTCTGCCATTGACAATATGCCTGTAGTAATAGCAATAGGCAACAAATAATAACGCATTTCCTTACAATGCAACCAAAAGCTCAAAGGTAGGCCTACAACAAGCAGAGGAGGACATCAAATATAATAGAGCCTAGGCAAAGACTTAATGAAGAGTCCTTCAAGAAATGACGCAGCGATAAATTAAAACAATTCTATACTGAAAATACCCATAGCAGACATTGTAGAAAAAAACCAAGCAGTTTTTTGAAACGAAGGATAATAAACTGCAGCTGCATTACCAAATTTTCCTCATTTTTGCAAAGCTAAAAACGTGAAAAGTTAATTTTTGTCACTTTTACATTAACCTATGCAATAACCGCAAAGTGTGGACCCCACAATCTAACCCAGTCTCAATTTAATATCTGATAAATTATCAGGATCCTACAACTTTAAGTTTGTACGGAGGCTTCATGTTGTAGCTACACAACTAGGATCCATACAGCACATCTTTATGTGATTTGCTAACGGGAAAGCCCTTATTGAACTCTCTTACATTACGCTCATTCACAAGTTACCCAATCAGAACTTTTCAAAATTATAACTGCCGAGAACTGACACACTGCTACAACAATGCGAATAATTTCGTGCGTTCTTTTCGCAGTTGCTTGACGTGGGTTTAATTCCTTGTCGGGATGTATCAACGGATTTTAAAAAATAATATTCACAGCTTCTTGCTTGGAACTAGCATGAAAGAGATAGTGGTTTAAACCTTAAAATCGAGCTAATGATAACCATGCTAATCAAACACCTTTAATTCTTCTTTAAATCTAAAACTCGGATACGCTCATGGAACGAAGTTGCTTCTGCTCGCATTTTGTTGAGCTGTGCATCGTAAAAACGATACAATTTATCAATTTTGTTCTACAATTAACAGCAAACTTTATTTTCAGACCATTGTGTTTAAGTTACTCTACTCTGACGACGTTATCTTCGTGTGGAAGAGGACTGGTGGAGTAGAGAAGTTTCCTGGACGTGGTGGCCCAGTTTGATATAGCATGAGCTCAAACGCATCAATGAATGAAGACTTGTTGCAGATTCGATTGAATTTGCATTGTTGAGTCACAATGATAAATTGTAGTCATCATGAACTGAGTAAAAGAGAATATCCTAAGTGGTTCAACACCCACAAAACTTTTGATTTCTGTTGAAAAACGAAAAAGGCCATTGTGAGCTCATTACCGGTCCATGACTAATGTACAATAAATGGAACATCCACAAAACTGCCCTCCCCAGAAAAACTTGAACTACTGGTCAATCTGTAAATAAAAATGTTTTTAATTAATAAGCAGAGAGCTTAGATGGGGATAGCACATACGTATCTCCTTTGTAATGCTGATAGTGTTGCATGACAATGACTGGGTCCTCTACAACAGAAGGACATTGCATATTAGATGTCTGTTAGCACCGGTACTAAAAATTGGAGTAGCTTTCTCGAATAGAAAAATTACAATTTGTAGTGATTAGTTAAAAGACGGAAGAGAAAAATTTGCGGCGTGCGATGTGACGCTGAAGTTGAAGAAAATGACGCATTTGCGGCGCAGTTTACGAATAAAATGTCTGCCCGTATTTCTAGATCCACAGCTGGGTTTACTTACAATTCGGTGATATTTTGGTGGTTTCACGATTTACCAAAAACTGATAGTTTCAGCCATATATGTTTCACAGCAACCGGATTCAGAATCCATATGTTACTAGATAATTACTTTAATCTAAAACGGTAACAATTCTGATGAATACGGATCTTGCCGAATAAATAAATCTTTCTATTGGGCAAGGTCCGTATGCATCAGAATTGCTACCGTTCGATAAAATTAAATGCACGAGCAAGCAAAAATAGAGCCGGACTTTCCATGCACCAATTAAAGGCAGTATTTTAAAAATTACCAGCAGTTTGTCCCTTAGCCACAAAGATCTATCGCAGATTACTCTGAAATTTTTATCTTTTCATTTTTTATATTATCCAAGAATGGGCGGCTAACGTAGCTCAAACATCATGCTTTACCCCTCCCGCTAGTATATACGTTGTTTGGACCTCCTCAATTGAAACATAATCTGTTGGATCTTCAAAGCAGTGTTTGATTGTGATTTTATGTTTTAATGTAAGACCCCTGAGAATTGCCATCTTGCCACAAATTGCTCAGATTTGAGGAAGAGATCTTACGCTCCGCGGCCCTGCGTTAAAACCTCACGACGGATTCACTGTACTGCCTAGGTAAACATTCTCTTATTCCACTTTGCTTATCGCCGATCACGAGATTCCATCTCATGGAACTGGTTTTGTGTTAGTTCAACAGAACTACTACTGCTTTCATCAAACTTCACTAAACAGTTGAAGATGCTTTTATTGAATCAAATTTATGACATCACATTTAAACAAATTGAATAATATTTTCATAAATCAATATTGCATTATTTAGAATGATGTTGCGTATTTTGGCCAAAAAATAAGATGAAAAATCTGCCACTTTTTCATCAAGCCCCTAGAAGCCAATGTCTAAACGTGGACTTGTAGGAACATAGATCCCATTTATGACACCACAGACTACTACGATGGCCTGACCCACCACAATAAACCGAGTGACATTAACCTGCGCGCACGCTACCAGTTACATTATGAAACAAAACTGCGTCAGCAGATGTCGCTACATAGCAGCGAGATTTTACAAGCGACGTGCATTGCATCACGCATTTACTAACAAGAGAAAAAGATCTTTCAAACAATTAAACCAGGCAGTATGAAATCTTATGGATGTTTACAGAGCTGAACATGCCAGCACTTGGATGCGCACCAGTTCATCCATTAATTGAAGCAGGTCGACACAATTCTGATCACAAATCACTAAATTATCAGCTACAAATCTTCAACATGTTATATTTTAAAGCTATTTTTATATCTTCGTCATCAGCGACGTCATCTTCGTCGTCAGCGACGTCATCTTTGTCATCAGTGACGTCTGTATCCAAATGTGTTGTCTTTTACACTTATCACGCTTTCGTTAGCTATGACGTATTTATTATCGGAGACGTCATCATTACCAAGACGCCGTTAACATGTGCTATTTACTAATAAAGGGGATAATAGAATGAAACAAAAATTGTGAAAATTATTCGTCATGCTATGAAAAAAACTTGAAAGCGATGAAACAAAACAAGAACAAGATGAAGTTGACATATTTGAACATGTTGCTCGAAGTTTAAAGTGGGAGATCTAAAAAATAATATTTAGTTGGCCTAAGTCAAGAATCACTACCGTTGTTAGCTGCAGTGATGAAAGTTTTGATGAGAGGTCTTAGCTGGTTGGTTTGGCCACGTCAGTAGAACGTGCCGAGAAAAACCCACTCATCATGTTCTGTTTGCAGCACCAACTATAAAATACGACCGCTTGGCCAACCAATGGATATCCGATAGATAAGTAACACAATCGTCTTGGCTCGGTCAAGATTTGAATTTGAACAAACTGAGACAAAGAGCATAGCTGCAGATCCACAGATTTGTAGGGAACTTTTATGGCTACTGCCACGTGACTTTTGTGAGTGGAAAAGCGAGTGACGCAGATACATACAAGCATGACGTTCTAACCGAGAACATCGCCTTATATCACTCAGCTTTCGCAGCACGCCGTTTAGCTAGGTAATTTGCGATTGAAGAAAATGAGGTTTCGGTTTCACGTCTTTGTAACCATTGTGCAATTGGGTGCAGCGCTCTTTAGTCGTAATTGTGCTAGACATTGTCACAGACTAATCAAACAAATGACCAGAAAGATCGAGCGCCAGACGAGAAACTTCATTCGCATCTTGTCAAGTGAACAAAAAATGCAACAAGCAACCTTCTAAAACAAGATCTCATAATTGCTCTTTTGTGGATCTATATCTGATGGCGAATAAACGGGCACATCTCCTATACAACCGGAGGCTCACCCGGCGACAATATACTGATGGATTACTTGTGTAGTGAGTCAATCAATGCTATATCAGAATAATGATAATCAGCCAGGTTGCTCGTATACCATTGTTGTTCAAAAATACGTACCAGTTATTGTAGGTTGTTACCAAAGCATTGATGATCCAAGATTTTAACCGAAAACCATGTCAAATTTGGGATCCAAATTTTAAATGTGCACATTGACTGAAACAAATTATTTTAGCTTAATCAAACATCATCTTTTGTGTTAACTTCTCCAAACACGGAGAAAATCTTGCTGGTAGTGGTGCATCATATCAAGTCGAAAAGATATCATTTATTGAATGCACACCGGTGCTAAGCATATTTCTTTATCAAGATCGGTCTAGATCCATTTAAATCGCACAGAACTCGAAAATCAAGTTACGTCTTTACTGTGAATCAGAATAGAGTTTATACATAATTTGTGGTGGCAAGCATTCAAACAGCAGAATAACCAATATTTTACTAACGTTTTCCTCTTCAAAATTCCGTATTTTTAGAGAAACAATTACTTGAGTTGCTTTAGCACGCAAGCGCTTAACTCTTTCGCTCCCGCGATCATCGATTGATGATCTCGTGTTTTCAGTGTTTCTCTCAAATTTTTTTAAATTGCGTTACAAATTTAGTTTACTAAAAAATCGATTTGTGACTTTATTTTTCATCCGATTTTCATAAAATTTTCAAAAGATCACGCTTATTTCCTCACGCATCGGAAGATGTATAATTTGTACCCTAATTCTTGGATTTTTATACCCAAAAACGGTTAAAAACACCAACAAACCAGTTGCAGACGACAAAATCGGCCAAATTCTTAGCACGTGCCAACTACGCTAAAATCAAATTGAGATTACATCTTTACCACAAAACCAAACCCTTTATTATTAACACAGTCTGAAAACTACTCTTTTGGGGCATCATTTGACAAAATTTCAAGCGATAATAATAAATTTTACTTTTTTGAATTTCCAAATTTTTTAGGGGTCTCAAAACCCCCCCAAACAAATTTGAATGGTAAGTAGATAAAAGTAAATTTAGTGCGTAAAAAATATCATATGTTGCTAAATACTGGTCTCATTTGAAAGCTTAGGAAATTTGCTTTCCAGCAATATAGAACTTTAAATAGTTTAGGCTAAGTGGTATATGATATTTACTGATCAAAAATGAGTACTGTACATCATGTCAGTTCAAAACCCCCCAAAATTTTTTGGCTTGCCTTCACTAAATTATAATTTTTACAAAAACTACACCCTATAAAAAGATAAAATAAATTGCAAATGTTTCACCAATAAAGTTGTCATTTTGTATCAAATTTCCAAGGAGACAAGAAGCGAAATACAAGTTTAAAAGCTAGCACAAATTTGGCTTCTCTAAATCAAAGTTTGCTGTATCCCTCTTGTTTCTCAACAAATGGGAAGGGTGTAAACAAGCGGCTGTTTCATTGTCAGTGACAGCATATTCTATTAAAACTTGATATTTTCTGAATCTTGAAGAAATTCCCTGTTCAAAAATATCTAATGTTACATGGTTTAGGCTAACCTCTAGCAGATAATAACTGATCGTATTTTAGGAACTGAATTTAACTACCAAAATTTGGTACCGGTCGGTACCGGTCAAAAAAAAGGTCATTTGTTTCAGAAAATTGCAAATTGTAGAAAACCTAGGCTTTTAGGTAAGTTTTAATTGATGTACCTTGAAAGCTTATTTCCTTAGCATCATTTTGCGACCATTTCTAAAAAAATTGGTAGAAAATAAAATCTGTAGTGATCTTTGAGGTGAGGGCACCTCTTTAATTTTAAAGACAACTACCCCCCAGTTGGGGGGGGGGGGTTAATTTGCATAAAATTTGCATATTCAAAAAAAAATTTTTTTTTTATTTGAAATCCTCAAGAAATGTAGATTTCAACGATATATCACACTTAATGTAGAAGTAGACAGCTGAGTAATGATTTACAAACAAACTTGAGGTACATAGTTATGATTAATTATGATTGATTATGACAGTTTTTCGCGCTGCCACCTTAGGGACATTTTTTTTCGCTTTTCACGCGGGAGCAAAAGAGCAATGAGCACGATCGCTTCGTTTGTTACATTTTTGCCTTTCCGCGTGGCAGAGCAGTAACAAGATGACATTGAGTATTGGTTTATGGTAGGCAGTTTACCGAAGCAGCCTCACCTAACATTGAGTCGTCGATCTCTACAGGACAATTGCGTAGATCTGCTTCAGAGATTCTACTTTGCAACATTCCAGCGTTTTTGCGGCATTTCATTAAATTCTCTCGAGTTAGAATCTAACAAGCGTGAGAAATCATCGCGAAGTGCTTTTCCCAGGATTCAACAAAGCAGCTACTGTGGTATTTCAACGCATGACCATGCAAACGAAGCAGCTCTGTTGCGGTGATTCAACCCACCTGACAGGCCGTCTATTGAATAATCAAATTATTGCTTTGTTATGTTATGCTCACCGGTTGTGACCAATTACTGCAGAATAAAACAGCAGTGAATGTTATCTCTCTTCCGGTTGAACGCTACAACAATAAACAACATTAAAAATTCCTTTGTTTAATTTATGTTTCTTTCTTCATAAAGGACAATATGAAAAGGTGTAAATCTATTATTAATTACCACATGTATTTTACTGTTGAAGGCAAAGCCAGAAAAAAATAATCGAGTGGAAGTTTATAGACTAAAACAAGTGCAAGATGCACTGTTTCCGCAACAAGCAATTGAAGGTTTCAAACAAATTAGTTTTAACTTTTGAGAATCATTTGTCTTGAACGATGCAGTACTGCTGTGATCAAGACAATCTTTGGAGAAATGAGGCTTATTCGTGTTATTGATGGTTGTTTAGTTAGAAGTCTATCTGCATCTTAGATACATGGGATGACTACAGCAAAGGCTGAATAATTTCAGAATTATATTGCTGTTAGAAAACTCTTTAGCATTGAAACTGACTATTTGAATTTCGTTTCTCTGGTGTCAAAGATATATTCGTTTGCCACCGTCAGATATTTGCCTATTATTGAGATTGGTCTCCGTTTAAACACAAATTTACAGAGGGAATCACGAGATGGATTTACAACATTACTTTATACATTTTTTGCAACAGCCTAAGTTACAAACTTAATGAAACAAAACTGCTGTTTTGGTTGGTGACGGGAAAATACCGCTCGAAAATCATACTTTTATAAAAACTCTTTTATAGCCTTCAATGATAATTTACTGACTTCTATATCTAACTGTACTAGTGCATTAAATCTAGCTAACAGAAAACAAGTGAACTAGACCTGAGGTCAATACATACCTTTTCTTGTCCACCAGAACCGTAACTCAATTCCATATCATCGCAACCCAATTTCTTTTGTATTACAGGTGCCACCAGGTCATAATAGTTCTCGTAAAAATAACCAGCATACAGGGCTGACGACCCTCCGAAGTTTTCACCCTCTCCATGTCCAACAGAATATTGGCAACTCAAGAAAACGGCGACGCAACAAAAAGTGATCCAGTTCATCATAAAGCAAGAAAAGTTATAGTGTGTAAAGTAATGGTAAGAACTTGCAATGAAGATAGAAATACGATTATATAAAGGGGTACGGAAACGGCTTAAGCTTTCTCAATCTTCTAAAAGTACTTAACTAATACAATTACTCAAAAAAAATTGCGATAGTTCAAACCCGAATTTTATTTGTGAATATTTTAAATAAAATTTCAAAATTTTAGTATTACTTGAAATTTATTTTCTCTTCTTAACAAAATCGTGTTTATCCCTGCTTACAAAATTAAAAATTAATCTTTGCTTCATTGATGGAACGCGAAAAGATATTTTGGCTCCATTGACAAACAACAAGCATTCAAAAATGGCTGACGTAAAATTAATGGTTTGAGTGCAATCAAAAAATGTTTGTAAAAATGAACAAACATTCCCAACTACCGATGTGAACGTTTGGTGTGTTTGAGTCGCTTCTCACTTTATCTAATACATAAAACGCAATTCCTATTATCAATTTCTGTTATTCCTATTATTCAATGGATTAATATATATATTAATTTGCTCTAACTGTTTTTGTTATTGAGCACTCTTAAATATTTTACCGAGTCTATTTATTTATTTATTTAAAACGCAATTCTATATATATTAAATATTAAACATATATATTAAAACGCAATTCGGTATTTAGATACTCTTTAGCTCCAACAAAACTGCTGGACGTACATATACCTAAATTGGCACGATTGATCACCATCTCAAGGTGAGTGTCGTAAAGGCAACGTCACAATTAAAGATAAGTCGTTCAATTCGCATTTCTTGACGAAACAAAATGGCGGTTTTGCTAAAAAATACCCATTACCTTATTCTTTTACTTCAACAAGTTTCACTTTTTCAAAAAGTAAGACGAGGTCGTCATTAACGATAAATTGCAAAATTTGTTTTTTTCTCGAACAATACTGACCGTAAAAACGCAGTTGAAAGCTGATTCGGTAGATATAAACAAGCTGCTTCCAATAAAACCAATTCTCTTGCAGTTTAAGTTTTACCAACGAAGCAAGTAACGATTACGTTATAAAGCGGTTTTTATGCATGATTTATACCTCTATCTGTTGAACCCTTCAAAAGCGCACTTTTTTTGTCATAATGCTGTCTGGCACCACTTCCGTGAAAACAGCAGCAGGTAGTAGCTGTGATTATTATTCACTAATATTGTAAAAGCAAACATAAATAGTAGAGCTTATTACGGATATGTTGCCTGTTGAAGAGAGTGATATATTATAGCGTCATCATACCGGTTTAAATCTGCTTTTTTCAATAATTCAATGAAAAGTACAAAAATTATTACAGCTGAACTTTAGGTGGTCTCCATATTAAAATACCTTTGTAGTAGTCATATTCAGCGTCTGCTTACTCGTAATTCCTAAGGCATTTTAATCACGTATAATAATGTGAAACAAAACGCCGAGTGTCAATATGAAATCTTGCAAAATTTAGGAAAATTTATTGTCTTTTTTAGCTAATATTAGCCGGTCGGTGGGTTATCAGCTAAAGTTACAATCTAAGTTACAGTAAGAACTCAACTGTAGATGTTAGATTATGTGATCCAGGTCACTTTGCCCTTCTCTGGTTGCTCTCATGCCAGGAGCAAAGAACATACGCTCAGCTAGCGGTTTCAGGTTATGTAATTGTGCCTGCAACTACGAAAAAGTTTTAAGTGGTAAACCTATTGTTTTATAGCTTAATTCTTGCACATGCATCAATGAGCTTAGCATCTACCCACATCTTTTGATTTATTTCCCGATGTCCATCGTAAATGATGGACGAACGTGTGTAAAATTATTAACTGTTTGTACCTAAGCACGGTCTGAATTTATTTGTAGGGAGTTCGATAATATAGGCCTAGTTTATGATATCCACAGTTTGAGGGCAAATCAAGAGAAAACTACGTACTGTAAATAGCTATACACCATCGTGTCAAATTACAGTCACAAAACATACAATTGTACCTACGGAGAAATATTTTCTCTTGACAACGAGTTCTTAAGCTAAACAGATGATCCGATGTAATATATCTGTGAGCAAATGTAGCCCCGTTTGCTCTATTTCCGGGCCAAAGCTCATAGGTGCAGCCAAGTAACTTGGTATCACAAATATTTGAGGAGGTTCTATCAAGTCTTAAAATAAGCCTACCAACACATAACTTATATTTGTCATCGTAACTCAAAAACCGTTACGGCGTCCACCATCAATTCTGACTTTCTGCCCCTATATATAATAAGGAACCGACGCAGTTTGTTAATTGATTGAGAGTTTGTGAGACCAGTCTTAATTCAAAGTAAGATGATCGAAATTAGGCGCTTAGGGTAGATGCCCGTGTTTATTTAAACTTTTCGTTACTGCTCTTATAAACGTAATTTGAGTAAAGCCGGCAAAACTGGCTGAACCGATATTTCGAACCCGATATAACTGACTGGTAGCTCCGTCGGGCGACGCCAACAATATGGAAATATTTGCGATCGGTTATCGCCTTTTATATTTTTCTGTGATCGCTTAAACTTCCTTTTAGAGCAAATTGGAGCCAGCCCGTTGCAGCATAAGGGCAGACTTCCTCGTGTTTGGTTGCAAGAAGCGCGTGAAACAGGATCCAATAAAGCATAGAAACGCTCACATGGTGGCGTGATATGAATGTAAGATTCCCCCTAACTGCACGTGAATAACTGGAAACTCCCTGGTTGAAGTACTACTTTTTGGAGGCTCCACAGTAATACCTGATAATCCAGTACACTAGCCACCTTGGAATGCTGGTAGTCCAGCGGCATACCGATGTCACAACTGGACTTTCTTATGCAATATGGATTCTAATAATTGTAAATAAAAACCATGAAAGTTCTGAATGATTATTGATTAATGATGCCTTAGCATCCTAATCGTACATAAGTAAACCTTATGGTTTGTTTTGTGATCATTATGACCAAAATAAAATGCAATTAGCTGAGTTGTTTTTGTAATTAGTGATTTCATGATGCACTTACGTATAAATGGCAAAAATAAAACAAAGAGATTGACTTAAACAGCAGTTTATTGTTCTATTTTAACTGATGTATTGATATCACGTATTTGTAGATGTTTATTCTTTATGAGTATCCACAAACTACGGTGCAAATAAAAACTAATTTGTTTGAAAATTAAACCACCTTACTACCGTATATACTCGCGGATAGGTCGCAACTTTTTTCTTATATTTTTTTTTTTAAATATAGGTGCGACCTATCCGCTCAACATAAGTGCAAAACTTTATTTTAATTTACACCAGCTAATTGACGTTTCCAGTTACGGTAATTGTAAAGTTTTCAAATAAATTTTTTTAATAAATTTATGAGTGTATATATTTTTGTCATTTCTCAAACAGGGTTAGGGGTCTGAATGTACTGGCAATGATATATTTAAACATTTTTTGAATATATTAAGCCCTACAAAAAAACAAAAAAGGAAGTTATCTGTGCAAAAAAGCTAGGAAAAGGGCCTTTTAAATCCCTAGATTTTCAGTGCGACTTATGTGCGAGTCAACTCTAAATTAAATTTTTTTAACACAAAATTAATAGTGCGACCTATACAGTGGTGTGACCTATCGGCGAGTATATACGGTATATAACCAGCGACTTTACACTTTATTAATTATTAGTGTGAGGTATCAAGCGCAGTTTACTTAGATCATAGTTTCGCACCTTACAATATAGCTACTTTCACGATGCGGCGATGGGCCAGACTATATTCTCATCATATATTGACACCCCAAACCTTATAATAATATTGTAGTAGCTATCACATTATTATTTGATGATGACACATTTGCATTCAAACCATAAAAACAACTTTCTTTACATCACAGGCCTTGATATTGAGGTATATTGTACCCAGCAAACTGATGCAGACTTCTGTGTATGAAAAATTGATGTACAAAAGTGTGTTTCTGAAAATATGAGGCGCCGTTTGTAAAGAGAAAACCTATCATTTTATGCAAACAACAATCCATACCATATTTATCTTTGGTGAATTCACCAAACCTGAGCCAACTCTTGCATCAGCAATGTCATCTATTGTAGGTTGAGTCTCGCCAGACATTGCGCTAAAACAACATTGCTACCTATTCTGAAAAGACCAGATTTATTGACATTGACACATAGATAATTAAATTATTCTGTTGATTGCCTCATTCTCACATCACTGTCAAAGGTGACCACGAAAAAAAATAATCATTGCTTTGGATGATTTTAGTAGAAAGCTTTGTTGTTTAAACACTTTTCAAGTTTTCAATGAACTCAGTACACTATTAGATTTTGATAAACATATTATTACCGTAGTGTAGAGGTATTACGGGTCCTAATACATGTAAGGCTGCGATGTTTCATGATGCCAAGTAACTGAGTAACCCTAACGCAATTTTAATGCTAATTTTAACCTAAACCTTAGCTCTTCATCCTGCGCATCGCTGACAAGATAGATATTGTGGATACTGCTTACGAGAAAATGTATTCATTAAATCAATTGGAATCATTGCTGAAGTTCACACTGACAGGAGTGAGCATTAGAACCATTAACGTAAGCTCCCCTCACAGCACGATACTGCTTAAAAACTTTAAAAAGCACTCTGAAAAATCAAACTTGTTTCTATTAGGCCGATGTATTTCTTTATTTTCTTGTTTTCCATGAACTGATGAATCTCGCTTGCAATTTTAACGAAATAGATAAGCTTAGAGCGAACTGCAGATGGTGACACTGTTTAGATCTATCAGGTCTCTTCAGTGCATTTGGTGACCGGAAAGCAGCTAGAGGCTGTTAATAAAGCATAGTTTAAAATTTTATTTATGTGGGACCTATACTAGGTCCACCGTAGTGGATGGTCTGTCAGTACTCTGCGAAGCCGTGTCACTCGTAAGTGAGGGGCAGTTGTCGCAGGTGCACTACGTCTAACAACTGCTGGAACAATAGTGCTGTCACAGCCCAGTGGTTACAAGTTCTTGAAGTAATGCAAAAGACCAGCGATGCACTTTGAATGAACTCCAGATATGACACTGTTTCGACCTATTAGGTCTCTTCGGTGCACTTGGTGGCCGGCAAGTAGCTAGAGGCTTTAAATAGAGCATAGATTAGACCATCACACTCGTGGGACCTTAACTATAGATCCATTTAAGCTACTTGTCGGTCACCAACTATACTGAAGAGACTTGTCAGGTCAAAACAGTGTCACTGTTTGCAGTTCGCTCAAAATGCATAGCTGGCCTCTTGTATTACTTCAGATGAGCTTACTTTTGCAAAACTAACGGTTTTGAAAATATAAGGGTCGATGGGAGAGCTATCCATTTAGAGCCGAGATCAAAACCTCGATTGAGAGGTTAGCCTCATTAAAAGTCAGTTTTACGTCACCACAAAAGTAGCATCAGTTAAACCAGCACAAGGGAGTAGCCAGAAAAAAATTGAGAGGGGGGCCAAATTTTGCAACTTTTAATGTGACGTCATTTACGTATATCGGCATATTCATGTAATATCTATGAAAATATAAATTTTACAGAGTTTCTGCCTAGTTGCAAACTGACCGCTAAATTATGCAAAATTTGTAGCGCTTTCTTTGAAAAGGCCAATTAGGAATAATTTTTGATAAGACAATCGTCACACAATACATTGTTGAGCCAGACACACTCATCTGTCACCTTATAAACGCATTCGCCATTTTACTGGTTGTTGAGAATTAAATAGCGATAAGATACAGTGCGTACAGTAGTATACGTTACTAGATCAGTAAGTGCTCAGCACATGCAAGAATGTCGAAATCAAAGTTGAACAAGTTTTACTTCCAGTTGATCACGCTCAGAAATCAATTCGTCGTCGCTTTTCGCCAGCCATGGTTGCCAATATTTGATTGGTCTTCTCCTCATCTACTCTTTCGTGATGGCAGTAAAGCCCGCAAAAATCAGACAAGCGATCCGAGGTCATAGGTGAATGTAACCAAGTTTTGACTCGCCTCATACACGAAAATGACTGTTCAGTCTCAACGGTTGTTGCGGGGAGTGTCAAGATAATCTGTATGACGTTGCGCACACTTGGATAAGCTTGGGCGCTCAGAAAAGCTCGGGCAAGCTTTCCTGGTTTGCTTGAGGGGTGAGAGAACTTCTCCACAACTTTACTTCATTTACGAGGTTGTCCAATGAATACAAGCTCTCAATGTCATTGATGTTGGTCGGATTGTTTGGAGGCAAGATAGAGAGCAACGCGAAAAAAGAAGAGTTATCATTAAAACGTTCTCGAAGAGAGCTGCGTAGATCATCAATGTACGGGAGAAATACCGAGCGTTGATAATATTGCGAGGCCGATTCTGCTTCAACGTTGTCACGATGAACTTGGATTCCAACAACCCGAGGCACTGAAAGCTCCTTCGTGCCAACTGCTGCACAAGCTTCATCATAAATACTAGATGCAACTGTGTTGAAGTCCATCCGGTCTTGATCGATGGCGCTCTGAAGAGAAGCAATAAGACTTTTCACAGAAGGTACGCTGACTCCAACAGACTGAAGCTTTTGCGCTAGTGGTTCCATAAGTGCTGAGTACCGCCCAATCAAACATATGGCGTATGTTACACCAGGCTTTTCGAGAGCAGCTTTCAAGGAAAGAGCTTTCGCTGGTGTCTCACCGCTGGCGTCCTCCATCAATGAAGCAAGAGCGTCAAGTATAAACTTGTAGTTAGCTTTAAATATTCGGATGCTCTTGTACTTTTGTGACCACCTGGTAGGAAAGAATAAAGAAATATTGACTCCTAAACTTGAGCGCCTTTTAGGGCTTTCCCGAAAGAAACGAATAGTTTCCCTGAGGATGTCGCAGGTGCTTCTAACAATAGAAACTCTACTCTGGTCATTAATGACCAAGTCCTAACATTGTGCAGCACAATGCACAAATATTGCTGGGGGTACTTTTTGCGAATGCGTTTTTGAACTCCACTCACATGACCTGTCACAGTTGATGCACCATCGTAGCCTTGTCCAACAAGCTTTGGAAGATCAGCGCCTATTCTGGAAAGGTGAGCCAGAACAGCTGCAGAATTGATTCCGCGGAAACTGAAGATATTTTAACAAATCCTGTAAAACTCTCGTTCACTTTTTCACCTTTGGTATATCTTAACCCCTTCAGACCGGTACTTTTACTTCGCCGAAATTTACTGAAACTTTTTTATTTTACTGAGCTCTGACAACTCAAAAACAGCTGAGAAAGAAAAAAATAATTTTTATGCATCCACAGACGTAGGAGAAGCGTCGGAAAAATTGGGACTAATTAGTCCCAATCGGTCTCATGTGTACTTTTCGCTTTTTATTAAAATCTGAATCTTTTCTCTTTTGATGCGAGAATTCTCGGGCAAAAAATACGCAATCTTATGTTTCAAAACTCAAATTTGCAAGCTTTTGTTTTCAATTTTGTTATTTTATCTAAAAGACATCAGCTCAACGATTAACACGGGTCGCCAAAAGTTACTCGGTGTAAAAAGTGTACTGAAAATTTGCACATTAATCATCTACAGCTGGCGCTAAATGTCTGTAGAGCTAGCATTGCTGAATGAAAAAAATTACATTTCAGTTGTCAATTGTTTTGCTTATATGATTGTGATTTGCAACATAATGATGGGTCACAATCATATATGCGAAATAGTCGACGAATGAGATGCAATGCTTTTACATGCACCAAAATGCATATTATTGATGCTAGGCCCTACGTCATTTTGCTTTAACTGTTCTTCAACGACGTTTTATGTAAACTGGAATATTTGTTTTTACTTTGACGTCAGTAGATCAGCATCTATGATAAACAGCATCTAGGCACACCCATGCATTGGTTTTTCACAATTATGACGTTAAGCAAAACCAGCTTTGAAAACAGTTTTACTTTGTTTTCAAAATAAAACTACTGCGTATTTTCGCTTCGGCTACATAATGGTGTATTTCTAACAACACAAAAATGAAATCACTGCTGGACACCACTGTGCCATTCTGCAAAGCAGTCTTTCTTGCTTGTTTGGCACAGATACAAGTTGCAACTGTTGCAACGAATGCAAGAACGAGAGTCAATTTTGCGTTTGGTGCAAAGCTTGCACCGTCCTCTTTCTTTGACTGAAACCAGGGACTGAAACTCTGGTTACATGATGCTCACCAGAGTTTTGCATAGGCAGTCTCAGGGATAAAGATTTCTTTAGTCGTTTGCGACATGAAAAGCTTCCTATCAAATGCATAGCTACACCATGTTTAAAGTTCTTGAGTGTCTTCAAACGCCTGCTGTGTGGAAAGTTTTCCTCCATCAGTTTTGTATACACAATAAAAGCATTCGCAAACCCAATGTCAATAAGGTCAAAAAACAGGCGAAGATAGAATTTTCGGGAGTACCTTCGATCACTCTCATATGTTACTTTTAACTGATCCATAACATCAGTTCCTTTCATTCCCTGTTTGTACGCTTTTACAATAATGGGGCATGGTATAGTGACTTTTTCTTTTTGTCCTTACACCCGTCGCTTTACATTCACTGTAGGCACAGATGAGTCTATAGTGGAAAGCAGAACAACACCTTTAGTGTCCATCCATTTTACAAGGTGCAGGCCTTGAGATTTTCTTCGGTTGATCTCTCCTCTTGCCATGTCTTGTGTCTTTTTTTAAATCTTTCGGCATGCCTTTTCTGTTTTGCCGAACAGTCCCACAGCAAAATATTTTTTCTTGTTGTAGCTTGTGTACAAGGGCTGGTGATGTAAAAAAGTTGTCAAAGAACAACTTCACATTTATACCCACCAATGACCTTGAGAGCTGGATTATGACATTTTCACCCAAACTTCCCACATTGCTTTCCTGCTTACCGCCATACATATCAAACTGAAAAAGATATCCAGTAGCAGAGTGATTGCGACGCCACATTTTGAATCCTCGTTTGATAGGCTTCATGAGCATGTATTGCTTTATAGCATGCTGCCCTTTAAATTTTGCCATATGCTCATCTATAGCCTGCTGGGCAGTTGGGCTCATAGCATGTGAAAAAGAATTGTTAAAATGCTTTATTACAGGTCTCATCTTCCAGGCTTTATCTTTTGTATCATGTGGCTGTTCATTGTCAACAAAGTGCAATGCTGTTCGTATCTCAAAAAAGCGATCACGAGGCATTACATTAGCAACCACATATATCCCAAGACCAGGATCTTGACTCCAGTAATCCCGCAGGCATGGAACAACACGGTAACCCATAAATGAAGTAATGCCAATCAATACTTTCATCTCCCCCAAATCAATCTGGAAGACCTTTCCTTTTTGTTGCATGTACAACTGACTCTGCACAATCACGGACTCCAATAAAGTATTGAGATCTATCACATCCAAAAACACATCTGCAGGTTGTGGCTCATAATCATATTTTAAATTGACAGTACCAGATAAAGTACAGACAGGAATATCAACAGTATTACTGCCAGAAGTTATTTTTTGCAAAGAAAATATATAGTCTAATGGGAAAGAATCAATTGGATTTTGTGTGTCTGCTCGAGCATCATTAATAGTAACCAAAACTTCATTTTCAGAGCCTGTTTCTGGAGTAGCTTCTTCAAGTTAAACAATGTCTTCTTCATCAATAGGATCATCTCCATCAGATGAATCAGAATTATCAGCTGTAGTTAGCTGGACTACTTGATCAATGCCTGCAATAAATTCCCTTGATCTAATTTTCCTGTTTGACATCTGCATATAATACTGTATAGTGGTAAATGAAAAGTACATATAAAACCGAATGGGACTAAAAAGTCCCACTTTCTAAAACAATATGAAAATTGCATAAAACATGCAATCTATTAAACCACGGTTGAGAGTGTAACTAAAATACATTTTACACCTAACAACAACTACTTTACGTTCAAAAATAGATTTTACGTAAATTTAGGTATATTTAAAGTTACACAATATTGAAGATCAATTTCACAAACTTCAATAAGCTATAAAATTTATAACTCAGGATTTTCAAAACTTTAAAAACATTTTCTGGGTTGCCAAATTAGTTTGAAGAAAATATTTAATAATTAAAATAATCTGACAGAGACATGCACCAAGCAGTAGGCAAAAATTCCGAATGGGACTAATTAGTCCTATCGGTCTGAAGGGGTTAACCCTTTGAGGACCTTTGGCACACATATGTGCCATGATTGTTGATTGTTATATCATTATGACGTGATAACCAATTACCTGAAATCCGTTATATTTCCGTTGTTACCAAACAATTGCGGCATTGTTTCAAATTTTATGAATTAAATTCTTAGGTCCTCAAATGGTTAAGACAATGTTAAGTTGTTTTTTTCCCAAAATATCGCAGGATTCATCGGCAACAACAGATATAAAACTTTCATCAGCCTCTGCAACGAGCTCTTCGACCACCATGGTGCTCGCAATCCTAAGAATCTCGTTTTGAATGATTGGACTGATATACTTAGCATTTCCAGCCATCTGAGCAAAGTGTTTCTTCAAAGCTTCGTCCCCAGCATCCATGTGGAATTGAAGAAGCTTTATAAAATTTCCCTTGTCTGCGGAATGTCCACGCAAAGGAATATTGTTAGAAGCACAGTTTTGAAAATAGAAGTCAAATTTTTTTTATTTTCTGCTGTTCGCTTGTCTCCTCCAGCGTCTATGCAAGTGTATATATCTTTGCCACTTTCAATGAAGCTAATAAAATCCTTTGCTGCCAATGTTGCTTCTCTGTGGTAAGCGGCATCCCTGTGAGAAAGAGGCTAATATCTCAATCGGGGATTTGATCTCGGTTCTAGATGGATAACTCTTCCATCTGCCTCATATTAATAGAATCATTAAGATAGTGTGCTCATGTATGATGATTGTAGCAATACCGTAGCTTCATCATACACAATGCTACAAAGGGAATATCGAAGTTAGAGTTGTTCAACGCGCCCTCTTGATATTGTCACACGTTGATGTATTCCAAATCCAAGTTTATTAGAGGTGGAGTGAGAATCCAATTTACCAGTATTTAATGTGACAATTTAAAACGAGCGGTTATCAAAAACTAAGATTCAACAAGATCAACACAGGTTTGCAATTAGCAATTACACTTCAAGCAATCATCGATTGATATATCTAAAAATGTACTTGAGTGTTAATTGTTACTTATGTCATAATTAAACACTATTTCTTAACTTTTAAAATTCTGTTGTTATGTAGAATTACAAGTAACCGTTGCCAAACACTAAATTAGTTAATCGAAAAATTCATCACTTCCTAATTGTGAGCAAACGCAAGCCTGGGACGACAATTCTCACATGTTAGCGTGGCACAATAGCCAATATAATATTAATGGCCCGGGTTCAAATCTACAGCGGAAAATCAAAACAATATTAGAAAATAAAAGAACTTTAAAATTAGCTTAGAAACGAACACAAAACTGCTAAAGTTTTACCCATGATCTCGTTGGTGATTTCAGCGAAGTCTCACTTGAACATCAGTAGTATGTAATATAAATTTTGACCCGGATTTTGCGGTGGAGCCGTGGAGCGTTTTATAGAGCGCTACGTCATTTCCGAACGTGATTTCCGAACGTGTTGATACATGAACTTGAAGTACACTGTAACAGCTTGTAAATACAATGTGTAACAACTTGTAACAATTTGAAAACAAACGTCAAGACAACTGGAAAACAAATGGTAATACAACTTAAACAAATATATTTGTTTTTAGGAATGGTTTTATTTGTTTGAGTTCTTTTTAGGAATGCTTTGAAAATGTTCTTGTTTTAGGAATGATTATATTTGTTTTTGGAAATGATTTTATTTGTTTGATTTGTTTTTGAAAATGCTGTTTCTTGTATTTAGGAATGATTAGGTATATTTGTTTTTAGGAATGGTTTTATTTGTTTGAGTTCTTTTTAGGAATGCTTTGAAAATGTTACTTGTTTTTGGAAATGGTTTTATTTCTTTTTGGAAATGATTTTATTTATTTTTGAAAATGTCCTAATTGGTTGTACCCTCGCTTCAGAATACCCCCACTTCAAAAGTTCTCCAATTGATTTCACTTTTCAACTCGTTTACGATTTTTTGTCTTATTGTAAGCACAACTGCTGTAAAACGGAAACATTAACTTTAGGTCGTGACTGAAGCCTTTGATAACTACTTCCTTTCGATCGTAAGCATTAATCGCGCATAATCATTCACAGCTTGAAATTCTTGATAACATCATAAAACCTCTGATCGATTTCTCCTTTTGATTCCCTAGAATGTTGTTTCTTTACTCTTCTAGATGTGTTTATTGGAGGTATTTTCCTTTACTTGTTGTATTTCTGCAGTTGCCTGGAATTAATTTACATCTATTTCAGTATGTAGGCAATGGATTCAGTGTTATTACAATACAATCTTGGAGAAATAGAGACGTAGTTGCTGGTGTCATGAAAGACAGATGTTTGAGGGGGAATTTCGTGTGTCTATCACTGGCTGAAAACGTACATAAGAAAATATTATGCAATCTCGGAGGAATATTGATGGAATTACCACTGTCATGAAAGACAGATGTTTGATGGAAAATTTTACGTGTCTATCACTAGCTGAAAACGTACATAAGAAAATAATTTTCAACCAACAGTTTAGAACTAGCCGCAGATACGATGTTGGGGAGCATAGATTTCAAAACTAGGGTCAGACACAATCTTGGACGAGTATTGATTTCATTACTAGCCGCAGATAAATCTTGGAAGAGTATAGATTTCATTACTAACCGCAGATAAATCTTGGAAGAGTATAGATTTCATTACTAACCGCAGATAAATCTTGGGGAGTATAGATTTTAGAACTAACCGCAGATACAATGTTGGGGAGCATAGATGTAGCTACCAGTATAGCGAAAGACAGATGTTGAAGGAGAAAAATCTGCTCGTTCATCACTTATTGTAGGCTTACAGAAGAAGATAATATACAGTTTTTCTAGATCATACAGGTATTTCAATCAAAACATTTACGTTTATTACAGCTAGTCGTTAGTTTTAGGGGAAAATAGCCAAGAGTTTTCTAGATTATCTGGTTTTCTGGGGAAAATCACAGGCAGCGACGTTGCTTCCAGAAGAGTGCGGTGGAAGAAACAATTTTAAATAAATCTTTATCGTTACTTTTACACTTTTAGATTAAAATTTCAGTAGCTTGACCAGACTTTTGAGTGAAATGTAGATTTGCTTCACATATGACAGTGAGGTAGTTACATTTTTATGTCAGCTTCACGCTTTCTTGGAAGAAAACTTTAGTACATTGACCAGACCTTTGAGTGAAATGTAGAGTTGCTTCACATATGACAGTGAGGTAGTTGAAGTACAGTGGTGGAAACATTTTGAAAAGATCACAACAAAGAAGCTTGTTCAAATTCAACAGTTTTAATCACTACTAAATATTATTAAACCAAGAAGATTGAACCTTTGCTGTGTTTGGAGGCTACTTCAATAATTGGTAAACTTTTACTTGTAAACATTCACCAAGCATCTAATTTACAATATCTTTTCATACAACTAGAAAACAACATTGTATCCTATTATAACACTGTTTTAAGTAAAAACTATCAAATTCTTAAGCCACCAACATAAAATTCATATTTTTCAAAATCAGCTAAGATTACTATCAACAAAAAATCTGACGCAAACGGAAGCATAAACATCACGTCAGCAAACCTTTAACCAATCACAATCGACACAGAACTTTAAAAATGGTTTACTATCAACCCCAGCATATCCATCTGTTCTTCAGTTTTTCTGTCAACAACTTTCTGACCGCTCATGGTTTTCACCATAACTCTCTCTGTTCTCCTTAAACTTGCGTCTTTGTTTTCTTTTAAACACCATACCTCACTTAAATCACTACTGTTTACATCGTAAAACCGAAAAGATTTATCTTTAATTGCGCAAATCATAAAACATTCACCTCAAATTTACATTCATTTTTCATACAACTAGAAGCCAAAATTGTATCCTATCATCACACTGTTTTAAGATTTTTTCCGAAATTTAGCAACTTTTAAACTTATTAACACGAAATTTTACTACCTTTCAAAGTGTACTCAACTCACCTACATAGCAATAAGCACAACTTTTCACATTATTTGTAGGACATTACCATAAAATTCATGATTTTCACAGTCTACTTAGCTCATCTACATAGCAATAAATCAAACTTTTCACATTATTTCAAGGACATTAACATAAAATTCATGGTTTTCACAGTTTACCTAGCTCACCTACGTAGCAATAAGCACAACTTTTGACATTATTCGTGGGACATTACCATAAAATTCATGATTTTCGCAGTTTACCTAGCTCACCTACATAGCAATAAGCACAACTTTTCACATTATTTGTAGGACATTACCATAAAATTCATGATTTTCACAGTCTACTTAGCTCATCTACATAGCAATAAGTCAAACTTTTCACATTATTTCAAGGACATTAACATAAAATTCATGGTTTTCACAGTTTACCTAGCTCACCTACGTAGCAATAAGCACAACTTTTGACATTATTCGTGGGACATTACCATAAAATTCATGATTTTCACAGTTTACCTAGCTCACCTACATAGCAATAAGCACAACTTTTCACATTATTTGTAGGACATTACCATAAAATTCATGATTTTCACAGTCTACTTAGCTCATCTACATAGCAATAAGTCAAACTTTTCACATTATTTCAAGGACATTAACATAAAATTCATGGTTTTTACAGTTTACCTAGCTCACCTACGTAGCAATAAGCACAACTTTTGACATTATTCGTAGGACATTACCATAAAATTCATGATTTTCACAGTTTACCTAGCTCACCTACATAGCAATAAGCACAACTTTTCACATTATTCGTGGGACATTACCATAAAATTCAGGGTTTTCACAGTATGTCTTAGCTCATATACATAGCAATAAGTCAAACTTTTCACATTATTTGTAGGACATTAGAAAAACAAAACACAAAAATTATTCTTTATTCTTATTAAAGTGAGTGTTCACCCTCTACTGCAAATAGAAATTATTAATCCAATTCTTTGATTTTTCGTTGTTTGCTGAAAACCACAAACAGAAAGCTTCAAAACAAAAATCTGACTGTGTGCTATCACCAATCTAAAACTCATTGCTTTAACAAAAATTTCCAACTAAACCGTTAATTCGTAAGCATTTGAGCAAACGTACTAAGCATTGCGACCAGTCGTCTTAACTGATCAAAGACTTTTGTTTCGTACAATGAAATTCTTGCACTAAGTTTTGATCTATTTGAAATCATTATTTGTAATTCACAACTTTCAGCTCACAGCATATTATCTCCCGCATAGATAAATCAAGAATTTTATCTAAATCCTCCCAAAACTACATTAACTGATATCTATTATACACTTGTTATACGTAATCACTGCTACACACGTTTACAATTGCAGATTAGACCGAGTTGATTCATTACAAAATCTCTTACTATCCATTATCAAGCAACTTCAATGCTATTGTATTAACTTTAACCCATTAGTTACAAAATGTAAAACCTGAACTTCTTGCTAAACGTTTTTGTACTAGCTTTCTCAAATCTAATGCTTTGCTAGAACCGGACAAACTCTGATAGTAGCATCCAACATAAACTTACAGCTGTCTTTCTAAGTGACCTCATTAGTAATTGCTGTGAACAACACACAAAAGTTTTGAATGTGATCTCGTGAAAGTCTTGACTAACTTTCTGACAAGCCACTTTCCATTCTTAAAACAATTTTCCTCACAATCAACAGTTTTAATGTTTTTAACGCCTCAAAATCTCAACATGTGAAATATTCACCTTCATATCTCCACCGAGTATTGACTCGCATAAAAAATCACGACCCGCTATTTTCAAATTTCATTCAAGTTTTTTACCAAACTCGCAGTTTGCTAACTTCTAAACTCATTCATTTGCACAACAAACCTTTCAAACTTATCGCTTATTTTCAAGAAGCACAATTTCTGATATTGCTATACATTGAAGTGTAAATAATTCTTATTTCTCAACCTATCAAAATTATATAGCCTCGTTCTGATCGATTCCTTTTTGGTTTATTGTTTTGCTCTTACTTATTTCATCATGTTGATATTGATTTATTCAACAAAATATTTGCCATTAATCGCTGTAAAAGTTTTATTTGTTCACCTCCACCCAAGATTGAACTTACACCATTTCAAAATAAAGCTTTTCATGATTTACCGACAAGAAAAAACTCAGACTAATCACTGCCAACAGACATACACTCCATACATACTAACAAATTTGCATCGAATTACTTTTAAAATTACCAGTTTAGATAAAAAGCTGGACAGTACGGTTTAGTCTTCCCAATCAAAATTACTATTTGTAACACTATTTCGTTGTGATTTCGATAAAAGTACAAACCATATAAATTTGTTTACCAACATACAACTTTAAAGCTATTTTCATTACATCCACCAAGCTTCAAGCTTAAATTTCTAACACTGTTATACGTAATTGATATGCAAAATATCTAAGTTATATTCAATCATCATTTAACTTTCTCATCGAATTTACCCTACACCTCATTGTGCAACAAAGAATTCAATTTCGCCTAATTTACACCAACGTCAATACACTTGAATTCATATCAAAATTTTATAAATCTACCTATATTCTTTGGTTGAAAATGTGGTTGGAGACTTTAAAAATTTTAATAACTTTTTAGATTTAGTCACTTGTTAAAATCTTCACCAAATGTTGAACACCTCGAGACAATAAAAAGTTTTATCTAAAGCTCTCATGAAATATTAGAGATGAAGACCACTAAGCTACATTTTGTGCGATCAATGTATTGTTTTCTAATTTTAGCACAACTCAGTTCAATGGCAAACGAGTAGTCTGATGTTTTTCAACCATCACGTATTTTTTGCACCATGTAATAAATCTAATATTTTGTGTTGCATGTTAAATCAAAAAACCCTATCTTACAGTGTTTTCAAACTTAAATTTTCTTACCGCGCACTCAACTCACCACATTTTTCACCTCTGTACATAACTGTAAATTGAATTTATCTCAAAACTCTTAAAAGTTTATGTATCAAACCTCATTTTTGTAACTTTCGACACACATATCACCGAAACAAAACAATTTTTTGATTACCTTACAAGTTATTTTATGTAACTAAAAGTCAAACTTATGACGATTGCAACCTTTTCCCAATTATCAAACGAACAAATATGGTTGTTAGAGCGTATTAGACTTGGGTTCAATTTCCTTGTCAAAGACTTTTAAATGATTGCAGCTTAGTGCTCAGTGTGAAAGGTTTGTTTGGAGAAAGACTATTTTCATTCAAAAAGTGTGTTTTCCACTACAGATAGGTGATGGGTTCGGTGTACCAACTGCAAACTTATAGAAGTGAACGAAACTAACATTGCCACTACACACAATTTCAAAAGCCACCTGTTTCCAATCCACACCTAAATCATTTTATTGCTTCTCATCTCCTTTTCGTTTGCCGATTTTCATTTGTTTGCAGTAGAGATTGGTGTCTTTCCAGTCATTTTCTCTAGCATATTGCTGCATAACATCCTGGTTACATCAATTTTGTGTATTTAACAACTTCCTGGTTTACAATTCGTGGCCATTAATCTAAGAGTAATAACTTTACCTTGACAGATATTGTTCTTACAGCCGAGAAAGTAACTTTTCACTAAACTTTTTGAGATCATACTACAAATTTGAGGTGTGGAATAAGTTTGGGTTATCACATGATGTATGTTTGCTAAAAAGAGCTTAAAACTGTTGTTATTGCAAGTGGCTTAATAAATGATAAACATCTACAATTTCAAATGTTTCTACTTTTGCAAAGACCTTTTCAAAAATTAAAATCTGTAAATGCGATGTAATAATTTCAAATAATCCGCATAAGATACACAATGTGTCCAAAAAGTTGATATTATTCAAAAATTTTATGTATTTTTTATTATTTTTTCACAAAAAGTCACTACAATTCAAAAAATTTATATATTTTCCACTATTATTTTCAGAAAAAGTCACTACGGTTCAAAAAATTTATATATTTTCCATTATTTTTTCACAAAAAGTCACTAGCGTTCAAGTTTTTTCAATTTTAATTCTTAATGTAGAAATAAATTTCAATGTTATTTGCATTACTATTTATTGAGCTAGTGTGATGAGTGTTTTTCCAAATTCATTATCTAGATATGTAACATTTTTAATCGACAACTACTTCTCATTTTCCATGTATTATTTTGGAATAACACTGCATAATCAAGGCTTGGAGTAGTAAGTCACTGGAGATTGGTAGTTTGTGTGACAGACTGAGGAGTGGAGGACCAACTGATTGGGAAATGTGATCAATGATGTGTAGAAAGATGTTAGCGATGATCCAAACAATTCAGAGAGGTGATTATTCAATGAGTTTGATATTTCAAAATAATACATGGAAAATGAGAAGTAGTTGTAGATTAAAAATGTTACATATCTAGATAATGAATTTAGAAAAACACTCATCACACTAGCTCAAACTAGCTTATGTGGTAATGCAATGTGTATTAGCTTGTCTAGTATGTCACAGCGTTGATTATTTGGTAGAATAATTTGTCAAATGTCATAATAGCTCGTTTTGATGCGAGCGATTTTACAGTTCTGCTGTTGATTCATTATAATAATAATGACAACGATATAAAAATCGAATTGTAGTTTGCTGGATTTCGATGGAATTCTTGGTAGTAAAGACGTATACAGTTTAGGAGAAAATTATTTAATCGGGATATACCATTTTACAATCATAGGGCTACCATACTATTTGGAGGACACGACTTCATTCGAAGAAAAAAATTAAATGTCCTCCATGAACACAAACAAATATCTAAATGTCCTCATTTTTTCTATTTATTAAGTTACAACAGAAACAATCACTTGGTAGTTGCATAAATAGCAGCGATGCAAAAGGTACGAAACGGCGTGAAAAAGTTAACCTCGAGCATGGGTCATTGCTCAGGTCAATAACCCTTTGGAATGGCGACAGACATTTTCACAAATCTCGAAAAGCGAGGAGGACCGCAACACAACAGTAAAACCAATGTCGTTGATGCAGAAAATGAAAATATTCAACGCTGGGAAGTTGGAACTATTGGAAAGAGTAGGAGATGCAAACTGAGAAGTGGGAAATTTAAAACAATTCAAAAAATTCAAACTTAACCTCTTAACGCCGTACGTGACGAATTTATCACAGAAAAGTCTTATTAAGTTTTAATTATTGTTCGTCGATATACTCGCTGAACGATGACTGTGTCAAATTCGTCCATTGTTAGTGGATCAATTCTAGCCCAATTTTGCGACCTAACAGTTACATTGTAGCAGTTGGCCATTTTGAAAAAGTTGTTTCATTCTATAGTAACGCAAAAGGCTAGACTTAGTGCGCCTGCGACAACCGCCACTCATTCGCGAGTGATACGGCGTCGCAGAGTACTGACAGACCATCCACCACAGTGGACCTACTATAGGTGCCACAAATATGGCGATCTAAGCTATGATTTATTAACAGCCTCTAGCTACTTGTCGGTCACCAAATGCACGGAAGAGACCTGAGAGGTGGAAACAGTGTCACTGTCAGCAGTTTGCTTAATGGTTTCGTTCTGTTTAGTGCAAGTGAGACAGCAAGTAGTGTCAGTATAACAGTCTTGTCGGAAAAAAAACGTCCGACGTTTTCAAAAAAGTCATATGATATCTGCTTTTATTATCTTGCACCTACCATTTCATATTTTAGGTTATTTAATAGCTTTTAGTTTGTTAGGGTTATTTTGAACTGAGGGGCGAACTCATCACTCTCGTCATTGGAGTCCAGCTGATCCTGCTATAACGATGAGAGATGTGTTGTTCTTAACTTATGTAATCCTTTTGTAATATTTACTCCGTTTGTCAGAAATATGAATGTTGGCATTGATGGGTTTAGGGTTTAGCAGTTGATGGCTTTAGCATTTAGCAGAGGTTAGCAGTTGATGGATTTAGGAGGCAAGCGAGACAGCTGCCCCGGGTCTCCTTATAAATAATAGGTGGCCTCCATTTCTAGACAAGTTCTACAAACTGCGTTTAGGCTTTTCAAAATAGTGGTGATCTTCAAAAAAAGTGCACAGCCAGCTTCAGAAGATATGAATGTCCATTTGGCTATTTCTCTCAATTCCTTAAAGAAAATCTTCTGAATTTGATAGCGGAGAGAAGCAACTTCTATGCAGTGCAAAATATTCCTAATCGACTCCCCAGCTTAACTCAACATGAACGTGAAGGTTTTCTGGGATGCTGCATGCTCATGTCGATATTCAAGCTTCCAAGATCTCGCATATATTGGGCATCAAGTACTAGAGCTGGTGATGTCCCAAAAATCACGACTCGTGATAGTTGGGAGGCAATTAAAATAAATCTACATTTTAACAGCAATGAGAACTTGCTCAGCATGAATGATGATACGGACTCTAACGGACTGTTTAAAATTCAACCCCACTTGATTTTTCGCTTCCAAAATACCAGTAACTGCCACAGCAACAAGTATTATGCATTTACAAACAAATAGTGCCAATCAAAGGCCGTTTTTCTATGAACCCATATGTGCCCCAAAAATCTCATAAATGAGATTACAAACTATTTATCTTATATGATACTAATGAAATTGTAAATAATTTTGAAATATTTAGTGAAAAGATATTACCAATTGAAGGGGTTTCTGACCTTGGTGCAACTTTCAATATTTTTATGAAGCTATCATAGGAAATCAAAATCAACTTGAATCATATTTTGTGTTTTGATAACTGGTATACATCAATGCATTTATTGGTGGAACTAACCTCAAAAAAATTTTTGTTATTGCCACTGTCAAATTCAATTCCTTACTGAGATGGATCTTGCAAAGTGACAGTGACCTGAAAAAATCGAAGAGGTAGCTTTGATAAAATATCTGCCAACATTGATGAAGTAGCAATAAGAGTGGTAAAATGATTCGACAGCCAAGCAGTGACATTGGCCAGTACTTGTGCTATTCACTGCTGTTGACTGTTGACAGATGTGATAAAACAAGCAAGCAAATCGTTAGTAATTAGTGTCCTCCAATTGTAAAAATATACAACCAGTACATAGGTAAAGTAAATCTGTTAGATGCTTTCATGTGTTGATACAAAATCCATTTGAAATCAAAGAAATATTAGTATTGCTTATTTTTTCACTTGGTAGGTATGGCTATTGTTACAGGATGGCTCTTGTACCGACGGGACTGTAAGTCCTTTCAAATTCAACGAAAGAGCCAACATGACTTGTTGGAGTTCAAAGTCCACATCTGGCTGAGATTCTTTGCAAGAGTGGAAAAGATGTCACATCCAGAAAAAAAAACGACCTTTCCTCACACTTGAAACAGTGATCATGCACCTCGGCAACGAGCTTCCCTAGCATCTAGGTCGCCTGACGATATTTCCACGGAGATGAAAGTGGTCACTGGCCAGAAGTAGCAGAGACGAGACAACACTGCAAGAATTTGGAATACACAGGAAGAACCAATATCTTGTGCAGCAAATGTAATGTTCACCTATGTCTCAATAAAAACAAAAATTGCTTCAAAACATATCACCTCTAATGCAGTTGTTTCTGGAAAAAATTTGCATTGCATTTGATTTACCAAAGCACTTTCATACTTGTCAGATAAATGTAAACTCATTGTTTTGTGAATTATACGTAATATCAAATTTTTTATGATGTCATCCACATATAAGTGTGTAAATAGGTCTGCAAAAAAAGCAGAGCACAAGCTTCAAACAGCTTGATATTTTGTATGCACGGATTATTACACAAAATCATTGATCTGATAAAGCATCTAACTATTTTTTTGTATCATGAGCTTTATTCTTTGTGTGATTTGTGGGCACTGTTTAGCCATTGTGTATTTATACGTAGATCTAATGATAATTTGTATTTCGTGTGCTTTTTATTTTCTTGATGACTAGCTTTTGCAGCAGCTAAATATTATGAAATCAAGAGATACACGATATTGCATAAATTTCTCTATCCTCTTCAAACAAAGAGCTCCATGATAATGTCAGAATAAAGTACATCAGTGTTCTTCAATCTTTTTAGCGTCATGCAACCCTTTGCCAAACTTTTACAAATGTCATTGAATCCGATTTTCGGAAAAATTCACGAGACTTGCGTTAGCTGTCTTTTCCCTGCACAAAAACCTTAGTACAGGGATTTTCAAGTTGGGGCACGGAAGAGAAAATTATGGGTTAATCAAGCAAGTTTCTCGCATCTGTGTAGCAAAGATTGTTGACAACAGGCTATGTAAATTTTGTTGACTCCGCCCAATCAATACTTAAATACTTTTTTGGAGATCAATCAATAACTTTCATATATCTCCAAATTTTTTTGGAGATATATGAAAGCGATTATTTTGCTCAGTTTGTCTCAAAACACCATTTATTTTCTAATCTTTCAATGCTTCGGCCATTTTCTAACTTCAAGATCTTCATTTTTGGTAAACAACTATATGAAAGCGAATTCTGCTCGGCTACCATCTATTCTTCTTAGAGAATACGCTTCACATCTAAATGTAAAAGCAGGGTTTCTACCAAGAAAAAGTGTGAAAATCTTTGCCTTTGTTCGATACTAATTTTATATCATAACACGATCGCCATAACTTGTTGTGCAAGTAAACAACTAGTCGTATCCTATTCCTCGATCATTCAACCACTGCTATTTTCAACCTTTCAAGAAAATCTACTATTTATTTTGTTATGTGTTTGTGACGCAATGATGATTAAAATAAAGTTATTGCTTTTAATTAATTGATATTCAGGCATATAGGCTAACTGCAATCAGTTGAATAAAACATACCACTTCCACGACCGGTTTCGTTCCTATTAGAACTCGTCAGGTGGACTCAGGTATTGAACCGAAGATCACATGAATTGCTTCATGCGGTTTATGCCACTCCGCCATGTGATCTTCGGTTCAATACCTGAGTCCACCTGACGAGTTCTAATAGGAACGAAACCGGTCGTGGAAGGGGTATGTTTTATTCAACTGATTGCAGTTAGCCTATATGCCTTAATATCAATTAATTAAAAGTAATATCTTAAACAGGCTAACACCAGCTCCTATAATTCGTAAAATAAAGTTATTGCACTTGTTTTCAAACAAAATGATGATCACACTATGCGTTTACTCTATAACCTTTACGTTTTGTCTAAATATTATCAAAACATATAAAAAACCAAATATTTTAACAAAAAAACTAAAGATGGTGGAACCTTTTCAAATCCTTACTGCTTACCGAATCTCGGTGAAAGAGTTCTGGGATAGATTATCCGCTCTGAGACTTTAAGAACAACTTTGGGTCTTTCGTGTGGGACAGTACTGGTGGATACATGCTGCCGATTTGTTGATGTTATCATAGTTTTGTCAATGAGCTTTGCGCTAGTGCACCAATTTAAGAAATTTGCTCACCAGTTTACTTTTGAAATTTATAATACTTAATCTGTTAAAAGCACGTCTGGTGGTAGTTAGCTACCTGTAACAGTAATATTTGCAATAGCAGACAATTTCCGGTTGTCGAGTGTATAGATCAGTGTTTCCCAATCTTTTTAATGTCATGAGCACTTTTCGCAGACTGCACTAATGCTGTGGACCCCGTTTCAATATTCCTCCAATTAAAAATGTCGTTTGAATATCAACGTTTTGAAAGCAATTGTTTTATCATTTTGGATTGCTTTTACCGATTTTGATGCAAATTCTGAGTTGAAATTGTTGTTATTGCATCTTTTTCAACTGAACAAACTCTTTCTAAAAGTCAACATCATAAATTCATCTTTTGCTAGTTGTTTTTGGTGAGCACCTTCATGGAAACTTTTGTGGACCCCAAAAACGTCTTTTGTTGGCCCCTAGGGGTCAACAATCTCCCGGTTGAAAACCCCTGATATAGATCTTGTAAACTGGTACAAACGATATTGAGGCATGTATTTTGGGAAATTTACGTTTGACACACCTTTGAAACCGGGAAGCATCATCAAAATTTTGTAGATAAGAATATCCGACACATTTCTATCAGTTCAGACGCTTATTGATGAAGTTCCGACACATTTTGCCGTTGTTTAGGCGTTAATTAATGAAATTCCGACGTTTTTCACGCTATTCAGCTACTGTTTGATGAATTTCCGAGACATTTCGACGTTTCTCACACATTTATTTAATGATTTTCCGTCAAATTTTAGTCTGTTTAGAGGCTTTTTAATGAACTTCCGTCGCGTTTTCATGTTGAGTAGAAGTTTAAGACTAGAATGACCGTGAAAAAAGTCTACCGAGAACGACTAGAGGTGTCGATTTCGACACCTCTTAAAATGATACGTTTCTTCATCTTTATTTGTTTGCTTCATCAACTTTGTGACAATGTTTATTTTGTGTTGTTGTTTACTTTTCGCAAAAGTATTACGCACACTACACAAGACCGGATGATCTGCACAATATACAAATAGGTCGTCACAGTTCAAGATTCAAGCAAGCCATAGTCGGTAGTCACGTGACTGGAGAGCAATACTTGCAATATGGCAACTAGACTGATGCAAAATATTTGTACACCATTGACTTTTTAAAAACAAAGTAAGTTTTTCTGCATTGCGAATTTCGAATATTTAAGTAAAATCCACGAAAGCTACACTTGGGTGTGCTTTGCGATGCAGAATATCAGTTCTGTGGCAAAAGGCATTTCTTACATTCGATAAGTTTCCAGTCGCCATTACCACATTTTCGACTAGTGGGCTTTCTGCAGTGCTGGCAAATAGAAACCCTGCTGTTGTTGCATTTCTTACCAGCGCATTTTCGACGTTTCACAGAAGGTCGTTGCATACTCGCTTGTTCTACGGTATTTTCTTGAGTTACTTTTTGTGCAACATAGGCTCCTCTCAATCCTTCAATCAGCTGCAGAATAAACTTGCGTCGGGAAATTTTTCGATCGGAAGCTTTCTTGTAAACAATCCAAGCGTTCAGTGCTGCAATGTCAAGTATGTTGGTCCAAACCGCTACGGGCCATCTTCTACTGGATGTGTGCGCAGTGTATTTGCGTGCCATTTGGTCAAATATATCGATCCCAACTTTGTTTTTGTTCTAAAAATGTATAACTAGTGGCTTCTTTTTCTCTGTTCCATCTGTGCTTGGGGCATCATGCATAGTTGAAATAAGATTTATGTTTTTCTTCAGCTTGCACTGTTAGTTTACCATCAAGCAGTTTTTATTAGCATTGTAAAAAAACTTACTACAAAATCTTTCCTTGCTGCTGCCAGTAATTTCCTTTGGCAGCCCTTTGCTGTTACCACGGACTGTTTTTACTACAGTAATTTCTTTGCTTTGTAACAAGGCAGCAACTTGTGCACTGGTAACAAATTTGTCAGTGGTAATATTGTACCCACAATTTCTTTGCAGACAGTCAGTAAGCCTCATCACCACATCTTCAGCCAAGGTTTTCCCATTTCGCTTTTTTTTTTTCTAAAGCTCCCAAATACGGAAGGAAATTGCAAACGTACTTCGACTTTACTTCAGCTAGCACCCAGAATTTCATGCCAAATTTGTCTGGCTTGTTTGGCATAAATACAATAAAGGGGCACCTATTTATCATTGGAAACAGCTGCTCGGCGATTGTAAGGCTCCATTCTGGTACATAATTGTATTGACAGTTTGACACAAAATCTTCCAGTGTTTCTCGTATGTGGAAAAATTAATCGGTTGTTAGTCTTTGGCTTCGTTGGCCTTTATGATCAAACCTTAGAAATCTGTTTACTTCCATAAAACAAGCTCTGGACATGGTTTCAGGAAAAATTCTTGGACCATAGATTTTGTTCCAGAGAAATGTGGAGGGTGGCTTTTTTTCATATACTCCTCTGGCTTACTACAAACTTATAAAAGCTTCTAACCTCTCAAGTGCCATCGAAAAGTAAGGATTAGATTTTTTGCTTCCCTTGTAGCATTTACTTGGATGTTTTTCAACATTCTTGTGTCTACAAACAACTTCCAGCACTTATAAGGAGTACTGCCTGCTTGCCTACTTGTAGCTGGGTTCACACCAGACTTCACTACAACAAAATTTGAAGCACTCGTTCGGACTGTTCTGTTAGATAGCAACGGAGTCCATATTTCCTCGTTTCTCTTAAAGTGTTTTCTGGTGGAATAGCAATCATCAAGTTCATTGTCTTCATCTGAAGAACTATCTTCAGGGCTAGGCATTTCTTGGTCAAATAAAGTAGATCTGATCTCTTCCAGATCTGCCTCATCAACGTCAACGTCACTGCTTTCATCATCTGACTCAGAGTTATCAGAATCCTCACCCAGCATAGACAGGGCTTTTTCAGCTGAGTATTTCGAAAAAAATTGCTGTCTTGGCATATGAAATTATTATTTGCAAAACTTATTGACTGAATCTACAGTATCTGTAAAAGAGTTGCCAGATAACGCAAAGCACTATATCGCAGGGTATATCAACAGCTTTACACCTAATTTGTTCCTAGGTTCTACTGCAACAAAACAAACGAGCTTAAGCTCTCTTAAATTTCAAAAGTTTAGCTTCCACGTTCTCTGAACTACTCTTTCATGCACTAGTAAGCAACGTTATTACTAATTTCACAAAGCTGCTGTAAAAATTAGGTCAACAAGCAACTAAAGCTAATAAACTGAGTTCTTGATAACGTTTTCCAATAAGAATAATAAACCACAAACAAGGGTTTTGCATTTATAAATGCACTTCACCTACTTGTAAGGACTTTCCCCTGCTTTTATGAGATCATCGCAAACTCAACTGACCACTGCTGCAAATCTCTGCACTTGTTAAGATTTTTGGCCAAGCCGAAGAGCATAAGTTGGACCAGTTGCTGCATGCTTGTGAGATAGGCGACCGCAAGCCCACAGAATTGCTTGCCGAGATGCGCAAGCTGTTAGGGACTAAGGGCTCCTGTAAATATTGTTACAATATTTGGCAACATCTATCGCTTTAAATCTATAGTTTTCGCGTAGCCAATCTGTGATTCAAACCCGCGTTGTGTCGTTGTTATGTGTGTTTTACTCGAGGTATCGTTTTTTATTGATTAGTCGTTGGATTGGCAAGGTTGACCCTCAAGCGACGCAGCAGTAACTGTCTTGTTAACACACCTTTACATCATTGTCAAGTAGAAACGTTGCAAGAAGGATTACGTTGTTTTGTAAAACCTGCACGTTTGAGTAGAAGTCAAAGAACTATCAAAGAAAGCTCGTAGATTCCAACGTAGAGAAAAGTTGGTTGAGCTGTTTCTTTGTCGATTGTTATTGTGTTGGAGCTGTAGTAAAGAAGAAGGTACTTGGGGGTTAAAATAGTTTGAAACCGCTACGCCGCTACAACGCTACACCGCTAACAACGCCAACGTCGCCGAAGCCAACGACGCTACGCCAATCCATCAGTTATTTCCTATCTGCTTATCACTTTCATTATTTCCATTTTCAGTTTTGCGTATTATCAATAAAAATTTATCAAAGGATTTATTCAAGAAAGACAGACAATAACAGCGTGACGAGAGGAAAAGCGCGTTTCATCTATTTACAACTTCAGCTTTACGGCAATCTGTCTCGGGTTCGGAGACTACCCCAAGGGTCTCGGCTCCGCGAACCCGTTACAGCTCCCCTGAAGAATTTATTTATGGATAGACTACCCTCAAGCATGAGACGAGTTCTCGTAGCTGGCCCCATTGACAACTTGGATGACGTAGAACGTCGTGCCGATCGCGTATTTGCAGAAGGCCGATCGCCGGCCTATGACTAAAGCGCAGCGTGGTACCAAGGGTGAGCTCAGAAGAGCTGCAGCCAATATCCTCCTTGACCATTGAGTGGATACCAAATAAAACGAGGCCGAGATTTTCTTACCAGGCGGTGGGATTATCGTTGCACTTAAGAGCTGTTTTAACCGTACGATGGACGTGCTCAACCGTCCCATTGGCTGCGGGGTGGTATGCTGTGGTGCGTGACAGCTTCGTTCCCAGAAACTCACGCATTTCCTTCCATAGGTAAGACGTAAATTTCCGACCTCTATCGATAGTCATCTGAGTGGGACAGCCAAAACGTCCAACCCAGTGTAACAGGAACGCGTTAGCACACTCTGTCGCAGTTACGTCACGCAAGGGGACTAATTCTATGTGTCTGGTGAAACGGCAGATGATGGACAAAAGGTAAGAGTAACCATGGGAAGCCGGTAAGGAACCAACAATGTCAACATGAATATGCGAAAACCTTTTATTAGGAGCCTTAAACGGATGCAATGGTGCTTGATTGTGTCTTATGACCTTCGCTTGTTGGCATTTAATACACGTCTGAACAAAAGTTCTGATGTCAGACTTCATTCCGAACCAAACAAACCTTTGGCCGACAAGCTACTGGCTAGCTCGTACTCCAGGATGTGACAAAGCATGCAACAAATCAAAGATCGTTTCTCGGAAGCCAACAGGAACTAGCGATCTAAAAACTCCTTGCGAAATGTCCCCAAGCAAGGACTGGTCACAGCCAGGCACAGATTCCCTCACAATCTTTAAAGAATGATCGGTTCTTAATAGAGGGATAGTTGAATCATCGATCTACTGCGCACGACTCATAGCGGTGAAATCCACAGCTTGGACTTCGTGGCACAAAGCATTTAAATCCGGTGGTCGGCTCAAATAATCGGCGACCACATCATTTTCATCGGAAATAAATCTCACATCGGCGGTCAGTTGTGCTATAAATGAAAGCTGGCGCAGCTGCCGGGCAGTAGCCTGTTTCATGGGAGATGTCACGGCACTGACTAATGGCTTGTGATCGGTAAAAAAAAGTAAAAGCACCACCCTCCAAAAAGTACCTAAAATGTCGCAATGACAAGTACATTGCGAGCAATTCCCGGTTGAACACAGAATAGTTAACTTGGGCAGAAAAGAAGGCCAACGGTTTAGCATGACCATCGATAACTTGCTGCAGTACCCCGCCAACTGCAGATGTCGAGGCGTCTACCACCACTTGTGTCTCGGCACCTAACACCGGGAAAGTGAGTAACGTCGCACTGACGATCTTTGCTTTAATGGCAGAAAAAGCTTCATCTGTCTCCTTGTTCCAACTTAAGGTTTGTCGGCTGTACTTACTCGGGGATAGCATTCTATTCAAAGGTTGCAAGGTGGCTGTAGCCGCAGGGATAAATCTCCGGCAATGATTCAACATGCCTAAAAATCTACGCAACTTTTCATGTTACTGGGCCTCGGGAAGTTTTGAATGGCGATTACCTTGGATTCAAGGGGTGCCACTCCCTCTCGGTTCACCTTGTGACCGATAAACACAATTTCGTCAACGTCAAAAATGCACTTGTCCTTATTTAAAATGAGGCCATAATACTTCAATCTTTCAAAAACAAGGGTAAGGTACCTCATGTGTTTTTCTCGTGTCTTGGAAAAAATGAAGACGTCGTCAATATACACAAATACGAATGGAAGTCCCCTTAAAACTTCATTCACAAAGCGCTGAAACGAGGCGCCAGCATTACACAATCCCATGGGCATTTTACGAAAACAATAGCTACCAAGAGGCGTCACAATAGCAGTCTTAGGGATATCTTGTTCGGCAATTTCGATCTGATGATAAGATTTATACAAGTCCAAACTCGAAAAGTGCTTACAACTAGACATAAAATCTTACAAAATCGGTAAGTAGCGGCAATGCGTACCTATCCGGCACGGTTTGTTTATTTAAGAGCCGAAAGTCACCCGTGACTCTGGTTACAGTCGAGTGTGTGGCAAGCCTATGGCAAATCCAGTTACACTCGAGTGTGTGGCAGACCTATGGCATGGGATCACGGAACGGCAGCTACCACTGTCCACCATAAATTCAATGTGGGTTTTGGGATCGCGTACAATTAACATTCCCGTCTTTAGCGCTTTACGATCTATAGCATCCAGACCCCCCACTACAAAGCCTGGATGAGCTACTCGTATTTTGGCAAAGTAGCATCAGTATTTTCTTGGCGGCGAGCAGCAGGGCCCCTCCAAGAACAAGGCGATATGCAGTGAATAGCATCGCCGCCAAACCTTGAGTGGTAAAAACATAAATCTCCCATCGGGGGGCGATGGTGCGCTGCTGCTTTTCACCTTTTTAGATGCCTGGAAGACTAGCCCGAGATCGATGACGATATCTTCTTTCCTTCTTTCGCATGTCTCCGCTAGCTGCGCGTGCTTGAGGAGGAAATTGTGTAGCGTGTCGCGCCTCGCACTTCATCAAGCTACCATGCCAAACATCTTTTTGTCCTTTTTTTATTATTTCGTTAGTTTGCTTTCGGCGGCTCAGCACCTTGCTCTCGCCGTTGTGTGTGATTCTAGTTTTACTGTGTATATTTGTGTATTATGATTGTATGTGTCTAAAATCACACACATATATTTTTATTTTGTTATTAGTGCTAGATAATGTTTATTGTTGTGTACTCATGGTAGCTCATTGATTGGCTTGCCTTTCCCGCCATCACGTTGTTTGTCCGTTGTTTTCGTCCATGTGACGTGTACAATGTTCTGATTTACTTAGACGAGTTCAGCGACCTAGTTCGTGGTGACGAGTGCAGTATTTTGTTGCCGACCATGCGGTAGGCGATTTTCGGCTCTCTTTCTTCGTTGGATTTCGTGACGGACGGACGTAATTCGATTGTTGCAATAACTCCGTAAATTGATGTAATAAAGATTTGCTGTCGTGCCTTCCTCCTTGTGACTGCCATAGTTTCCAGCGATTGGGGTTTAGTCAGTACGTTCTTGCTCAAGGAACAATCATCATCAATCATCATCATCTTTCTTACAAGCTGATGATGATGATGATGATGATTGTATTTAATGGCGTCCGAATCTGCTAAAGATTCATCTGATGAGCATAGTCATTTAAAATTTCAGAAGAGATCCCCGACGGCTCCAAATCTTGAATCAACAGTAAAATGCTGCTCTAACTGGTTAAACGTAATTTTTCAAGTATTTGATGTCCCAGGAGAGGAGAAAAATGACCCCGTTTGGATACCCATGTCGAAGGCATTGTTTGTTTATGCCATATATGCCATCTAAATCAATTAAATTTCGGACTGAAGATTTTGTGGTTAAATAATGCTACATTTTTTTACGCTATGAATGGCATTATTTTTTTGGAAAACAACTGGAAGAGCCAATGCAAAACATTCTCGTGAAAAAGTTGTATTGAACTTAATCATTGGATTTAAATCATCACTAAAACGAAGTCAGAGAATTCAAGGCTTTGACAAATACAGTAATACAGTATTTAGGTGAATCTTGTAGCAAAACACATGTATGAGTTTAACAACAAGACTTCATGGCAAGTCAAGTCGCTTTATTAGCCACCTAGCTTATTCTGTTTTGTTGAAATAAAAGCCACTATCAATATTCTATTTTAAATTATTTTGCACAGCTTCTAACCAAATGCGCCTTCTAAAATCTTGTCTGAAAAGAATTAAAACATTTCTAATAATCATCCACCGCTAAAAGTAATTGAATCACCAGACAATGGGACGTTTTTAAATCAAGGAGTGTTTTTGGTGAGTGAAAATTGTCAAAGTTTTGAGTCTCTTTTGTTGATAAGGCAAATTTTTATATATTTAAATCGTGTTATAAACCTCATACATTTGGTCGGTGGAGCCGGCCTGCGCATTGCCGAGGCATAATCAAGTTCATATCAAGTTCTTGTGCCAAGATTTTCACTTCAGGAATGACTCCTTCTGAGAACACAAGGTCTACACCATCCCGATAAGCTAGGAAATCCTTCATTAACAGGTCGATATTATCTCGGACTGTCCGTGATGTCTGTGATGACTGGTTTCTTTAAAAAAATATGTCTTCACACTTAAAACATCAAATTTTGGATAATAATGACTCTTCCTTGCATTTTTTCTGCGGACGCACATGGTCCTAGAAAAGATACAAGTTGCTTGTCAACTCTGAGTAATTCACGTGGAGCATTGTGCTTTTTGCGGTTCAGCAAGAATGAATCCCAAAAGTAACGGTAGCGACTGTTTTTTCTTCTTTCTGTCTTTCTTGCTAGGTCCTTTTGTCATTAAAGTGCAAGTGTCTACGTGTCATATCATATCTTTTTACGCTTATTGTAGCTCGGTAGATGCTGCCAAGCATTATGTGAAGAAAACTTTCTCTTTCTGCAGCGCTATCCTGCTTTTGATTTCAAGCAACAATATTCAAACCAATGAAAGATGACAGTTCTCGGTCAACTAGATTTTTCCTGTTTGAGCCTTATGATTACTTGCATATCTTTGAGCTCCTAAATTTGTACACATCACAATCTCATAAATTATATTTTCAGCAATGAACCACTACAAAGAATAAGCAGGAGAGGAAAATATCGAAAAATGTCCCGGTCTTTGGGCGATAATAATATAATTGCAGCGCTTTGTTTCACCAGAATTTGGAATTGTGTTTGTTCAATGGACTTCATATTTAACAGATTTTGACGCCGTTTAATAACGTCACCATCATCATCATCAGCTGTTGTTTTATATGAATCTGTGTTTTCATCTAACAACGCCATAGGACCAGCAACTTTTGGTAATGTGGTATCGTCTTCTTCATCAAACATACCAGAATCATAAACACGAACATAATCGGGGTTCTGGAGAAATCCCACCACATCTACTTCATCTTGTTGCATGGCAATGACTGGGTCCTCTACAACAGAAGGACATTGCATTTTAGATGTCTGTTAGCACCGGTACTAAAAATTGGAGTAGCTTTCTCGCATAGAAAAAATAACATTTTGTAGCGATTAGTTAATAAACGAAAGTGAAGAATTTGCGGGCTGCGATGTGACGCTGAAGTTGAAGAAAATGACGCGTTTGCAGCGCAGTTTACGAATAAAATGTCTGCCCACATTATTAGATCTGCAGCTGGGTTTACAATTTGGTGACGTTTTGGTGGTTTTACGATTTACCAAAAACTGATAGTTTCAGCCATATATGTTTCACAGCAACCGGATTCAGAATCCGTATTTTACTAGATAATTACTTTGATCTAAAACGGTAGCAATTCTGATGAATACGGATCTTGCCGAATAAACAAATTTTATCTATCTATCTATTCGACAAGATGCATCAATCCGTATGCATCAGAATTGCTTACCGTTCGATAATACATAATGCACGAGCAAACAAAAATAGAGCTGCACTTTCCATGCACCAATTAAAGGCAGTATTTTAAAAATTACCAGCAGTTTGTCCCTGTGTAACAAAGATCTATCGCAGATTACTCTGAAATTTTTATCTTCTAGTTTTTTATATTATCCAAGAATGAGCCGCTTACGTAGCCAAAACATCACTTTTTACCCTTCCCGCTAGTATATACGTTGTTTGGACCTCCTCAATTGGAGCATAATTGGTTGGATTTTCAAAGTAGTGTTTGATTGTGGTTTCATGTTTAAATGCAAGACCCCTGAGATTCTCAACCTTGCCACAAATTGCTGAGATTTGAGGAAGAGATCTTACGCTCCTGGGCCCTGCGTTAAAACCTCTTGACGGATTCACTGTATTGCCTAGGTAAACATTCTCTTATTCCACTTTGCTTATCGCCGATCACTAGATTCCATCTCATTGAAACCGGTTTTGTGTTAGTTCAACAGAACTATTATTGCTTCCATCAAACTTTACTTAACAGTTGAAGATGCTTTTATTGAATCAAATTTATGACATCACATTTAAACAAATTGAATAATATTTTCACAAATCAATATTGCATAATTTAGAAAGATGTGGCGTATTTTGGCCAAAAAAAAAGATGAAAAACCTGCCACTTTTTCATCAAGCCCCTTGAAGCCAATGTCTAAACATGGACTTGTAGGAACATAGATCCCATTTTTGACACTGCAGAGTACTACGATGGCCTGACCCAGCGCGAAGAACCGTGAGACATCAACCTGCGCGCAAGCTATTGGTTACAATATGAAGCAAAACTGCGTCAGCAGATGTCGCTACATAGCAGCGAGTTTTTTACAAGCGACGTGCATTGCATCACACATTTACTAAAATGAAAAAAGATCTTTCAAACAATTCAACCAATCGGTATGAAATATTACGATTGTTTACAGAGCTGAACACGCTAGCACTTGGATGTGCACCAGTCACTTCATCAATTGAAGCAGGTCGAAACAATTCCGACCACAGATCATTAAATTATCAGCTACAAATCTTCAACATGTTATATTTTAAAACTCTTTTTACATCTTCGTCATCAGCGACGCTATCTTTGTCATCAGTGACGTCTGTATCCAAATATGTTGTCGTTTACATTTATCACGCTTTCGTTAGCTATGACGTATTTATTATCGGAGACGTTTTCAGCATAGTCAATGACGTCATCATCACCACGAGGCCATTAACACGTGCTATTTACTAATAAAGGGGGTAATAGAATGAAACAAAGATTGTGAAAATTATTCGTCATGCTATGAAAAAAACTTGAAAGCGGTGAAACAAACAAGAACAAGATGAAGTTGACATATTTGAACATGTTGCTCGAAGTTTAAAGTGGGAGATCTAAAAAATAATATTTAGTTGGCCTAAGTCAAGAATCACCACCGTTGTTTGCTGCAGTGATGAAAGTTTTGATGAGAGGTCTTAGTTGTGTTGGTTTGGCCACGTCAGTAGAACGTGCCGAGAAAAACCCACTCATCATATTGTTTTTACAGCATCAACTATAAAAAACGACCGCTTGGCCAACCAATTACTAAAATGGATAAGCAACACAATCGTCTTGGCTCGATCAAGATTTGGGATTAAACAAACTAAGACAATGGGCATAGCTGAAGATCCACAGATTTGTAGGGATCTTTTATGGCTACTGCCACGTGACTTTTCTAAGTGGAAAAGCGAGTGATGCAGATATATGCAAGCATGACGTTCTAACCGAGAACATCGCCTTTTATCACTCGGCTTTCGCAGCACGCCGATTAGCTAGGCAATTTGCAATTGAAAAAAATGAGGTTTTGTCTTGACGTCTTTGTAACCATTGTGCAATTGGGTGCAGCGCTCATAAGTCGTAATTCTGCTATGCGTTGTCACAGACTAATCAAACAAATAACCAGAACGATCGAGCGCCATATGCGAAACTTCATTCACATCTTGTCAAGTGAACAAAAAATGCAACAAGCAACCTTCTAAAACAAGATCTCATAATTGCCCTTCTTGTGGATTTATATCTGATGGTGAATGAACGGGCGCATCTCCTATACAACAGGGGGCTCACCCGGCGACAATATACTGATGGATTACTTGTGTAGTGAGTCAATTAATGATAGGTCAGAATAGTGATCATCAACCAGGTTGCTCGTATACCATTGTTGTTCAAAAATACGTACTAGTATTATGGGTTGTTGTGATTGCAGGTATGACTCGCGATTTCACTCGGACCCATCACCCTTGGGATGAAAATGGTAAAATCGCATCTTGACTGAAACAAATTGTTTTAGTTTAATCAAAAATAATCTTTTGTGTTAACTTCTCCAAACACGGAGAAAATCTTGCTGGTAGTGATGCATCATATCAAGTCGAAAAGATATCAATTATTGAAGGCACACCGGTGCTACGCATATTTCTTTATCAATATTGGTTTAAATCCATTTAAATCGCACAGAACTCCAAAATCAAGTCATGTCTTTACTGTGAATTAGAATAGAGTTTATACATAATTTGTGGTGGCAAGCATACAAACAGAAGAATAAGCAATATTCTACTAACATTTTCCTCTTCAAAATTCCGTGTTTTTAGAAAAACAATTACTTCAGTTGCTTGAGTTAGAATCTAACAAGCGCAAGAAATCATCGCGAAGTGCTTTTCCAAGGACACAACAAAGCAGCTACTGTGGTATTTCAACGCATGACCATTCAAACGAAGCAGCTCTGTAACGGTAATTCAACCCATCTGACAGGCCGTCTATTGAATAATCAAATTATTGCTTTGCTATGTTATGCTTACCTGTTTTGACCAATTACTACAGTTTACATCAGCGACGATTCCTAGGAATGCTCCCTCGGCTGTCTACAACGATAAACAACATTAAAAATTCCTTTGTTTAATTTATGTTTCTTTCTTCTCAAAGGGCAATAGGAAAAGGTGTAAATCTATCATCAATTACCGCACGTATTTTACTGCTGAAGGCAAAGCCAGAAAAAAATAATCGGGTGGAAGTTGATAGACCAAAACAGTTGAAAGATGCACTGTTTCCGCAAGGAGTAATTCAAGGTTTCAAACAAATTAGCTTTAACTTTTGGGAATAATTTGTCTTGAACGATGCAGTACTGCTGTAATCAAGACCATCGTTGGAGAAATGAGGCTCATTCATACTATTGATAGTTGTTTAGTTATTAGTCCATCTGTTTCTTAGATACATGGGATGACTACAGCAAGGCTGAATAATTTCAAGATTATATTGCTGTTAGAAAACTCTTTAGCATTGAAACTGACTATTTGAATTTCGTTTCTCTGGTGCAAAAGATTTTATTCTTTTGCCACCCTACGAAATTTTAAGTCCAATTTTACATGTTATTGAGATTGGTCTCCGTTTAAACACAAATTCACAGGGGTAATCATGAGATGGATTTACAACATGAGTTTATACATTTTTGCCAACAGCCTAAGTTACAAACTTAATGAAACAAAACTGCTGTTTTGGTTGGTGACGGGAAAATACCCTCGAAAATCATACTTTTACAAAGACTCTTTCATAGCCTTTAATGATTTTATACTGACTTCTATATCAAACTGTACTGATGCAATAAATCTAGCTAACAGAAAACAAGTAGACTAGACCTGAGGCGAATACATACAACGTCTCCTTCACCAGAAATGTAAATGAATTCCATATCATTGCAACCCAATTGTTTTCGTACTACAGGTGCCACAAACTCATAATAGAAGCGGTAAAAGTCATGACGACTCAGGTCCATATCCAGTCCGACGTTTTCACTTTCTCCATGTCCAACAGAATATTGGAAAATCAAGAAAACAGCAACGCAACAAAAAGTGATTCAGTTCATCATGAAGCAAGAAAGATTATAATATGTAAAGTAACTGTAAGAACTTGCAATGAAGATAGAAATTCGATCATTTAAGGAGGTACGATCTTCACAGTCAAAGAAAGTAGAAACGGGTAAGCTTTCTCAACCTTCTAAAAGTACTTAACTTATACAATTACTCAAAAAATTGCGATAGTTCAAACCCGAATTATATTTGTGAATTTTTAAAATAAAATTTCAAAATTTTGGTATTACTTGAAATTTATTTTCTCTTCTTAACAAAATCGTATTTATCCCTGCTTACAAAATTAATCTTTGCTTCGTTGATAGCACGCGAAAAGATATTTTGGCTCCAGTGACAAACAACAAGCATTCAAAAATGGCTGACGTAAATTTAACGGTGTAAGTTCAATCAAAAAATGTTTGTAAAATTGAACAAACATTCCAACTACCGATGTGAACGTTTGGTGTGTTTGAGTCGCTCCTCACTTTATCTAATATATAAAACGCAACTCTGTATTTAAGTACTCTTTAACTCCAACAAAACTGCTGGATGTACATATGCCTAAATTGGCACGATTGATCACCATTCCAAGGTGAGTATCGTAAAAAGCTCGGAAACGTCATGGCAACGTCGCAATTGAAGACAAGTCGTTTAATTTGCATTTCTTGACGGAGCAAAACGGCGTTTGGCTAAAAACATCCACCACCTGACTCATTTACTTCAACAAGTTTCACTTTTTCAAAAAGTAAGACGAAGTCGTCATTAACAATAAATCGCAAAATTTGTTTTTTTTCTCAGACAATACTGACCGCAAAAACGCGATTGAAAGCTGATTCGGCAGATATAAACAAGCTACTTCCAATAAAAATAATTCTCTTGTAATTTAAGTTTTACCACGAAAGCAACTAACGATTACGCTATAAAGCGGTTTTTAAGCATGATTTTTATCTCTATTTGTTGAACCCTTCAAAAACGCACTTCACAGTAATACCTGATAATGCAATACACTAGCCACCTTGGAATGCTGGTAGTCCAGCGGCACACCGATGTCACAACTGGACTTTCTTATGCAATATGGATTCTAATAATTGTGAATAAAAACCATAAAAGTTCTGGATGATTATTGATTATTGATGCCTTAACATTCTAATCGTACATAAGTAAACCTTATGGTTTGTTTTGTGATCGTTATGACCAAAATAAAATGCAATTAGCTGAGTCGTTTCGTAATTAGTGATTTCATGATGCACTTACGTATAAATGGCAAAAATAAAACAAAAAAATTTACTTAAACAGCAGTTTATTGTTCTATTTCAATTGATGTATTGATATCATGTATTTGTAGATGTTTATTCTTTATGAGTATCCACAAACTACGATGCAAATAAAAACTAATTTGTTTGAAATTTGAACCAACTTACTATAAAACCAGCGACTTTACACTTTATTAACTATTAGTGTGAGATATCAAGCACAGTTTACTTAGATCATAGTTTCGCACCTTACAATATAGCTACTTTCAAGATGCGGCGATGGGCCAGACTATATTCTCATCATATAATGACACCCCAAACTTTATAATAATAATGTAGTAGCTACCACATTATTATTTGATGATGACACATTTGCATTCAAACCATAAAAACTACTTTCTTTACATCACAGGCCTTGATATTGAGGTATATTGTACCCAGCAAAACTGATGCAGATTTCGATGTATGAAAAAATGTTGTACAAAAGTGTGTTTCTAAAAATATGAGGCGCCGTTTGTAAAGAGAAAACCTATCATTTTATGCAAACAACAATCCATACAATATTTATCTTTGGTGAATTCACCAAATTTGAGCCAACTCTTGCATCAGCAATGTCATCTATTGTAGGTTGAGTCTCGCCAGACATTGCGCTAAAACAACATTGCTACCTATTCTGAAAAGACCAGATTTATTGACATTGACACATAGATAATTAAATTATTCTGTTGATTGCCTCATTCTCACATCACTGTCAAAGGTGACCACGAAAAAAAATAATCATTGCTTTGGATGATTTTAGTAGAAAGCTTTGTTGTTTAAACACTTTTCAAGTTTTCAATGAACTCAGTACACTATTAGATTTTGATAAACATATTATTACCGTAGTGTAGAGGTATTACGGGTCCTAATACATGTAAGGCTGCGATGTTTCATGATGCCAAGTAACTGAGTAACCCTAACGCAATTTTAATGCTAATTTTATCCTAAACCTTAGCTCTTCATCCTGCGCATCGCTGACAAGATAGATATTGTGGATACTGCTTACGAGAAAATGTATTCATTAAATCAATTGGAATCATTGCTGAAGTTCACACTGACAGGAGTGAGCATTAGAACCATTAACGTAAGTTCCCCTCACAGCACGATACTGCTTAAAAACTTTAAAAAGCACTCTGAAAAATCAAACTTGTTTCTTTTAGGCCAATGTATTTCTTGATTTTCTTGTTTTCGATGAACTGATAAATCTCGCTTGCAATTTTAATGAAATAGATAAGCTTAGAGCGAACTGCAAACAATGACACTGTTTTGACCTATCAGGTCTCTTCCGTGCAGTTGGTGACCGACAAGTAACTAAAGGCTGTTGGTAAAGCATAATTTAGAATTTTATTTATGTGGGACCTATACTAGGTCTACTGTAGTGGATAGTCTGTCAGTACTCTGCGAAGCCGTATCACTCGTCAGTGAGGGGCAGTTGTCGCAGGTGCACTATGTCTAACAACTGCTGGAACAATAGTGCTGTCACAGCCCAGTGGTTACAAGTTCTTAAAGTAATGCAAAAGACCGGCAATGCACTTTGAATAAATCCAGATATGACACTGTTTCGACCTATCAGGTCTTTTCGGTGCACTTGGTGATCGGCAAGTAGCTAGAGGCTTTAAATAGAGCATAAATTAGACCATCACACTCCTGGGACCTTAACTATAGATCCATTTAAGGTACTTGTCGGTCACCAACTATACTAAAGAGACTTGTCAAGTCAAAACAGTGTCACTGTTTGCAGTTCGCTCAAAGTGCATAGCTGGCCTCTTGAATTACTTCAGATGAGCTTACATTTGTAAAACTAACGGTTTTGAAAATAAAGAGTGGATGGGAGAGCCATCCATTTAGAGCCGAGATCAAAACCTCCATTGAGATGTTAGCCTCATAAAATGTCAGTTTTACGTCGCCACAAAAGTAGCATCAGTTAAACCAGCATTGGGTGGGATTCGAACCCGCGATCTGTATCAGTTACCTTGGAGGTGTGAGCCCAGGATTAAACACTCAAACGTCCAAGCACACCGATTTGGTGGGCAAATTATTTTGATGCTGCTTGGGTAGCGACGTATAACTGACCTTCCATGAGGCTAACATCTCAATCGGGGATTTGACCTCGGTTCTAGATGGATAACTTTTTCATCTGTCTCATATTAATAGAATCTTTAAGATAGTGTGCTCATGCATGATGATTGTAGCAGTAGCTTCATCATACACAATGCTACAAAGGGAATATCGAAGTTAGAGTTGTTCAACGCGCCCTCTTGATATTGTCACACGTTGATGTATTCCAAATCCAAGTTTATTAGAGGTGGAGTGAGGATCCAATTTACCAGTATTTAAAGTGACAATTTAAGATCAGCGGTTATCAAAAACAAAGACTCAACAAGGTCAACACAGGGTTGCAATTAGCAATTACACTTCAAACAATCGCCGATGAATATATCTAAAAATGTACTTGTGTGTTAATTGTTACTTATGTCATAATTAAACACTATTTCTTAAACTTTTAAAAGTCTGATGCTATGTAGAATTACAAGTAATTATTGCTAAACACTGAATTAGTTAATCGAAAAATTCACCACTTCCTAATTGTGAGCAAACTCGCGAAAAAGCCTGGGGCGACAATTCTCACATGTTAGCGTGGCACAGTAGCCAATATAATATTAATGGCCGGGGTTCAAATCTACAGCGGAAAATCAAAACAATATCAGAAAATAAAAGAACTTTAAAATTATCTTAGAAACGAACACAAAACTGCCAAAGTTTTACCATGATCTCGTTGGTGATTTCGGCGAAGTCTCACTTGAACATCGTTTTGAAAAAAGACACAAAATTTTTGGCTGAAAGCCAAGATATTTACCGTATATACCGCTCAATAAGCCGAGGTCGACTTTTAGCTCAGAAAATGAGGGTTTTTACATATTACCGTCCAATAAGCCGAAGCGGAAAAATTACGTTCAGCTACCATACCTTTTTTTTTTCAACATTTTTTTCCATATATGCGTTGCATTCATTGATTAAATCAGGGGTGTGCAATCTTTTTTAATGGCGGGCCAAATTCCAGTGACCACAATATTCTGCGGGCCGCACCTTTAAATAGGATAATATTTTATCGACTATTGATATTACCAGCGATAAAAATAAAACTGCAATAATATCAAAAACAGTAATACCATTATTATTCAAAAAAATTGCTTAGTCAAAAAAACAAAAAGACGTAACTGTATAATCACAACATAGCAATAAGATTTAATCCTTGTAGAAACAATTCAGTGAGAAATATGCAGTTGTCTTTTTTCCTAAACCACTGTATTCAAATTTGCTTTCATTGAGGTGATAAAAACTCTAAGTCCATTTTGCAAGTGTTCGCCTGTCATTACTGATCGATAGGAAGATTTCATGAAACCCACTTAAAAAAAATTGTTCACACAAATAAATTGAGCCAAAAAGTGCCATTTTAGAAGCCATAAATTTTCTTAAATTTGGGAACTTGTCTTGGTCAAGATATTTCCGGTAAAAGTTACCAAGATTCGTTTCCACATACTTGGCCTTCAGGTCAGTTCTCTTCTGAAGATCAATCAGTTCCATTTGGATATTAGTGGGGGTTTTGTCAATGTCTGTGTAAAATGGTGAAGATAATATTTTAAATAAATGTTCATGGGATTTGAAGTCTTTGAAGCGAGTCAAAAATTCATTAAACAATTTTTCAAGTTGATCTGCAAATTCGGTCTTCTCTGGACGCATTCCCATTTCTTTTAAAGTTGGAAAGTGAGAGAGATTCGCATTCGGTATGTGTGCTTGCCAAAGTCTCAACTTCTACATGAAGCCTTTTAAGTGCCCATACATTTCACTTGCATACTGGGCTTTTCGTTGCAGCCTTGTATTGGGTTCATTCATGCAAGTAGTAATATCTTCCAAAAAATCTAGATCACATTACCAACTTTTATCTTCCATTTTAGCAATTGGTCGCCCTTTATTTTTTAAAAATAGTGTGACTTCTTTTCGCAGCTCGTAAAATCGTCGCAACATACTACCCTTACTTAGCCAACGCACCTAGGAAAAGTAAGCTAGATCTTGATGTTCGGTGTCGAGATCATCCAGAAACTTCTGGAACAGCCGGTGGTTTAGTCCTCGAGCTCGAATAAAATTTACCGCCTTAATGACCGGGCCCACCACATCTTTGAATTTCAAAAATTTTGCCTATAAATTTTGTTGATAAATGATACGTAAAAAATTGCTATATCGCCACTGATATTTTTCTCTTTCAAAGCATATTTTAAGAGACCTAAATCTAATACCAGTTCCAGACATGGCTCGAGCACCATCAGTTGCAATTCTGCATAAAGTGGTTAGGTCCAAACCAAACATATCAAAAGTATTGAGAACTTCAGAAAAGATATTAGCACCAGTTGTAGCATCCTTCATACACTGTAGTGAACAAAGTTCTTCGGTTTCGTTCAACTCCTTGTCCACTCCTTTTACAAATATAGCCAACTGTTTCGCGTCCTTTGCATCGGTGCTTTCATCGATTGCGAAGCTCCATGATACAAAGTTTTTCACTTTGTTTTTAAGAATGTCACAAATATCACCAGCAAGTATATCGATGCACCTTGCGATCGTCCAACGCGATAAACTTATTTTCTCCAACTCCTGTAACATTTTAGGACACATTTCTTCTGCGACATCAGTAAGGCACTTTTTCTCAAAATCAATTTCAAAATACGGCTTCATAGTTTGAGCTATTCTCTGTGCAATTAGGATACCGCATCGAACAGTTTTTTCGTTATCAGTATGCAATTTTTGAAACATGAAACGCTGGCTCTTCAATTGTTCCTTCAATTGCTTAACTTTCAGCTCTCTGTTTTGTCCTTTTAGCTTTCCATAAACACTGTCAGCATGTTTTGAGTCATTATGTCGTTTAATGTTGTACTCTTTATTAACATTTACAGCTTGATTGCAAATCAAACACAAGGGGCTACTGTCTGCATTTTCGATGAAACAATATTCAGAAGTCCATTTTTCATTAAATATTCGCATCTCTTTCCCTACTTTCCTCTTTCTTGTCTCTTTCGAATTTGCTGAACTTGCCATTGCGGAGTGATGAATTAATTGAAACCAAGGTTTAAATTTGCTAAACTCTTGTATACAGGCTAATTAGAATAAAACATAATCAACAGATAAGCTGAAACCAAAATTCACGAAGTTAAAAAATGTGCAAACAGAAATGGACAAAGAATGGATGAAGGACGTCTTTGCTAAACTAGGCTGTAGCCATGATTTAATTGTAATTAAAACGTGGTTAATTAGTTGGTATATTATGTTAAATACGTCTTTTCCGTGAAGTAATCACTCCGCTCTTATTTCCATTATGTTAGACCAGAAACCTAGAAAAGTAATTGAGAAACGCATAATTTGCCTAATTTGTCCCGTATTTTTCCAGGCTAATTGATTGTCGCGTTTAAGAAGATCTATTAAACTTTAACCCGAAGCTCTTATTCAATTAGAAAAATGATATTAAAACTTTAACTCTCAAATTCCACTAACTTTGGCGAACTCTCGCCAAACGCAGTTGCACAAAAATAATTCACAAACGTCAAAAAATATTCCACACTAGACTCAATACTAGCTAACTGATTAATCTCTTCTATTCTCAAAAAATATCTTCGCTACGAGTCATCTCTTGATTCACTTGATTCACCTCCTCTAGCACAACTATCAACCACAAATTAACTACGCGCTAATTCCTCAGTCCATAAACAAATGAATCTAAACTAACTGTTAAATTAACTGTTAAATTATTTAACTTTATCGATTTTAGACAACTAAAAGATATTTTAAATATTACTTAATTTATTGAATTATCAAATCAATAGCGCTGTATTTATAATATTAGCTTATAAAAATAGTTATGATATTCATTCTAGTCCAAACCAAAACACTTTATTTGTGACATTGATTTTATCAAGCACCTCAAAAAAAGATGTGAAACGTTCGCGGGCCGCTCTGTATTCAAAATCTGCAACCCTCGGCGGGCCGCACAATTTCTGAACGTGGGCCGCATTTGGCCCGCGGGCCGCAGTTTGCACACCCTTGGATTAAATCATTCCATTCGCGCTTTTTTTCTTTTTACGCACCAATACACGTGCTTTGAAATGACGTCATTCTATTTGCACCTTTTTCTTTTTTACACAGTTTATAGTACATACCGAATTCAACTAACGAAATGCTTGGTTTTAATCAGTCGCCAAATAACTATTTACAAGCGTACTTTTTGTAAATACATGTTCTTTTATTTATCGTCTTTAATTAACTTTAGTTGTGAATTGACGCGAGATCGTGCTGTGAGATCGTGCTGTGAGATCGTGCTGTGAGATCGTGCTATTGTAAGATCGTAGGTGTAATTTTGCGACCAATTTTGACCTTCGGTATTTTTGGTTCAAAGCTATATTCGCCCAATAAGCCGACCCCAGAAAATTAGGTTAAAAAATTAGGTCCAGAAAATCGGCTTATTAGCCGGTATATACGGACTCACATGTTAGCTTGGCACAGTAGCCACTAAAATATTTATGTTCCGCGTTCAAATCTACAGCGGAAAATCAAAACAATATATCAAAATAAAAGAATTTTAAAATTAGCTTAGAAACGAACACAAAACTGCCAAAGTTTTACCATGATCTCGTTGTTGATTTCGGCGAAGTCTCACTTGAACATCGTTTTGAAAAAGAACACAAAAGTTTTGGCTGAAAGCCAAGATATTTAGATAGGTTTCAAGTTAATAATAACTTGACTGTGAACATTGATGTGAACCATAATATGGATATCTACATAAGCTAAATTAAAAGAGTCCAAACCTACCGATAAGCTGCATGGTAGGTGCATTAACGAATAAGCATCTTAATCTATTGCTGACACTACAGTAAATACAATAATCTATCTAAGGCATTAGAAAATACTAGTAAGCAAGGACCTGTTACGAAATGGCGTCGTATCAACATGACAACAAGCAAATCTGCAGGCGCTGACTGCAAAGAGCATAATGCATTGCTATGTGCTGAGGCCCATCGGTTGAGAACCACTGGTCTACGATAAAAACACGTTTCCTCTCAATTTATTGCAAGCTTATTACTTTCAATGTTTTGTATATTGCATGAAGACTCTACTTGCTTCTCGTAAGCCGTGAGTATCATTACTGCTTGGATATATTGTACTTTGTTATGTATTTAAGGATATATTGTGTTGTAACAACGTAATTTTACAAAGCATTAGTATATAAAAAATTAAAGTGACATCTAGAATTGGCTAATTATCCATATAAATGACATATGACAGTATGAATGCAGTGCCGCGCGTCTCCGAAAAACGAAATATTGATTGGCGAGTGATCAGCTGGTTAAGAAAATACCGCTTACACTCTTCAACACAATTTTTGTAGCTAATAAGAATGATTTTACGATAATTTTGGGACGCTGAATCCAAATCTGCAACCAGTTTTTCATGGTGTCTAGTTTTTGAGTCACAAACGTAGCTGGTGAAAACTGAAATACTTCTTTGTAAAACCGAAAATTTTTATACTGGTCATTACAAAAACTTAGAAAAAACCTAGAAATGCCAACTTCACACTTTGTTAGTTGGGGGCAAAGGAGTATTAATACGCCTTTGAAGCCAACGCAAGTTACATCTGTACTTCTTTTGATGTGGTTGTTTATCAGTATCCATACCATAAAAGTGCCGTGCTCTACCAACTTTGATTCAATGTAGTAAGTTGGGTTTCTCTATTCTGGTGGATAGACTGCACAAGCTCACTGTTTCTAATTAGTAGAAATTTGAACATGGAAAGGTTGTACGTCGATAAGCAGAGTAGTCTCTGGATTCTTTAATGTATGAGTCCATTCTCACCAATGTGAGATTTATGTAAGATCAGAGACATGTTAATAGCTTTAATCATTGTCAAACATTTTAACATTAAGATACAATAATATTAGATACCAATACTACTGCAATTTTTGTACTTGTCATAGCATTTTGTAATTTAGTTCAGAGTTCCAGTGAGCTGCATGCTAAATCTGATGTAGCTGAAAAAACCGCTAATTTAAAAGTTGTTTTGTTTTAGAAAACGCCCTTCCACTTTTTTGTTATTTTTGCAAAATGGCAAATAGAGGAAAGTGTAAAACTAATCCCAATAACGAACTGGGACGCTTAGGAACGTTAACTTAACAAGTTGCACTGTGTTAAGTTAAAACAAAACATTTTTTTTTGCTTGTGTAAAAACCTACTTAAGTAAGCTTTTTCAGGGGGGAGGTGTTAGATATTTTTCTACACGTTAGATGTGAATTGCACTGACCGCGAGCCAATTAATCAGCGCTGCGTTTTTTCTTGCAGAGCTGTTGACTCGCGGCCACTCCTTTTGCTGTGACCATTTAATTTGACGAGCTTGTAGATGCAGTAATGATTTGGTTCTAGCGTTTTGATCAAATTAGTAGAAACTTTATCTTAGTTCTCTTACAAGTTAATAATAGCATGCTTTTGTTTCTTTGAATAGGTGATAAGTTGTTCGGCAGTTAAGCGCATGGTGGTGTAGTTTATGCGATAAGTTGCATGTCGGTCCACTTATTCATTTTGGAATATTGAAGATCTCGCTGGGAAAAATAGTTCTGGTATGTGTTGATTGGCCCCCGCCCCCCTATAGTGTGGTAATTCAGTGTTTTATTTTTGTAGAAACGGATAATTCAATTGGCCTGAAATTTGAAAGAATTCGCAAATAAAATCAACTAAAATCCGCGTTAAAGACTATTTACAAGAAACGGAGAAATCTAGCATTCAGTTCTGTTAACGTTCCTAAGCGTCCCAGTCCCAGAGGTCAATGAAATGGATTAGGACGAAGAGTTTTCGAATGAGATGAAGAATAAGTGGGAAATGTGGATAAAGTCGCTTCCTGGACTGGACAAAGTTACAGTAAAGCGTTGCATAAATCCTTTAGGAAGAGAAGTGAAATCATACGAGTTGCATCACTTCGCCGATGGTTCTAATGTGGCATATGGTGCTGTTTCCTATATTCGAATGATTTATTCTGATGGAGAAGCAATTTGTGCCTTTTTAATGGGAAAAGGATACATTGCCCATAGATAAAGAAGCGTTCCACAACTTGAAATGCTGGCGGCAGTAGTAGCCGCAAAACTGGATGAACTCTTACGAAAAATTTTGACTCTAACCATCTCGCGATCGTATTTTTGGTCCGACTCTACAGCGACGTTACTGAGCATTTACAGCACAAAGAAAAAATTTCCTGTGTTTATAGCTAACAGATTAGCCGAAATCGAAGAAACAACGTCAAAAGCAGATTGGAAATATGTCCCAACCAATGTGAATCCTGCTGATGACATAAGCAAAGGTTTGGTAATTAAATCGTTTGTGCACCGTTCAAAGTGGTTGACTGGTCCAGAATTTTTGAAGCAATCGCCTTTAGATGAACCCCAAGCTCCTGAGTCAGTCAAGATGGTACAATGCAGACTAAAATCAAAACAAGTAAGAACAATTAATGCGTTACCAGTTGTTTTTTCAGGGACTGACGACTCTTTGCCGATTGACAAATTAATCACTCACTACTCATCACTGCACTAGTTGAGGATTGCAGCTGTGTGGTTACTGCGTTTTGGGAATTTCTTGCTCGCAAAAGTACGACAATGTGCGAACGAAATCAATACAAGTTTGGATCGTATTACGGTAAACGAGACCGACAAAATTGAGAAACTTCTTATACGGTATGAGCAACGTAGAATGTATCCTAAACTATACCACGTCATGGCTTGTAATAAGCAGTTGAAAGACGACGTTTGTCCTAAAAGCATTCGTAGATATTCCCCTATCTTTATCGATGGACTGATTCGAGTTAAAGGCCGTTTAAGTCACGACTTAGTCGGGTTGGACGAGAAGTTTCCTATTTTGTTGTCCGGAGATTCACACCTGACAAAGTTGATTATTATTGAGTGTCATGTAAAATCTGGTCATTGTGGCCTGAATCACACTTTCACTTGTTTGAGAGAACATTACTGGGTTGAAAAACCATGTGCTTCGATAAGAAAAGTTATAAACGAATGCCTCCTTTGACGTCGAATGAAGGCGACTGCGGAAATTCAAATGATGGCGGACTTGCCGACCTGTCGTACAAGCGTGCACCAGCAACCGTTTGCTCACACTGGTGTAGATTGTTTTGGGCCTGTTATGGTCAAACACGGTAGATCTTGTGTTAAACGTTATGGCTGCTTGTTTACGTGTTTGTCTTCCAGATCGATATACCTTGAGGTATTGCATGCTTTGACTGCTGATTCATTTTTAATGGCTTTTGATCGATTTCGAAGTCGTAGGGGTCAAGTAGATCACCTCTACTCAGATAACGGTACAAATTTTGTGGCAGCCGCTAAAGCGCTTGACAAGCAATTAGCGCTGTGGAACTGCAATGTGATAGACAAATCACTCGTGAAAAGCAAAGTGCAATGGCATTTCAATCCACCATATGCCAGTCACCATGGTGGTAGTTGGGAACGACTTATTCGTTCAGTAAAAAGCATTTTGCTCGCGTTGTTACCAAAACAAGCCTATACTGATGAAACCCTTCTTTCATTGTTTGTAGAAGTCGAACTAATTTTGAACTCGAGACCGTTGACACCAGTCAAGTTCAATGAAGTTATCGAAAAGCCTTTGACACCAAATGATTTGTTACTGTTAAAACCGTCCACAAACATGACTTCAAATTTAACAACTAACGAAAGCAATTTCAGTCGAAGTCGATTAATACAAATGAAACGATCTGCTGATATATTTTGGCAGAGATGGATTAAAGAATATCTTCCAACTATTGTACCCAGAACAAAATGGTTAAAAGAGAAAAGAAATTTGAAGCCAGGAGATGTTGTTTTGTTAATTCAAGAATCTACTCCTAGAAATGTTTGGTCTATTGGTGTGGTCACTGATACTTTTCCTGATAAGAAAGGATATGTTCGAACAGTGATGTGTCGAATTGGCTCTACTACTGTGAGAAGACCAATCAGTAAACTGTGCCTATTTGTTCCCTTGGAAGAAGATTGTGCACTTAAAAGACAGTTGATTCCTGAACATTAGAATCATGCACCGTTATAATTTACAATCACGAACGGTATTATTGCACTGTGTTAAGTTGAAACAAAACATTTTTTTTGCTTGTGTAAAAACCTACTTAAGTAAGCTTTTTCAGGGGGGAGGTGTTAGATATTTTTCTACACGTTAGATGTGAATTGCACTGACCGCGAGCCAATTAATCAGCGCTGCGTTTTTTCTTGCAGAGCTGTTGACTCGCGGCCACTCCTTTTGCTGTGACCATTTAATTTGACGAGCTTGTAGATGCAGTAATGATTTGGTTCTAGCGTTTTGATCAAATTAGTAGATACTTTATCTTAGTTCTCTTACAAGTTAATAATAGCATGCTTTTGTTTCTTTGAATAGGTGATAAGTTGTTCGGCAGTTAAGCGCATGGTGGTGTAGTTTATGCGATAAGTTGCATGTCGGTCCACTTATTCATTTTGGAATATTGAAGATCTCGCTGGGAAAAATAGTTCTGGTATGTGTTGATTGGCCCCCGCCACCTATAGTGTGGTAATTCAGTGTTTTATTTTTGTAGAAACGGATAATTCAATTGGCCTGAAATTTGAAAGAATTCGCAAATAAAATCAACTAAAATCCGCGTTAAAGACTATTTACGAGAAACGGAGAAATCTAGCATTCAGTTCTGTTAACGTTCCTAAGCGTCCCAGCCGCCATTGAAAGAAGCGTTGACACTAATCCCAATAACGAACTGCAGACAGTGACACTGTTTCGACCTATCAGATCTCCTCAGTGCAGTTGGTGACCGACAAGTATCTAGAGCAGGGGTTCTTAACCGGGGGTAAATTTACCCCTTGGGGGTAAAGCTGACCTGCCTTGGTGGTAAATTTTGTTAGCAAAAATTCAAACTTTTACCTATTACAGAGGTTCTCAAACTTTTGGTCATGCGGAGCCCATGAAGAGGTTGATCATCACCTAAATGAAAAAGGTCAGCGACCTCTCTTTGGACCGAATTTGCGTCTACAAAGACTGTCGAAACCGCGATTTGATACCTTGCGGAGACCTCCAACGTTTGGTGTTGTGGAGCCCATGAAGAGGTTCACCACTGTTTGCGGAGCCCCACAATATCTTTTTATAAAAGATAAGCAAAAGTAAACAAATAACTCGTGGAGCCCCTAGGGTTCTCTCGCGGAGCCGTGGGGCTTTGTTCGGAGCACTTTGAGAACCAATGCAATAGGCATTTGTAGAAGTGAAAAAATATAAAAACATTTGGAGGTAAATTCTACTTATGAAATTTGCCAAGAGGTAAATGAAAGAATAAAGGTTGAGAACCCCTGATCTAGAGGCTATTATAAAAGCTTGTGACCACTGGGCTGTGACAGCACTATTGGTTTAGCAGTTGTTAGACGTAGTGCAACTGCGGCAACCGCCACTCATTGGCGAGTGATACGGCTTCGTAGAGTACTGCCAGACCATCCACTACAGTGGACCTAGTATAGGTCCCACAAGTGTGGTGTCTAAGCTATGCTTTACTAACAGCCTCTGGCTACTTGTTGGTCACCAACTGCACTGAAGAGACCTGAAAGGTCGAGACAGTGTCATTGTTTGCAGTTTGCTAAGTGCATCGCTAGCCTCTTGCATTATTGTAATACCAATAGCTTTTGATACGTTTGTGGAAAATATGCATTGCCAGCACATCCACGAAATATTGCAAATAATATGAAAACTGCAAATAAGTGCTACTTCGGTTGCACAGGTGTTGACCAAAACAAAAAATGGACACCTCATGTAAAATATTCCTGAGTCTAAACACCAGGAATATAATGATTCTATTTGCGCGGGGTGAATTTTAACACGAGTTTAGTGTTAATTGCACTGTAGCTTGTTTCCTTGCACTATTCCTGAGGTCTTCGCTTCGATGTGAAAACACGCCCGGTGCAACTTCAAACTGTATTTTCAGGTAAATAACACACATTGAAACTAATTGTAAAGTGGTTCATTGTCCCGACACTTAATTAGCAAACTCGTCAACTATATCATATTATAGATGCTGTTAAATTCCTTAATTTCTCCGTCTATAAAATACAAATTAGTTATCATCTCTAAAGTCCAAACTGGTCCAACACTTAACTAGCGCGATGTAACTTTTCAAATGAAGGGTGTGGTAATTTCTTATTGCATGAATGAGCCGTATCGTCACGCACCAATAATTAGTTTTTTGAATAAGATTTTAAAGGGTTCACGTTACAGTCCCCCCAAACTTACTCAAAGAGGGAGTTTCAATAGAGAGTGAACCAAATGGACGCCTAGAAACACGGATGATATCCTTCTCCCCATCTAATACGCCCACCACACAAACGCTATCAGTTAAACATACTACACAAATATAGCAAAATATTTTTCCATTAAACACAACACAAATTCCTTATTCATCGTCAACGGCATTAATTAGAGTCAGTCTTGTAATGTCTCGCTCTTTGCGACCACCGTTGCTAGTTCTGAGTGTCACTGAGCGCACATGTCCGTCAGTTCCTTTCTTCACCTCAGTAATGACAGCGTATGGATATTTCAGAAATCGGGGTGGAGGTTCATTGTGTACTATCACAAGATCGCCAATCTTAAAATCTCGCATCTTTTCTCTCCACTTTTGTCGTTTTTGTAACGTTGATAAATATAATTTGTACCACCGATCCCACCATAATTGAACAATTCTTTGGGTATATCGATAGCCACGTCGTAATTCATCGTTTGGTGACGATATGCTTGGGTAGGAACAATTATCTCTTGGCTCCAATGCTCCCACCATGAGATCGATCGGACGCAGTGGAGGCAATCCATCATCGGATATTAACTTAGTTAATGGTCGACAATTTATCACATACTCTGCCATTTTTGAACACGTATTGAACTCGTCATCAGTGGGATTTCTTATTGATAAGCCAGAGAGAGCGTTCAATGCTTGACGTATTGTTCTAATTTGACGCTCGTAGATACCTCCGTGATGGGATGCTCCTGGAGGACCGAACTCCCATTGTACCTCCCATTCACGCATTTTAGCTTTGAGTTCGGATGCGGTACTGATCGCCTTGAGAGCAGCCTTTACCTCTTTCTTCATAATGTTGTTTGCTCCCACAAAATTGGTACCGTTATCAGTGCGCATAAACCTCGTCTTGTAACCTGTGGAACACAAAAAACGCCGAAAGACGTTAATAAACGCAGAAGCAGTAAGATCAGCGGCAATCTCAATACGCACGGCTGTTGTGACCATGCATACGAAAACACACAGCCAGCGCTTAACCGTCGCCCGGCCTATCGCCACAAGGAATGGGCCGGCCAGGTCCGAAGCAACATACGTGAACACGTGACATTTTGGTTTTAGGCGCACACTCGGCAGCGGTGCCATCAATTGTTTACCTCTAGTCTGTTTCCTAATCTTACACCCGAGACAGTCCTTCACATAATGCCTCACAGTAACCACGCCACCAATAGGCCATAACCCATCATCTACTTGTAAACTTCCGAACACATAATCTGCACCAAGATGGCTGGAAATGGCATGTCTTCTTTTTACATAGAGCTCAGTGGTCCAGTGTCTGTAGGGTAATATAATGGGATGCTGAAAATTGTATAAGAGTTCTGAGTTCTGTAATCTTCCACCAATTCTTAGCAAACCATTCTCATCCAGAAAGGGAACAAATTTAAACATTTGTACTAAATAGTGTTTCCGAGCATCTATCGGACCTTTCAAAACAGCCTCTTCAAATGTGCATGATCGGTTTCTCATCTTCGCGATAATATTTCCCATGGTTTCATTCTGTGCCATGCTTAACAAACACATGCGGGCTTGTGTCAAGGAAGAATTGCTTAATTTGCCATCCCCGCTGTTGTTACCCCTCAGGCACGATAACACAAAAAAGCATTTTTGCACTAGCAACAACAACTGTTCGGCTTCCATGCTAGACTGTGAAGTCGACAAGCCTTTTAAAATTCGATTCTCTTCTTTCAGTTGAATGAAATTTAGGTGAGTTAATGGTGACACCAGCTCCGTCTTCCACTCTGTCTGGTTTGTGAAAGAAGCTTGCTTTTCCAGTCCCACATTCCAGCTTTCTGTGGGTCGGCGAAGAAATTCGGGACCGTTTGTCCACAATTCATATTCTCTGGTCTGATTCAGCCTCATACCTCGCGAAGCAACGTCAGCAGGGTTGTTTTTTGTATCAACATATTCCGGTGTCTGTCCTGATGAAGACGTTAAAATTCGGTCAACTCGATTGCGAACAAACTGAGTCAACTGTTTAGATGTACACTTACACCATTTTATCACAGTTGCCGAATCCACCCAAAGATACGTTCTGCTGATAGGCACTGTGAGATAGTGTTTACATTGTTTTAAAAGATCGGTTCCCATAGACAAAGCCACGAGTTCTTTCCGGGCGATTGAGAACTTCTCTATTTGAGTTCTAGGAAAAATTCGTGATTTTCCTAGTACAAGCGTAAGATCAATGCGTGCTCCTTGAATTTTCCTCAGGTAAACACACGCTCCCATTGCTAGTTGTGACGCATCACTGAACATATGCAACTCAGTTTCACCACTAGTCAAGCTCGAATATTGTCTTGGCACAGCTAAGGAAGTTATCCCTTCTAGCTCGGTAAGAATCGTGTTCCATTCCTGTTGCAAGTGTTGACAAACTTCATCATCCCATCCCTCAGTGCTGACTACGATTTCTGAATAACAGCACTTGAGTTTGACAAAGAACGGGCACCACAATCCCAGTGGGTCAAAATAGGAATTCAGGGTACTCAATGCTGACCGACGGGTTAGTGGGTCGTAAATTGAACCATGTTGTTTCCCTCGCAACTCTAATATGTCTCTTTCAGAATCCCACGTAATTCCTAAGGTTTTTTGTTTCGGTAGTCCATCCTTTGCCAAATCCAATGACTTGAGCCGTGGAGCTAACTCATCCGAACTTATATTAGCTAATACTTGTCGAGAATTACTCGAAAACTTTGTGAGTTCAAATCCTGTGGTTGCTAGCATTAGCTTTGCCTCCTTCACGACTCGGCAGGCTTCTTTCAAAGTTTCCACAGATGTAATTAAGTCGTCAACATAGAAATCACTTTCCACTCTCTGAACTGTATCCGCAGATACGTTTGCATAGTTCTTCCGGGCAGTGTATTTCAAACAAAATCCAGCAATACTTGGAATGCAAATGAGACCGTATGGCATCACAGTAAATCTCCATTCCCTCGTATTCTCAGAGAATACGTTCCCTGTAAAGGGTATAAACCGCAGCATGTCTCTGTCTTTAGGATGTAAAGCGATCTGAAAAAACATGTTTTTAATGTCACACGAGATGGCGAATGGATGTTGCCTAAACCTAACCAAAACTCCAACTAATGGTTCCAAAAACATCGGTCCTCGATATAGCATATCGTTTATACTGATGCCATGAATTCTTAGGGCTCCATTATACACAACACGAAACTTTTCCTGCTCAGTTGCGAAGTGTGTTATGTAGTGAATCAATCCTTGAGTTTTCTGTCCAGCGCTTCTTTCTTCTACCAACTCCGCATGTCCCTGTTCTTTCATTGCAGTGAAAGTGTCCATATACTTTTGCTTCCTCTCAGGTTGTGCCAACATGCGTTTGGCCTGGGCATTCAATCGACGTCTTGCAATTTCAAAGCTGTGAGGCATTGCCATTGGGTAGCCCTCTTTCCAAGGTAAAGGAAGTTGCAATCGCCTATTACCTTTTTTATCATAAACTTCCGTTATATTTTCCGTGTAAAATGACAGCACTTGCTCATCATCCTTGCTCATTACGAGTTCTTCATAATCAGGCTCGAGGACACTGTGGTCTTGATAGTAGCGCGACAAGTCGTGCACTAAAAGCGGCAGATATTCTAAGCCTTCCTTTTCCGAAATGCCATGTTCCGAGACAACCATGTCCAATAGTTGCTGGGTATAATGCTCCTTCTGGTGGGGATGAACCGCGCAGACATACTGATGATTTTCCTCATCTAATTTCATTCCCCAGTATATTGTTCCCAGGGGATGTTTACCAAGTAATGGCTTGGAAGGCGAACTGTCACTCCATTTTACCGTTTCCATGAGTTGAAATCTTCGAATATCCGGTGCTCCAAGAATCATGTCTATTCTTCTCTCTCCTTTCACCACTGGGCAACTATCATCAAAAAAACCGTGCTCTTGCAGAACTTCTCTATCAGGAATGCATTGGCTGTACGGAAGTTTCATGTTGATGAAAGGAATATCACGCATCTCAACAACGTCCGTCTCTCCATATCTCAGCTTGAGCGTTTGCTTCATACACACGTACTCGTCAGGATCATTTTCTAAGAACTTGATTGAAATGGAACCGCGAGGATCCCATCCACACAGACTTTCGGCAAGTTCTTTTGTGCATAGCGTGACGTCAGCACCGGTATCGATCAGCGCATAAAAATACAAGGGTTGTGGAATCGAGTGGTCATCTCCCTGTCTGATAGCCTTTAAAGTAATTATAGGTACTGTTGGGATGCCTGACGTATGTTTTTCAATGACATTTAGATTGGAACTTACAGGCTTGTACACCATGGTCTCTTGGGTTCGACTCTCCACGTTTCCCCCGTTGTCTTGACACCCATGCAGCAAATCAGAATGGCCACCCTGACATTTGAAACATGGATTCTGGTTAGGGCAGTATCTTGCCAGGTGTCTTTTTAAACAGTAAAAGCACAGTCCTTTTTTCATAACAATCAATCTTCTTTCTCGAACATCCATCTCCAAAAACTTCCTGCACTCCACAGTGCTGTGAGAGGCATTCGGATGGATGGCACAAGGGCTGTCTTCTTGGGAATGTACATTTCTTTGAATTCCTTGGGACGTGGTTGGCTCCGTAATTTGCCTTGCTCTTGGCTTACTTCCAGATGGCCGGCAATCAGTTGTTACCACGTTGATAACTCTTCCACCGAGGTCATGTCCAAAACGATTTCGCGTGGGCTTGTCTGGTTTTTTACTTCTATCATCTTCTCCAATGATTGCTGATATATCGTAAGTGTGTCTTTCTCTAAATTGTAGATTGGATATTTGATCATCCAAAAATGTTAGAATTGTTTTAAATCGCCACGCTCTAAAATCTCTGTGCACTTGAGTGAAAAGGTTGTACAACGTCGGATTAAAGCAATCAACAATTCGAAATAATAATTTAGGACGTGTCAATTCTTCCTCCATTTCAATAGACCGAGCAACTCCTTCTAAATTCCTCAGCTGAGTTCGGTACGATTGCAGTGAAGAGACTCTGCTCTCCAATGATCCTTTTGTCCACTTTATCCCACGAATTGCGTTATCAAGTAATTCTCGCGGATCTCCGTACAAATCTTCTAGGATATCCCAAATTCTGTTTAACGCGTCCTGTGGGTTTCGCATAATCCAAGCTCCCTTAATATGCTCGTACACAGAGTCCGAAACCGAATTTGCAATCTTCTGCAGCAATGTGTATGGATCGGAGCTCCACAGAATTTGGTAATCTCTCATTAACTGTTGGCGGAACATTGGGTAATCTAAACATCTTCCACTAAATTGTCTTGCTGTGTCTCTTCTACAAGTCTCATACATCGTCGCGAAGTTTGCCTGTAAACGGCCTTCCAAATGGCCCTGCTCATAGGCTCTTTGGATTGTTTTTCTTCCCAGCCCCTGTCCCCCCATGTGGTCTCTAGACCTTCCAAACATTGGTTTGGTCTCACTAGGAGAATCACAGTTGTTGTAAACTTCTGGGAAGGCTGGACTATGGTTAATTCCACTGCTGACAGGGTCGTTTAAAGCTCGTGCTCGTCCATAATCCCAGGATGTGCTTGGATTCCACTTGTCCTTACCTTTATTCTCCCATGGTGTAGACGTTAGTGGTGGTTGCGTTTTCATGATGCTAAAGGGTTCATTTTCACCTGCGCTGCATCGATTTCTCGATAGAGCTTCATTTTGAAGAGGATCTTGATTTCTTCTATTAACCAGCGTATCTGGTGATTCCTTCATTCTGACCTTGTTGTGCTTAACATCAATTTTTATTTCTTTTGGCTGCGAGACCATGTGTTGTCCCGTTTTGGAAGGGTGCTGGTTGTAAGGTCTCTGGGGGTTTTGCTCCACTGATGTTCTCACTTCTAGACAACCGGATGCAACTGACGATGTATCGGAGGTTTCTCCGCTTTCTGAAGTGCGTCTACATGCTTTTTGGAAATAACGCCCCAACTTTATTTCAATTGAATCGTCAAATTGAAGTACCAATTTCTTAACACGAGGAATGGCAGGAATGGTGATACCCTGCCTCTCCTTGGTTTCGGCCTCTGCGATCCATTGTCTTAGCAAAATTTTATATGAAGAGAGAGCTCTTGATGTGTAATCGTAAATAGCCTTTACTACGGCGACATCGTTATCCTCTCCGTTATACGCATATTCTCGTAAAGTCAATATCATTATTTGAAGTTCACGAGAATATGTCATTAAAAGTCGATGATTATCAAGAGGGATATAATCGCTTAGCTCCACCCATGGCCGTTTGATTTCATCCAACGCTTCTTTGATTCTTTCATCATTCAAAGAAGGGGCAGGCGCTGTTGTCTCAAACAGCTGAAGTTTATCCATTCCGTCCATCTTTTTCCAAATCTTCTTTCCGTTAAATAGTTGGGATATTGTAGATGAATAGATAAGATAGTATAGCACAATCTAGTTTAGAGATATCTATGAATGCTTCTTCGTGCCTGCACTTAGTAAGATAAGTTTTTCTTTCAATTTTAGTAAAGGGACTTAAGCAATAAGTGAGCAATATTATATATTTGTGCAATAAAAAGGGTTGCAACAAGTACGTGCGAAATCTGTGGCGAACCAACCCAACAACCTATGGCACCGCTACGCAAGTCGCTCACGTATCTAGCAGCCGTCCCAGCCCCACACACAGGTAGCGACGCCAAGAAACAAAAAAGCACTGACCTGAGTGAATTCAATCGATTGGTCGACAAAGGGCACGTCTTGATTATGCAGTCGATGTCTGCTTGTCTCAATACTCCGTCAATAGTCCGTAAGTCCGTAAATAATCCATAGTCCGTAAGTCCGTGAAATCAATAGTCCGTGAATAATCAATAGTCCGTAAGTCCGTGAAAATCAATAGTTCGTGAATAATCAATAGTCCGTAAGTCCGTGAAAATCAATAGTTTGAATAAGGTAATCAGTTAATCCGTTAAAGGACGGTTTTTAAATTTGTAGGAACAGCGACCTCTTCCGGCCGCTTCGTGTTCAATCACAAAAAGCAGTCCCTTCCCTTTAGATAGTGCACTACGTGGCGTAGTGTCTTTCCGTACTGATCGTAAGTTCGAGATTTGAACTTGTGTCCAAAAAATTCTTTCAATAAACCGCTTCTTCGCGAGAAGAGGTTCACTTCCGTGTGGAAAAAAGGAATTTAATGTAAAATATTCCTGAGTCTAAACACCAGGAATATAATGATTCTATTTGCGCGGGGTGAATTTTAACACGAGTTTAGTGTTAATTGCACTGTAGCTTGTTTCCTTGCACTATTCCTGAGGTCTTCGCTTCGATGTGAAAACACGCCCGGTGCAACTTCAAACTGTATTTTCAGGTAAATAACACACATTGAAACTAATTGTAAAGTGGTTCATTGTCCCGACACTTAATTAGCAAACTCGTCAACTATATCATATTATAGATGCTGTTAAATTCCTTAATTTCTCCGTCTATAAAATACAAATTAGTTATCATCTCTAAAGTCCAAACTGGTCCAACACTTAACTAGCGCGATGTAACTTTTCAAATGAAGGGTGTGGTAATTTCTTATTGCATGAATGAGCCGTATCGTCACGCACCAATAATTAGTTTTTTGAATAAGATTTTAAAGGGTTCACGTTACACCTCATATTTGCAGCAATTCATGCAACACTTGGATGCTCCGGTGGGCTGTTGGTGAGCAAAAGATATTGCCATTTGCAGTTCCCATGATCTGGCGTGAACCAATTGACCATGTTAGAGATTGTTGTATTTGTTTAACTGATATAAAAAGATTTTCTAAATAAGCAAATCGAAAATTGTTTATCCAAGTTGTCAGCCTGCCCTGAACCAGCTTCGCATGGTACTGACATTCCAATTCCAAAAGCTCCTTCTCCAAAATCTTGATCTGAACCAGAGAGTTCAGAGTCTTGATCTGAACCAGAGAGTTCCAGCGAGGCAACGTCAAGTGATTTGAAACATGTTTGCAGCCACATTAAAAGCATTGGAACTTACTTGAAAAAGAAACTAAACATTCAGAGTTTGGTCATCGCAATGAAAAACTCAGTTCATTCTTTGACTTTTATAATGGCTTGTGATTCTGTAATGACGTTAGTGACTTAATGGCTAAGTTGTGGTATGAACACAAGTGTGACAATTGATGACTATTTATTGATTCGAACAAAATAAATCTAAAGGCAATGCTTTTTCATAATGGTAATACTCACCCATCCATACCTGTAGCACATGCAGTACAACTAAAAGAAACTTACGAGACAATGAAGCTGATTTTAAACGCTCTTCAGTACGCTAAATATTCTCGAAAGATTTAAGGAGACTTACGTAAGTTATATTCCTCATTTTAGAACTGCAGTTAGGCTACAAAAAACATTTCCGTTTTTTTGTGCTTTTGGGATAGTCGAAATGACGGCAACCATTTTACTAAACGGCATGGGAACTGTTAAATAGATATAATGTTAAGCAGGTGCCTTTAGCTGATCCGAAAAATGTCCTTTTTCCACCACTTCACATTAATTTAGGATTAATGAAGTGCTTTATCAGAGCAATGGATCATTAAGATTCTGGAATTAAGTATTTAAAAGAAAAGTTTGGATCTTACAAAGTAATGCTAAGCTAAGCGCTGGCACTTTGATTGGTCCAGAAATTCAAAAACTTTTTACTGATGAAAATTTTGCAAAACATCTTAACCTTTAGGGAACAATTTTATAAATTCCTTTTTGACAAATAATTATTTTTTCATGTTTTAACACTAGAATTACCAGTGCGGTCATTTTGACCGTGTTTGATTTTTAGTCGCTGATATCTCTGCTTAGATAAATGTTAGAATATTGAAATTTTCTGAATTTTCCTAAGTCTTAATCAACTTTTATCATGTTAATTTTTATTGCATTACAATAAGCATAGTGGTGGGGCGGGAAGCGATTGTTTAACAATGTACAGAAGCTGAAGCCCATAGAGTGAGAAAATAAGATGGATCAAAACTACCACTAAGTGAACTAAACGCTTTTATTTTCTTGCTGTATGTACAAGGAGCATTATGTGGAAAGAACCAACCGATTCTTGAGTTTTGGGATAAAAATTGGGGGGTACCTTTTTTCCAGAAACCATGGGTAGAAATCGCTTTTGCGAAATCATGAGATTTCTTTGATTTGATATGCGGAGTACAAGACTATCTCGACTTCAAACGAATAAATTTGTTTTGATTTCTGGGATAAGTTTGTTGAAAACTGTATTGTTTGCTACAAACCAGGAAAAAATATTACAGTGGAAGAACAATAGGAAGGTTGCATGTGACGTCACGGATTTCGCGCCAAAAAAAGTGGATGACCAAAAGCTCTAATTTATGCTGGAGAGGTATAGGGCGAACACCAACTTTTGGGGTTATTTTGAAAACTAATGAAAAATTAATTAAAATTTGGAATGAATTATTGCCAGTTGGATTCTCAGAAACAAATAAATTTGACCAAAAGCAATTTGGTTGAGATTTGGTCTTTCAGTTGGCTAGTATAAGCCTAGCATAGTGGGATAATTTTTAAAAAAATGCCCCTAAGAGAAGTGTCATCTAACTACCATTTGCTCCTCACTTAAAAATAGACAATACGAATTAGATACCAGTCGGTACATTAGCAAAAACAACCATTATTTGATCATTACTACCGGTACGGTAAGCTTGCCGGTAAGCTTACTTGCTGTCTCCATGAGCAAGGCATTTAACGGTATGCCTCCATCTTTATGTGGCAAACAGGTGGTGAGGCCAAGCAGTCTACCCGTCGCGGTGATCCAGTGTGACAAAAGACATGCAAACAGAGCATGAGCTCTACGCATGAATGAATAAATCGGTACCGTAATTTTTGTATTACCCTTGGTCCAGCAGCCTAGGTAATAGCCCAAACAATTGTTTAAAGAGTGGATAAGGTCACACAATTACATCTGACATATCAATATGACTGGCCTGCAATTACTATTGACCAAAAATTTCAAAAACTTACTGATTTTATCCAACAATAACTAATCCAGCATATGTCAAACGGTACAGGAATCTGCCCTGTCATTTAGGCTACAGTATAACTTAAGTTTTCAACTTTTCAGAATGCTTATGCCACTAAATATACTGTATAAGTTACACATTACAATTAACTTAAACTCATCATTCCCAAGCACGCTGATTAATCGAATATGAAACCAGAGACGTAGCAGCCGCCCCCCAAACCCCCCAATTGGGGGGCCCAGGCCAACTTTCGGGGCCCAAGTTAGTCTGAAATTGCTTTTTGGCTACGTGACTATTTTCAGTTCAGCAGACTTGTTTACAACCGATTTAAACTGTAGGAAGAAATTGGCTTGTGACATCATAAGTGAATGCAACGTCCTTTTATCTCGCAGAATCTAGAATATTTCGATTGATTTTCTGGTAGAATCTTGAATATTCGATCGACGTAACAATGCCGTTGTTACGCAACAATCATAGAATGGTCTGGAATTCTGTTTGGCTATAAATACCGGGACAATATATATATATACACTGCAGAGTGCAGATAAAGTATTTTATTGACATTGTATAGAATGAAACGTTCAAAAAGTGGTGCTCAAAAGAGAAAAGAAGCAGCCATTGCTCGAGATGCTGTAGCGAAATTGCCCAAGATGACAGATTTTTTCAAGATTATTGAGCAGAGTAGACCTGGCACTAGTACCGAGAGGGATGAAGAAAACTATAGTGTACAAGAAAAAGAAGACTATGACGATCAGCATCAAAGTGATTGTGAATTTCCAGAAAATGTAAGTTGTGATTTACCTGCCAATACGCAACCTTCAATATCAAAAATATCTGAATCTCAATTTACCCCTATCCCTGATGACCCATGTAAATGGCCTGAAAGTATTTCTGATGCTCAACGATGTGATATAGTAAAGCGTGGACCGCATCAACTAATAATGAATTTTCCATATAATAACACAACTCCAAGGCGACGTTTTTCCTCCAACCATTATAAACGTGTGTTACCTAATGGTGAAAGTGTTTCACGGTCGTGGCTAGTTTATTCTTGGGAATCAGATCAAGTTTTTTGCTTTTGTTGTAAGCTATTTGGAAAAACACTAAGCCCCTTTTGTAGTGGTATAAACACATGGGAGATTTTTTCGAAAAAACTGAAAGACCATGAAAACGGCATTTCCCACCAAGAATGCTGCAATCAATGGATGTTGCTAGCTGAAGGGATAAGAAATTCATCCACTATCGACAAACGCGAGATGAATATTTTTTTCAATGAAAGACGTTGTTGGAGAAATGTTTTAGAGAGACTTATCGACATTGCCTTGTATCTATCGGAAAGGAATCTTGCTTTTAGAGGATCTGAAGAAGTCTTAGGATCTCCTCACAATGGAAATTTTCTGGGTATATTTGAGCTTTTGGCAAGAAGAGATCCGATCCTAAAAGAGCTTCAAGACAGAATCAAGAATAAAAACACTAAAGATCACTATTTGAGTCCTACCATACAAAATGAACTAATTAAATTGCTAGCGACAGAAGTTGAAAAAGAAAATTTACAGCAATTGAAATTGGCAAAATATTTTTCTATAATTTTGGACTGCACTCCAGATATGTCACATCATGAACAAATGTCTGTCATTCTCCGTTATGTACTATGTAATGAAGAAGCTGCTGTTGTTAAAGAAACATTTTTTGGCTACTTGAGAATAAGTGACAGTACTGGGAAAGGCTTGTTGGACGCTTTCTTAGAAAAAGCGACCGAACTGCAACTCGAATTGTCTGATTGTCGAGGTCAGTCATATGATAATGGTGCTAACATGAAAGGAAAACATTCTGGGGTCCAAGCAAGAATGCTAGACATCAATCCTAAAGCTGTTTACGTGCCCTGTGCAAACCATACCCTTAACTTAGTTGTTGTTGACAGTGCTAATTGATCGACGGAAGCATTGACATTTTTTGGAGTACTTACAAGGTTGTATGTGCTGTTTTCTTCCTCTGCTCAGCGTTGGGAAATTTTGAAGAAACATGTGGAGCTGTCCATAAAGTCACAATCTGATACTCGTTGGGAAAGCAGAATTAAATGCATCAAACCTCTTCGATACAATTTAAAAGAGCTGTTGTTGGCACTGAAAGACTTGGAAGCCATTTCCATAGAAAGAAAAGATGGAAGAGCTGCCTCAGAAACAAAATCGTTGATAGCTCATTTATCAAAATGGAGTTTTCTTTTGTCGGTGTTTATTTGGTATGATATCCTATTCCAAGTCAATAAAGCAAGCAAGATTCTTCAATCGTATGGAGTCTCCCTTCATACAATGGAAACGGAAATCCAGGCAACTGAAAAGTTTTTGCAAAACTATCGCACAACGGGTTATGACAGTGCTTTTTGTTTTTTTGTTTTTGTTTTATTTGCCATATTTATCCTCCATTCACGAGAAAGCGAATTGTATCGCTATACTTTGGACGGTAAGTCCGCACTCGCTTGGGAGTTGCCTTTCTCGAGGTTTATGGGTCACCTGTCTTTCACATAAAGGTGGGGCGTCCCGTTAAGTGCCTTGCCCAAGGACACAACAAGCGAACTTGCCGGCTTGTTCTCCACAACCTCCCCTAAATGCCGAGCGCCAAGCAGGGAAGCTGCGGATGCCATTTTTTAAAGTCTTTTGGTATGACTCGACAAGGGGAATGAGCCCCAGGTCTACCGACTGCGAAGCGGACGCTCTAACCACTACGCCAAAGCTTCAGTGCCGCAACATCTGCTGTTGAAATAGCACAGGATTTGGATATTGATCCTTCTTTTCCTCCGTCAAGAAGTGGAAAGAAAAGAAGATTGTTTGATTACCAAGGTGAAGAGGAACCACGAGCTACTCCTGAACTGAAATTTAAAAGCAAGTTTTTCTATCTATTAGTAGACCAGGCTATTATGTCAATAAAGGAGCGCTTTAATTTGTTACGTGAGGTTTCTTCCGCCTTTTCGTTTTTGTACACACGAGACAAACTTTTGCTTGTGCAACAAGAAAATGCTCTTCTTACTTGCTGTAAAGAGTTCCAAAAAAAGTTCGGTGACATTGATTCTGATGAAATGAGCGCTGAGCTACAGCGGTTTGTTTTAATTTTACAAAAAAAACGCAATCTCAAAACGGCTCAAGACTTTCTGAACTATCTTCTAAAGACTCATTTATTTGAATTGTATCCGAATGTGTACATCGCACTTGGAATCTTACTAACTTGCCCCGTGACTGTTGCCAGCGCTGAAAGAAGCTTCAGCAAATTGAAACTGATCAAAACTTTTAATAGAACGTCTATGACAGACAGTAGACTATCTTCATTAGCCATGTTGTCAATCGAAAATGACTGCGCCCGATCTCTTGATTATGACAATGTCATAACAGCATTTGCGAACAAAAAGGTTCGCTCCAGACTATTTAAATGATACTGTGTTTTTATAACTTTTTCATGTTTTTCAGTGTCATTGCTTTCGTTTCGCAGTGTCTGCATAAATGTCCTACTGAACTCTGGCATCGGTGCCGAATTTTTTATGACTTGCACCTTCGGTATCGGCATGCTTTATTCTGACATTAGCCTGTTTACTTATGTACAAATTGTGGTGTATTTTCTTAATGCAGCTTTTCAATTTTACACCTCTAAAGTGATATGATCTGTGCGCAGGGGCTCTTGCACTTACTTTGGGGGGGGGGCCAAAGTTGGAGTGCTACGGGACTGTATGAAACCCTCACAGAAGCTGGCTACAAATAAGCCTGCATGTTTAGCCCATAAAATTAGCCCAACTATTAGCAATAACAAGCAAACCTTAGCACCTCTTATCTTACTTTGACCTTAGATTCATTCCTTAACATCAGTAAAACAACATATTTAACGTGCATTCAACAACTGTCACGTTTCTTCATTTGCTTTGCAAAAAACGATATCACTCCTATTCAATTCAATGCAAAGACACTGACTTTGGCCATCCACTTTTTTTGAAAGCGCATTTTGATGACGTTTGATCACGTGCGTGCAACCTTCCTATTATTCCCTACTAATACCCGCTGCAGATTTATACAATATATGGCCAACAAACCGGACAAATTCGGTATCAAATTATGGATAGCTGTTGATTTGGAATCTAAATATATCCTGAACGCCAAGATGAAACCAGGCCAGTTACGCAAAGGTTGTCTGAGAGTGTGATAATAAAGTTAGTGGAGCCATATTTGGGCAAAGGAAGGAACGTCACAACTGACAACTTTTTTACTTCGATTCATCTTGCCACACAGCTCCGGAAAATAAAGACGTCACTTGTCGGGACCTTAAACAAAATGGGAAAGGAAGTGCCGCCACTGGTAAAAACTTTACAGCAGAGCACATATTCCAGCAAACTCTTGCAAACAAAAAACGAAAACAACCAAGCCACAACCTTGACAGTTTACCAGCGCAAACAAAACAAGAACGTTTGTATTCTTAGCACATTCCACTCCTCTGTTATGGTCGACACAACAACAACAAAAGAAACCAGAAACATTTGCATTCTACAACAAAACTAAATGTGGTGTGGACGTTGCTGGCCAGGTGGCACGACAATACACGGTGAAGGCAGGTACACGACGGTGGCCGGTAGCTGTCTTTTACAGCATTTTGAACCTTGCTTGTATCACTGCCTATGTGTTGTACAAGAAGAAAACTGGAGATGCTATCTCGAGAAGAAATTTTATGTTTCAGCTCGCCACTGAACTGAGAGAAGCTCATGTTCAAGGAAAGACAGCTCCACCAGCCGCAGTTTTGCCTCCACTTTTCAACAATTTTTATCAAACTTCGATAGTTGACGGAAGCAGAAATCGAATGCAATGCCAAGTTAGTGTAAACTGTGAGCAAAACAAATCTGCAAAATTCTGTTGTAGATCAGTTTGCGGAAAGTGTACAGGTTGTGTAAAAATTGAATGTGTGCTTTGTGCTGAGCGCTGCTGATTTCTTTGTTTTTGTATGCTTTTGAATAGCTACTTGTGGTCTCTTTGTAACCAGAAGTATGATAAAAAATAACAATTTGATGAGCTCATTTTAATGTAAATTGTTTTTCATTTAATTTCAGTGTGCATGTTTGTTGTAAATACAATAAAAACTTTGAAAAAATTTCAGCTACGCAACTAAAAAGAAGATTGAAAGCCTACAGTGTACTTCGGAGATCAGGTCTTATGCAGTATATTCCAGGACAAGATATTAAAAAGGAGCCTAAAGCGCACCAAACTTGCACCTGCAAACATTCAAGTCATTACTGGGTATACTACAAAAGTTAAAAATACTTATAAGATACAGTAAAGCTAAAATTATTGCTGATTATTTTCTTTATTGGACAAACGATCATTTTGACCGCTCGCGGTAATTTTAGGTAGGTCCAAAACGCGGTAATTCTAGTGTTAAACTGGTAGCATGACTTAAATCGAATTTGTGACTTAAATCTGAAAAAAAATTCGCATTCTTTCCAGGGAATTCACAAACTGTAAGTGATAAACACGGTGAAAGATTTAACTAGGACATTGCGCTTGTGGAAACATGCTGCAAAGGAAAACGTGATGCTAGTATAATGCAAAACTATTTTTGGTTTTTACAGAAAGAGAGTGAAACGAAATATTATCGCAGCGCAAAGCGTGTCAAAGTACAATAGATTTAGTATTGTTCTGTATGTGGCCGTGAACTCTTTCTTGTGTTATCACATTTTTCCAATTTAATAATTCAACATTAACTGAACTGATAAGCAAACTTTTTGTTGTTTCAACACTGTTTATGTCACATCTCGTATCGTTGTATCGCTAAAACCTGACGTGATGAAGAAAAACTAAAATCAGATTTGAAATCAGTGACAAAATATAGTCAAGACCAGCAAAAATCACTGAGCCACAAAAAACATTTTTTGTTGTACATTGTTATTTATTGTGTTTTATGATATTCAAATCATTTAATGTATTTTTTAATGATTGCAGGTTCCTCTTTTATTTTAATTAGTTCTTCTGAAATAATAGTCTTTAAGGTTCTAGTAAAGCATGTTATACCCTTTTTAAAAAATGAAAATAATGTTCTAAGTGTTGATGAAGTTACATTTCTTCATGACAAAGCTCCGTGTTTTGAAGCAATCGCCACTCAACAACTTTTGAAAAGCAACAACATTGATTTCTTCGACAACAGTCAGTGGCCAGGTTCATCACCAGATTTAAATGCAACTGAAAACTTGGGAGCTATTCTAAAAAAACGTGTTGAAGATAGAATTTTAAAGATTCCTAGCATGGAAAGAAATTCAGTGGAAATCTTAAAGACTATTATTTCAGAAGAACTAATTAAAATAAAAGACGAACCTGAAATCTTTGCTAATCTTCTTAAATCGTATCCTGCAAGCTTAGATGCTGTTAGAAAAAACCATGGTGGTCATACTGATTACTAGTTAGGATTGATTTAATGTACGGAATAAATTTCTATTTTAATATAATTTATAACAATATTTTTGTTTTTTTTCTAGTCCTTTTGGATTGAGCTCTAAGGGGGGTGAATATCTTTGTGATACACCCTGTACATAGGCTTACCATACGTCCCGTTTTAGCCGGGACAGTCCCGTTTTTTGGGCCTTGTCCCGGTCAGTAAATCGAAAGTCCAGGTTTTTCATTCAGTCAGCCAGCATAGTTAGAACTACGGTGTATAAACGTTTGACTCGGTAAGCAAAGGCAATATGACAACGAACTCTATCTTGATGACGATTTGGGCCGGGAGTGATAGAAAAGAGGCAGAAAAGCAGGTGATGGCCTTTTCATGGAGCACGCCCCCGTTTTGGGTGGAATTCATTGATATGCAGCAGAGCTAAGGTAAATTCCATCCCAAATGGAGTTGTGCTCCAAAAATAAAGGTCAACATCTAAAGTAGTGTCCGGACTTGCCCCGTCGCTCATAGTCAAACTTGATGTCCTGAAGCGTCCCGTTTTTTGATCACAAAATTATGGTAAGCCTAATACTAAACGAAATACAAAGATACATAAGTTTTTATTTTTGTACAGCAGAGGCCATGCCGTCAGTTTTCTTATTAGGTCTCGAAATTTCTAGCACCCGCCCTGTTTGGGGGCTACCTTACTTGGCTATCATTTAAAAATATGTGCCTTCCCACGCTTCTTTTGTTAGCACCACAACCCTCTCGTGGCCACTATTAGGTTACGGCTTATCGGTTGATAATCCTTGCTTTACAGTAAAAAGCGCTATTCGCAACTTCCCTGCTTGATGCTCAGCACAAAAAAGATAGTAAAGAGAACAACCAGTGTCGTTGCTACAGAGACCAGGGGGGGCCGTGCCACTCTGATGGGTGCTTGCGTCCCCCTATTTTGGATTACTCTAAATTCATTGTTTTGTTTGGAGTACCACGCAACGACAACACAACAAACAATAGTATTAAGAGACTTAAATTTCTGATGCAAAATATTTGAAAAATTCTATTTGAATAAGGTGGAATGCATGTGTAAGGATTTTGTAAGTGGTGGTTAACGATTGTTATTAAATAATATCTGAAACATTTTGATATCTGAAAGATTCTAACAATTTGAAGAATGACCTCAGCACAGTTGGCAGAAGTAATGAAGAAGCTGGATGAAGTATCAAAACGCCAAGATGAGTATAACAACCAATACTTGTCTAACTCATATAATACTAAGCCTACAGATAGCTCTGTTCCTGCTTCTTTTTCAGATGCCACCAGTGCCCAGGGTTTGCTACTGGATGATCTAAATAAAATGGTTGCGACTCTTAAAATTTCGGTTGAGCAACTGGCTGATCAGATGTACCAGAATCAAAGACACTTGGATGATCTGGAGCAATACAGCAGAAGTAACTGCCTCATCCTACATGGGTGTACTAATCTTCCAGAAAAAAAAGGCAAGTAATTTAGACTTTGAAAATTTTGTCTTAAAAACTCTAAATTCCAGAATCAAATTGTCTCAGCCAATTACTAATACAGACATCAACATCTGCCATGTTCTGCCTTCTCAAAAAGCTAAAAATACAATCATTATTAAATTTGTGCGCCGTACAGTTAGGAACCTGGTGTTTGCCAACAAATCCCAGCTCAAAGCAGCAAAGAATTCCGACCCAAAATTATCGTTAACAGAATCACTTACAAAACGACGATTTCAACTGCTTGCTAAATCACAGGAAGCATTTGGATTCCAAAACGTCTGGACACTGAAGGGGAATATATATTGCTATTTTGAAGGCAAGAGGCACTATATTGATGATTTTGGAGATATCTCAAAGATTAGATTTCCATGCTGAGTCCCACAACTTGCTTGCTTTTTATTGTTAACCACACCTCATGACATACCAAAAACCGTTTTTTTTAAAGCTTTAGATAATTCTTTTTTTTTGTATTGCAATTCATTTTTTTGTATTAATTTTCTTTTCAACTTTATATTTCTTGTGTTTTTTGTAATGTCGCAAAATGCATTTTTTTAATGAAAACAGTCAAAAATCTAATTTTGAAAACAGAAGCAACAACTTTACATTACCAGCACTTACAAACCTAAATAAGGAAAATTTAACCCATTGTGCTGAGAGCCTTAATTTGATGTTTAGTGACAGTGATCAGAGCAGTAAAAACAGCAATGCAGACTTGGACTTTGAGGCTTTAATTAGTACCAGCCAATACATTGACATATCTAAATTGGATGACTTTGTAACTGATGAGATACCTGAAGGTAAATTATTAGCTTTGGAACTAAACATGAGATCATTAGTAAATAATGCTAATTTTACCAAGTTGGAGGCACTGCTATCATTTATGACATACAAACCAGAGATTATATCTATTTCAGAAACTTGGATAACTCCTCTAAGCTCAGGTGCTTTCTTAAATCTACCAGGTTACCAGTTTGTTCACAACTCTAGGCTTCATTTCAAAGGGGGAGGAGTAGCACTTTATGTCAAAGACACAATTAGGTTTCATGTTTTGACTGAACTCACCACTATGCATGAAAGGCTATTTGAATCTATCTTTGTCAAATTAGAATTGCAAAATGAAAGTATTATCTGTGGAACAATCTATAGATCTCCTTCACATGACACTGGATCAAATCAAATATTTTTTGACAACTTAAAAGAAACTCTTGAGTCTATAAAGAGCAACCACAAATGCTTTATATTTGGTGATCTTAATTATAATCTCCTTCAACATGATAATAATATGGTTAGTGATTTACTGGACATTATGTCAGATAATTCATTTTATTCATTGTGTAGCGTGTCGCGCCTCGCTCTTCATCAAGCTACCATGCCAAACATCTTTTTGTCTTTTTTTTACATTGTTTTTATTAGTTTGCTTTCGGCGGTTTAGCACCTTGCTCCCGCCGATGTGTGTGTGATTCTAGTTCTTTACTGTTAGAGCTGCATTTGCTAGTTTGCAACTTCGTGCGTCCCCAGTTTGACGCCCAGCTCACGCACCTTTGCTGTTTTACCCTATGATTTTACTGTAATATTAACTGACGAAGTACATACCGTCAGGTTTGTAGCCGCTCGGCTATCTCTGTTTCAAGTACATCGTGCTCCTATAGTTCGCACGCCTGGCGATGTAACCTCACGCCAGGAATCTAGCCTGCATGGCTTTCCGGCAACCTAGCCGTGATATTGCAACGCGTATTGTTTACTATTATTGTATGCGTCTAAAATCACACACACATATTTTTATTTTTTTATTAGGGCTAGATTATGTTTATTTTTGTTTTCTCTTGGTAGCTCGGTGATCGGCTTGCCTTTCCCGCCTTTAGGTTGTTTATCCGTTATTTTTTGTTAATGTGACGTGTGCAGTGCCCTGTTTACATAGACGTGTGCAGCGACCTAATTCCTGGTGTCGCGTGCAGATTTTGTTACCGACCATGTGGTCGGAGATATTGTGCTCTCTTTCTTCGTCGATCGCCGTGGCGGACGGACGTGTTCTGGTTGTCTGTCATGTTTCTCGTACGTTGTTGATCGTCGTGGCAGAAGGACGTGATTTTTGATTATCTGCCACAGCTTGCGCAAATTGATGGAATAAAATATTGCTGTAGTGCTTTCTTCCTTGTGACTGCCATAGTTCCCAGCAATTGGGATTCAGTCAGCACGTTATTGCTCGAAGGATCTTATTTCCTACAATTGATAAACAAATCTACTCGCATTACAGACACTAGCGCAACTATTTTAGATCATGTGTGGACAAATTTGTATTCTGAAAACATCAAAACAGGAGTGCTTCTTCATCCTATTTCCGACCACTTACCTATAATTACTTGTTACTATACCAATCAAATAAAGCATAAGCTAGAAGACAAAATCAGAATTTTTGACCAAGTAAACATTGAAAAATTTCAAAAACACTTAGAAGAAATAAATATAAATTTGATATTACAAGAAACTAATCCCAATACAGCCTTCTGTATGTTTATTAATAAATACACTACTATTTTTAATCAGTGTTTCTCCCTGGTAAAAAAAAGATTTGTTAGAAAAAGCAAGAACTGGTTTGATGAAGATTTGCTAAAACTAATGAAAGAAAAAGATAAGTTATTTAAAAAATATATTGCCAAAAAGAGTACCCTAGCCAAAGCAAAATACAAAGAAGCTAGAAATAAATATTTTCATAGGATTCAAGAAAAAAAGGAAGCTTTCTTTGCATCAATTCTTGAAAAACAAAAACACGATATTAAAAAGACATAGCACACCATTAACATTCTTTTAGGGAAAACTAAAAACCATAGCTGCACTTCCTTAAGTATTCGTGGAGAATTATCTACCGATGATGCAAAAATAGCTGACCACTTCAATAAACACTTCACAACGATTGGTGGTAACCTAAAGAAAGACATGAACCACACCGGTGCTAAATTTGATGATTATCTTGGTTCGTCATACCCGCACTGTATGTATGTAAACCCCACTTGTGTCTCGGAAATTAAGAATATTTTATCTGGCATGCAATCAAAAAACAGTTGTGGTTTAGATGAAATCCCAATGTCAATTCTTAAATTATCACCAGATAGTATATTGTTAATACTATGTCACATTTTTAATCTTTCATTGGGTCAAGGTAAATTTATTAATGATTTCAAAAAGGCCAAAATAATCCCAGTGCACAAAAAAGGATCCAAATCTGATGTAAACAATTATCGACCAATCAGTTTACTACCTGTTATGTCCAAAATTTTGGAAAGAATTTTCTACTAAAGGCTTTGTTCATTTTTGAGCCAAGTAGATTTTTTCCATCAATATCAATTTGGCTTTAGAAAAAAAACATTCCACAAGCAATGCTCTCACAGTTATGGTAGAAAATGTTACAAAAGCATTTGAAGAAAAAAAATATACACTGGGTGTTTTCTTGGATCTGTCAAAGGCTTTTGACACGATTGATCATAACATCTTACTTTACAAATTATATCACTATGGAGTTAGGGGACTACCCTATGAATGGCTTAAAAGTTATTTAAGTAATAGATTTTTACAAACTAAAATCAATGGGAAATTATCAGCTCCTGCATTAATTAACTTAGGCGTCCCACAAGGGTCAATTCTTGGTCCATTATTGTTTTTGATATATGTTAATGATCTTCCGAAATGTCTTTCTTCTGGTCAAGCTATCATGTTTGCTGATGATACAAACTTATTCTTCAATCCTGTTTCATATACTGAACTATTTAAAAAGGCAAATGAAGAATTGCACCAAGTTGATTCCTGGCTTACCGCAAACAAGCTTACTTTAAACATTGAAAAAACTAAAGTCATAACTTTTAAAACTCCTAATAGCCCTCCAGTCCCACCTAATCTTGAAATCAAGCTAAATGGCAATGCATTTGACAAGGTAACATCTATTAGATTTTTAGGTGTAACAATTCACGAGCATCCAACGTGGAAATCTCACATGGAATTGCTGCTGAAAAAAATTAGAATGGGCCGTGGCATCATGCAAAAAATAAAACCCTATCTTAACCAAAAATCACTTCAATTGCTCTATTATAGCATGATTCAAAGTCACTTTCAATACTGTATTCCTGGTGTTTCAACAACAAAACACTGATTCACAGACTCCAAAACACAACAAATAAAGTCATTCGATTAGCATTTAATGCCAAAAAAGATGACATAACAGCAGTTATGAAAAAGCATAACATTATAACAATAGAACAAACTGCTCAATTGGAGATAGTTAAATTTATGCACAAATATTTTAATAACATGCTACCGCATGCATTTAATAGCTTCTTTCAGCACAACTATCGAAACTGCAATGCTGATAGGTCACGGTCGAAAGCTAAGGTATTTCCTAAATTTTGCAGAATTAAACTAACCCAGCAGTTATTCAAATACAAAGGTCCTGTGCAATGGAATAAGCTTTCTCCAGCATTAAGAGAAATAAAATCTTTGAAATCTTTTATCAACCAATCAAGGCAGTTCTTTATCACTTCATAAATTTTTAATCCACTTAAAATTTACATCTTGAAAATGTGACTGCTTATGATATAGTCTTTTACAGTGCAATGGTTTCTGTGTTCTTTTTTCTGTTTTCAGATGGAACCTCTGAAGGTAGTGACAGTGAAGTGAGAACAGTCAACCATGAACAATCAATTCATAAAGAGCATTGAACTACTGAAACTTCATCATTGCATATCAGATTAGAATGATAAGTTATTTTCGTCCTTTTAAGGTCTCTGCATCAAATTGATTATTAATTTAGTTGATTAAATTTTACGTAAACAATGCAGCTGGGAATACCATAACGGTACTACTAGCTCACAGTAACTTCTTTTTTATAATAGCTATGTGTTTAATCTAGTCCTAGGTGTATGACTTAAAACTACAACCGGCGACAGCGTTTATGTGCCTTGAGACGTAAAGGAGCTGTCTCTTAGCTGTCGTTGCTCCCAGGTCACCCTTGGGCAAGGTGTAGCACCTGATAGCCTCCCCTGTTAGGGTTACAACTTGACAGTTTTTTATTTTTACTGTCTCTAGCGACACTTTGTACATACTGTATATGCTTTTCTTCGTGTGTGTTTTTTACTTTACCTAGTATCTTACAGGTGCGATGGCCATGCCATTATCTTCACATTTAATCTAAATTTTATTCATGTGCATGTATTAACGTATATCGTTTTGCCATCGTCTCCTTTTTTTGTCCACTGCTGTGTAATTTATTTCTATGTATGCTGATTTGGACAAAAATAAAATTGATTGATTGATTGATTGAAAATAAAGTTCAATTCAACATAATTCTCGTTTGACGCTAACGATTCTTGGTACAGTTGTGGTGCTAACAACTGCTCTAACACAATGATTGTGACACAATTAACCGTCTTATCAATAGTTACAGCAGATGCTTTCATTTTGCTTATTCATTGAGGATGTAAAAGGCGCAAAATGAGTTTGAGAGACTGGTTGCAAAGTTCTAATTCGAGTGGAAGTTCTGAAAGTTTGCAAGGTCTCTGCTCGTCTGCTAGCTGCAGTGCACCTACAGCATTTGCTGCGAGTAGGCCTATGAGCAAACGAAAATCTGCACATTCTAATCATTTGGGAGTTGACGACCCGAAGCAAGTTAGGCTGCGTGCTTATCCTGTGAGCATGTTGACACCAACAAAAGATACTTCAATGTTGTGTGTTGTCAGAGGTAGGATTGATTGGAATATTTTGTCAAGTTTGATGCAGCTTTTTGCTTTCCTTGCCGCAATTTTGAAACTAAAGCTGGAGGAGACTTTCGAGGAATGCGTTGTAAATTAACTTATACAACCGATGGCTATCGTAATTGGAAGCATGCTACTGAAACGAACAGAGGTTTTTCAAAGCACGCTGCCTCAAAAGAACATTTAGCATGCTACAGTACCTGGAAAGAAATAATCAAACGGCCTGAAATGGGTAAGATATTACCTCATTAGTCAACAGAGAGGCAATCAAAAGAAATCGCTACTATTTTGCTACACTAATTGACATAGTAGCATTTTTGGCTGCTCATCAATTGGCATTCAGAGAAAAAAATTAACGTTTAACGAGACGATCATTGCCGAAACTTATCCAATAGACAAACAGTCTAATTCACTTGAAAATTATACGTCGGCAAGCACATTCATTTTCGATTTTCTCATAATACATCATTTATGTTCTGAATATTGTTTCAACGACTTTTTGGTTAAGACTGTGTTCTCACACAGTGCTCTTCCCAAACAAAGCGTCGCTCTCTTTGCACTCAGAATCAAACAGCGAAAGTCCGCCTCAAAGTCTGCTCTAAATATCGTTTTACTTCTATTTGCGAGAAACGCTATGCGCGAAAGCAGCCTAAGAATAACATGAGTCTCCCAACGCGTTGCATAAAATTAAATGTTTATGACACAAAAAATACATTTTAAAGTTTTTAGTCCATTAAACGACAGCTTTGCAGTGCCACTTTTGTCATATTTCCTTTTCCCGTATTTTTGTCCATTTTTCTCCTTTTTCCGCCATTTTCCTTTTGTTCATTTTTCTTTTTTGTCGTGAAACAAGCAGAACGATGTCATGCTCGATTACACTCGGCATCAGACGACTTATGAAATTGGAAATGTTGTTTCCTCCATACAAAAGCCAAATTGCTCACCAACATAAAATGCATCAAAAAAATTGCAGCGATTGTTTTACATTTGATTCTTTATTTTATTCAATCAAACATGCATTAGGTTTTATCATCAACATGTGATAAATGATGGAATGAAATCTGAAAAATAACAAAGCAAAAGTTATCATGTGCATAAAGATTTAGTCTAGTGCACCTACTTTATGCCGGAAATGGAGAACTAAGAACATGCTTTGCAGTCAAAAAATACAGTCACTTAAATGTTGCTTTTAGCCAAACAAGAAAGATGTTTTTAATGAAACACAACATATACGCTGAGAACACAATCCTCCACATAAAAGCATTCTCTTCTCGGTGTCTTGATCAGTGCTTTCAAGCAAACAAATTGTCGATCAACTAGCAACACAATGATAATCAGCCTACAAACCCTAAAAATCTTACTCGTGATAGTGTTATTTGTAAAGCAGCGCATCATTTCACAAGCCTCTGCAGTATCAAGGACACAACGATACATACTTCATTACATCTAAATAAAAGTTTTTATTGAGTCATTATGTTTTTATAAATCGTGTCTTCCCAGCTTCATCAAAACAGTGAAATTTAGTTTTATCCAAAATAGGTTCAATTGAAAGAAAACTTTCTTTTAGTTTGTGGGAAACTGTTTCAAAGTTTGCTTGTGCTTTTCTCATATAATCAAAAATTCCATTTTATATGTAATAGCAGCAGGCCCGCAGTAGTAAAATACAGTAATATCACTTTCATTATGGAACCAAGTAGCTGCTCATAGAATACTACGAATCATAACTTGACAAAGAATCAAAATAATAAAAACACGTGACACTGTGAACGATTGTAAGATGGTAATTTTTATTTACTTGATGACTAGCTTTTGCATCAGCTAAATATTATGAAATCAAGAGATACATGATATCGCATAAATTTCACTATCCGCTTCAAACAAAGAGCTCGATGATAATGTCAGAATAAAATACATCGGTGTTTTTCAATCTTTTTAGCGACATGCAACCCTTTGCTGAACTTTTACAAATGTCATTGTACCTGATTTGCGGAAAAACTCACTATAACTGCATTAGCTCACGTTTTCCTGCATAAATACCTTAGTGCAGGGATTCTCAATTTGGGTCACGGGAGAGAAAATTATGGGTTAATCAAGCAAGTTTCTCGCATATGCATAGCAAAGATTTTTGACAACAAGCTATGTAAATTTTGTTGATTCTGCCCAATCTATACTTAAATACTTGTTTGGAGATCAAAAATTCGTTTTTGGAGATCAATCAATAACTTTCATATATTTCCAAATCTTTTTGGAGATATATGAAAGCGATTATTTTGCTCAGTTTGTCTCAAAACAATATTTCTTTGCTATCTTTCAATGCTTCGCTCAGTTTCTAACCTCAAGATCTTCATTTTTGGTAAACAACTATATGAAATCGAATTCTGCTCTGCTACCATCTATTCTTCTTTGAGAATGCGCTTCATATCTAAATGTAACAACAGGATTTCTACCAAGAAAAAGTGTGAAATTTTTTGCCTTTGTTCGATACCAATTTTATATTATAGCACGATCACCATAACTTGTTGTGCAAGTAAACAGCTAGTTGTATCCTATTCTTCGATCATCTAACCACTGCTATTTTCAATCTTTCAAGAAAATCTACTATTTATTTTGTTATATGTTTGTGACGCAATTATAATTAAAATGAAATTATTGCACTTATCTTCAAACAAAATGCGCAGTTTAGATCATCACATCATGCGTTTGCTCTATAATCTTGACGTTTTGTCTAAATATTATCGAAACATATATAAAAAACCTAATATTTTAACAAATAAAACTAAAGATGGTGAAATACTTTCAAATGCTTACTGCTCACCGATACTCGGTGGAAGAGTTCTAGGGTAGATTATCCGCTCTGAGACTAAGAACAATTTTGGGTTTTCGCGGGGGACATTATCGATGGATACATACTGCCGATTTGTTGATGTCATCATAGTTTTGTCGATGAGCTTTGCGCTAGTGCACCAATTTAGACAAGTTGCTCACCAGTTCACTTTTGAAATTTATAATATTTAATCTGTTAAAAACACGTCTGGTGGTAGTTACCCACTTGTAACAGTAATATTTGCAATAGCAGACAATTTCCGGTTGTCGAGTGTATAGATCAGTGTTTCCCAATCTTTTTAATGCCATGAGCTTATTTTGCAGACTGCACTAATGCTGTGGACCCCCATTTCAATATTCCTCCAATTAAAAATGTTGTTTGGATATCAACGTTTTGAAAGCAATTGTTTTACTATTTTGGATTGCTTCTACCGATTTTGATGCAAATTCTGATTTATAATGGTTGTTATTGCATCGTTTTCAACTGAACAAACTTTTTTTGGAAGTCAACACAATAAAGTCACCTTTTTCTAGCGGATTTTTTGCTAGTTGTGTTTGGTGAGCACCTTCATGGAAACTTTTGTGGACCCAAAAACGTCTTTTGTTGGCCCCTAGGGGTCAACAATCTCCCGGTTAAAAACCTCTGATATAGATCTTGTAAACTGATACGAACGATATTGAGGCATGTATTTTGGGAAATTTACGTTTGACACACTTTTGAATTTGGTAGATAAGAATATCCAACACTTTTCTATCCGTTCAGACGCTTATTGACGAAGTTCCGACACATTTTGCCGTTGTTTAGGCGTTAATTAATGAACTTCCGACGTTTTTCACGCTCTTCAGCTACTGTTTGATGAATTTCCGAGACATTTCGACGTTTCTCACACATTTATTTAATGATTTTCCGTCAAGTTTTAGACTGTTTAGAGACTTTTCAATGAACTTCCATCGCGTTTTGATGTTGTGTAGAAGTTTAAATAACGATTTTCCGACACTTTTTGATCTTGCACCTATGTTTACCAATGATTTTCCGACACTTTTTACCTGCACTCAGTCGCTTATTGATGATTTTCCGATCATTCGCAAATTGAGCAGAAGGGAGCCAGTTAGGGCTGAAGTCCCGGCTACACAAAAATTTGCAGTTTTGCAAAATTTGCATTTGTGAGGTGTTACTTGTACAGTAGCTAATTCTCTACCACATTTTATCAGCAAATGCTCAACGCAAGAAGCACAACATTTGAAACTATGTGGTAATGCAATGTGTATTAGCTTGTCTAGTACACCACGGCGTTAATTGTTTGATAGAACAATTTGTTAAATGTCATAATAGCTCGTTTTGATGCGAGCGATTTTACAGTTCTGCTGTTGATTCATAGTAATAATAATGACAACGGCACAAAAATCAAGTTGTAGTTTGCTGGATTTCGATGGAATTCTTAATAGTAAAGACGTATACAATTTAGAAGTATATTATTCAACCGGATTATACCATCTCACAATCATAGGGTTACCATACTATTTGAAGGATATGTTCTTCTTTTGAAAGTAAAATTACATGTCCGCCATGAACACAAACAAATATCCAAATGTCTTCGGTTTTACAAATTACAACATCAACAATCACATAGTAGTTGCATAATTAGTAGCGGTGCCGAAGGCACAATGACACAAATTTGAAATTTCGTTGAGGCCATGGGGCGTTGCTGATGGGCACTCCCTTAATAATTAAAAGTACAAAATTCGATTTCATATAATTTAAGTAAAAAAAGGTCTTCAAGTAGAAATAGAGCAAAAACAACAAATCATTAGCCTGATAATGATGATTTCGAATGGCTGTCTTCTTTTTTGTGTTGAAAATATGGTGTCCCTACACAATAGTTGCATTTATCAACACTTAAAAATGCAACCTGGGTTCTATAGGTATCCAGTTAACTCTTGCTAATAATGCAGCTGCACTCATGATTAACATAAATTTCAATTGCTCGATGAACTACTCTACGAAAAGTATTACTACAGTTTCGCATAACGAGATTTTACTTTTTTATGGAACTTTTGAAAGATTAAAAATTTTGTAAAACTTATTCGATTGCGTCAACTTGGGTCCGTGTGATCCAGGTGTATTTTTAATGCTAATTTAATTTTGCAAAAGTTTTTGAATTTCAGACATGAAGTTTGATTTCACCTTTGTTAATTTGATCTTTACTGATCGAAAACCCAATCAAAATGTATTTAAATTGATCTTAAATCTACTTTAAATGTCACTTTGAATAGCATAGCGTAATACAAGATTACTTTAAACCAGCTGCTGGTCTGAAAACGTAGATGAAATAAAGCTGAAATCAAATTGATCGAGTTCGCAGCTCTGGTTTCAACAGCACTATTACTTTGAGTAATTTTGTAAATAGATTTTTTCATTGAGTCTTCATATAGGGCTACTACCAACTTAAACTTCAGTTATGATGAAGAATGTTACCAAATCATTTTTGCGGTTGTCGCCCTCAAAAAGTTTTTGAAATAGCATTTTGATTGATTGTAAAATCTAGTTTGAGGTTACTTTGATAGGCTTTCCGATTTTCTAAAATCCTTTATTTTTCTTTAATTAGGCTAAAGATTTATTGATGTGTTGGGATGTTAAAGTAGGTATTGTTTTAGTTAAACCACAAAAGATCAAAGATTTAATTGGTTTGAGCTTTAGTAAGCAGACGAAAATTATGCAATATCATAGAATGCTAAAACTCTAAACTTCTAAATATGGTGATGCCTCATCAACATTCTCAACTTCCATCAACCCACACCAGCATCTCACATGCCAGCCATCCACAGGTCTCCCACACAAAATCAAATCTGCACTATCATATTGTAGGCTAGTTCATCCTTAGTGTTTCCCGCATAAAATCCAAATACGCCCTTCTGGGCAAATTTTGGATCATGCCATCGATCGATTGCTGCATTACTGCTTAGACCTCATATATGGTCAACGGTTTCGACCTATATCACATAGGCATTTCACATGTCTCAGCCACATTACGCTAGAATTAACGTGCAGGAATAGCACATGAGTATCATGTCGGCCTATTACAGTGTGTGGGAGATCTGTGGATGGCTGGCATGTGAGGTGCTGGCGTGGATTAGGGGAAATTGTGAATGTTGGAAAGACAAAAAGTAATTGATAAAGTGTTTCAAGTAGCCTGATGCCAAGGTAGTCTATATCAAGAGCTATTTGTAGCATGCGTAAGCTAGCTTACAGCGCGCAGTTGTTAGGGATCGCGAAGAATGTGTAGTTTACAAGGAATATTACTTAGTTCCAACTCATTCTGTGTTATAGGAACACTTGGTTTTTGGCATGATAGCACGATATTTGGCAATTAAATTCTGTACTTATAACTGCAAGTTCACAGTTCACCCAAGCACATTTATTCTGTAGACGGTGCAGGTCAAACATCGTTGCTGGACGAAGATGAAGTAGATGTGGTGGGATTTCTCCAGAACCCTGATGATGTTTATATTTATGATTCTGGTATGTTTGATGAAGAAGACGATACCACATTACCAAACGCTGTTGGTCCTATGGCGTCGTTAGATAAAAACACAAATTCATATAAGACGACAGCTGATGATGATGATGGTTACGGTATTAAACGGCGTCCGAATCTGCTAAAGACCGTCCTGATCAGCATGGTTATTGTAAATTTCGGAAAAGACTCCCGACGGCTCCAAATCTTGTATCAACAGTAAAATGCTGCTCTAACTGGTTAAACGTAATTTTTCAAGTATTTGATGTCCCAGGAGAGGAGAAAAATGACTCCCTTCTGATACCCATGTCGAAGGCATTGTTTTTTTTAGCTATATATGCCATCTAAACCAATGAAATTTTGGACTGAAGATTTTTGGTTAATTGATGCTACATTTTTTTCGCTACCAATTCCATTATTTATCTTGGAAGACAACTGGAAGAGCCAATGCAAAACATTCTGATGAAAAAGTTGTATTGAACTTGATCAGTGGATTTAAATTATGACCTAAAACTAAGAGAATTCAAGGATTAGACAAATACAGTAATATTTAGATGAATCTTGTAGCAAAACACATGTATGAGTTTGACAACAAGACTTCATGTCAAGTCAAGTCGCGTTATTTGCCACCTAGCTCATTCTGTTTTGTTGAAATAAAAGCCACTGTCATTATTCTATTTTAAATTATTTTGCACAGCTTCTAACTAAATGCGCCTTCTAAAATCTTGTCTGAAAAGAATCAAAACATTTGTAATAATCATCCACCGCTAAAAGTAATTGAATCACCAGACAATGGGACGTTTTTAAATCAAGGAGTGTTTGTGGTGAGTGGAAATTGTCAAAGTTTTGAGTCTCTTTTGTTGATAAGACAAATTTTTATATATTTAAATCGTGTTATAAACCTCATATATTTGGTCGGTGGAGCCGGCCTGCGCATTGCCGAGGCATAGTCATGTTCATATCAAGTACTTGTGCGAAGATTTTCACCTCAGGAATGACTCCTTCTGAGACCACACGGTCTACACCATCCCGATGAGCTAGGAAAGCCTTCAATAACAGGTTGATATCATCTTGAATTCGCATCATGTCTATGTTGACCGGTTTCTTTACAAACAGATGTTTTCACACTTAAAACATCAAATTTAGGATAATAATGACTCCCTCCGCTGATGTCAATATTCCTCAAAAAGATACAAGTTGCTTGTCAACTCTGAGTAATTCACTTGGAGCATTGTGCTTTTTGCGATTCAGCAAGAATGAATCCCAAAAGAAGCGGTAGCGGCCATTTTTTCTTCTTTCTGTCTTTCTTGCTTGGTCCTTTTGTCATTAAGTGCAAGAATTTACGTATCATATCATATCACATCTTTTCACGCTACTTATAGCTCGGTAGGTGCTGCTAAGCATTATGTAAAGAAACTTTCTCTTTCTGTAGGGCTATCTCGCTTTTGATTTCAAGCAACAATATTCAAACCAATGAAAGATGACAGTTCTCGGTCAACTAGATTTTTCCTGTTCTGAGCCTTATCATGAATTGCGTATCTTTGAGCTCCTAAATTTGTACACATCACAATCTCATAAATCATATTTTCAGCAATGTGCTGCTACAAAGGATCAGCAAGAGAAGAAAAAATCTAAAAGTGCCCCGTGTTGAATATTGTGTTAAACCTTCTTAATTGTAAAATTTACTGTCCACCATGTGGGGCTAGGTAGCTATTTGCATTGCATTTTGTAGCGTGTTGCCAATTAAGTTCTTCTCTCGCACCGTAAGTGCTGCAGAACGTCCTAGACGTAAGAAAGTTGTCGAGCCATATTCCAATAATAACAATGGGTTAACGTATTTAGGAATTTGATTAAAACGTTTTTATTGTGTTTCTCTGTATCTGTGTGTATCTCTGCTTTGGATAGTGATTTGCTGGTTGACTAATAAAGTCTATTCAAGATAACAAAGGTCTTAGTTGTAAGAGTCAAATAAAACCCCCAAATTCCCCAAACAGGTAAAATCACTCAAATACTGACACCCCGGTTTTTGACCGATATCAATATAATTGCAACGCTTTGTTTCACCAGAATTTGGAATTGTGTTTGTTCAGTGTACTTCATATTTAGCAGATTCGGACGCCCTTTAATACCGTAACCATCATCATCATCAGCTGTTGTCTTATATGAATCTGTGTCTTCATCTAACGACGCCATAGGACCAACAGCGTTTGGTAATGTGGTATCGTCTTCTTCATCAAACATACCAGAATCATAAATATAAACATCATCAGGGTTCTGGAGAAATCCCACCACATCTACTTCATCTTCGTCCAGCAACGATGTTTGACCGGCACCGTCTACAGAATTAATGTGTTTGGGTGAACTGTGAACTTGCAGTTATAAGTACAGAATTTAATTGCCAAATATCGTGCTATCATGCCAAAAACCAAGTGTTCCTATAACACAGAATGAGTTGGAACTAAGTAATATTCCTTGTAAACTACACATTCTTCGCGATCCCTAACAACTGCGCGCTGTAAGCTAGCTTACGCATGCTACAAATAGCTCTTGATATAGACTACCTTGGCATCAGGCTATTTGAAACACTTTATCAATTACTTTTTGTCTTTCCAACATTCACAATTTCCCCTAATCCACGCCAGCACCTCACATGCCAGCCATCCACAGTCTCCCACGCACTGTAATAGGCCGGCATGATACTCATGTGTTATCCCGGCATGTTGATTCTAGCGTAATGTGGCTGAGACATGTGAAATGCCTAGTGTGCCGTGGAACATTTGCAGGTGTGCCGCGGCTTAACATTTATACAAGTTTTCAGCTAAAATTGAATAAATGCTGTTATAAAGTAAAGGTCGATAACGTAGGAGATTGTGTTATGTTGCTCGAATAAGTGTTGATTTTCAGAAAAAAAAGGTCGTTATCTTTCTCGCTGTCATCTGTAAAGCTTTTCGAGATCAATACGAATAGATTCATGTGGTTGGTGAGCCGCGAAAGTTGTTTAGCTTTGTTACTGTGCCAACAGACGAAAAAGTTTGGGAAACACTGCTTTAGATCATAGGATAAACAAATTCTCCGAAAACATAAACATTTTTGTTGACTCTAAAGTTATATGAATGACCTAACAAGTAATCACAAAACAACTTTTGTTTACTCTAGTACGCTGTGAGCTATTTGTGTAATGTGTTTCATAAATGAAACTATCCTGGCTGTTAAATATTGTACGCGCGTTTTATTGTGTCGCTGCGTACGAGTTTTGAAGCCTTGGCCTCTTGCGTCGCTCTAATATTGACAGCAAGTGAGTTAATTTATTTTGGCATTCATCTCGCCTGTTAAAGCTTCAGGCTGCATCCAAACCGCCGCATTACACTTGCTGATTGGTTTTGTGTCAGTTGTCGTTGAGTTGCCAGCAAAAGGACGTTTTGTTGTTAGAAGACCGTTTTCACCGTTTTGTTGTTGGAAGACCGGGTTACTTGCCCTCGACAGAGTATTAGGAATTCGAGTTGTCTCTACTTTTGGGTCAAGTTCTTGGAAGCTTAATTAGTTGGGTAAATATTTATTTCAATATTATTCTGTTTTCGAGTACGCTTTAAGTCGCCAGTGTGGCTGTCGCGTTTATTTGGAATAAAGAAGTTGCATAGACTCGTACGCTGGACAGAACAGCGGCAAGGAAGGGAGGCGACTTGAGACGCGTTGACTAAGAGCTTCAACCGGGCGTGTGACAGAATCAGCACTTGGCCCACGCTGAATTAAAAGATCTGTTACACTGGCTAAGGCATAAACTTTGTTATTATCGGTTAACGCAAATACCTTCTTGCCAGCGGTACTCACCTCACACCAACTACTGTAGTAAATTGGAATCTAATGTGAAAAATATACAGTCAAACCTCGGTTTTCGAACATAATCCGTTCCATAAGGCTGTTCGAAAAGCGATTTGTTCGAAATCCGAAACAATTTTTTCCATTAGAATTAATGTAAATAATTTTAGTCCGTTCCAAGTCTAGAAAACAACTTTTGTAAAGTATTTTTTTAGTATTTTACACCATAAACTGTACTCTATAATGTATACCACAAATAAAAATGGGTAGAAATAGATTGTGCTTTATTTTAATAAAGGATTTCCTAGCTAAGATGATAAAAAAAATATACTGTAAAGTAAACATTTCGTATCTTTTATTTTTAAAACGTCGAAAACATTAAAGGTTAAGATACTGTACAGTACTATTGCAGAAATTAATAATGAAACAGTAAAAGAAATACAGTACTGTAGCTTACTGTGCAGCAGCAAAAGCACTTTTACTGTACATCACTTCTTTGAAGGAGAATCCTCTTCCATAAAAACATCGGTTAACTCCACTGGAGGTGTTGTCTCTCTACCTAATCTCTTCGGTGGGGGAGACGTTATCACAGTTGTTCCTTCCTTTTCGTAAAGAACCTATCAAGCGTAACTTGCTTCTGCCTCTGTTTAAGAACTTTACGAAAGTGGCTGATAACAATGTCATTAAACATATAAACAGCTTTACTGCTTGTGGCTTTATCTGGATGGTAGAGTTCCACAAAGTTTTGGATATCATTCCATTTTGCACAAATTTCTTTGATATCCGCAGTAGAGGCAATCTTCCTTCCCTCATCCTCATCAGAAGACATCTCCTCTGTCAACGTCCTCTTCTGCTCTTCGTAAAGTTGTTGGAGTTCTTCGGTCGTGAGCTCGTCGCGATGTTCGTCAAGTAGCTCCTCGACATCGCCGCTGTCCATTTCTAAACCAAGATTTTGGCCCATACTGACAATTTCATCAATCAGTTGACTGTCCTCTCGCGATTCCTCTTCAACGTCAGCAGCTGTGCTGGTACCAGCAACACTGTCAAACCCTTCAAACTGTCGTTCAGTCACACAATTGGGCCACAATTTTCTCCATGCCGAGTTCATAGTCCTGTATGACACTTGGTTCCAGGCTTTGTCGATGAGGGTGATGCAGTGATGAATATTAAAATGATTTTTCCAAAAATCTCGAAGGGTTAGCTGTGTGTCACTAGTCACGTCGAAGCATCGTTGAAACAGGAATTTAGTGTACAACTTCTTGAAGTTTGCGATGACTTGCTGGTCCATAGGTTGAAGCAGAGGTGTGGTATTTGCAGGGAGAAACTTTATCTTGATAAAATCAAATTCCTCTGTCAAGTCTTCCTCCAAACCTGGAGGGTGGGCAGGAGCATTATCCATAAAAAAACAGCAGCGTAGTGGCAACTTCTTTTCCTCCAAATATTTTTTACGGCTGGACCAAACACCTCATGCACTCACTCAGTACAAATTTGCCTGGTCAGCCAAGCCTTTGTGTTTGACCTCCATATAACAGGCAATCTCCCCTTAATAACATTATTAGCCTTGAAAGCCCTTGGATTCTCAGAATGGTAGATGAGAAGAGGCTTTACTTTGAAGTCACCGCTAGCATTCCCACACAACAAGAGAGTGAGCCTATCCTTCATTGGTTTGTGACCGGGTATCGACTTCTCCTCGCAAGTGATATACGTTCTTCGTGGCATTTTCTTACAGAAAAGTCCTGTTTCGTCCATATTGAACACTTGTTGGGGAACATATTGCTCTGCATTGACACATTGTTTGAATTCAACTTTAAACTTATCGACAGCTGCCTTGTCCAAACTTGCTGCCTCCCCATGACGAACAACGAAGTGTATACCACTTCTTTTCTTAAACTTTTCAAACCGCCCTCCGCTGGCTTTAAAATCAAACCCTTCAGGAACAATGGTAGGATCTTTTTTTATCAAATCTTTATACAAAAGTTTTGATTTGGCACAAATCGCATCTCCACTTAGAGTATCCCCTGATAACTGTTTCTCGTTTACGAAAATAAGCAAAAGTTTTTCTACTTCCTCCAATACCTGTGGCCTTTGTTTGCTCAAACACTAGATCCTTTAGCCACATCACTTGCTTTAAGCTGGTCTTTGTTTTTTAGGATGATACTTATGGTCGATTTCGCCATGCCAAACTCCTTTGCCAACACAGATACACGCACGCCTGAATCATATTTCGCTATTAATTCTTTCTTAAATTCAATAGTTTTGCGCACTACTTTCCTTTTATCTTCACCAGTTTTACTACTTCCACTAGCTTTCTTTGGAGCCATGATTAAGGGCTAATACATTTGCTTTAAAGTTGCAAAACTATTGTAATGAATCATCTGTGTGATGTCATAGTCGTCGTGTGAGGTCTTTACCTCGTGTTAAAGCGATGGGAGCAGGCAATTAGTCTGTTTGCATTAGCTTGGTTTGGTCGTGATCCGAATTTATGTTCGAAGTCTGAAAGGTAAAAATCCCGAATTTATTGTTCGAAAACCGATTTGGTCTAGAACCGAAGCGTTCGAAAACCGAGGTTTGACTGTATTTGAAAGCGTTTGGCTTTATTCTCTTTACTAGCTAGGAATTGCGAATATATCCAATTTTTATGCTCGAATTTAGTTTTCACGTTTTCTTTCATTCTGTTTTTGCTGCTGTATAAGTTGCCTTATTTGTTACGTCGTAAAATTTTTTCCTTATGTGTGTTGTTATTTTGCAACCTTTTGAAAACCTTTTAAAGCGATTGATGTGCTTATGTCACCAGTTTATGTGTTTTTTAATTGCGTTCAAAGGACCAAAAATAGATTTACTACTGATCTTGTTGAGTTTATTCCCTGTCTACTTCGGGATGGAGGCAACTGGTTAGAATACTTAGGTTACTACAGCTAGTTAGATTTAAATTAGGCTTTTGTGAAGCGGCCGCCCATCTCAAACTAGTCTAAACGTAGACTGGACGCTCCACCACTTACGAAGAGGACTTGTGTTGGTTGGGAACTAAAATTCACCCTATCAGATATATTGGAAATCCTGACTGTAGGGTTGAGCTCAACTTATTTCACCCTAAATTTTCTTTCATCTAACACTAACTAAATACAAAATACTTATTGGCAGCAAGTTGCTAGAGTGTCACTTCAACAAATAGTTTCACCCGAGGAAGATCTCCTTCTCCTCTAACTTCTTGTGGCACCACTGTGTAGCTGCTTTTACTGTTTTTACCCGGTGAAGCTAGTGATGTTGTAGATCTCATGTTTTCATTTATAGAAATGGGAGAAAAATATGCTCTTGTATAATTATTTAACATGAGTTTATTTTTGTTACCGGTTATTTAGGTTTTCTGAATCTACCAGGCTTATTCTAGCAGTACTTGTGTCCCGCCAATTTTGCTTACCGGTATTGATACTGGCAAATGTTAAACGTTCTAAGTAATTGCCTACATTGAGATCCAGCTTTTTCATTTTATTTAACTTTCGAAGTCTTTTCGTATCGTTATAATTGTAACGTTTTGTCATCGCTGCGTAAAATCTACTTACTAGAAAGTTTTTGGAAAAACTGGATGATGGCGTAATAATTAAAGATGAAAACGTTAACTTGATTATGTTTAACAAGTGCCCTCTTTTAAATCTTAGTTTTTTTTATTTACTACTGCAAGATTTAATAATTGGAAATGATGCAGAAAAATCAAAATAGGAACTGAGGTTTCTACTGAAGCGACTTTAAACCAACATTGTAACGTGTGCTTGAGAAGCGTAGCTCAAGTCCAGTTGCAAACAGTTCCGATATAAGATTAACATATTGTATGTCTCGTTTTCTCAGGACTCGCATCAAAACTTGACATGTTGTTCCACTCTTATCAATAAACAGTATGCAGTATGAGTAATAATTAATCAGTTAGTCCAACCAGGGAGTCAATCTACGGTGAAGCTATTACGGTATTCATAATTGCTATTACACCATGAAAAAACTGTTATATATGAATACTGTACTGCATCCGCTTTAAATGGTTGCTTATCAGCAATAAGAATCAATTTTTACGATGCTTTTAAAATAACAGTAGATGATAGCTTCACATGTTGCTGCTTTTGCTAAAATTTCACCAGAGAGCATGGAGACAAAACAGAACTTTTTGAAGTGTTCTAAAAAAGATGCTTAAAAACAAGTGATTTGTTGCGTCGTCAATAAATCGCAAATTGTTGTGAGAGTTTTTATCGTAAGCAGCAAAGAAATATCTACCAAACAATCTTGTTACTTTGTTTCTGTAGTCAATATTTTTTGAAAAAGGAAAACAAATTTTAAAAACAAACTTTTATTATGACGTATCTTGACCACTAAAAAATAGAGGTTTTGTATATTAGTACAGACTTTAACATTATAAGCATCCACTAAATAGCTTTGCAAGCCAACAAATTATTTTCAGGGAAAGACATTTGCTTCGTTGTTATTTTATCTTCTACTAAACTTGTTGAGCGTTTTCAATTTTTCAAATCTTATTCCACAAATTGTTGTCCTCCATTAATCTACAAACTTTCTCTTTACGCACATCTTCTAATGACCGATTTTATTCCAGTTAATCCCTCAAGTGTTTCACAGTTTTTGCTCACATCTTTTTATTCAGAATTGTTTTAACTCTCTCTCAGATCCTTCGAGCTTTACATCGATTTTTTTTCTTAGAACTCTTAATCTCTTCATTTTTATCGAATGATGATCTCATTTAGCAAATTGCAAGCAGTGACACTATTTTGACCTATCAGGTCTCTTTACTTCACTGGGTGACCGACAAGAAGCTAGAGGTTTTTAATAATGCATAGGTTAGACAGTCATACTTGTTGGATTTTTATTAGATCCACTGTGGTAAGTAGTCTGTCAGTACTCTGCGAAGCCGAATCACTCGGGAATGAGTGGCGGTTGTTGTAGGTGCACTAAGTTTAACAATGTCTGCAGTTTGCTAAGTGTATCGCTAGCCTCTTGCATTATTTTATGATCTCATTTCTTTTACTTCTGTAGGGGTCATTTTTATCAATCAATGTTTTAAACTGTAATGAAAAACGTATCAAAACTTCTTTATGTTCACCAAAGTAATGTGTTTATTAGCAGTGTTTTAAAAATGCGAATTTTTGCCTGGATACATAGTATTCAAAATATACTTTGTCATTTGTTTTTAAAAGAATCCCAGCAAAACATTCTCGTTCTTTGAGCGACATTTTTGTTCCCGTTGGAATTAGAGCACCTAACTACAATACGTTATTTTTAAGGAGTACAGTCAACTATTATCATTTTTTTTCAAATTAGTTACTCTACCCTCGTAGGCTGCTTTGGTGTCTTATAAAGCCTACTGTTTACTTTTAGAACAAAAGCATAGAGGTTTGATTATTGCCAGCAGGCACATGGCAGTTAAATTTGCATCAGTGTTATTTGTGAAAAATCTGTTAAATTAGTCGAGTCGGACGAAAGGCTTCTCATGCACCCAAAACATATATTTTGTAACCTACATTTCCCGGATCACAGCACAAATTTTTCGCTTACTATGTCTAAAACTATGCGGTAAAATGACAAACCGATTGTTATTCTAAAACAATACTCAATAGCTCAAGTAAAAGAACATTTAAAAACTGTTTAGTGCAAATTTTTTTGATTTGTTTTATTGTGACGTCATCAAATCACGTTTTTGCAAATTTTTTACTGAAAATTTATGGGTGCATCTCCTATCTTTGAGCTTAGCTTTATTTTATTACACGAAGTGACTTTTTGTAAAACTGTTATATTGTCCCCAGATTAAATGCAGCAGGCATTTTTGTTTGTGGTAAACTATTACGTGACTCCGGTCTTTCTGCTGCAAACAGAGAAATCAGCGATCAACCTTTGAAGGTTCTCTTGGAACAAAAATCACGATAGCAGTATCTGGAAAATTTTGTAGCAGAGAATGTCACCAAACTCACTGGTCATCAAAATTTAGCGCATGAAACCATCATATGTGACGTTAACCATCAAATAGGGGCCGTTTTTTTTTGTTGATGCGCCTGGTGGCACAGGCAGAACGTTGCTTACAAATTTACTTCTTGCAACGATAGAAAAAGTAGACACATTGCTCTTGCAGTGGCATCATCAGAAATCGCAGCAACACATCTGACTGGCGGTCGCACAGCACACTTCCTTTTAAATCTCGATGTGACCGACCCTGCATATGCTCCCGTTTGCAGAGCGACCAAAAGCTGAGTTACAGGAAAACTTTTGCCAACATGCCGCCTTATTGTTTGGGATGTGTGCACAATGTCACGTAACAATACCTTTGAAGCTGTTGGCAAAACATTGAGAGACATTAGAAACACAGCCTCTGTTATGGGAAAGGAACGTTTGTAATAGCGGAAGACTTTCGACAGACTCTTCTCTTTATTCGCCGTGGTGCTCGAGCCGATCAAGTCAGGCCTTGAGAAAAAATGCTTTTGCCTCTGGGATCACGTTAAAATGCTCTCTCATTTAAAAAATAGTAAGAGAAAAAGCCGGAAACAGTTAGCTAGTTGTGCTCTTTGATAAAGGCATTAAACGAGATTAAGTCTCTTTTTTGGAGGACATGCCTTCCATTTACAAGAAAATGTAATTGTTCTACGGTGACATCAAAAATGACAAAATGTCCTTTTTTCGCAATTGATCGCATATTTTGAAATAAAAGTTCACAAAATAGTTGTTGACATAAGATCGTTGAAGAGCATCGGCAAATAATTGCATGCGGTTGGAAAAAGGCTTGTAATTTGAGAAACTTTAAAAGGAAAAGATCTGCGTAATAAAAAACGCTTTCGAATTATTGATCTTCAATAAAAAAATCATCATCTGGGAAATCAATTAAGGAAAGGTCTACGAGACAAAACAGGGTAAACCAATGCTTTCAAATAGCTGATTTCCAATGAAAAAGTTATCAACAAAAAAATATTTGTGCAATAATATTACTCCTAAAAAGCACTTTCTAATTTTTGATTTCCAAGAAAAGGTCTTCCAGATGAGAAGCAAAGGTGAAGGCCCTTGGAATACCAACTCAATAATATTTAACTATTTTGAACCAGTTAAGAATGTGGTAGCCCAAACTGAAGCAATAGTCTAAAATATTTCTATAGCCAATCTGTATATGTGGACCCCTAATCAGTTTCTCTCCTCTCCTGGCTGCGTTTATGCTGGGTCCAAGAAACATACGTGTAGCCAAAGAATTTAGGTCATATTAGTAGGCCTACAATTATGAAATAATTATAAGAAGTTAACTCCACTACTTAATTGCTCATTCTATTAATAGCAAATATATTTATCACCTTGGCTGCCTACCACAAGTTTGAATATATGCTCCTACGCACTCAATGAAATGAGCGAATAAAAGTTTGTGAAATTATTGGCTGTTAGTGAGTAAGTGTGGTCTTAATTGAAGAGTAATGTGGTCGGCATTAATGGCGCAGTATATGAAATCCAATGCTTTAGGAAAACTTAAAAGAAAGCTATAGGTGTTTACCAGAACTATTTGAAATTGCTTCTATGCACTAAAAGCTTTTGATGAGGAAGTGACCAACAGCCTAACAAATTGAATGCTAGTCACTTTGAAAAAGTCACGGCTCCTTTTGACCTACATCGTAACCATGTCACTATTGAAGTATTTTGAAATGTTATTTTTCAGAAATAAGAGCGAGCACAATAGAACATGGGACCTATGTAAATACTTTGTCAACAGTCTGAAATTTTTTCGTAGAGAGAGTGTTGAAATCATGTTATAGTCTCTTGTCATTTTCAAGGCCTTTTAAAGTAATACAAGAGGCCAGCGATGCACTTTGAGCACATTGCAGACAGTGACAATGTACGAGACCTGATTAGTCAAAATAGTGTTACTGCCTGCGGCTTGCTCAAGACTTTTTGTTTTCTTCTTTTGGAGATTAACTTTACTAAGTCTGTTGTTATGCCAAGTTTGGTCTCTAAACAAAATCAAGGACTTCTTTCCTGGAAATCAATGTCTTCAAAGTGATTTCGCATGGTTGTTAATGTTTTATCACTTGAGGGTAGACCATCGCCTTTATTCACCCGTTTTGAATGCACCGCTGCGGGATACTTACTGTAGGTGTAGCAAGGAAACTTGGGTTCAGCAACGAGTCGTCACAAACATCATCACAAGAGAGGTTGCATCAGGTTGTGGCTTCAGGGCCTACCTCTAAATAACTTAATATGACACACACCCCAACTCCGACTCTGTGGGCCTGTGCTTATTGATTGAAACGGATAGAATATGTGAAACGATAGGATGTTTGTGAGTTAGGGCAGTTTTAAATCAAGATTACGAAAGCCAGGATTAAGGGCACCAGGAGAGATTCCTCATTTGTAACAACTTTTTGTCATTGCTTTCAGAGCTGTCTTTAACCCATTAGTGCATAACGTCCAAAATTTTGGACACTTGCTGAAACTGCTGTTGCAAAGTGCACGGAAGAGTAATCAGCATGACATTTTGGTTTTAGGTAGAATAGGCTTTATCAAGGCTTTTGTCTTCAAAACAAAAAGAGCAAAGCGGTTAAAAACATTTTTATAGCTTTTGTGACATGTCCTTAACATAATTTAAAACTGCAAAGCAAATCTATCCAAAGATAAACTTTATGCACTAATGGGTTAATGAAGCTTACGAAACCGACTGAGGCCATATCTTTAAACAGACATAACTGATTGGTAGCCTGCCAGGGTAAGGTGGCAGAGCCGACTAGACCTTCACATATCTTTACATTAGTCAGTACGGCAAAAAGCTTTTGGAAATGTGACTAGAAACAAAATCGATAAAAAGTGTGCTTATTTTTCAGAAATAACTGAAAATTTGTAGTGTCTTAATTCTACCCACACTTATAACGTACCATTTAAAATACAGGAAAAGAACAGCCTACGATTGAGGGAATCCTGCACTACATAAATAAACTATAGTTCAATAATCCAAATGATGCGAGTTCCAATTCAAATCTAAAGTTTAATTTGAAAATGCTTGTAATTGCAATTTGAAGAAATTTGAAAGTTCTCCTAACTGCTGAATCGATGGTTGCACACTTTTCTGCTCTGGCTTTTTCTACTAATAAGCTACTGTATTGTTTACCTCTCACCAAATTGTTTGAAGTGAAATAGCAGGCTTCTACTGTTGATTGCTCTATGATAAAATGAAAGAATCCGAGCAATAGCATGATCCAAATGTTTTTAACTTTATTTCCAAAATAAAATTGAAGTTTATACCGTCGAGTTCTACAAAAGATAAAAGAGGCAAAGCTTATACCCTATTGTCGTTCACGGGTAAGGCGTAGATGGTTTCTTTTAAATGATTTGAGTTTCTGTGGTACGTATTCTTAATTTATTGGATAAATAGCTGGAGATGACGTTGATATAGGCTTACAATTGATTGCTAAATTGGAATCTCGACATCATTTTGAAAAAGACAAACCGCTGCACAGATGCATTGCAAAGTATCGTTTTGACAGGCCCCAAGGCGAAGCGAATAACTCTCAAAAAATTTTTGCAGGCGCTGCCCAACAAAACGCAACAACTTCTAATTCAACAATAAAAGATATAGAAGTTGCTCTTAGCAAGTGTTTCTAGTTGCAAAACATCGAGGGGGTCGACGATCCTTGCGACAGAAGAGGAAGCTTCCTCTAGAGGAGTAAACTGTTAATAAGTGTTTGGAAATTGTTGAGCATCTTTTTTATTTGTTGGCTTATTAATAGATGTAGATTTTTTCAGACCGTTGTGGTTGCATATGTTTTTAGCGGTTATAGTTTAAGACAGCGTATTGCCAAATTTGGTAACCGGTTATCCGGATCAAAATCGTACTATAAGAGTGGTTCCAAGATATAGTCAGCCCATCTTAAAGCTATTTTATCTTAAACTTGTGATGGAAAACTTCTGTGAATAAGCAGTTGCCCTATTTAAAATTAATGTCAAATTGTTGACGGTGGCCAGTTTTGTTGCAATATTGTGGATAGCTCAAATGAGACCTACGTTTTTTGCACGGACAAGTTGATGTTGGGCCCACATAGTTGACTACCTAAAAAAACAAAAGACATCCGTTGTAAGATTAATCTTGAATTCGTATGGGAAAGCCCAGCTAAATAATGGTCTATGTATATTGGATCTACGTAAAAGCAAGGTAGGCAACCCATACAATATAATGGGCTGCCCACATAAGACCTATGTTTTCTGGATAAACACGTTAATATTGGGCCCAGGTGGACAAGCCGTATGGGGCCCATATAGCTTCTCATCAAAAAAGACTAGAGGCAACCATTGTAAGATTAATCTTAAATTCGTATGAGAAAGCCCAGTTAAATAATGGTTTATATAAATGGAACCTACATAAAAACAAGATAGACAGCCCATACAATATGGTAGATTGCCCAAATGAGACCTATGTTTTTTGGACTGTCAAACTGATATCGTGCGCAGGTGGGCAACCCATATGGGGCCCACATAGTTGCCCACCTAAAAAGACAGTAGGCGGGCCTTGCAAGTTTAATCTTGAATTCGAATGGGAAAGCCCAGTTAAATTATGGTCTGTGTAAATGGAGCCTACATAAAAACAAGACAGGCAACCAATACAATTTGATGAGTTGCCCATATAAGGCCTCTGTTTTCTGGACGGACAAGTTAATATTGGGCCCAGGTGGGCAACCCGTATGGGGCCCACATAGTTGCCAATCTGAGAAAGACATGGGTCCCACATTTCAATGCTAGCTGGGAAGGCTTTAATCAAGAGATGTAAAACTGCAAAAATTAAACTTTGGAGAGTGAACTTACTTCTGGCACTGACAATTTTTCAAAACCAAAAAGACCTCATGACTTCTCGGTCAGTTGAGCATTTTTTTAGCATTTACTCAAGTTAAAGTTATAACTACTCAAGTAGGGTTAATTCCAACTCAACCTACTCAAGCAAAAGTAGCAGTAGGAAAAAATGAACTACTCAAGTAATTACTGTAGCTTGTTAACGAAAAACCTACGTAAGTGAAGCTAAAGTAGTTTGCTTGAGCAAAACTGCTTCGCTACTGACCAATTCTGAGTGAGGGAGGTTACAACTTTGCAAATTAATTTCGTTTACCTTGATGCAACCCATGAAAGTTTACTTGAATTTCATAAACATTGTCTAAATTTATTTTGTAGAACCAATATTTTAAACAAAAAATAGTTATTGAAATCAGTTTGAGTGCAATGAGCACAAAACGTTCTAAGAAAATATTTCCAAGTGGTTTTTCTAACACTAAACAGGCATTGAAGCACAACATTAAAGGAATGTTTTGCTTGTGGTTACTAGCAAATTGTTTTGCAAAAAAAATTATTTAAGCAAAATTTTTGTGACTGAGATGTTCCTATTGATTAATCAA